>CM058049.1:8125000-8750000 GCA_030157265.1 Latheticus oryzae
AAGGAAGAATTGCACATCTAACGAGCTGCTTTTCCTGATCTTTTTTATTCTACAACAATTTGAAGGAACAGGAGAAAGGATTTATTGGTAGTTAGATTTTACGATACCGATAAATCTGTCTAATGTACAGAGACTAAATTCATTTAAAGACATTGCATTAAACTGAACTTCTTTAAAGGCTGATTTTCAAATTTTGAAATTTTATTTTATTTCGAAATTTTATTTACTGAACTTGGTGTAAAGTGAAGTAGTTCAGTTAAGACTACAGTTTTGGCGAGAATCATTATTGTTAAATCATTGTTTTTTTTTAATTCTATGTTATTTAAGATACTAGTCTATTTCAGCGTGATGAAAGTAGTTTTGATAAGAAATTAACGGCAAATATTTAGATTTTCGCTTGAATGCTCTTCGTGAGTTCGAAAATCATGTGCATTTTATATTGTTTCTCCATCTCTTTTAGCAATCTAACGAGGAAATTCATAGAAATTACATAGTTGAAGATTTTTTTGTTCTTATTTGTTAATGGAATATTTGTGTGAACATGTTTTATCAACTTAAAATTTAATTTTCCAAGTATGCCGGAACAATGGTATGGTAACTGCTCACCTCATTTAACATTCTGCAAAGCTGCTGTCTGTTGTAACTGAACCTGTCATTGATTTCAAAAAAACTTGATCGAGATTGCGAATATAAGAAAAGTTTTGCAGGTCTTTAAATTGGCAAAGCTCCCATACAGTTAACAATCGTATTCACCGAGCTGAAGGTGGGATCAAGTCCCTTTCATAAATTAGTTAATTAAAATTCCTTCATTCGGAAGCTGGGATGAATAAACAGTTAACGAGAAGCTCGGTATGATCCTCAGGGATCGACAAACATCTGCATAAAGTTGGTCTTCTCGATTCCAGCTCTCTGAATTAAATTTCTCTTGCTTTGTATTTTATCTCAGAGTTGAGCGTAAGATTTAACTGTGAAGCTTCAAAGCTCGTAAAAACCATAATTTTAGATTTGTATCAAGTCAATTAAAGCTAATTATTCCAGCGCTAGTAATTAACTACACTATAAAATTGAACTTTACAACAAAACCACAAAAATATCAGACAAATTTCGTTTTATTCGTTTTATTTGCTTCAAGAACTTCTTCTAGACGAACAATGTAAGCGAAAATCTCAGTGATTATCTTTCATTTTGTCTTTTTACCAATGTTCCGTCAGAATGTTGGTCAAGTATGTAATTTGGTAGATCACGCGAATGTAATCTTAAAACGAGCGGTATGGAATTAGCAAGGTGAAGGATGGCGTCTGGTTCAATGGTTCCCATAACCTACTGCAACACTGCCTCGAAATTCGCGCCACAACTTAAGTTATTAAATTTAATTGGTTTTATCGTTTATTTTTTTATGAACGCACCACCATTGTGTGTAAATAAACACATCATCATAATGTTATTCGTCGTTGTGGCTGTAAAAGAGAATTTCTTGTTGGATAATTCGCTTGATTTATAACTCAGAAGGATTTTGCTTTCATACTGGAAGAGCCAGTTGTTAATTGCATTTGAAAGAGGACCATATGCTGGTCGAAAATGCCGTTACAATTACTTAAGAATCTGCTACTATTGTTTTAGTAATAACAAAACTTCTTTCAGAGTTGAAACAATTTAATTTTAATTGCCGAGGGCGTTTGCAATATAATGATAAATGTTTGATTTCACTGCTGCGGTATACAATAAGTATAGAACTAGTTTTTGTACTGGAGCTAGGTCCTTGCTTCATTCGTTCATCATTTATTATTATAAGTATTACCTTAAGGCGAGAGTACTTACAGTAATTATATCCTATACAATTATTTTATAAGATGATAAATAACCGGTTTTTGTTGTATCTTTGATTGTGGAGCACGCCGATGGTTCATTCGAACTTTACATGTTTTTCTGTTTCGAGATCAGTTGAAGAATAACGGGCTCAAATGCTTTTGGCTATTAATATCGAAAGCTGTTGAAGCTTTTAACTCTCACTGTCAACCAAATCTTTACTGCCTAACATTGTTTACACTTTTATGTTTCTTTTCAGAGAAACCTAAACAAGAGTTATGATATTATCTTTTACATATTTGCTGAAAATTTATGTTTACAATGACACAACTAGAATTATAGTTTAAAAAGATCCAGTTTTGCCAAAAGCTATGAATACATTTCATCTTGACACTAGACATTATGGTAATAATAATTTGTCTTACAAAGAGTTATAAATTATTTTCAGTGCTTTCTTTTCATTTCAAGTGTAAAATAGTCTTAACTAATTTGCCAGCGTTCTTAATGGGAAATGAAAGTAGGGTTTATTAAGCAGCTAAGAATAAAGTAAGATGAGTTTGCGTCATTGCCAAGAACAGTTTGAAACAAGTTAGGAAACAGCCCACGCAGACCACTGACAGCAAGCACGAAGAGATAATGGTGATTAAAAGTGTTGATGGGTGAATGTGCAAAATTTTGCACTTTAAATCTATCGTCCGCAAAACATTCTGGTATTTTTGTTAATACAAAAATTTATTCAAAATAAATATAAGTTCTAGGATAAATAGTTTCATTAGAACTTCCTTTGGAAATTCAATTGGAATAATAAATATATTTATTTCGTTTATTGCCAGTACTTTAATTTACACATTTATCAACTAAGCATTTAGTTGTTATAGTAACTAGGAGAAGCTTTTGGTGTTCTTGGTCTGTCGGGATCATCAAAATTGACACTAAATAAACCATATTTAGCACTAAAAGCAAATCATCAAATTTCGAATGATTAATTTTTATAAACCCTGTCTACCTGTAACCTAAAACCCATT
Organism: Latheticus oryzae; assembly: GCA_030157265.1. Classification (NCBI taxonomy): domain Eukaryota; kingdom Metazoa; phylum Arthropoda; class Insecta; order Coleoptera; family Tenebrionidae; genus Latheticus; species Latheticus oryzae. Next base: position 8,127,832 of record CM058049.1, read on the forward strand.
CAAAGTTATCCATTAAGCTCTAAGCTGTATATCTTGTTACGTTTACTCGATCTTTTAACATTGCTTCCAGAACATTACTCAAATGTTCCTACAATTTTTATATATTATTTTAAATTCAATAAGTTCTACTTAGTGTTGGTTACTTGGTAGCAACTTATTCTTTAATCATCGTCAAGTCGTCCGTTATCAGATTACCTATTCTCGGTTACAAAGATTTCTGGATTGTTGTAAGTTTTACTGAGCCAATTCAGTAATTTTCTTATACTCCATGGAGTTGACTGTTTTAGTAAATTCATGTTATATCTAAATACGTTTTTTATCTTGTACTCACAAATAGAATTGGAGAATATTTATTTACATTTGAGGCAGCCTCATAAGATATAAAATTGATATTAGGTTCGTTCGAAACAGCTTACACATATGAAGATGAATATGTGTTACATGCAACATAATCGTAAGTTCCCTTAATATATTCAATTTCATCTTCAGTGAATTTGGGAAGTCTAGATACCTTTTTTACATTCAAATCAGTGTTATATGAAATAATATTGACATCAGGTTCTTCTAAAACAGCTTCAACAATTGCAGTTGAATATGTATTGAACGCAAGATAATCATAAGTTCCCTTAATGTATTCACTTTCACCTTCAGAAAACTCAGGAAGTCTGGATATGGTGAATTCTTGCTGTTCACTTCGTTTATCAATTCGGTCTATCATCACTGATGGATAATTGCCATTAACAATAGGGTTGATAAACCAGCTGTACTGGAAAAATAGGAAAAAGTCATTATAGTTCAGTCTAATCCAGTGAATAAGAAATTCACAGAAAACTACAGAGCTTGCTGGCTTCTTTTTGATCTTCTACACTATCGCTGGCAGGCTCCATCCAAGGAGTATCAGCAACAATACTGACAAATCCTGAGATAAAGCGATAAAATATAACTTGGAGGTTGTATTCAACTTGCCATTCTGTTTTGGTCTAGATTCGAATGATAACTTGGAGCGGAAAAACCAAAACCATATCTCAAATGACATATTTGCATTGGTTCATTAAATGTTGCATAATAAGCAAAATGTTCTATTATTTCCGGTTTTGGAAAACCTCCACAGTTTTCAACTTGTTGGCGATGTATCCCAGTGAAATATTGTTACTTGTGGTTCAATGTTATTTTCAAGTAAATCTTGTAATAAGTTCCAATAATAATCAATTCCAGCTTGGTTAACTGGACTATGAGCTAATCCTAGAGGTATAATTCTGGACCAAGATAAAGAAAATCGGTAGTAAAGAACACTCAAATTTTTCAACATCAAGACATCATCTTTGTATTTGTGATATGAGTCGCAAGCAATATCACCGTTTTGGTTTTCCTATAATTCTGTTATTTATTTTTAACAACTAACTTACGTTTTCCATGAAAATTTTATTTCTAAAAATAATATTTGTATCATTTTTATTATAAAAAAACAACCAGATAATCAATCAAAGTCAACAGGGTTAATTTTTGGCAGCTTTTATCACGTCGCTGTATTTAAAGATCGATTATATTACTGATTATATAAAAACCACTTCAAGATGTTATCTCCGGCACAGCTGAAATGTTATTGTTATGTCTTAACTTTTCGAGAGCAAATTCTTACTTATTTAACAATGGATAATGTAAGAAAAAAATTTATACACTTGAAAGTTAAGCAGGTGTTGTGCAGGTGTCTCAACTGTCAACAATTCCAGCAAATGCTATTTATGTGTCATGCAAAAATTTCAAATTTTTGGATAAACTAAAATACAAAATATTTCATTTTAATTCGAATTCGCCAAAATATTGCTGATTCGTTTGAAAGATTTGTATTATGGAAAAATAGATAAAATAAGAATATGAAGACATTTTTTTCTCATTATTATTTTCAATATGTAAAAAGTCACCTAGAAAATGTGAATGGTATACTTCAAATTTTAAGACGATTTGGATAATTGCGGTCATTTTTTAGTAAAAGTTGATTTCACTTCAATTTTTTTTAATTCAAAAAAAAAATCTGTTTGTTTAGTGATTAGTGATTCTCTGTAATTTAAATTTGGAATACACTCGTGGAGAAAAAATTTCGGACACTCGAACTAATTATTGTGATATTATGAAAGAAACGCACTTATTAGTTTATTTCCATACTCAATATGAACTTTCATCATCAAAGTAAATGTTAGAGAGAAGAAGTTGGAAAACATTCCAATACAAAAAAAATTCTGCAGGAAATAAAAAATTTAAGTTAAATTTGGAAAAAACATTGATAAGCTCTGTATAAAGAATAATACACTATCTTTCATTGAAATTAAAGTGTAAAGTTTCTGTAAAATATAGCCACTAAGCCCAATGGATTCTGGTAGTCTTCTTTTCTTAAGTTACCGTTAGCATTAAACTCTTTGAATTTTCGCTCAGTTTTACTTAAATAATGTTATTTTATAATCTGTAAAAGCAAAAACAGAAACGAACATATTTTCTTTCATTTATGAGGATTTATAAGGTGTCTGGATTTTTTTGTTCATGAATGTAGTACATTGTGGTATACAAGTATAAAAAATGGGCAGGTTGAAAATTATTTTTTCCAATAAAAAAAAATAAATAATAAAAAGAAGATTTCTGATGGGTACTTCACTCATTTTCTATATCAATGAATTACTTACATACAATTACACATTCCTAATATTTTTAGTTCTGTCGATATCGTTTCACTTTAAATATAGGAAAACTCAGAGTTTTTTATCCACAACTCAATAGTATATTTACCACACGGAAATAAATAGTTTGGGTTTCCACATGGACGGCTCTTAAAATTGGAAAATTCACGTAGTTATATCAACTATTTCAAAAAAGTACTACTGGACCTCAAACAAAGTGTTATTTATATTAAGAGGTGCTTTCCGAAGAATATCAAGATTATTTCTTTTTTAGGAGAGCTATCTAGTAGCAAATCAGTATTTCAAAGACAGAAAATTCTCACAACACAATGACTGTAAAATACTGGCAAATCAACATACCAACCGAAGTTACAAAACGCGACGCGTTACCATTCAATAATTCCCAACTGTATGTTGAAATAACTGGGAGTTCATCAACAAAATCTTGCAACTCTAACCTCCAAAAGTCTCTAATATTGTCTTAAAAAAGCTAAAAAAATTAGTGAATCTGTATGTAATGTGTTGCCGTTTTTATTATAATATAATTTATATTATTATTCAACTGGCAGACCTTGAAAACATTGAAGGTTAATAAAATTATTATAATTATACAGTCTGTCCACGGAAAGAGTTGAAGATAGGAAAAAGTTTTTTGTTATGAGTATTATGACAAAAAGTAGGTAGTTTTGCTTGTCGAAAAAATAAGATCGCTTAAAAAAAATTAGATTCGTTAACTTGCTTGCAATTGAAAATTGTTTCAGACGCGAAGTACTATTTTTACCAAAAACTCTGACAAAACAGAATTTTCATGCATGTATTTTCTATAAAAAAATTAAAATCAAAATTTAAATTCAAATAATCAGTATCAGTTTTTTCCCTTTATTTAACAGAAAATCTGGTCGGCCAATTTTTTTTCTTAGTCTCTATTTACAATAATTTTCACAAAAAACAGAATAGAAACTAGCAGAATTACAATATTAGCTGTAGAGTCAGTTGCAGAGTACTCTAGAATAACAAATGATGATACTTTTTTCTTGGAATATTTCCTATTGCCATCTCATTTTAATGTCAAACAAATATTTTATAAAGAGTGACTTTTTGCCGAAAAATCAATAATACAATTTTTTTTCCTTATCGTCAACTCCATCGCTGGACACACTGCATATTTACATATGGAGTTCAAAAAGATAGGTGGTAGAGCTTAAAGAATTTTCCAAATGCTATTTGAATTATTGTAATAATACTAATAATCAACATCTGTCGGATTTTTTTTATTAGCATCAGAAAAATATCAGTAACAAAATTCAAACATGTTTTCTGTTAGTAGCAACGTTTGAGTAGAAAATAGTAATTTTCGAACCTAGTATGGGAAGACATTATTCGCGCATAAGCGCAACGTTGAGGCACGAGTGAAGAACGAGGGAGTGCTTCATATACGCAAATTCCTTACATCTTCGCACATCGAGGATTGAATAATATTGTTCGAAACGAAATTGCAAAAACTCTGAAAATATCAAGTAAATCAACTGAAAGTTTTTCATTTGACAGCTGTCAAAGAAGGTTTTTAAATAGGGATTTCTTTTTATTCTTTCAGTATTCGCGACACCTGAATTGGTAATATGGCAGTTTGTAAACCAGATTTTGTTATTATTAAGTCAAATTATTTCTGGAATGGCCGGAAAGGTAAGTGGTTTTTGCAAAAATTCGCGCACTCGTGTGCTCATGAAATCCTTAATGAGCAATAGAATAAATTAATGATTTAATGCATATATACATAATTTTATAAATATTTATTTATTGTGATTTAATTCACACATTTATCAACTAAGCATCTAGTCGTTATAACTTTACTGTAGTAGCTAGCAGAAGCTTTTGGTGTTCTTGGTCTGTCAGGATCATCAAAATCAACACTATATAAACCGTATTTGACACTAAAAAAAATGTTTATAATGAATAATAAGTTTTTATCACTTTTTACCTGTAGCCTGAGATCCATTCAAAGTTATCCATTAAGCTCCAAACTGTATATCTAGTTATGTTTACACCATCTTCTATTGCTTCCAAAATATAACTCAACCATTCCTAAAAAAAATCAACATAATCCACGAAATCTTATTTTATAAGCAGTTCTCACTTGGAGGCATTTTATTCTTTTATCATCGTTAATTCCTCCACTATCAGAATAACCATTTTCCGTTATGAATATTTCTGGATTGTTGTAAGTTTTTTTAAGCCAGTTTAATAATTTTCTTACTCCCCATGGATATGACTATAAGTTTGTTTTTCTAATTTTATTCTATATTTTATTTTATACTGACCCCTGGTGACGAGAAATTTCTTTCTACATTTAAATCACTCTCGAAAGCTATAAAACTGAGATCAGATTCGTTAAAAGCAGCTTTAACATATGAAGTTGAATAAGTGTTAAGTGAAAGAAAGTCGTAAGTTCCTTTAATGTATTCAATTTCATCTTCAGAAAATTTAGGAAGTCTAGATATAATGAAACCTTGCTGTTTGCTTCTTTTTTCAATCCGGTCTATCATCACTGATGGATAATTGCCATGAACAATAGGATTGATAAACCAGCCGTACTGTAAAAATTCAAGAAAGTTATTAATATTTTATTGAAATTCAATGTTAACAGATTTACAGAAAACTGTAGAGCTCGTTCTGCTGCTTCTTGGTCTTCTGCACTATCGCTGGCAGGCTCCATCCAAGTAGTATCAGCAACAATACTCACAAATCCTGAGCAATATGATACAATACAATTTAAGCGTCGCATCTAACTTACCGTTCTGTTTTTCTCTAAATTCTTCGTCATAAATATGATAAGCTCTAGCGTGAGCTTTGATTAAATTATGACTGCATTTATAATCAGCTAATCCATTTGAATAGTAGCCAGGAGCTAGGAGGCTAATGCCATATCCTAAATGGCATGTTTGCATTGGCTCATTAAATGTCACCCAGTATTTTACCAAATCTCCTAAATTTTCGAAAACGACTCTAACATAATATGCAAAATGCTCTACAATTTCTGGATTTGGAAAACCACCGCTATCTTCGACTTGTTGTGGTGTATCCCAATGGAATATTGTAACTAATGGTTCAATGTCATTGTCAATTAATTCTTGTAGTAAAATTCGGTAATAATCAATTCCAGCTTGGTTAACTGGACTACCAGCTAATCCTAAAGGTATAATTCTAGACCAAGACAAAGAAAATCTGTAGTAATCGACACTCAAATTTTTTAACATCTGTACATCTTCTTTGAATTTATGATACGAGTCGCAAGCAATATCACCATTATCTTCATTTAAAATAGAGCTAGGATTGGTATGACACATATGGTCCCAAATGTTTTCCCCCTTGCCATCTGCATTCCATCCTCCTTCTATCTGATATGAAGCTGTAGCTACACCAAACTTGAAATAATCGGGAAATGTTCTATTTGATATAGCTTCAATTTCCCTATAAATTTTTATAATGTTACTAATTCTTGATTATCTTTTTACAATTAACTTACTTCTTCCAAGAAAATGTTACAGCTAGGATAAATACTAATTTGAAATTCATTAGGAAAAGCATCTAGAAAAGTAATCAAAATATTAGTGCCAATTTTTGGTGGCTTTTATATATTTATAGATGAATTATATCAAAACAACTATTTCAAGATAATATCTTTTGCTCAGATAAAATTTTATTTTAAGGTTTTAAATTTTCGAGAGCGAATTCTCCACTTAATTAACAGTAATTAATGTTTTATAGGTGATTCTGCAAAATGCACTTCATATTTTATTGTTTTAAAATTCCGAAAAATTTCAGACGCATCTGTTCACTGCATGGCTGAAAGATATATATTATTTTGGTGATGATCTGTTAGTAGACCATAATATGGAATAGTTCACTGATCTATAAATCAGATCTGCCAAAATCATATTGCATTTAAAATCTTAATAATAATTGAATTTGAATTGAATACTCTACAGATTTTCTAATTTGTTTCCTAAAAGTGACAATGGATTTGCACAGCGTTGTTTCCAAATTGTTTCAAATGAATCAACATTAAAATTGAAAAAAATCCTTATTTTTTATTTTTATCCGAATTTTTTTCCAAATATGCAAAAAAATTTCCAAAAGAAACTAAAATAAATGACGGTGACGTAGATAAACTCTACCAATAAGCACACAGAACATCCCAATTGTTTACTGCTTGAAGCAAATTGATTGATTTTTAAGAACGTTTAGTTTGAAATATTGGACTTTTTCACGGACTTAATTGCATTTAAATGCTCATTTGTAGACAAACTCATATGCACATACATTTTTGAAAATTTTTTTCTTTGTACAGGGGCCCGATTCTTGAAACGCGTACGATAATTTTCGTATACAAAACCTTGGATACCGCATGATTTTGGCCAATCAGCTTATAGTGCTGTGGTGGTTTCGTATACGAATCTATTTTGCATACGAAAACGATTTTCAAGAATCGGGCCCCTAGTCCATTATTGGTTACCGGGTGAATAGACGTCTGGTTGTTGGGACACTTGAATTTTTAAAAATAAATACGTTGAAAATTCACTGCAATTTTCTATTATTAATAAAATTCAATTTGATTTAAACTTCTTCCCAAATTTTAAAAATATTGAACCATTTGCCTATTCTTTATAATTTTGATTTTAAAAGGGTATATTAAAAATCATAATTTATTTCAAGGTGCAATAGAAAACTTATGACAAAAAATTATACCTACTAGTTTTTTCTCGACACTTCAAGATAAAAATATAATGAAATCGATTAATATATACTTAGCCTTCAGTAAAGCATTTGATAGTGTCAGGCGTGAAATATTGAAGTGAAATTCTATAATAACAAAAGAAGAGTGGCAAAATTTATGAAGTTTTATTTGAAAACAGTTATCAAAAAATGCAGTTAATCCATTTGAAAGGGAGAACAAAACAAAAACAACAAAAAACAAGAGTTTTCCCAATGGTCTGTGACGCTGTGTTTATGCTAGGTCTCATAAATATAATCAATATAAATTTATAACTTACCTACAAACAACCAAATATATCTTGTGTTTCTTCTAAATATAGGTGATGACGGACTTCATGAATGGAGTTGAATGAATGTTTGTACATACATACACTCATTACATAATTACGTAAAATGTAGAGTCTATTGTTCATAATTCGACAACAGAATATTTTGTTTCTAAAGGTCGGGTCTTGAAATTGGGAAATCTATCTAGATCAATTGAAAAGTCCACAAAACTGATAATCCACATTTTTCGTCATCAGTTAAAATAAAAAAAGCTGTTGAATCAGAAGATGTTGAAGTAGTTTTAGACATTTGAAATTGAGAAGTTAAGCTACACTACAAGTTCTTAGCGAATATGAAGTTTTGAGAAACAGCAACATTTCTAAGCCAGAACTTTAAAGGCAGTTTTGTTGAACTCAGCTTCTATAAAAAAATATTTAATCTGCAACTCTTGCTTCTACAGTGTTAATAATGTTCTTAAAAAAAATTAAATAATAATAGAAGTGTATTGTAGCAATTTATAATGTTTTGTTATTATTTAATTGACAAACCTTGATAATGTTGAAGTACTTTATAATAAAATTATTATTATGGTTGTTATATCATTTTGAAGTGATTGTTCCACAAAAGTTTTTCACACTAAAAAATGGCATAGCAACAATCTGTTTTTTAATGTCTACTTCAATAGAGTTTTACACCGGTGAATGTCGTAGTAACAAACAATTTTTGAGTAAGGAAACTCAAAACATCCTAGTAGATAAAACTTAAATATACATATAGAAGAGCACGTAGATATAAGCAATGACAAATTTATTAATCATTCATTTACTGTATGAGTTATTAATCCACACATTTATCAACTAAGCATCTAGTTGTTATAACTTGATTGTAGTAGCTAGCTGAAGCTTTTGGTGTTCTTGGTCGGTCAGGGTCATCAAAATCAACACTGTATAAACCAAACTTAACACTAAAAATGGTTTTGGTTAGGTACGAATATAAAAAAAATGTAATATTTTGTTTACCTGTAGCCTCTATCCCATTCGAAATTATCCATTAAGCTCCAAGCTGTATATCTGGTCACGTTTACTCCATCTTCTACAACTGCTTCTAAAATATTACTCAAATATTCCTGAAATTGAAAAAAAAATTTTTTGGAAAATACTTTTTACTTAATTAATAGTTGCTCACTTGGTAATAATTTATTCTTTTATCATCGTCAAGTCCACCCTCATCAGCATAACCATTTTCCGTTATAAATATTTCTGGATTGTTATAAGTTTCACTAATCCAATTCAGTAATTTTCTTATTCCCCATGCAAGTAACTACATCAATTTTTCAGTCATATTTTTTTAATTTTACTTCATACTGACCTCTGAAGTTGGGAAACTCTTTTTTACATTCAAATCAGTGTCATATGAAATAATATTGACATCAGGTTCTTCTAAAACAGCTTCAACAATTGCAGTTGAATATGTATTGAACGCAAGATAATCATAAGTTCCTTTAATGTATTCACTTTCATCTTCAGAAAACTTAGGAAGTCTGGATATGGTGAATCCTCGCTGTTTACTTCTTTTATCAATTCGGTCCAACATCACTGATGGATAATTGCCATTAACAATAGGGTTGATAAACCAGCCGTACTGTGAAAATATAAAAAAAATTAATAAAAGTTTAGTGTAATTAAATGTAAAAGAGAATCACTGAAAACTGTAGAGCTCGTTCTGATGCTTCTTGGTCTTCTGCACTGTCGCTTGCAGGCTCCATCCAGCCGGTATCAACAACCATGCCCACAAATCCTAAGCAAAATGATACAAAACAATTTAGAAGTCATATTCAGCTTACCATTTTGTTTTTGTCTAAATTCTTCGTCATAAATATGATAAGCTTTAGCATGTGCTTTGATTACATTGTGTCCACACTTATAGTCAGCTAATCCAGACGAATGATGACCAGGAGCTAAAAAGCCATTTCCATAACCTCCAGGACAAATCTGCATTGGCTCATTAAATGTCGACCAGTATTTTACCAAGTCTCCTAAATTTTCAAAAACAACTCTAGCATAATAAGCAAAATGTTCTATAATTTCCGGATTTGGAAAACCTCCACAGTTTTCAACTTGTTGCGGTGTATCCCAGTGAAATATTGTAACTAATGGTTCAATGTTATTGTCAAGTAATTCTTGTAATAAGTTCCGATAATAATCAATTCCAGCTTGGTTAACCGGACTGCCAGCTAATCCTAAAGGTATAATTCTGGGCCAAGATAATGAAAATCGGTAGTAATCAACACTCAAATTTTTTAACATTAAAACATCATCTTTGTATTTATGATACGAATCGCAGGCAATATCACCATTGTCTTCATTTGCAATAAAACTAGGATTGGTATGACACAAATGATCCCAAATGCTTTCACCTTTACCATCTGCATTCCATCCTCCTTCTACCTGATATGAGGATGTAGCTACACCGAACTTGAAATAATCGGGAAACGTTTTATTTGATATAGCTCCAGTTTCTCTATAAGTTTTTGTTATTGTCTTACTTGTTTAATTATTTTTTACAATAGATACACTTACTTTGTCCAAAAAAATATAACAGTGAAGAGTAATAATATTTTGACATGCATTTTTAAATGCACTTAGAAAGGCGAACAACATGTGTTGATTTATAACAGCTTTTATATATTTAAGGAGTCATTGATTTTTATCAAATCTACTTTAAAATGTTATCTTTTGCTTCGCTTAAATGTCATTGTTATGTTACAACGTTTGAGAGCACATTTTCCACATATTTGGATAGATTGCGGTCTTACTTACCTACCTGAAGATGGTTGTCTCAATTATAAAATTAAAAAAAAAAATTTAACGTTTGTCGTCCCCTTGGCCTAAACACCACCCCCCTTATTTTAACGAGGCCTTTGATAGTAGAAGTAAGAGTAAGCATGAATGGGAAACAAATTCTTTTTGATATTTTTTTGTGTTAAAAAACAAATTAAAAATTTTCATTTTACCAACTTCATTTTACTTGATATCGCCAGTCTGTGATCGCCCGTGTTAATTTAGTTTTCATGCAGTGATCCGTCGTTTGATTATTAATGTTAACTTCAAAACACATTAAATAACTTTGCCCTTGGCTACGCGACGTGATATGTGGTATTTACACGACGGAGCTCCACCACACTCCACAAGAGACATGACAAATTGTTCAAATAATAATTTTGCAAAAAGTGGTCCTGTGCTGTGACCTATTAGGTCTTCGGACTTCAAATCCGTGTAATTTTTTTTTATGGTGTCATAACAAGTGTACACAAATCCGGTGAATACAGTTGAAGAACTGAATAACCATATTCACACCTTTTTATTTTTATCAAAATTATTCTCTGTAAAGGTGGTAAACTTTAGCATGAGCTTTGATTAAATAATGTGTACACAGATAATCAGCAAAACTTCAAGAATTGGACCTAGGTGCTAAGTGCGTATTACCATATCCTAATTGACATATTTCGAAAGGTTGTTGTCCAATGTTTTACTAAATCTCCAAGATTTTCAAAAACAAAACATCTTTTATTAATGAAACATCTTCTTTGTGTTTACGATATGAGTCGCAAGCAATATCTCTATTGTCTTCGTTTTTAACAAAGCTGCGATTGGTGTGACATATGATCTCAGATGTTTTCACCTTTACCATCTTCATTCCAAGCCTCTTCGATTTGGTAGGAAGATGTTGCAACACCAAACTTGAAATAATCGGGGAATACTCGATTGGAAATGGCTTTTGCTTTTCTGGAAATAATATTACAATTTTGTGTAAATATTTTCAAATAAACTTACTTTTCTCATAAGAACTAACTGGATAACTAATAGTTAGATATACATTCTGGGAGACAAAGAACTAGCAAAATCTTTCACATACCCACTAACTTTACGGAGTTTTTGGGGACTTTTATTCAGTTTGTTGATCATTTTTATCTGCAATTTAAGAACTGGTTCAAGTTTATTACCTGAGTCACAAAGGAATTATATTTTATTCTAATTTTCTCTACACAATTTCAAACACTTAAGGAGTAGAATATAACAAATAATCAGTTTACAATCAGTCTTATCGCATTTGCAACTTCGACAATAGCGGTCCGTCTAGGAAAAATGTTAATGCGCATTTGAGTTTATATTGATTGGACTCTGACTTGACTTCTTGCTTTTAAGAAGTTGTTATTAGAGTTCCTTATAGTGTCTTCTGTCAATGGTGTCTCCTAAGAGAACTTATTAGTAATCGCAGCTAGGAGCGATTAGCTGAAGAGTCATATGTGTTCCAGAGCAAAAGTTTGGACAATAAAAAAAGGGTCTCAACTGCTGCTCTAGCGTGCGAAATTATCAGGAGAACTACTGGTCAAGTTATTCAATGATTGTCTTGGGTAGGGCTATGTAGGTTCTATACAGGGATGCCCACAAGTGCCTTCCCACCGGAAAGATGCATATAGTTCAGGCAATTTCTTTGCAAAAAAGTTCTATCTTTCTGCGTTTAGAGAATAAGAACGTTTGAAAGTGACCATTCACGAAAGACCTTGCTCTGGACGGCTACGAGAACAAAAAGTGTTACTAAGGAAAGAACAAAAGTGAAACGGATGCTATTATTGTAAACTTTAATTATTTTTTATTCCTTAGCAACGCTTTTACTATCTGGGTTTTGTTACTTTAAAATCTCTATTATCTTCCAAACGAAGGAAAAAATTTACATTTTTTTGTATTTTTATCATCTTCATTGCTGTTAGCACAAGTTCATTTCCGTTGAGGAGTGGGCAAACCTGTAAAATTCTATTAACCTATTCATCGTTCACATGAATAAGTTTCTAACGATACAAACTCGATTGGTTTTCACCGATCTCATCAATCCAAGAGGATATAAAACTGCATTTTGGTGTTAGAATAAAAAAAAAATAACAGAATTTTATTTTTTTATATTTGGGTAATGTGATTGCTTACAGTTACATTTGGCGAGTCGCCACTTTGTTTGACATCCATAAAAACGCTTCAAACTTTTCTTGATTGTATTACATTTTTGAAATATTCAACCGATCTCTTTGGAGTACGTGGCCTTTCAGGATTGGTGAAATCAACGTGATAAAGTCCAAATTTGATTCTGGAAAAATTTGAAAACATTTAATTTTTTTATCTCAAGTATATCTTTTACTGATATCCTTGTCCCCATTCAAAATTATCCATTAAACTCCATACAGTAAAACTAGTAACTTTTACTTTATCCTCGTGTATGGCCTGTAATGTAGCGTTGAGGTATTTCTACGATGAAATTATTAGCTCAAACTATGTCAGTTAATAAATTTAATTTTACCTGAAGAAAGCTGATTCGTCTAGTATCTTCTAATGTACCGGTTCGGTCAGGATAACCACATTCAGTTATGAGAATTTCTGGATTTTTGTAAGTTGCTTTGAGCCACTGCAAACTATGTCTTAAACCCCATGGAGCTACCTAAATAAATCATTTAATTTTATTTTTTTTTTTTCAATAACAATTAAGTTTTTACCTTTCCATTCCATTCAGTATCTTCCCAAGTCGGATCTATATATCTTTCATTTCCTATGTCGGATTCAATTGATGGTTTACCAATTTCGACTTCTGGTTTCGTTTTTACTAACCAACTGTTATACTGATTAATTCCAATAAAATCATATGTTCCTCTATTATACAACTTTTCATCTAAAGTAAATCTTGGAAGTCGTGATGTAGCAAATCCTTCTTGCTTACTTCTTTGAGCAACGCGCTCAACAGCTACTTTTGGGTAGTCACCATAAACTATAGGATTTGCATATAAGCCAAACTGTAATTTTTTATACTTAATTCAATGTACTTCAATAAATAACTTACCTCAAATTGTCTTCTTATTTCAGCAGCTTCAACATCTTCTGTCTTGTTACTAGCAGGTTCTGACCATTCAAAATTCAAAGTAATACCAATTTTTCCTGAAAAATTTGTTAAACTTTTCGTTTAAAAACAATCCTAACTCAAGATTACCTTTTTGTTTATCACGGAAGACGTCATTATATTTATGATAAACGTTTGCATGTGCTTTTATTATATTATGGGTACATAAATATTCGATTATTCCGTTGGGATAAACTTCCTTCAAAATCCCCATTAGTTCGTTATAATCCTGGCAAAACACCTTTGGTTCATTGAATGTAATCCAAGTTTTCACTCTATCTCCAAATAATTCAAAAGCAATTTGTGCATAATTCGCAAATAAATCGATGAAATTTGAACTGTAGTATCCTCCTAAAGATGAAAACATTTCCGGTGAATCCCAATGAAAGAGAGTAACAACTGGGTTTATTCCATTTTTTAACAGTTCATCAATCAAATTATTGTAATAATTTACTCCTGCTTGATTGATTTGACTAGCAAAACCATTTGGAAGAATTCTAGTCCAAGATAAAGAAAACCGGTAATAATCAACATTCAGATTTTTTAACATTTTTATATCTTCTTGCCATTTGTGATAAGAATCACACGCCACATCACCGTTAGACCCGTCTACAGTAAAATTGGGATTAGTGTGTGTGATTCTATCCCAGACGCTAACTCCTTTTCCGTCTTCATTCCATCCTCCCTCAACTTGATAAGCTGAAGTTGCCGTTCCGAATTTGAAATCTGCAGGGAATTCCCACTCTTCCGCTATGGAACTTTTTAATTAACTTTTAATTAATCTTGTATTGATCGATTAAACTAGAAGTTTAATATTAATCACTCACCTAACGAAGAAGAGCAAAAGTATGAACAGGCTGCACTTCATATTCATTTGTCAAATGTGATTTTTTTTGTTTGAAAGTATTAAATCATAAATAGTATACATTATGAAATGATCTTTGGACACTGACATTTGGATTTAAGCTGGATTAGTGTAATCTGAAGTAACGCTTTCATCTAAACTTTAATACTTTTATTTATTGCGTTTTTTGAAATAATATAATAGTCATTTTCGTGGACTTTGAAATTTTCTATAATCACGAAGAAAATGTGTTTCAATAATCATTAAATGAAAAGACATTGTATATGTTACGTTTCAAAGTCAATATTTATTTATTTAGACAAATAACAATTGGATTTTCTTTATATTATATACTTAATTGATATAAAATATAGTTTTGCAATAAATTAATCCAATTTTCTGGTTTTAATAACTTTTTGATAGTACTTTGCTGATTCTTTCATAGTTCTTGGTCTTGCATCATCCAAGAAGTTTACATGATACAGTCCAAATTTCACTCTGCAAGAATTATTTTCATTTTTAAAAATTAATGTGAAAATTGCTTACGTATAACCCTGATTCCATTCAAAGTTATCCATTAAACTCCATGCCATAAAAGCCTTAACGTTAACTTTATCTTCAATAATTGCTTGTAGAGTGGCATTTAAATAACCCTATAATATTGTTTATTATTGAAAGAACTTAAAAATAATAATAAATACTTTGTAAAAATTGATTCTTCTGTCATCCTTCAAAGTTCCTGTGTTATCAGAAAATCCACACTCAGTTATCAAAATATCAGGATTTCCGTAGGTGTCTTTGATCCATTTTAAAGCACTTCTTAAACCATCTGGAACAACCTTAAATTTTTAAAATTATTGCTTGAATTTATTTTTTAATTAATTTACTTTATGATCTGGAGCTGCAGCTGATTCCCATTCATCTTTTTGTTCTCTGTTTACCTTGGTGTCAATATAGAAACCATGTTGGTCAACTGGTGCTTCTTCTGAGTCTGAAACTAGCCACGTTGTATAGTGATTCAACCCTATGAAATCGTATGTTCCTCTTATGTTGAGTTTTTCAGCAAGTGAGAACTTCCGTAGACGTGAACGTGGGAATTCTTCCAGTCTACTTCTTTCAGCAACTCTGTCTTTTACTACTTTTGGATAATCGAAGTTTACCAAAGGGTTGGCAAAAATCCCAAACTGAAAATATCTATTAATCTTAAAATAATTAGAAAAATATTGTAACTAACATCAAACTGACGTCTTCGTTCCGCTGCTTCTTTGTCTTCTTTTTTATCACTTAGAGGTTCGGACCATTCAAAATTTAAAGCCATGCCAAGTTTGCCTATAAACTTTCAATTGATTTTTATTAATGCAAGATAATTTACTGACCTTTTTGTGTCTGTCTGAATTCTCGGTCATAGATATGGTAAGTTTCAGCATGAGTTTTGAGTAAGTTATATGTGCATAAATATTCAATTACACCATTTGGATATTCTGCTTGTACGCTTCCAAGAACACTGTTGAAATAATGGCATATGATATTTGGTTCATTGAAAGTAATCCATATTTTGACTTTATCACCAAAAAGTTGAAACGCTGTTCTTGCATAATTAGTGAAAAAACTGATCCAAGCGTTGTTACTCAAGCCACCAAGAACACTTATCTTTTGAGGCATGTCCCAGTGATATAAAGTAACAACAGGTTCGATGCCATTTGTCAAAAGTTCATCAATTAAATTTTTATAGTACTGAACTCCAGCTTGATTGACTTTGCTAGTGTAACCACCAGGGAGAATTCTTGTCCAAGCTAATGAAAAGCGATAGTAATGAACTCCTAATTCTTTAAGCATTTGAACATCTTCTTTCAATTTGTGATATGAATCACAAGCAATGTCACCATTACTTTCATCTTTTATAAATTTGGGATTTGTATGAGTTATTCTATCCCAAACACTCATTGTTTTACCATCTTCGTTCCACGCGCCTTCAATTTGGTAAGCTGAAGTTGATACACCAAATTTAAAGTCTTCAGGGAATTCTTGCGCTTTTGAAAAACTTTATGAAATGTAAATCAACAATTCAAATTTAAATGATTTATTATCTCACCTTAATATTACACAAATGATTAGTTTTTTATATACCATTTTAAATGCGGTTCACGTAACTGAATTTGGCAAAATAATCTTGATTTAGGTGGTGTATCCAAGATATTAAATTTAATCCTTTTGAATGATAAAAGCATTTTATTTGATGATCGTATTTGTACAGGTAAATAAACCATACCAAGTCGAATTCCAAGGTCAAAACTTTGGTTACTATTTTATTTATATGTTTAATTGTGTACCTAACGTATTTACATTCTAAGTTATCTTGTTTTCTTTTGAACATTTCTATTAATTTATTTTTCTAGTTTTTGTAATGTTTTTGAAATAATCTACCGACTTCTTAGGAGTTCGAGTTCTTTCTGGATCAGAGAAGTTAACATGATATAAGCCAAACTTTGGTCTAAAAATTGATTTTATCCAATTAAGCAAATGGAAAAAAATAACACTTACTCATATCCCCACAACCACTCAAAATCGTCCATGAGTGTCCAAGCCGTATATGCTATTACATTGACGCCATCCTCAAGAATAGCTTGAAGAGTTGCGTTTAGATATTCCTGGAAAAAAACAAACCGTAAATTATTTATTTCTTTTCAAAAAAATTTGTACTCTAAAATATCTTATTCTTGTATTATCCTCGATAATTTCCTCATCGTCAGCGTATCCGTTTTCTGTTATTACAATATCCACATCGCCGTAATTTTTCTTAACCCAATTTAAAAGTTCCCTCATGCCCCAAGGAGTAACCTGAATAAAGCGTTTATGTTTGATTTATTCTTATCAAATTTATATTTTTTTTACTTTAAATGGCTCAAATCCAGTATGTTCCCAATGAGGGTGATAAAATTTCTCTCCTCCCGAATCAATATCAATATCTGGTTTTGTCACTGGTGGTTCTTCAGTCGCTCTAACAAGTTTTGTTATATAATGATTAATACCTAAATAATCATACGATCCTTTAATGCGCATTTTTTCTGCATAAGTTAGTTTTGGGAGTCGCGATTCTGGGAAACCTTCGATTTCACTTCTTTCAGCTACACGATCAATTACTACTCGCGGAAAATCAAATTTCATAACAGGATGGGCGTAAATGCCTATCTGAAATACAAAAAGAATTGAATTTTAAATAGCGATAGATTTTGAGACAAACATCAAACTGTCTATTTCTTTCAGCAATTTCAACATCTTTAGGGTTGCTAGAATTTGCTGGTTTCCACCAGATCATGTCAAGTGTGATAGCAATTCTTCCTAAAATCGAATATTTTTATTATAAAATGGGTTTATGCATAATTAACCTTTTTGTTGAGATCTGAATTCTTTGTCATAAATGTGATAAGCTTCAGCATGAGCTTTAAGGATATTATGCACGCATAAATATTCAGCAATGCCTAATGGAAAATCAGGAGTTAAGTCTCTGACTAATCCTTTAAATTCTTGACAGATTAAGCGTGGTTCGTTAATGGTAATCCATTTTTTAACCCTATCTCCAAAAAACTCGTACATTTTTCTACAGTAACTTGCAAAATGTTCTATAACAACTGGATTCGTCCATCCTCCTAAAGGACTAAATATTTTTGGCAAATCCCAATGAAATAAAGTAACTATAGGTTCTATATCATTTTCAATTAGTTTATTTATTATTTTATTGTAATAGTCAATTCCTGCTTGATTCACTTTAGTAATATAGCCTTCGGGAAAGATTCTTGGCCAAGATAAAGAAAATCGATAATAATCAACTCCTAAATTTTTCACCATTGATATATCTTCTTCCCATTTATTATATGAATCACAAGCTATATTTGCATTAGTTCCATCACTTATAAGGCTTGAACGATTATTCTCAGCAGAGTTCCAAATACTTAAACCTTTACCATCAGAAATCCATCCACCTTCTATTTGATGAGAGGATGTTGCTACACCAAATTTAAAATAAGCAGGAAATTTATATTCTTCTGTCTTACAAAAACTGCAAAAACTAATAATCACAATGTTATTTTTTTAAAATGTACTACCTCGTCAGAAAGTAGATAATTATAAATGTCTGCAACACCATTCTTTTAGACAGTCTTTATACTAATTAAATTGTTGTATATTATGGTGTTTTAGTTATATCTAGCAAGGACATTCTTATTTATCAGCATGTTTACGTTTTTCCATAAAGATATCAAAGTTACAGCATTTTTCTGTCATTTTACTTAAAATTTATGACTCATTTTTGTCAGTTTCCGAGTTAGCGTTTGATTAAACATTTTTTCAATCGATTTGTATGAATTGTGTAATCAGTAATGACTTTATTCATTAAATATACCTAAATTGATTGAAAAAAAGCATTTTTTGTTAAATTTTTATTGATTTAAAACATTCACTTAGCAAAATCCTTCATTTATCAAATACTTATTACATAATTGTCTTCTAGAAAATACTTATTAAATCTTGAGAGACAATTTCGCATGCCTTTCATAATTGTGTTCAATCCATTTTAAGAGTCGTTGGGTGTGCACTTTACTAATTTGCCTAAAATATAATAATAAATAAAACAATACAAATTTGAATAGATTTTTAATACTTCTTTTGAATTTGTCCATTATTATTTTTTACAAATACTGCTTCTATGTCTGTTTTTGTTAAATTTATATTTTTGTTTTTAGCCTCAACAAAGTGTACTTTCTCAAATAAATTGATCCATAAGTAATCAACAGTATTATGAATTTTTAATTTTTCATTATAATTAAATTCAGGTAAACGTGATTTTTCGAATCCTTCTAAACTGCTTACTTTTTCTATACGCTTTTTAACAATTGTTGGATAATCCAAATTAGTAATGGGATTGGCATACAAACCAAACTGAAATAATAGAACATTAACAAAATAAAACATAATGTTTTTTTCTAACTTTAAATTGTAGCATCTGTTCAACGGCACGGAAATCATTAAGGTTATTATTATTCGCTGGTTCAACCCACACAACATCTAGAGCAATAGAAATTGTGCCTATAATAAATCATATTTTAGAAATATTAACATGAAGATTTGTTATTTGAGACCGTGCTGAGAAACCCGGAACACTTTATCGTAGATATGATAAGTTTCTGAATGAGCTTTAATAATATTATGAGCACAAAGATATTCAGCCACTCCTATAGGAAATTCATCTCCTAGTAACCCTTCAAATGATTCACAGAACAATCTTGGTTCATAAAATGTTATCCAATTTTTTACTCTATTTCCTAAAAGTTTAAACATTTGTCGAGCATAATTGGAGAAGTATTTAACCATAGTTGGGTTAGTCCATCCTCCTAAAGGACTAAACACTTGTGGTAACTTTCCAGAATAGAGTACCACAATAGGTGCAAATTCGTTAACTAGTAAATTGTCTATGACATTTTTATAAATATCTAATTCTGTTTGATTGACTTTCAAACTATAACCATCAGGTATTATCTTTGACCATTCCAAAAATATAAGCTTCTCAGAGGAAATGTTGCGATTATTGAGTTCAAGATTACAAGATTTGACGTTGCTATATGTTTCTTCTACTTTACATTCTTCTGTTTTTAATGAGCTGAAAAGAGCTGTTTTTCACTCAAATAATTACGTTTTAAAAAATTACCTGACTGTCACACAAAAAAATAACACAAGTTTACTAATGAGCATCATGTTTCGAAATATCTATTGCAGATATGTTTAGTCGCTTAAATGTTTGTGTTACTGTTGCGTAGTAGTTTGGCCTTTGATAAAAGACGAATTTTTTGAAGAACTGTTGAAAGCAACAAATAATTCAATATTATTTTTATATAAAATTTAAAAAAACGCATTGCCTCTAATCGTATTTTAATCTTAGAGCTGGAGAGAAAAATTGAATCAGTTTAATAGAGATTAAATAATAAGATAATCTGATTAGTTTACAATATTATTAAAGTATTTTTATTGTCTTACAAGTTATCAAAGTCCATTATTCTTTTCAAAAAATTTCTGATAACGATGCAATCGTTTTTGTTTTGGAAATTTTATTACAGTCATGAAGGTTGTTCTATTAATTAATCTATCAATTTAGTTTCTGCAACTTTCCGAACATATTCTACTGATTTTTTGGGTGTCCGTGTTCTGTTTGTATCGTCGAAGTCCACATGATATAATCCAAATTTGATTCTACAAAATAAAATAAAAAATAATATTCAATTTTTTAAGTTTTATTTACTGATATCCTTGCTGCCACTCAAAATTGTCCATCAAACTCCATACCATAAACGCCTTAACATTGACATTATCTTCATAGATAGCTTGGAGTGTCGCATTGAAATAAAGCTACAATAAATATTTAATAAATTAAAATATATTGGATTATGAATGAATACTTTCAAAAAATTTATTCTTGGTTCATCATCTGTGGTGCCAGTTCTGTCAGGGTACCCACATTCGGTAATCAATATTTCTGGATTCTTGTAAGTATATTTAATCCACTTTAAAGCATTTTTTAAGCCCCATGGAACTATTTTATTCCATTCAGCTCCTGATTCTTCCCAGTCTGGATCTTGATAACGCTCAGTCCCAGTATCTGCTTGATAACTGGGTTTTCCAATGGGTTCATCAGCAGCTGCTTTCACAAACCAAGTGCTGTAATGGTTTAAACCTAAATAATCATAAGTGCCTCTGATTTTTAGCTTTTCTGCTAATGTAAACTGTGGTAAGCGAGATTCTGGAAAACCTTCTTCTTTACTCCTTTGTGCAACACGTTCTTTAACAATTTTGGGATAATCAAAATGGACGATAGGATTCGCATATAATCCGAACTAGAACAATACAATTAACAAAAATACAAGAGGAAATTAAATATTTGCCTCAAATTGACGTCTTTGCTCTGCGGCTTCTATGTCCTCTGGTTCACTGGTAGCAGGTTCTGACCATTCAAAATTCAAAGTAATTGAAATTTTCCCTTTTTGCTTTGATTTAAACTCTCTATTGTATATATGATAAGTTTCGGCATGTGCTTTGAGTAGATTATGTGTACAAATATACTCTATAACTCCAGAAGGATAAACTGCAGTGAAATTTCCTAAAAACCAGTTGAAATCTTGACATACAACTTTTGGTTCATTGAAAGTAATCCAAATTTTGACTCTGTCTCCGAATAATTCAAAGGCTTTTCTAGCATAATGTCCGAAAAAATTTATCGTTTCTGAACTAGCCCATGCTCCTAAAGGACTAAACATTTGGGGTAAATCCCAATGGTATAAAGTGATTACAGGCTCTATTCCATTTTCGATTAGTTTGTTTATAATATTATTATAGTAATCAACTCCAGGTTGATTTATGTAATTTATATATCCTTGTGGAAATATTCTAGTCCATGATAACGAGAAACGGTAATAGTCAACACCAGTGGCTTTAACCATTTGAATATCTTCTTCCCATTTATGGTATGAATCACACGCCACATCTCCATTACTTCCGTCTTGTATTATTCCAGGATTTTCGTGAGTTGTTCTGTCCCATATACTTACACCTTTTCCATCCTCATTCCAGCCACCTTCAATCTGGTAAGCAGCAGTTGCAACTCCAAATTTGAAATTATCTGGAAATTTGTATTGAGATTTAGTCCATCTGTAAAAGCAGTTTATTTGAGTGGATATATTCAATCTTACAAAACATTACCTTATCAAGATGAAAAGTATCACAAATGCTTTGGACAGATTCATAAACCCCATTTTATAAGTTTGCTATAAGAAATCTATCTCTTTGCTTCACTTTCACAAAAATGTTACGGACTAATTAACTGTTTAAATGTTTTTATCTTAATCAACTGGGATTACTAATCTTTATGTTTTCACACCTATAATCTGCTTAATCCCAGTATTTGTTACTCAGGTTCGATCTTTGAAAAGTAGGTTCAAGAACTGAAATTTTTTCATAAAAAGTTAAGATCGTATTTTTACAATTTCACAAATCTAGCATAGAGTGTCCCAAATGAGAGATTTTCTAAAATTTTGAATACAGAAATAAGTGTAATAAAATTGAAACTGAGCTTCATTTTATAAATTATCATATTATTATTTATCATAGTAATTTCTATTACCATCAGTTAGACTAATAATAAAATTGCTACCTAATTTTACCTTTGGAAGACTTCCTCAAATCCTCATTAATTTTCATAACTTAATATTAGTCCTGTATGTCAAATTTTTCTGCACAAATCACATATTAGTTTATTCAGGAGTTGGGTTGGGGTAATTTCTTTTCTTTTTTTTTTCAAATTTTGTTGTTAATTTAAGATAGAATCGAGTGAGAAGGCCAACTTTAAGAGACTGCCAAGAGTTCAAAAATTAAATAATTCGTTGTTTATCAGCACTACGTGTCCTTTGTATTAAAGAATGGTAACTCTTAAATATGACTAATGAATGTTGGTCTATGTAAAAGTATTACCAAAGAAGTTAGAGAATAAAATTTTTGTTTAGTGATAAAATTCTATTATAACTGCAAACTAAGTACTACTGTGAATTTATACGTGGAAATTAGTCAGTACTTCTTGCAAATTGGAAAATTACAATGTTTATTGAAAACTTCAATCTTTAAAAACGACAAAAATTCTAGAATAGATTGAATTTCTCACCTTAGTAATTTCTCTTTAACATTCGGGTTGATGACCAGAAAAGAAAAAAGTCTAAAATTGCTTTTTTTTCAAAAACACTCACCAAGTTGTGGTAAAAGTGGATTAGAAACTAATTATTTCTTGTATCTCTCAAAAGTATGTTTTTGTTTCACTATGTGTTATTTTGATTTATACAATTATTATAAGTTGAGTATTGTAGAAAATCTTAAACATTTCTTGACTGAATTAAATTTTCATTTTTTCATTAAGTTTCGAAGGCATTGATAGACCTAGAGTCTGCTTTTTGCTTATGCAAGTTTCATTAGCCATAATTTGCAAAAAAAAAGGTGGAGGATAAAACATTTTTTAGAATAGCTATACATTTACACATACAGTGGTACCTAGAATGATTGTAAATGTGTAAAATCTATGTGAAATATTTGTTAATGAAAACCAATCGCTTAAATGCGCCAATTTTTTCAATTTGGAAATTCAAATAAATTTGTCATGAAATATTATTTATATTTGATTGAAAAATTTTTTTTTTTATGAAGAGTATTGACATAAAAATTATTCACATTCATCTACTAAACATCTTGTGGCTATGACATTTCTGTACCAGTCTACAGATTTCTTTGGAGTTCTTGTTCTATTTGGACTGTCAAAATCAACTAGGTATAGTCCAAATTTCTGTCTAAAAGTACAACAGTTAATATTAAATTTATAAAAAATAATTTCTCATACATGTATCCTGCTGTCCATTCGAAATTATCCATCAAGCTCCATGCTGTATATCCAGTAACGTTCACTCCATCTTCAAGAATAGCTAGCAGAATATTGCTCAAATATTCCTAAAAATACATTTTCTAGTTATAATTGTACATTGTGTTTTAACATACAGCGTAATAATTAATTCTTTCATCGTCTTCGAGTACTCCATAATCTGAGCATCCATTTTCAGTGATGATAATTTCAGGATGATTGTAATGTTGATCTACCCAATTGAGTAGCTTTCGGGTGCCCCAAGGAACAACTTTAAGCCAATCAGAGGCTGTGCTATTCCATGATGGATCTTTATATGTTGCGACGCTAATATCGGCATCGTAACTACTTTCTTCAAGTGGCCAGTCATCGTTCCATGTAACCATGTTTGAAGTATATGTGTTGAGTGCAAAGAAATCAGAAGTTCCTTTAATATATTCGACTTCTTCATCTGTGAATGCAGGCAGTCTAGATTGCTCTAAACCTTCTTGTTTACTTCTTTCAGCAACTCTATCGATCATTACTTGAGGATAATTACCATCTGCACTGTAAATGGCGTTTGCAAACCAACCAAACTGAAAATAGTTATAATTTGAGCAAAGTTAAGGAAAGGCGGAAAATATTTACATTGAACTGAATTTTTCTTTCTGCAGCTTCTATATCCTGTTCACTGTCACTAGCGGGTTCAAACCAATCGCTATCAATAACGATTGAAACTCTTCCTTTTTGAGTGGGTCTAAATTCTTCATCATAAATATGGTAAGCTTTTGCATGAGCTTTGAGCACAGTATGAGTGCATTTATAAGGTTCGGTAGCACTTTCTTTTATTCCTGGCGCATGAATTCCATATCCATAACCTAACAGACAAGTTTGTTTAGCTTCATTGAAAGTCATCCAGTTCTTGACGTCATCTCCAAATTGAGTAAAAGCTATTCTAGCATAATCAGCAAATGCATCTACTAACAGATCAGTATTTGGCCATCCTCCTAAATCTTGCAAAGGCTGAGGAAGATCCCAATGATATAAAGTAACAAAAGGTTCAATTCCATTTGATTTAAGAGCAGTGATTAAATTTTTGTAGTAATCAATTCCAGCTTGATTTACTACTTCTGCTGTTCCATTTGGCAGAATTCTAGACCAAGACAATGAGAATCGGTAAAAATTAACTCCTAAATTTTTAAGCAGCTCAACATCTTCCATATATTTGTGGTAGGAATCGCAAGCGACATCTCCATTGTCGTGGTTCACTATACTGTCTGGGTTTGTGTGAGTCATATGGTCCCAAATATTTTCGCCTTTGCCATCTTCATTCCATGCGCCTTCCACTTGGTAAGATGCAGTTGCAACACCCCAGATTACATTTTCCGGAAATTTTTTATTAATTGGTTCGCTAATTACAACGAATGAACATTTATTAGTCTTTTAGTTAATAATAAAAATCCAAATTTACCTTAATATTATCTGAATTACAGAAAAAATAAACACAATGTGCAGCTTCATTTTGAAGATTTCTATGTTTATCTGTGATATTTCCGATATAAATACTTTACCCTTATCGCAAAATTTTTGAAAACTATTAAAATTAAATCTTCTCTTAGAGAATAATTTTTAACGTATTGTTTATAAGTTTTAACAATTTTTTTCTGTTTGATTGTTGATAAGAATCGCACGATTGACTGCTTGAAGAGTCTAAATTTTAAGAAACTTTGCTAGTGTTATCTTTTATGCATTTTAGATCAAAACATAATAAATTATGTTTATGTATAATAACTAGCAATTTTTTTCACCGTCAATGTCACAATTTTCCATGATAATAACAATAATGACTGTGTTACAGAACCGTGACAATAATTAACGCTGTAATGAAAAATTTTTTGCTTACAACAAAACCTATTTATTGAAATAATTTGCCTATGCACAATTTTTATGAAAAAAAAATTAATCAGATCGATTCTGAATCAGATCCGATTAAATCCTAAAGAGAAATTGATTTTTGGGAATTTTACAATAGACTTTAAAGTGCTTTTAAATGTCAACAATAATGCCAATCTCATTTTTATTGTGTTTACACTTAAAAATGATCGATCATATAAAAACTGCGATAAAATCGACAATGCTGAAACAGATGTAATTAAAATTAAAAAAAAATTTAACAAAATATCAAATTATTCATAGTTATTATCATTTTTTCATTTCCAAAAGTATGTTAACTTTTTTTTTAAAACCTGTAGCTTTATACACTACTTAGTTGTCTACTATGCATATTATACCTCTAAGGCTTTTTGTTTTTTGTTGAATTTCAGTTTAAACTTTTTATGAACAGATTGGCAGGGAGATAGTCGAAACGCATTTGTTTTAACCACAAAAAGTTCGTAAATTAAGTAAATCCCACTTCCATGTTTCCAGCAGGACATAAGCCTGCGGCGTCTCTAGATAAGAGTGTCAGATTGTAATCCTGCAACAAGATCACTATTTGCCATTCCCTGAACAAAGGACCATTTGGCTGTGTGCTTTGATAAGTGGACAAATATAACCTAAAACGCTTAAACAGTATCTGAGGCGTCAGTGAAAACTGTTCTATTTTATTGGCTTTATAAAGGAAATTGTGTTAATCTTCCGATGATCTTAGTAACTAAAAAATGAAGAATACGAAACACTTGGCAACGATTTTTTGAGTAGTGATTGTAGAGGAAGAGGCTGGGTTAAAAATTCTCTGCAAATTTTATTGTCGAAAGAAAACTGAAATGATAAATTACAATGCAGGAAAAAGTATCTAGTTCAATCTAGATAGTTTTTGCTTTTCCTAAAAAAAATAAAAAAATGCGAGTTATTCTGTTATTTTTCAATTAGGTATTGAGTTTTAAATGTGAGATAAGATTTTGATGAGGATAAGATTTCCGTCTTTGTTAGATTTTTATAACTTTCTGTAATTCAATTAATACATAGATAAAGATTTTGAAATTCGATATCAATAAATTGTTCTCATAGTAACACATTTCATTCCTATAAACTATCGCTTGTCTGTTATCTTTTACAATATTTTATAATAACTATTTTCTCCTATTAAAAAAACACTAAAAATGATACATCAAGCAGTCATTAAATGCACAAATTTAAAATAAACGAACTTCAAATACATCTAATCTAAATATTTCATATATTTCTAAATCTCAAGTATAAGCATTAATGCGAAAAGAAATAGTGGTGATCACAGATCGAGTGTTCCACTGGGCAGAAGAAAAAAGCCTTCTAGAACAATCGCGGAATCATTATTTAGAAAGAGAACAAGAATTGAAATTAAAACACATGCAAGAAAGACACGAGCTGGAGTGTGCTGTCATGAGGCGAAAATCAGATGCTATAATAAAATCTTTGATTAAAATAACTAAGGCTCAATGTGAAATCAAAAACAATGATGTACTTATACCTATATAGCATTACTTTTTTTATTTTTAAATTACAATTTTCATACATTTAAAGTAACAATAAATTTTACATTAATTACATATTAGCTAATCTGAATAAATAATAATCAATTAAAGTATATTCTCACCAAATTATTTATCACACCTTCATTATTATTATGTTCTATGTTTCCTAAAGCTACATTATGCACAAGTTCTATGGCTGTTTCTTCTTCAACATTTACTGGCGGTAAATCTTCTTTCATTAATATAGCCATATTATGAAGAACAGCTGTAGCTATCACAACTGCTTCTACTTTTCTTAATTTCAACCTGATTCCAAGGGTCAGCACAGGAAAACGTCTTTTCCACCTTCCAAAAGAACGTTTTATTGGATTCCTTGTTCTTATTTGGGACTCATTGTAAAGATGCTATGCAGCTGTACGGGGGTTACCTAAAATTAATATTATCAATCATATATAAATCCAAATAAATGAAACCCTCTATAGTCGCCGTTTTCGAATTTTCTTCTTATTCTTGAATTGCGAAATTTCGTAATATCATGTGCAGACCCAAGTCACCTGCATACTATATTTTGGAATTAGCATGTGGCGTCGCAAATTGCCTGCACATTTATTGGAAAAAATCTTTTGCGATTTCTATATATTTCAGGTTACAAAAACTTTTCGAGTCCGTCTTTGATCTAGTAAATTGACTAGTTCCAACATTTCTCCGTCATCCGATTCAAAAAATCTATCCATTTTCGCAAACTTCCTCTGTCTTCCACTACACATAATATGGCATAAATATAGCGTATCTCACTTGAACCAGGTTTGAACTTTCAAATTTGTCGGTTCAAGTTGAACCAAGCTTGAGCTTCGGCTAGAACTTTAAATGTGTCCATACCATGAGCATGATATTTCTAAAACTGTCAAAGATAGCAGTTTTTTGTGTGAATTACATACTTTTTAGATAAATGGATATATTTATTTAAAATTCAAATACGATCCATCGTTTTAGTGAATTTCTTGCATTTAGTAGTTTTGTGTAGTTTGAATAATAGGTAACATTTTTTTTTGTTAGGTATGGTATTTGTCTCATAATTTGTAATTTGACTCTAAAAAACGTAAAAACAGGTCTTTAAAGCACTAAAGCTTTAAAGTTGCCTAGATAACAATTAATTCAATAGTATACAGGTATAATCGGAACTAGCGAATGTTTTTATAAAAGTTGATCGCTAAGCAGTGAGCAATTATCTGCATAGTGGAATCTTGATGGTGGGTCTAGTAGAATTTACAGAATTTACAGTAGAATTTACAGTGACTTAACACCTTTTAAATGAGGCTGAAAAATTATAAAATATACATTGTGTCCACGGATCGAGTTGACTATATGAAGAAGATTTTTACAAAATGACAACAAGTCATTCTTTATAAAAAGTTTTCCTTGTCGAAAAAATAAGATTGCTTAAAAAATATTCAGATCCGATATACAGGGCGTCTCACGAACAATGTAATTATTTTAACCAGAGATTAAGAATTAGAAATAAATCGACACATGTTTTTTATTTTCCCAAAAAAACTTTCCAGATTCGAATTATTAGCTCTTGAAAATGACCCTTAAAACAGACATTTATTCTTTTGTCTGCAAATGTACTCAACCAATTTCTGTGAAATTTGGCGGGGGGTTATTTTTCTAATTATCATTCAGTGGTGTGAGTTGTGTTAATGCGGAGTGTCTTTAAAGGGGAATTTTACGAGCCCCCTTAGAATTAATTGTCTCATAACTTTTCAGCATATTTTAACTTAATCATTGCCATTATGATAACTTGAAAGCTCATTTGATTTATAATAATTCGAAACTGGAAAAATTTTTGAAAAAATAAAAAATACGTGTCGATCTATGGTAAAAATATTTGTACTTGTTCGTGGGTTACCTGTATATTCGTATGACAAAATTACAATACAAAGTATATAAAAAAATAATAAATCTTTGGTGGAGGATAATCATGTTTTTGATTCTGGAAATAAATGATCAATTTTAGGGAAGCCTCCTGAAAAACTTGTCATATGACAAGGTGTTGTACAGTTTCTTCTACGTGGCCACACTGACAATATGGATTTTTTCATTTAAACAACATCGAATTACATAAAAAAAGTTCGATCTTTGAAAAACAGGTTTTCGAAATTGAATTTTTTGTTTTCATAAAAAGTAAGAATTGTATTTTACAATTTCACAAATTAAGCATAGAGTTTGTGAAATGAGAGATTTTACAAAATTTTGAATACAGAGATAAGTAGTTATAATAGAATTGAAACTAAACTTTATATTATAAATTAAAAGGTCACAGCAATTTCAATTACCAACAGTTAGACTAATAATAAAATTTGGTTTTGGAAAATTTATAGAAAATGGGGTAATTGTCTATACAAGTGACACTAATTTTGATTACTGAATACACTGTTCGACAAATTTTTCTTAACAAAATCATATATCACTGTAAGTATCGATATCCAATAACTTCTTCTTTTTTTATTAAATTTTGTTATTAATTTAGGATAGAATCGAGTGAGAAGGCCAATTGAAAGACACGACCAAGAGTTCAAAAAATAACAGATATGTAGTTTATTGGCACTACGTGTCCTTTGTATCAAAGAAAAGTAATCCCAGAATGTGACTAATTAATGTTGGTCTGCATTAAAGTGTTATCAAAGAAGTTAGAGGACGCAAACATTTTTATCTAGTGATAAAATTTTATAATAGCTGTATACTAAGTATTACTGTGAATTTATATGTGGAAATTAGTCAGTAGCTCCTGCAAATCTCTATACAAGCTTCACTAGGTGCAGGACAGCACATACACAGCGGAATCTAGAATGATTGTAAAAAGGTTTCCTGTACTCTAGAAATTATGTTTTGATTGATATATGAATTGTCATAAACGACTTATTTTGTAATAATAAAAAAACACTTTTGATAACTGCTGTTAAGTATGGCTGACGACATTTAAGTGTCTAGTTCAATCATGATTGCAAAGGCAAATCAGTTTTTCTCTGATTAGAAAGATAGATATAGAAATAAATATTAACATTGAAAAAATTTTTTTTTAGTGATTTGGTGGTCATTCTCCTTTTTGTCTTTTTTTTGCTTTCTCAGAAACTGGTTTAATTTTAAAAAGCTTAACACAGGAGAAAAAATTGAATATAATTCAGAAAATAATAAAATAAATTTGCTCAAAAAAACGAATCATTTGAGTACAGCACTCTTTTTTTATTTGGAAACTCGAAAAAATTTGTGAAAAATTATTTAGTTTTGATTCAAAATATTATTTTCTGCATTTTTTTCAATCAAGAGTATTGATTTAAAGATTATTCACATTCTTCAACTAAACATCTTGTGGCTATGACATTTTTGTACCAGTCTACAGATTTCTTTGGAGTTCTTGTTCTATTTGGACTGTCAAAATCAACTTGGTATAGTCCAAATTTCTCTCTAAAAATACAACAGTTAAAATTAAAATTATAACAAATAATTTGTCATACGTGTATCCTGCTCCCCATTCGAAATTATCCATCAAACTCCATGCAGTATATCCAGTAATGTTCACTCCATCTTCGAGAATAGCTAGCAGAATATTGCTCAAATATTCCTAAAAAATACAGTTTCTAACTGTAATTGTACAGGGTTGTGCTTTTTCGATATCTGCATAGGGAGACCTCCATAACTAAAAGGTTTTTAAAAAAACGAACAGCACATTTTCAAGACAGTTTTTTGGGAAAATAATTCTAGTGAATACTACGAGTTGATACCTTCTTTTGTTTTTCAGTTATAAGCAGGGCTAATACCGAGTGAAGGAGGACTCAGTAGCGTCGCGTTTTGCACGAAAATATTAAGGATTATCGTTCCCTAATTCAACTTCGGGCAAACATTCAGTGATAACTGCAGTAAATGCTACTGTGAAAAATTTTCAGTTGTAATTAGTTTTGGAGTTTAATATAATACATATACCGAATTCACTGAAATGCTTCCAACCGACCACATCAAATAATAATACTGATCGCGCGATTAAAAAATTCACAACTACCTTAATGTCGAATGTAAACGACTAAAACAAAAACAGTATTTTGCAGTTTTTTACAAAGAATTCCAATTACCACCAACACATATTTTGATGAGTTATTGGTTTGATTGCATAAACACAAAGTTGAATTTTTTTAAATAGAAACCATAGTTGGCTGAAACATTTTTGAAAACCTTTTTTTTCTGATCTTGAAAATATAAATATGTCATTTTCCCACAAATTTTCTGTAAAAAAATATTTTTTCTAATATGTTATTTGTTAATAGTTGGCCATGTAAAAAATGGTTTTTTTTTTGTTTTTTTTTTGTATAGAAACTGAGTGTTCAAGTGTAAATAATCTATTATATTCTATTCTTTCAATATTATAAAACATTTGATCATACTAATTATAAGACAAATGTTTTGTATGCACATAAAAAGCTTCTAAGAAGGAAAAATTGCAAAGGAAATTCAAGATAACTTATAGTTGTTGATTAACTGCAAAAATCAAAAAATTATGGTCTAATGACTACTTTGCATACTGTTATAAATGAATAAAATGAAAAAAATATTGATTTTTGTATCAATATTTGAAGTCATAATTCAATAAATTGTGTTTTTGGTGAAAGTTTGGATTGGATTTCACAAGAAAATGAGATTTCTTGTAACATTGTTACTTAAACGCTGCATTCAAAAAAACATTTTTATGTAAAAGCACTAAAAGTAAGAATATTTATCAATCGAAAAGTATTAACGAATTTGGTTGATATATTTTTAAATGGTAAATTTCTAACTAAAACAATTTCTTCCATAACCAACTGTATATTAACAACAAAAATTAAAATAATTGATTTTTAGAACAATTATGTGAAATTATTATATAAAATTTATACATTTTTAAAATCAGAAATAAAATAGTTTTTCAAAAATGCAGCCAACTATGCAGCCAACTATGGTTTCTATCTAAAAAATGCGACTTTGTGTTATTCCAGCTAAACTAATGACTGAAAAAAATATTTGTTGTTATTACTGGATTCCAAGTAAAAAACGGTTTAATCTACCTCCAGTAGATACGATTTTTTTAAAATATCAGCAAATTGTCAACTTTTGCGTGTAACTAAAAAACAAAAGATGATAACTTACAACTTACCAACAATTCACCAAAATTATTTTCGCAAAAAACAACCTCGAAAATGTGCCATTCCTTTTTTTTTTTTCAAACTCTTTAATTTTGGAGATCTCCCTATGCGGGCATCGAAAATGAACTACTCTGTACACTGTGATTTAACATACAGCGTAATAATTAATTCTTTCATCGTCTTCAAGTATTCCATGATCTGAGCACCCATTTTCAGTGATGATAATTTCAGGATGATTATAATGCTGATCTACCCAATTGAGTAGCTTTCTGGTGCCCCAAGGAACAACTTTAAGCCAATCAGAGGCTGTGCTATTCCATGATGGATCTTTATATGTTGTGACGCTAATATCGGCATCGTAACTACTTTCTTCAAGTGGCCAGTCATCGTTCCATGTAACCATGCTTGAAGTATATGTGTTGAGTGCAAAGAAATCAGAAGTTCCTTTAATATATTCGACTTCTTCATCTGTGAATGCAGGCAGTCTAGATTGTTCTAAACCTTCTTGTTTACTTCTTTCAGCAACTCTATCGATCATTACTTGAGGATAATTACCATCTTCACTGTAAATGGCGTTTGCAAACCAACCAAACTGAAAATAGTTATAATTTGAGCAAAGTTAACAAAAGGCGGAAAATATTTACATTGAACTGAATTTTTCTTTCTGCAGCTTCTATATCCTGTTCACTGTCACTAACAGGTTCAAACCAATCGCTATCAATAACGATTGAAACTCTTCCTTTTTGAGTGGGTCTAAATTCTTCATCATAAATATGGTAAGCTTTTGCATGAGCTTTGAGCACCGTGTGAGTGCATTTGTAAGGTTCGGTAGCACTTTCTTTTATTCCTGGTGCATGATTTCCATATCCATAACCCGACAGACAAGTTTGCTTAGCTTCGTTGAAAGTCATCCAGTTCTTGACGTCATCTCCAAATTGAGTAAAAGCTATTCTAGCATAATCAGCAAATGCATCTACTAACAGATCAGTATTTGGCCATCCTCCTAAATCTTGCAAAGGTTGAGGAAGATCCCAATGATATAAAGTAACAAAAGGTTCAATTCCATTTGATTTAAGAGCAGAGATTAAATTTTTGTAGTAATCGATTCCAGCTTGGTTTACTACTTCTGCTGTTCCATTTGGCAGAATTCTAGACCAAGACAATGAGAATCGGTAAAAATTAACTCCTAAATTTTTAAGCAGCTCAACATCTTCCATATATTTGTGGTAGGAATCGCAAGCGACATCTCCATTGTCGTGGTTCACTATACTGTCTGGGTTTGTGTGAGTCATATGGTCCCAAATATTTTCGCCTTTGCCATCTTCATTCCATGCGCCTTCTACTTGGTAAGATGCAGTTGCAACTCCCCAGATTACATTTTCCGGAAATTTTTTATTAATTGGTTCGCTGATTATAAAGAATGAACATTTATTTGTCTTTTAGTTAAAAATAAGAATCTCAATTTACCTTAATATTATCTGAATTACAGAAAAAATAAACACAATGTGCAGCTTCATTTTGAAGATTTCTATGTTTAACTGTGATGTTTCCGATATAAATACTTTACCCTTATCGCAAAATTTTTAAAAACTATTAAATTGTGTTGTTTATAAAGTTTAAAAATTTTTTCGAGCTTGATTGTTGATAAGAATCATACGATTGACTGCTTGAAGGGTCTAAATTTTAAGAGACTTTATTCTGGTGTTATCTTTTATGCACTTTAGATCAAAACATAATAAATTATGTTTATGTATAATAACTAGCAATTTTTTTCACCGTCAATGTCACAATTTTCCATGATAATAACAATAATGACTGTGTTACAGAACCGTGACAATAATTAACGCTGTAATGAAAAATTTTTTGCTTACAACAAAACCTATTTATTAAAATAATTTGCCTATGCGCAATTTTCATAAAAGAAAAATTAACCAGATTGACTTTGAATGAGATTCGATTAAATTCTTAAAAAACAACGGAAAAATTTGGTTTTTGTCAATTTTACGATAGATTTTCAAGTGTTTTGAAATTTCAACAATAATGTCAATCTCATTGTTATTAGAAATGATCAATTATGATATATCTGCGCTAAACTCGAACAATTTACAATTGAAATTAAGAAAAAAAGATATTTCCAACAAAATAACAAATTTTTCTTTAGCGTTCTTTATCATTCTTTAAGCTGCAAAGTATGTTAACAGTGTCTTAAAATCTTGTAGGTTTATACACCACTTACTTCATAGTTGTCTATTATGCATATTATACCTCTAAGGCTTTTTGTCTTTTGTTGAAATTGAGATTAAACTTTTTATGAATAGATTGCCAGGGAGATAACCGAAGACGCATTTGTTTTATCCACAAAAAGTTCGTAAATTAAATAAATCCCACTTTCATGGTTCCAGCAGGATATAAGGTTGCCACGTCTCTAGGTAAGAGTATCAGATTGTAATCTTGCAACAAGATCACTATTTGCCATTCTCTGAACAAAGAACCATTTGGCTGTGTGCTTTGATAAGTGGACAAATACAACTCTAAATGCTTCAACAATATCCTTATTAAGAAAATTGTGTTAATTTTCCATTGATCTTAGTAACTAAAAAATGCTTGAATTTTTGATAAGAATACGAAACACTTGGCAATGATTTTTTGGAAGTGATTGTAGAGGAAAAGAATGAATTACAATGTCTGCAAATTTTATTGCCGAAAGGAAATCGAAATGAAAAATTGCAATGCGACAAAAAGTATATCCAGTAATATCTAGTTTAACCTAGCTATAGTTTTTGCTCATCCTAAAATAATAGAAATGCGAGTTAATCTGTTATTTTTCAATAAGTTATTTGCTGTAAATGGAAAATAAGAGTTTGATGAGAATAAGATTCACATAATTTGTTAGATCTTTATAAGTTTCTATAATACAATTAATACATAGATAAAGATTTGTCTTATATAAAAAGAACACTAAATGATAAATCAAGCTTTAAATGCATAAATTTAAAAGAAACGAGCTTCAAATACATGTATATATAAGTAAGGAAAGAAATACCGATGTGTACAACTGTGTCCATACCATGAGCATGATAAGGTTAATTTTAACACTGCCAAAACGATAGCAAGTTTTTGTGTTAATTACGTAATTTTTGAATAAATGGATATATTTATTTAAAGTTTAAATGTGATGATTTTGGTGAATCTGTTGCATTTAGTAATTTTGTATAGTTATATATAATATGTAGTAACGAAAATTTTTCTTTGTTCGGTATAGTAAATTAATCCAATAATATTTAGGAGTAATCAGAACTAGTACATGTTCTTATAAAAGTTGGTCGCTAAGCACTCGGCAAGCCCCGTGTCCTTAAACCTGCGCGTGCTAGAAAGACTCGGTTATGCTCTTATATCATGATATACTATTTAGATTTTAGTCGGTTACCGAATAACTTTTTGTCAATAAATTAATAACAGCAATCTTTCTTTATCGCCAACTCCATCTGTGTACCAACACCACCTTAATAATAAAAGCCTTTCCACTTCTCGTTCAATAGCTGCAACGTCATCATAAGTAATGTTGTAGTGTCAGTTTCTGGTATCAATAATCAATTTAATTTTTGAATTTTAATATTTGTTTTTCGTTTCTCTAATGGTATTTGTTGTTTTTGCTTATTTAAAGAGGAAATAGAACACAAAAAATATTTACAAAAGAAACTGTCATTTTGAGAACACTACCTCTGATGACGTCACAACTACAGTAGAACGGCTTTATTTAGGTGGTGTTGCGTGGACACACTTTATGTTATTGGTACATTGAATTTTGGGCAAAATGTTAATGAAAACATCAATTTGCCAATACACACTCTATCGGAAACTTGACATTTCTATTGACATTTTGCCCATAACTCCATGTCCGGCTCAACACTACAATAACAGTTTAAATATCTGTACTCTAGGGACATAAGTTACTTACGAACTAGCGTTAATAAAATTAGACACCTCTCTACAATAAGAATTCATTACATTACGTATGCGTATCAACCCTTTCTATCCCTTTTAAGTCTTCAAACTAGGAATCAATTTTTTTTAAATCGTTTTGAAAGTTTTAGCTTCTTCTGAAAGCCCCTAGTCCGGATACCTACACTAAAGCCCACGCCTGGCATTGTCTTTGCACCAATGATTCAGAATGCTTGTTATTACACACTGTCTTTTAATTTACGACATACCTTGCTAAAATTCAGATGAACCCGTTGAAACAATACCAATTCTGGACCCGTATCGTCGTTTTTTCCACATAGGCCCACGCTCCAATCTCATTGACTATGCATGAATTGCATAGAGCTCATTTATCCTGATAACTCGTTGGAAATACTAACGTAAAATCCGCTAATTACACGCAAATGACATTACTGCGGCTATCTGAGCCCCGCATACTCTCACATATTGTAAATACACCCTCGAAGCCATCAAAATGGTTCCCCTCCATGTCTAGATTACTTCAATCTAATATTACAAAAAGCCACAATTAGTTTCATAAGCGGTCGACTTGAGAATACAAACAAACTTATTTAAAAGCAGTGCATTTGCATAATGTCACATTTGTTTGTGATATCGAAAGCGGCGTTATTTTTATTGCGGATTTTTTTTCGGTGTTGTTAATTCCAACAGGCTTCGAAGACGATTTATTACTACTGATAAACATTAGCACGGCTAAGTGGACGATAACGTTTTCAAATAGCAGAAAATTGAGCATTATCTAGGATGGAGTTTAAGATGTGAATGCAATCGTATGCCGTGATAGGTAGAAATGCGTGGGTTTTCTCGAAAGTCGGAATTTCTACTCATTGTTTGATAGGCTTAATTGGCTCTCTTGTAAATAAAAGGACATTGAATAAAATCAATTAATTTTTTTTTCAGATAATGTAATGTAGAATAGTGTACGCAACACACTTTCTTTTGCACATTTTTCAACTCTTGTTTTTATGTTATCCATTACTGTTTCAGTACTTGTTTTGATGCAAGGAGACTTTTAAGCGAATCTCATCGATGCCGGCCCGGCGTCGCCAGCGTCTAGACGTATGCCGAATGTGGATTTAATTCGTTGGCAAGAAGCTTCTTCTCAACGTATCTATTCTTTACCTCAACATAAATTCTCCATCTCTAAGCAATAACTTAAAATCCAATACCGCAAATCTTCTTGCATGAGTCATAAGATCGACACAACAATAGAATACAGGTAGACTTATTCCGGCAGGAGAATAACATAGTAAAAAAAACTAAATGTCATAACAACGACTTTAGATTCCGCAAAGTCAGGAAACTTATTTCTGTGAAAAAATTTCTTGCAGACAACAAGCAAATATCTTGATATGCTCGGCCAAGGTGAGCTTGCTTATGTCTTACCATCAGTAAGTAAATAACCTTCTGGATAAGATCTTAGTAAACACTGACCATCATAAGCAAACATTAATTTTCTGATAAATTATTTATGAAGAACGTGGCTTGGACAAATTTTACTTTCTTATACATAGTTAGGGTGGTAAATTATTAAATGGAAGAAAATCGAAAGATACATTTTCCGGTAATGAAATATATAGACGTACTGAAAGTAGCAATTTAGTAATCTTCACATCGGCTAATTATTTCTGAGATTTAATGCTCAAACAAATCCTTTCTTACTTTCAAAAAAGATTGATGGACTATTGCTAGAATAACCGTACTAACTAAAATAATGTAACACTTTTTTAATACTTGAAGTTTTTTGAATCATTATTATTTACTACCCATCGGAAAAACTGAATAAATTGTCATTACTTTAACTGTATGGTTGATTTATTTCATATACCTATATGTTTTATGAAGATCTTTGAAAACGGAAGTGTTTGATGAAACGCTAGAGAATAAAGAGAAGAAAACCGTTGGATTTCTCATCATTGCTGTAGTAAAGATAAAATTTGCTAATAACAATGATGATGGTGATGGTTACGATGACTACGAAGTATAAAGTAGGTTTTATCTCTTCTCTTCGCATATTATTTCTTGATTCGTGAGCTATAGTTGAGCACTTGCAACTGTTGTCTGCATTTACTTGTTCTCAACTCGTTGTGACATTGCGACCTACCTTCCGCGAAGAATCTTATTTTGCATGTGCTAGCTTTGCCGCCACCTGTTCGCTGACCTTTGCACATGCAGACTACTTGCTGAAAGTTATGTGCGATGTTCCCGTCATATCACTTACTGAAAATACTTTTTGAGTAGAACTGATGGATTAAATCGATTTTTGGTCAATTGCAGCAATAAATTCGTTAATTTGGCGTTGGCTTTCTAATAAAATTACGACTCCATCTGTGTGGTTCAATAAAATGGAATTATTTGAAATGTTGGTGGATTTTCGTGTATTTTCCGCTAATTGTCCCCCACGGTGTCACCGACGCGATGGTAAATTATTGACCGGCAGACATTAACGAAGTACCAGCGATGTATTTATCACACAATTCGCACTAATGAACCACATGTAACATGGTTAAGCTACAAGTGCACACTTATTTATTTGACCATTACGTTTGGCCGCGTTGAGCGTTCATGTTAGACAAGTGCAGTAAATTTAAGTGCAAGAATTGCATATGTTTATTTATGCAAGAAATCAATATCAACCATTATCAAACACCATCTATAAAAATTCATTTCAAATTTGTCTCATTACTTTTCAGAAAACTAATTCGAGTAAAATTTGGTTTTTATGGGATAGTTAAAGTCCTACTCTAGTCTATGTTGAAAGTAATTGGAAATTTTAAATTATGGACTGTGCTGCACTAATATAATGTTTTAATGATTTTTTTCGTGCTTGTTTAGATGAGCTGCTATGCTATTATGAAGTAATTGAAAGAAAGATGAAAAAACTGATTCAGCTTGAGAGAGTTCTGTAGAAAAATATTTGAAGAATAGATAATTACAAAAACAATAGCTCAATAAAGTTGCATGTCAAGAAAGAGTTTCGCACTTCCCAGTTCATTCCAAATAATTAGTTAACTTTGATATTTCGCTAATTATTTTGTTTATTCTATGACAGATACTTAGAAAATGTGTTAATTAGTCTGCACTGTTTTCAAAAGCAATTAACCTAACTAATTTTAATACGTCGAGATATTTTAATTTGAAAATTTTAATAATTAAAACTAACTGTTTTATTTCTTATTAACCTACTTAATAGAATCAGTTAAAAGAAACTTGTCATGTATTTGATAAATCACTTGATTTGCAATTAAATTATACATTAACATGAGTGTTAATTTTTATTTTATCAAAACTTTTTTAACTCTTATCCTTGCATTTAAAGGCCAATACGGTACCTTTCATTTTTACTCTCGGATTATTTATAGCTCTCATCTTTTCGTCTAGTCGTGACTACTTTCATATTTGTAATAATTCTCTGTTGATGATTTTCTAATTCCTAGGTACAACACAAAATACCTGCCATTAAAATCAAGTGCTTGTTTCAATGACTTAACCTATCATCTAGGTAGATTTAATAACGCATTTGTAATGTCAGATGCAAAGAATATTATGTTACTTTTACTTTGAAATTTTTTTGCGCATGATCGCACATGGTTTTCATATTTAAACGTCTTGGAATGTATAGAATAAACGATAGTGCATACTTAAAATAAGGATTACATTGTATAATAGTATTGTATAGAAAGATATATTTTATTTCAACGGAGGCATATGCTGGAGAAGTCAAGTATTTTAACGACGATGGAATTACACTTGTGTAATTAGTAAACGATTCATATTCAAAGAATGCCTGCATTAAAATTGCTGGAATGAAACTTGGTTGTAACTTAGCAGGAAAAGGATACAGTGTTATGTTAAAGCAATTCAAAAATAGTTTCATTCAAAGTTTATGCAAATGTTTTTCTTATTTCTTTTATAATATAATTCCTAAAAACACAAAGAACTTCAAAGTAGATATTAACCATATACAAAAGCAAAATGATATATTTTTAGAAGACCAATCTTAAAGTTGTATTTTAAACTCAGTTTGTATGTACAGGGCTGTTCCATCGTATGCCCATAGTTTAGAGAAGCAAAAATTTGCATAAATCATCTTCTAAAAAATTTATATAGGTAAGAATATGAAAACAAAAAACCCAAATGTGATTTTGTTCAACCAGAAAATATCAAAAAATTAGAAAAAAATGTTTTCAAGCATTTTATTTTCTTTTTTAAGTAAGTAAAAGTGATGAGAGTTTTTAAGGTCAATGTGGTAAATTTTTGAAAATGAAATACTGTTTTCTTGAAAGCGATATTTCATACTGCTTTGCACTTTTAAAAAAAATATAATTCAATTAAATTGTTTAATAATTTTCCACTTGAAATGAATATGAATACTACTCTTCTGAAGTTAATTTCTTATTCTCAGAGTGAATAGATGTTGATTTGAAAAAGCTTTAATTGCTTCTAGCATAAGGAGATTTATATTGAAAATTGATTTATTGTTTAACTCTCATTCGTTTTGTTATTTTTTATCAACTTAATTGTAATTGAATTATTTCTATTTTTTCAAGAGGATCTAACAAAAGTAAGCATTTTTTTTCAGACATATTTTTCACTGTAGATGCTGAAAGCATTAGATTCAATTATCCATTTGGTTAATAGCTTTTTATGTTATAATCAATAACTTTTTTCGGACGCCTACAATAAATCTTCAATATTCAATGTACGCTTTTATTGTTAAACAATTAAAGTAACAGTATTGGTAAAGCGGTACTTTATTTGACTACCTATCTATATTACTTTGATCAAACATCTGCTGAACGTCTCAAGCTCAGATATAAGCAGGACTTTCTATCATTTTTTTGAGTTTCACAAATGCAGTGTATTTAATATTCATGAAATTTTTTGCTTTTGAAGTTCTTTCATGTATCTTTTATTATAAAAAAGTATTTGTTTTGTTTTATTCTATTTATAATTAAAACTTTTGCATATTCATTTTTCAATTAAATAAATTAATATTATATAAGTTTACAAGATGACTAATACCGATCAGTTGTGCTAAGACGTCAATACCCGTCAAGTCTTTGAAAAATCTCAGTAATTTTTTTGATATTATCTGACACATAATAGCAGGACATTCATTTATGATTGATCCTTTGTATTGCCCACTACTCTTTCTTTGCCTTGAAATCAGCGGTAACTCTCTTCAGGTGTAGCTAGATCGCAGACTGACTTCGCAAGCCGTGTCTTACTCGCTCTCGATTTGTTTATAATTGTGTTGTTTCATATAATCGTGCGGATTCTCTATCTAGATTTTTTTTAGAGTTGTGCTAGTTTTGCTTAGTGCCTTGTGATGATTATAAGATTTCCACCAACCGGATGTTGAGTGATTTGTAAGTAAATTGGCTTAATGTTAGACATTTCCTTTCTCATCAAACGGTAAAATACATTTGATAACAATGGAGGGTGGCAGCGATGCAATTTCTTGCAAACGTCTTAAGCATTGTAGTTGCGGTCTGAGCTTTGACTTGGCACCAAAAATAGTAAAACCATTTTTGAAATATTGCCGGTTTCTTGAAATTTCAGTTTTGGAAGTCACTCACAGTTGGCGTTAGCTGACAAATATTTTCACTTTCTAGATTAAT
This sequence comes from Latheticus oryzae, assembly GCA_030157265.1. NCBI lineage: Eukaryota > Metazoa > Arthropoda > Insecta > Coleoptera > Tenebrionidae > Latheticus > Latheticus oryzae. The sequence goes on from CM058049.1 coordinate 8,169,992, forward strand.
GAAAATAGTTTTGATGAATATGAGCTATTTAAATAAAGTATGTTCTGACAATTTTACGTTATATTAAAACTGTTCTCATATGTATCACCACATGAATATTTATTAAGTTGTGTGTGGAAACCATTGCAATCTGAATTTTTTTTTTTAAATCAATTACTTAGCTCAAGTTGTTCCGCCAAGTGAAATAGGCTTGACTGAAACTAGATTGGTGTGATGCGAGCAAAAACAACCACAAGATTGTTGTTTAAACTGGAATTAGTTCGAATACACTAAATTTACGGAAATTGTTTAAATTGCAGTCTTGTTATGTTATTAACAATACAAGTTTCGAGAGTCTTTATTACTTGCAAATATGTAACGGTCAATCTGAGATTTTGTAGCAAAAAATTGTTTAGTGACAATTTTATTAAAATAATTGAAGTAATAAGCTTTGAAGTAGAGGTTAATACATGTTGTATAGTTCCCATCTAGCTTTATGCACAGCATGGGACTTTGCATCTTGTCATTAAACAGATTGCTTTATGGTGTAATATGTAAATTATGGTGATAATAAAGAAAAAGTTGGTTGGAAAAGATTATGCGAAAATTTTCGATTGAATTATTACACAATTTTTCAAGTTTGACGGTTTAACATAAGAACAAGCTGAGCAATGATTTATAGAAAACTTTTACTTGTACGTATTTTTAATTATTTTATTTTTTTCAGGTAAGGTTGGTGCAATGTGCTCGTGTTCGTGTTGTGTAAAATGAAACGTACAAAATCACTGGGTTGGTTACAACATCGTCGTGACAGCGTCAAACCCAAAAGCAATCATGCCCGTAATTCTGGATATGCCATGGAAAAGAAACGACCATGGGCTAGTGCCGAGCAACTCCATAAAAAAAGGTAATCGTGTGAAAAATTGGATAATTACTTTTGATGATTCCACATATCTTCAGTCGTGACCAAAACAAATCTACACTTTAATAACGACAATTGTGGATTGTATAAATTGATTATATATTCTGATGAGAACCCATCACATACCGAATACCGTTTCAAAATATATGCTACAGCTTTAAAACTTCGTATCTCAATATAAAAATATTAAAAAGTGGCGCTAATTATCATAATAACAGTAATTGTACATATTTGTAAATGAAATTGTTGAATCACTGAGCGTGATGATTGCCGACAAGTGATCGTTAGCATGATGATAGATTAGAGATTAAGTGATAAACGAGAATTATAACTATCCTCTGGTTAGGTTGGCTCAATCAACTGTTGCTAGGTGTTGTACAATTTCGTCTTAGTTAAATGCTTCAGTGTCTAATCAGTTGACTTGTTAACTGGAAAAAAACGAATTTTAGCAACACAGGCTAAAATGTCATCTAATAACTTGATTCAGATTTTCTTTGTGCTTTGACCAAGAGCTAATGTCGCTATTCCGCATGACCTATGAGGTTTCAAAAGATTTTATTATGCTAATTATGGTTTGTTGAACCGTTTCGTCTTCTGGATTATGCAACGAAAAGTTCTTTTACAAACTTTCTTCAGGAAGATAATAACTTCATGGTTGGGGCTTTAAACACATCTGTCATGTGTCGTCTATAATAAATAACAGCAGCAATAAACTTGAAATTTTATGAAGGTCGAATGTCTATTTGTATTTCAAAAATGCTTTAACCTTCCGAAGATTCATTCATCGATTTCCTTAATTTATTATAAGCTATAAACTAACAAAAAAAATTACATATGGTGGGTGTTTTAAAATAGCTTTTAACACCTGCCAGAATGGAGTCGATGTGGAGGATTTAATTGTCTAGTCTTCCTGTTTATAACAGCTAATAATTCTGAATATGTTGTCACTGTAGCAACCACCGTTCATTAGAATTTTTCAATAAAAAAGTCTTTAACCTTGTAGAAGTGCTTTTAAGCTCGCTTCAGCGAATTCCTGTATAATATGTGGCCGTCGATTTTTCTCCGCAGGATTCAACAACACCCACTCCATCCATTCAACGCACAACAACCAGTTCCTTCAGTGTAAATCAATTGGATGAATGCCCATTTTAGGCTCGGACTCTTTTAACTAATACAGACATTAATCTTGCGCTTTTTAACGAGCCGACGCACATATTTGCATAGGTCGATTGATGGATTGAAGGATCCATGATGGTCACTCACTTCCTCTTCGTTCATAAGATTTATTTCTTCGGATGAAACTGAGAGTTGAAGAGAGTGAGCAAGTGCAACGTCCTCTCTGGTCGCAAGATTGACATTTGAATAGACGTGACGTCACAACACCACGATCCAATCGCAAGCTCCGTTTGCGCTACTCTTGGCGAAGAAACCTGTGGAGATTCAATTAGCATGAAACGCGGCTTGGTACCGCTGGAATCCAATCGACGATGCAGTGACAAGTGTTTTCTATTCACTCTTTCAAATACCAATTAAACAGATCTCACGATTGCTGCATTGAACTCGTAAGGTATTCTGGACTGGATCAAGAGGACAAGCGAAAAATGAACCTTAATTGTCCGATATAGAAATTTATGCTCGATCAATTAGGACTGTTCAAGATGAAAGACAGAATTTTACTACAAATTACTTTTCAACTGATTTGCTTTGTTTGGGCTTAAGTAAAAGTGCTTTGATAAACAGTGTGAAGGCTAATTACCTCTTCAATTTTTTGTTTTTATTTTCATTCCACATCTTTTCGTTTTCTATTGCTCTGATGTTTGTTTTTCTTTTTTGAACTATTTTTTCACTTTTTAATTATTATTTTTTTATTATTGAACACAACGGTAATTCAATAATCGTTCTGAAGTAAATAAGCTCTAAAATTAAAAATAATACATTCTGTTTATTATTTTTTAATCTCTTTGATGTTAATGGAAATAAACATGAACAGAAGTAAATTGCAATGCTGTCAGCTAGCTTTGATTAATTAATCAATCGAAAAAATCAACTCTTGAATCTACAATCTTGTAGATAATTAGTATAACATTTAATTATGCTGTTAATTGACAAAAAAATTATCTATTTAACATTTATTATTTTATTGGAGATTTGTGAGTAAAAACACAATTATCACTATTGATTGAAAAAAGAATAGTATCAGATATCAACAGAATATTAAAGCAAGCATCACTGCTCGAGTAACAAAATATTAATTAATAGTAGGTAAAATTAATTATTAACTATTAAACAGTTACTGTCACTGACATGAGGGATATTAATTTTGAATAGAATTATCTCTGTATTATGAAAATTATAATATTAATTTATAATTAATTATGTGTAAAATAAAAGTAGGAAGTTATTAGTATAGACAATGTATTTTTACAATTCTATGCAAATGTATTATATTCCAATTCACTACTAATTAGAACAAACAAAACAAATTACATTCATTTCTAACAAATATTAAAATAATTACTACTGTATTCATGGTGGCCACGAATTATGCTGATTTATGTAAATGTGTTATGAGTTATTTGAATGTTGAGACTAATAAATTAGACTCACAAAATTATTAAATATTCACTATTAGAACAAGAACAAAGAGAAGCTTACACTATGAACGGACGTGCAAAAATGTAAAATATCTCAATTACATACAGATTTTTATTACCATAATTATTCTCAAACTTTCACGCTACCTTATTGATGACCCTATACAAACCAATTAAGATAAAATTCTTAACATAAATAGTATAACGTTGTCATCTATTGTTAATACAATTCTCTGTTCATACCACCCTTTTGCTTCTCTTATAACGAACATTGTAAATCACAACCATATCTTTATCCATATAAAAGGTGCTACTGCATTGTGCACGAAAAACTGCAATTAACTAATCGCTTTTGCGACATTAGTAAAGTGTTTCACATTTGTAAACGTCAAGAAAGGATTAGTGTTGCAACTTTTTGCAATAGAAGTTGTCAGGAATTTAATCTATTGCTGATTGTTGTTTCCTAATAAATTCCATCAAAAACGGTTAATTTCCTGGATACTGTCAAACACCTGTAGTGCTAGGACCTTCAGAATAGATAATTGATTAATTAAATTTACTAATAGTAAAACTCATTGATTATTCACCTTTTATCATGGAACATTTTAATTGGAGAAATAAATTTCAATACGTTCTCTTCAACGTCGTACATGAATCTTTCATTATTTCTTCGGATAACATGGCTCAAGCATGATCTGCGTGCCAAAAGGTACTTAATTCAAAATAGAGGCTTGTCGAAACCATAATGTTTTTTATCAATATTATTTGAATTTTTTTTAAATTAATGCTATTGGGATACTCACTTACTGCAAGCAAAAAACAGAAAATGTAAGCGTGTTGAAATATTTTCTTCGTTTCTTATTCTTTATTGAATTTGCATTGAGAGGGTGTAAGTTTGCTTCTGATACTTCAATATCCAATAAAGGCCACCTGGCATAGCTCTAATAAATTTTAACGCTTTGACGTTGTTAAATGATGAAATCGAAAAACTACACATTGATAAATGCCATCAAGATATTGTTTTCGACTAACCATAAAGTAATTCAGTTATATTACATCATCAGTAATTCTACATGTCTAAAGACTAATATAAATTAAGGATGCTTCTGATTAAATTCATAACGACATAAGTTCAAGGGTCTTTCTGAGATTTAATTCTCATTTAAGGGAGCAGGGTTGAGACAGGGTGAACCTGTTCTGTTAAGCCGTTAGGATTTAAGTCGTTATGCTTATATTACATTTATAATGTTTGTTCTGAAATTCAAATGTGATTTAATTATAAATTTTTAAATACTTTTCAGATGAATTTTAAAGTTGTTATAAAAGTTTTAAACGTGTTTTGGGTTTTCTCTTGTCGTAAAATTACAGTTATCTTTCATCACTACTTATTCTTTTATTTTTATAACGTGTGTAATATTTTTTCATTAATGATTTATTAATGTAATTTGGGAAGGGTACCTCAAGCAGTTTTATGGCAAACAAGAACTGGGAATTATTAGTGATTGTATCTTTTAATTGGTATTTAATTTAAAAACCACTCTTAAAAGAACAAATCTCATAAAGATATACAGTGGAACATATTTTATTGCTTAAGTTAACTTAAGTTGCCTTTTTCTTTTTATTGAAATATAAGCAGGTATCTTTCTATTGAATTTTACGTTTATTCTAAAGAGTGTAGAAGTGAATTATTTTGAATATAAAATTTTCTTCAAATTCCATTGAATTGTTTGATTAAACTAAAACTTTGATTGGTGTGATATTAGATTTTGATAGTTTGACGTGACATCCATGTGACATCAAACCAATGCCAGCTTTAGTTTGATCAAATAAGTTGATAAAATTTGACATTCTTTCCAGGGTCTAAAACATATGATATTGTTAGGTAATGATATGACCAATAATCTGAATACACATAAAATGCTTCTAACAATTACTACAGAAATTAGACATAGACTTTTTATTTAAAAAAATACCATAATTCTATAGTTACTTGAAAGTTTCATTCATAACAAAGAAGTTTTTTTTTTATATATAAAGGCACTATTGATCGAAAAGCATTATGGAATTTAGTTTCTATATTTCTATATAATAAATTTCTATAGAGGAAATCATTTTTTCCATAATCAACAACATAATAAAAAAATTGAAACGATTCTGAAATATCAGAAAAAAGATTGCTTTTCAAAAATGTCACAATCAATAGTTTCCATCTAAAAATAATGAAACTTTATCTTATTGCTGCTAAACCAATGACTGAAAAAAATGTATGTCGACACTTCTGAATTTTACATAAAAAACTGCATAATTCAAATTCTGTTTCAATTGATTATTTCCTCGATTATTTCCAATTTTAGTATAAATATGAATTTTTTTAATTGTTGGCAAATTGTCAACTTTCTCTTATATCTGAAAAACTAAAGACGATAGCAACTTGTTCTATAAACCAATAAATAATTTATACTTGCTGATTCGTATGATCCGAGTAATTTATGACTTTAGTTATTTTTCCATGCTTATTTTCTGAACATTTTAGTTTTGAAGATCCGGACATCTAAAATGCACCACATATTGAGTTTTTCAATTTAATCGTACTTTTTGAAAAAAACAAACACAAATTGCTTAGTAACTTAGGTGTTTCTTTGAGAAATTCATCAGTTCAAACGTATGTCTTTAAAGTATTCACAGAATATCTAGTTTCCTAAAAAATAGAAGTTTTATCTGATTAATATTTGATATTTTTGAATCTTTGTCTAATTGATGATTATAATTAGTGAAAATGACAAGATAATTTTGTGTTAATTCATCAGGAGCTGCCACCGTCTACTTATTCCAGAAATAAGTGTTTATACTACTTTGGTTTATATTTATGCTAAATAATTCAGGAACCCTTGCTTATTATTATTATTATATTTTTAGACAAACTGATGGGCCTACGTAATGCAGTTTCAACCCACGCACAAACACCACCAGTGTATTGAAGTCAGATTTTCTATATTCAAAAATTCACTAATGCGTTTTAATGATTTAATATTCTATGTTATCAGAACTTTTAAACTCAAAGTATGAAATTAAAAAATAAATTGCTTTCATGCCTGGAAACACTAAAAAATAAAAACAGTAATGTTGAAATTGACATTGAAATAATTTAAATCTAAATCTTCACGCAACATTCAATATGTGGGAAAATTTATTCTGATCATCATAAATCTATCCAAAAATCACGTCACTCTAAACACACCGTTCGTTTTTGTTAGACATGCGATTGTTTCTTTCCCCATTTACTCAATTCTGAAAGCATCATTAATTTTCCCCCTGAAATTTTCGTTCGTAATCGCCACTTTCTTAAATGTTCTTGTCAATTATCACACTCTTGCATGCTAAGCACGATTTTATTTCATTGATTATTGGAATATTCAAGAAATGTGGAGAGCTTCTTTTACTGTCGGCTGTAAATCAACTGACATTTTCGTCCATTGGGGTAAATAGCGATATTTATAAAAAAAAAAGTTAGCAGTTTTTTATTCTTTGAAACGGAAGTAATCGGAGGGCGAATTAGTGCATTAAGCAAAACGCAACAATAATTCAAGCCAACAAATTTTACAACTTAACTTTAATTGCATCGTTTTAATTAAGAAACCGCAATTTGGTTCGTTTTAAAACTCGCTTGCTATTTGAATTTCATTAAAAAATTTCCCTTCGTTCTTCGTTGTCCCACTTGTATTAAGGGAATGGTCTTTCCAGAAAATCAGTTTCTACGACTTTTTCTTAATTATCTAAATAAAATTGAGTTTGTTTTTCCCCTTTCGATGGTATGAATTTTCAAATAAATGAAGGAAACGGAAGTTATATTGAATGACAAAACGGTACGTTTAATTAGGCGTTGCAGACAACAAACTGGGTTGAGAAAATCATTAATAACATCTGCCGGTAAGACAGGGAACATCTTGGTTGAATCCGTGTTTGGCAAAGAAAAGACACGAAAACATTCTTGGGAAATATTAATCAAAGTTTTTGTTTTAATAGTAGCAGCACGGAATTAAGATATTTGTTTTACTTTTGATTTATGACATTTCTTTTCTTGTTTAGGGGGAAAGAAAAGTCGAGAAGATCTGAACATTATTTGAGCAAAAATGCAGATGATTTTTAGGAAGACATTTTATTATTTAATTTGTTCGGGATGTAAAAAAGTCGTTTCTTGATATACCAAGTCATTCATTTTAATAAATCTTAAAAATCCTAATAAATTTGTGCATTGCTTGCTAAAAGCTTTGTTAACCGTTTCTCATAATATTTTTCCATAACAGCAAGTTGGTTTTTATTGGAGGGCGGACTGAGTAATGCCCGGAATGCCATTATAATAACATACGAGCATATCGCAGTCTCCGCTTTTTAATCTTAATGCCCTGCGACAAAGAACGAATTTCAACTAAATTCCATTTAATCAGCTAAAACGATTTCCAACTAAAGATGAATCTGATAATTTCATACTAGGAGCTTTCTACTGTAAAAATTCTTTTCATTTTTAACCTAATTACGTGATAACAAACCATTAATTTTATTTATTATTCTTCAGAAACTGAATTCCGGTCATGTCTTTCTAAATTATTTATTACGCATTCTTCTATAAGTAAATTCCTATAATGAGATAGCGCGTCCTTTTATTGTATCCATCTTGAGTTTTTTGCTGAGGACAATCAGCTTGAAAGATAAATTTATTTGAGACTAATTTGAGAGAGAAACGTGTTTAAAAGCATTTGATAAAGAATACCAAAATATCTCACATTCTTTGATTATTCTTCTTTTCCAAATTCTGTCTTATCGATCACATTCTCCATTAAAATATTCAAACCAGCATTTATATTTTTTTTTTCAATTTTTATGATTCAGCTTACATTATTATAAGAGCTAGCTGAAAAAATGAAAAGAGGAACGGTTGATGTGTTAGATTGGTAATTGAAAAAATCTATTTTCTAGCAGCTGTCAATAACAAATTATAAATATTATTCGTAGGCGTGCACCTTTAATAACATCAATTTCTTAATGGAATCTCATACAAAGTTTATCTTGATGATACGATTTCCTTTCGAATTGATTGATTTAAGACCGATCTAAAGCAGAGTTATTTCGCCTCCAAACTCCTATAAATAAAAGGAAGTGCTTTTATTGTACTGTCTTCAACATATGTTTCGTTTAAGAAGGAAATAGACATGGGTCATCATAACTTTAAGAATGAAAATAGCATTGAAAGTGTCATGTTCGTTCAGTGGAATTGTTCTGATATTGGAAAATACTGCTATTTTATTATGGAAAATGTTAGCAATTTGCATATTAAGAGCATGTGGGGAAGAAAATAGAGTTCTCCCCTATTTATTTATAAATTTAGTTGTGCGTTTAAAATACATTGTGGTTTTTCAATATGCAATTGGCTGAGGATGCAGGAAAAAACGATAATCGGTTGTAATTTATTACTAGCTATAATCACATATTCTTGTTTTATTAAAGCTACCAGGACAAGACATAGTACGCTATAAATCGCGAGATTAAAAACGTCAGTTGGGAGGAAAATCCGACAGTAATTGCACGAAACGTCCTGTTTTTGTAGTTCTCAAAAGTCACTGAGTTAGGGAAAATTCGCTAGAAATGCTACTTATAGACTGTTTTATTGCAGTTCTTATAGCGAAGAGAATAGTGCATGGAGAATTATTTTGTCTGAATCAATTACAACTAAACTTTCCAGATTGGAAATCACATTTTCAATATTTTCAACAAATCTGCTTCTTATGGACAAAAGTAAAATCTTGAAATCACCGTTTCAGATTAGTTCAAAGTTCACAGGTCGGGTGGCGTTATCAAGAAAAAAATATTATAAGTTAGGAAACGGATAAACGGTCCCTAAAGAACGTGCTTAAAACTTTTATACGTTTGAGGGGTAAAACGAACTTTTCCATTCGTCATCCTGTTCGAAGACATTTCACTATTCTTTCACCCTCTCACATAGACACGTCTATACTTGGTCGCGTTCAAATTTATGATCGTCCTTAAACGTTTATATTGGTCATATATTTAGACACTAACTTAGAACTGATTTCTTTGTTGAGCTGTTTCAAAAAAACTGGCGATTTTTTTCAGATAATTATAAAATAAATTTTAGGGGAAAGTTTTTGCAGATGCTCGTTGTCTTCACTACGGGAATAAGGTGGAGAAATGGATCAGGATCAGAAGAGATTAGGGCGAGGGTTTTTACATTGTAGGTGCCTTAATGTTTCTATCCCAACGTATGCCAGAGCCGATTCAACCTGCATTTGAGCATTAAACAGTTTAAAGTACGATTGAGCTGTTCAATCCAACAGCCTGCCTTTGGGAAGTTCTTTGTTCTCTAGAGACCACAATTGTATGATTTCACTTAAGGACTGGATTTAATGAGAAAAAGGACTGCGATTGTGCCAATAGCTTTGTTCAAGCTTTCGGAAAATTTCTCAGGAACGTTTTTGATTTAGACGAATGACCAATTTTTTATTCAAAAGAATAAGTCATTTACATTTTTGGTTTCAATTAAAGTGAAACACGTAATTAAATACAGTTATTCCCTTTGCATGTTTCTTATGACAAATAAAAATAATTGAATTGCGGTATAAATGCAGTAAACATATTGTAAAGTTTTTCATTTTAAAAATGGATAATCAGATATCCAAAACATCAGACTTAAAAAACAAAAATACAAAAAAACAAAAATCTACAATCTGCCGATCAATTCGTGACTATTTTTCTGAATTTTTTAGTAATACAAGTATTCATGGTCTTCGATATTTGGGTGAAAGTGATCGATGTTTTCTTGAAAAGTAAGTGAACATTTTGTTGGTGTGAGCTGTTAGTTTTTTGTAGGTTTTGTTGGTTTTTAATACTATGCGTTTGCATTTACTTTTGTGGAAGCTTTATTGTCCTTACATGGAAAAAATGGAAAGCTAGTCCAATTTTTATAAGTTTTAATTCAATGCATTCCTGGGATATTCCATTTCCGGCTGTAACTGTATGTCCAGAAAATCAAGTGCCTAAAAGAAAATTTGATTTTACGCAGTGTTATAATGCAGTTTTTAATTACACTTATGAAGATTATGAGTAATACTACACTTACAAAACGATCATAAATTTGTATACTTCTTACAGATTGAAGGAATTTGAAGCAATTTATTCGCATTGTCCTAAAGCTCAAGCTGCGCACATTATAACCAATCGACTTCTTAATTCAGAACATTTAGATTATTTTGTTGAGGTGAAATTATTTCTGAAATGCAAAAATATTACCGTTGATATTTTAGCATGCGACTGCTTTGCGAGATATTCTTGGACCTATGCCTGATGCTGTTTATTTGAGACGTAAACAAGAAACACATTTTTCACCGATTCTTATAGATGGCGGGCTTTGTTTCTCATTTAATAGTGTAGATCCAAGCCAGTTATTCACAAATATTACGTACAACTTATTTGACATTATGTAAATGAATATACTCTAATATTATTTATCGTAGTTACGTTCCCAAAAGGGATGAATATGAAAAACAACCAAACATATCACATTGGACAGTAGATGAAAATTATTTTCATGATGGAAACAACTCACCGAATGTTTTTCCTATGCGAGTGATTAATAGCAAAAAGCTCTTACACTTTCGTTTAGCTACATTTAGCGGTGATATAGACGAAAGTTGTGATACAGAAAGAGGATTTAAAATAATACTGCATCATCCAGCTGAAATTCCTACAATTACGACTAGATATGTGCAAGCTGCACATAATTTCACTTATAATATTTGGATTAGACCAGATGTAACTACCACGTCTTCTGCTCTTAAGAGCTACAGTCCTTACAAAAGAAAGTGTTTCTACGCAAATGAACGACCATTAAAATTTTATAAAATATATACTCAACAGAATTGTAAAATTGAATGTCTGGCTAATTATACACTGAAGAAATGTGGGTGTGTCTCGTTTTATATGCCTCGTAAGTGTTTCTTCACATTTGGTTAATGATATTTTAATAACAGTTTTGTTAATAAGAGTTAGATGTTTATATAATTATTTCACCTTTTTTTTAATTTTAAAGTTGTAGACAACAAATGAATTAACTTCTTCAAAGAAGTAACAGTAACTTATGATTGTAGATGAACCATCTACGAGTATCTGTGGTTTTCGTGAAGACACATATTGTGTTGTTGTAGCTGAAGGTGAATAAATCTGAAATATTTAATTTTATAAATATCAGTCTCTGAATTATAGAAGATTTGGCGTATTCACAAATGCAGCAAGAAAATTCCAAAGATGATTCTCTTCAAAAGCAATTTTGTGATTGTCTTCCATCTTGTACATCAATAACCTATCACATGGAAATTAGTCAAAACACTGAACACAATTTAGAATCTGCGACTGATTATTTTACACAGTTGAATTTACGTTTTAGGGATACCAATTTTTTAGCAATTGAATGAAATGCTCTTTTTAGTCAAACCGATTTTTGGGCAAGTTGTGGAGGAATCTTTGGCTTATTTATAGGATTTTCGGTCATATCTATAGTTGAGATAGTTTATTTTTTATCTGTTCGGTGGTTGTGCAATATTTGGCTCCATATTAAAAAACATTCAATGTTTTAGGTCAATTAATTATTTCATTGTATTGTTAGTTTCGAACTTGAAGTGGTGGTGTAGATAAATAAACGGAAACTAAACATCTCGATGTAATGTCTCCGGCCATTCCCGTTTAAATGCAAAGTCGGTAGATTGCATTGAACAGAGGCAACCAAAGGAAGCTGATACCGCGCGGTGCTCAAGTGTGCACTATATTTTCTCGTCAGAAAAGTATTGTGGGGAACTCAATGCATAGAATAGTCATTATTTCAACTCAGTCCCTCTACACACCAGAATTTACAGTGGCGACGCTTTCATCTCTTTCTTAGTCTGCAGATTTCCATTCTTTAGAATTGTCCTCAATTTAATTCTTTATCAAAAATGAAGTTAGTTTCGATATAGCACATGCAATTCTAACAACAACCGGTTCGTAATAAGGTAATTGCGGTGAAGAAGCTCTCAGTTGGGGTAATCACCTCGGTAATTACTCAAGGTAAGAGCGGGGCGTTTTCGAGATACAACATCATCGCATCTCTACTACAAGAATGTTTCTTGGATTCTTTACTGTACCGTCTGCTAATGGTTTTAATGGCACAGCTTAATACATCACGACTGGACATTATTGTCTAATAAATACTAAAGATGTTTTGCTTTAGAATAAAAAGAGTTAAGCTACTTTTCAAAGGATGAAATTTTGTTGTTAATAAACATCGTTGTCCATCTGTTGTAATTCTTTCAAGTTTTGATGGACATATTATAATTGTAAAGTTTCCGGTAATCTAGACTTTCTAGTTTTTAAGAAACTAGGTTATTAATCACTTGTTCTAGATCTCAGCGGTGCTTCGTCTGATTTGCAAAATCTTTAAGTAAGATTTTAATTTATGATTTACTGGTTTATTTATTGATACAATTAGCAATAATTTACATATTGAAAAGCAATTAACAGTGTGTATTAGTTTGCATTCAATTCTTACATATTAACAGTTTGTTGTATTTATGGCTTTCATTATTTACTTTCAGACAGTGGCTGGCTTGTACACTTTTGAATGTGTGAGGTCTCGTTCGCTTGCAAATATCATAGCTTATCAATGTTCATACATGCAAGGAACGAGTCTTTATGACGACTTAATTATAAGTTAGAATTGTGTAGAAGGATGATGATAAAATCACTTTTCAAATAATATTTCTCGATTTTTGAAAATCTTGGATTTGAATGTATGTTAATAGTTAAAGATAACCCACCCATCAATGCGAACATAGAAGTATTTTATGAATATGTTGAGTAGGATGTTTTTTTGAACTGAACTGGATGCTATCATCATCGTCATCACGATGGGCTCTTGCATCACAGAGGCTTCTCTTTCTTTCACATGGAATGTTTGAAGACGCTTTGATGGTACATGTCTTACCTTTCTTGGCACACGTTAATATGAGGTTATATTAACTCAAGTTGTTGTCTTCTACTTCATCGCATTATCAGTTTGTATTTATTTTATTATGTTTAAGTATTTTATGTCAATAAAAAAACTCGTGAATTCACTTTTCGGAAGCTTCATTTCTAATTTTTTGTAATTGTTAAGAATTCAAAACTAAAAAGTAGCCGATAGAAGATCATAAAAAGATCTTTTTTTAGTCTTGGCTTAAATGTGTTAAAAACTGTTAAAATGATAAAAGCAGCATTTACTTGAAGATTTCAGTTGGATTATATGGACTGTCAGTGTGAAATGTGATGTTTTTAAATATACCAACATTTAAGCTCTTACGTTGGAGAGGAAGCTGCATTCTTTCGTCTTTTTGCTGTTTCAGAATTAGACTGGTTTTTCCGGTAAAGCGTATGACTTGAATTCAAGTTCAGAAACGGTGAATACTATTTACGTTTTTAAGTACCATTACAGTCAGTGTCACATTTCATTTGATTGATTTTGCCGCCACTCATTCCATAATTAACAAACCAAACACAAAAACCATGTTTGCATCAACACTACACATTATTGACATAAAACCATTATGGTCATCATCATCATTATGTAAAATAAATAAATTTCTTGTTGGAACTGTAAATCAACGTTTACATATCAAGCTTTTCGTTAAAGATCTTAAGCTGACTATTATTTCGACGACGCTCATGTTATGAATGCAATATTCGCCCCTTGACGCTCTGAAAAGCTGATATTATGATAATAAGTTGGGGATTTGCGTTAAAAAACTGCAATTCGTTGCTTTATAAGTTGAACGTAAGAGCGAGAAAAGTTGGGAAGTTAACTTATGACGATAATAATGTTGAAACTTTTACGTCGAGTTAAAGTTTGCGAAATAGGTGCTTAATTTAGGCGACTAAAAGAAATATTATTACACCGACAAGAAAGTTGATTCGATTTGTAAAGCACTAGTTTTCGAACGTTGCCTTTAATTAGATGTTAACCTGTATATACAACTCCTGAAGATTTCTTTCAAATAACTCCACCGACTGGAATGCTGCTGAAAGTCAACTTTTATTGCAACAAGAATATCTTGATCCGATTCGAGATTATACTATTATTAATTGGTAAACGCCAACGTTAAACATTGCTTGGAAACTTATTTTAAAATAAAGTTAAGGTGCATATTAATAACTTTAACATTATAATTATCCTGTTAGGTAGCAAGAGTACTTAGATTCTTTTTTTAGTAACATTAGACGCAACAACAAAGTTCTCAATAATTTCTTTTTTTATTTTCAGTAAAATGTGAAAATCCCTCTTCTTGATGCAACTTGGAGTGATTGCCTGAATTTACATAGACCCAGGATAAACGAAGATCGTTACAGTCGCAATCTATCTTACCGACTTTTCCAACACGATTTTACACTAGCGAGAATCCTTCAAAGTAGCTGAAAATGCAGATCGTGACGTTTTAAATTCGGGTTTTTATTTCTAGAAACTCACCCCAAATAGGGTGGCAGATAACATTAAACAAAAGCAGAATTTGATCTCTTCACTGATATAAAATTCAGTTGAAAATTCTTTGATTCTAGTCTGGTCTATAAAATTTATTGCTACCCACATTAGTATTTGAAACCATGTATAGCAGTTGGCCATAACTAGTCTGGTTTTTAAGCCATGTTCACATTTATCAAAGCAATGCAAGCTATTTAATATGTATTTTATGGAGTTTATGATGCATTGGTTTCGAACAGAACCGGAAGCTTCAGTTACCTTATTTAATGCTTACTGTTCAACCATAGATCAAGTAGAACTTGCCAAGATATTATTTGGCGCCGCAATGAGCTATTTTCATAATGAAACCTAGAAGAAATTTTTTAATATTTTTTGAATTTATTTAAAAACGTGCGAGTCGAGTTTTGCCGTGATTAAGGATTCCGCTAGCAGTAAAACGCGATTAATGCAATGTTAATGAGCGCGTAATTTATTTGCAGTTCACAAACCTGAACTATAAATTAAGCCTAAAGCCTGCCATCTGTAGAAAATTACTATTAGGAATCAAATTTTGTTTACCTTCAGGGTTTGCCCATACAACCAATTTGAATAATTTCAGTGGCGTTTACCTATATTACTTTATATTCTTTACAAGCTAAGTACATATTTACACGCATCTTGAAGGTCAAAACTTTACCTTCATATGTACGCAATACAACAATAAGACGAAGAATTTGAACGAAATTCTAGTCACGCAGTGACGCACTGATGATCAGGCGTGGCTAGGATTACAGATGTTGTTGGCGGCGGCGGCGGCAGTACTGTACGAGAATGGCAAACTCACAGAATAATGATGAAGATTAGGATTGGATTTCGACTAGTTCGATTAAGAAATTTTTACTCCCTTGTCGTTTTCCCTCATTTTCTTTGTAGTGAGACTTGAATTTTCAAACAGGTTTCAAAAGATTGCCAAGATTAGAGAGAACAAAGATGGGAGAAATTTTAGGCTATTTTTCCAATAAATTCATTTGTGTGGAATATTATTAATAATGGATGCATGAAAAAGCCGATTATAATCAACGCTAATATAAAACCAATTTAATTCACTTTTGTGTATACATATAATTTTGATTTTAGATTTTTTTTTTTTTCGATTAACTATAATCACTATAATTTAATATTGAATGCCGCACTGTGGTCAAGGACGGTCGATTTGGATTTATTTTGTTTGGAATTTGAATAAATGCATATTTTGCTATTTCCAGATTCTAATTCGAATATCAATTCAGTTTGCTTTAAATCACATATTGTGTCATTTCTAATTAATTTGATAATTTCTGTAATCTTTTCATAGACACTTAAGAATAATTAATGGAATTTTAAAAACCGGTGTTCGGCCTTAGATGTCTAATTTTATTAATATAGTCACAAAGTATGATGTCAATATTTACTTTCTCAGTGTGAATTAGAAGTTGTAGGCTGTAGATGGTTGATTAATTCTATATATCATAATAACAACCTTCCTATGTTTGAAACTAACATAAGATAAGCTTGTCTTTTAACACGAAGAATTTTTATAGCCTCTTCCCTCATTTTTGACATACTAATTTTTTACAAAAAATTATAATTTACGTAATATAAGAAACGACTTTTTTCGGTAAGTGAAATTGTTACAACTTTTATTATTAATATTCAAGATGTCTACAACCAGAGACATCCTTTCAAACAGCTCTACACCCACGTGCTTAACATTTCTATTGATTTCAGCTACTTCAAACCCTCGTGTTTTGTAGATCAAATCATCGAGCATTGCTCTTTTTTCCAAGTACTTGATGTAAATGGAAAACGTAGGCCTGGAATTGAAAGCTGCATATATTGACAAGTGACATTTGAAATAAGCTGATTTTTAAATTTAGTGAAAAAAACTGATTCAACAAATGTTGAGAATTGTCTTATTCTAAATTTATCACATTTATTCTGAATGTAAAATTTTTACCACTAATTTCAGATTACATTAAGCATGTGAAAAGCTGGCTTTAATAACCTTCACTTCTTTTCAACCAGTTTTAAAAGTAATTTGGACAAAACACTATTTTACTTTAGTGTAGGTGAAAAAATGAATAAATTTTGAATATTTTTTAATCTTTTTGTTTAGTTATAATTTGTTACAATGAGTGATTTAAGATGAATGAATCATAGTCGCTTCTAAAGAATGGCAATGAGATGATCAAGAATTTCTGGTTGTAGATTTGATGGAATTTAAACAGTTATTAGATGATGTGCACTTTCTACAGTTTCCGCTTGATCTCCGGAATTGCAGTCTCGACACTGATACTGATTGATTACAGATAAAATGCCTTTTCATTATTTGGAGTTGCCTAATCATGATTTATGGTATTCTCTTGATTCGCAAAAAATCTACGTTGATTGCAGTTGACTATGGAAGTAGACATAGACAAACATGTTTGTGGTGCATATCGATGCCACAAACATATGAATAAATTAAACATATTAAACGTGACAGGTAGACTCATCAATCATTGTTTTAATTAGCCGACATTCCTTTACAATTTTTATAACTAAGACTTTGAATTTGTAACATTTATTCAGATAACTACACTGCAAGACGTTAAAATCTACCAGTTTATCTTTTACTTTAATAAAACTTTTTTAAATTCTGCCGAGTATCATTGGTATTTATTATTTTAATGGAAAGAAATTAAACTTGGGTTTTTAATAAACTTGTTTTGTCGTAAATACTTCAAGAAAATTTATTAAACTCATTTAAATATTGATAAAACTGACTGTTTAATTTTTTTCTGTTTGGATTTTAGTCATTATGATTCGTTGTTGAGAGGTTCCTGTGGTGAATCTGTCGCTCACGGTGTTTCCAACTCAGTTTTGATGTCTAAACCATTAATAGACGTCAAAAACTTCATATATCTGTTTGGAGTAAAAACATTTTGAAGTTTGAATAGAGATAAAAAAATTATTTTTTGCTTTATTGTTTAAAATTTCTTCATTGATATATGTCGTCAAATATAGTCGCATGGTTGAATGCGTTTAAGACGTAAACATATAGGTTCTTGCGCTATGAAATTATAGGCTGGAGCCTTCATTAAAAAATTTACATAATCGTCTCGTAAAAGCTAAATAACTTGTAAATGCGTATTTTACTGCTTATTTCTATGTGGCTCTCAGTGTCTGTATGAATATTTTGACACGTCTTTAAAAACCAATCTTCCTCAAGGCGTTATATAATTTTATAATAGTTGTTTCTGACACAACGGCGCAACAAAACTAATAAAAGTCACAAGTCATACAATCCGTCGGTTGGCATCATCATCCAATTTCAACCTAATTGATTAAATCTTTCTTAATTGCAGCTTACGTCGATCGCTGCTCTTTGAACAAATTAAAAAGGAAAAAATTGCCAACTTCCTCGATGATTATGCACAAAGAGATTGTGAGACAGCATGACAGAGGTAGTCTGCCAGTGTCGTAATGTCGAGAATTTTTGTCGTAGTTTTGTTATTAAATATAAAACAACTACTAACTGCGGTAGTTTATCATTTCGAATTATCTACAATTGTCAATTCTCACAACAGAAGTGAATGTCATGTTAGCAGTTTGCTAAGACAGGAGTTACTATCTTCGCCAGAAGCACCGATGCAGAAAACAATTTTCTAAATAAAACCGAGTGGGTTTTCTTAATCTTGATTTGGTAGAAGGCGGAGGAGCAGACCGTGAAATATTTCGTGCGGTTTGAGAATTATCGACCGAATTTTCAAGTAATAAATACCTGTCGAATGTACACCTGCAGTATGTTTATGACAAGTTATTAAATTCACTGAAATAGAGTTTAATTATTTTGTATATTCAATGTTAAGCGATAATTTATTTCTCCTGAAACTGGATAGTTGATTTGAATAAGCGAGTTTATTTCAAAATACTATTTATTTGCTATTCTCTTTCATTTCATTAATATTAGTAACAATAACTTTTCTTTTGAAAATTGTATAAATGAAGGAGTGACTGCTTGTTCTAATTTCAAGCTGCAAGGTAAGAGTACTGACCAACCCGAAAATTACCTTGAAGTGTCTGTAATATTAATCGTTTTGACTGCAACCGTTATGGGATAAAATAAAATGACGTAACACTCAGATACAACTACACCTTTCGCATTTTTTTTCATAAATTAATATAGATATGAAATTATAATGAGTAATTCTGTCATTTCTCTACTTCAACTGTAAAGAGTTTAATTATATTAATTGCAAATTATCGATAGGAAACAATTTTTCAAGAAAATTACTGACTATAGATCACTTTTGACAGCTATACAAACTTCCATATTATAGTGTTATATAGGCTCACTCACGAAGACTGGCCTATTAGAAGTTTATGTAGAACGCGT
Organism: Latheticus oryzae; assembly: GCA_030157265.1. Lineage (NCBI taxonomy): Eukaryota > Metazoa > Arthropoda > Insecta > Coleoptera > Tenebrionidae > Latheticus > Latheticus oryzae. Next base: position 8,189,437 of record CM058049.1, read on the forward strand.
ATTTCAATCGAACTGAAATTTTGCATATAGGCTTCTTTAAATATCAAAGCAGAATACTTTGCTGCACTTTTGCTTATATCGGAAATCGGTACTAACTTTCACCAAGAATGACACTATTCATTGCACAACTGCATATTCATCTATTTACAATATCTGTCAATATCTTGATTTTCAAAGTTTAAAATATTCGATTAAGAATAACTTAACTTCTTCAAATGGAATGGCATAGCAATTGTTTTACTAATGCATGCAGAAATAAATTTTCTTTCACCTGACCTGAGATAACTGGTAACTGTCAATGCAATTTTTTGGAAATATCTGGAAAATTTTATATCAAATGAAAGAGAAAAAAATTCTGAATGCGTTAGTAAAACAATTGATATATCGTTTTATTTGAAAAAATCAAATTATTCATGATTGAATATTTTCAACTTCAAAAACCGTTGTTGGAATAAATATAAAAAACAGATGAATAATCTGATAAAGTCATTCTTGGTCTACGGAATACTAAAAACAGTTAACTTGCAGCTTCCTTGGTTTTTGAACAATTTTTATTTTTCTTGATCTCTACAAAAGTTAAATTTTCTGAAACAACGTGAATAAATCTAAAACTATGATTTTAGATGCCCTAAGAGTACATTAAACCTAAACTAAAATCAATTAAAGAATCCAAATACTCAATAATATACACAATGTTCCGTTTAAAATAACAGAGTTAGTACCGATTTCTGGTATAAGCGTAAGTTCAGCAAAGTCGCCATTATTTTACTTAAATAGATCATATACAAAAGCATCAAATGCAGAATTTCAAACCTATTGAATCACAAACACGTTCTTCATAATCTTATAGGCCACTCTTCGTGAGTGACTGTATAAACTGTATTGGAATTTTATTTTTTCTTGTTAAGTCAAAAGTTTTCCATTTAGTTGAGTTATAAAATGGATTTTTCGTAATGCGATATTTCGCGTAAAGTGTGGAATTTAAACGTTTGGTATAAAAGTGCGTCAACACCAGAATACAAATTGAGACAGAAGGCAACAAGAATGTGGTGTTGCTATTCGAAACTGCAATGGCCCGAGCAGATTGAATCTATTTACGTTAGACACCTGGGGACTCTTTATTTTCTTTTTAAGGGAAAAGATAAACATAGAATTTCCACCACAGCGTCTACATCTACTATAACTCAACCTCGAGTTAAATCGGAATATCCTGTTTAGTTTGACGCCATGTCTACAATTTGTCTTGGAAGTTTTGTACTTAAAAGAAGTACATTACACTTGATCGGGAGGTCCTAGAAGTGCAGAGATTCTTGAACTTCTTCCAAAGATAGTCGTCGATGCATTTTTGCGTTTGAGATTCCTTATAAGATTATCTAGTCGCAATTAGAACCATTAATTAAAGGAGAATTTAGTTTTGTGAATGTTAACGAAGGAAGCGATTCGTGTTATAGATTTATACGACCGATTTATGTTAAATGTACGGGAAGTTCTTGGCTATCGAGACAAGATGAAGAAAAATCTAAGTAGCGGTTCCACGGCTATGCTAATTGCGAACGTTCATTGTGTTCGATTTGTATCTTGGAAATTGCTGAAGGGATTGAAGCTGGGAACGAAGGACGTGTGCAGATAATGTTGACAGAAAGATAAATGTGATCACGGACGATTTCTAACTTTGAACTTATATGGAATGCGGCTCATTTTAACCAAATAGACTAAATAGAAATAATTCATAGCCTTTGACACCAATTAATTTTCTTCGAAAGAACGAAAATACGTTCACGATCTACACGGAAAGGAGAAATCTGATTTGGGTCGTAGCTGTTTCGACCCTCTAAGATTATTACCTTTCATTGATTGATTTATTTATGCACGTCAAAAAGATGTCAGGATTCACACGTTCTAATTATTAAAAAAATATATACAGTGTCCGGGGAGACTGATTTGAATTGTAATTTTTTGGGGTTTAGCCCTGCTTGTTTAAAGATTAATTCGGCTTCATTTTCAAAAATAAAATTAGCTTATTCGTCTAAAATATATAAAAAAAAACTTAGTCACTAAATTTCAAAATTGTTAGATAATGTAATTTCCCACTTCTAAAAATAGATTTCACTGATTGGGGGAAAAAACCTGAGAAAAAATGAAAAATTATAGTTGGCCGATTATTTTAAATTTGGTATATGGGTCCAGATGTTGATTCTAAACAACTTTTCTTAGTTACTTTTTGTCGTATCTTCTACGTAAAAAACACTTCACTCAATAGAAAAATAAGTCTTCCTTCAATTTCCTACTTAATTTTTTAAAACTAAAATTATGTTAAAAATTAGTCTTCTACTAAGCAGGGCCAGATTACAAAAAATTGAAATTAAAATCAAAAAATTTATCTGTTACAATAGTCGTTTCACCTATCCAAAAACAGATTGTATATTAAATTTGAATTTCATTTAAGCTAAATTTAGAAATGAAGTCATTAATTTTTTTTTATATTAACACGACAGAGTTTAGTTTAACCTATATTCCATTTTAGATGAGCATCGACTTTTCCTTGTCCATATTTGTTCCTTCCACAGTTGATTCTCCAATTAGTTTATAATTTGTTGTAATTTATAATGATGCATGCAGTTGAAGCTCTATTTAATCGTTTCAAGAAAATATTTTTTAATGTTTTTGAACTTAATACAGATACTAGTTTATAATTAGTTTGTCAGACAGTTTGGTACTTTTATTTAATAATTACATCAACTGGAACTGATAGTTGGGAAATCACTTTATTTTAATTGTAGTCTATATATCACTTTTGACAGCTTCAAGTTTTTGCGTGCATATTGTGGATACAGTCTTTAAAATAAATATAAAATATCATTTCTAAGGTTCAATGTTTTCAGATGCGATTTGTTATTAAAGTTTAAAATTTCTGTACTTCCTGCTATGTTCTATCGAGAATGATAAAGCATTTTTAGTCTTCTTTCTTCTTGTTGTTCATGTCCACGTGCCACCTAAGGCAAACTACACTTTTCTTTTTCATTTACTCAACATTACTTGACATTTTGCACTAACGAACGTCTAAATTACAATCATAAAGTTTACAGTCTTTTGGTACCTCATTGTATGTTGACCAAGAGTGTGGGTGAAGAATGCGGGGCGAATTATAGCACCGTCTTTGCAGCATAAACAGGTCATTTACCTTAATTCCGCTAAGGGCAATCGTTTGATACACGACCTATTATGCAAACCCTACCTAACAATAGAACTCTTTCATAACGCCATTCACGAAAGCTCTTTTTTTTTGTCAATTGTTTAAATATCATCAAAAATATATTTGTTGCACTTTTCATCAGAAGAGTGAATTAGCATTTGGAGTGAAAGATGTGAATCAATCATCACTGTAAATTACGAAAGTAGGTAAATGAGGCAACGAGCCCTGTGGATGGAACATTAAACTTCACCACTCTCATAACTTTCAAGATGCTCAACTCCTCATCAGCATCTGTCGTAATCTTAATCATGACCCTCTCATCTACTCATTAAGTCTTGAGTTTCGGAGATCTTCGCCGTCATTGTGTCGGCGACAATGCCTAAAAGACCCAGCTGGAGGTGAGCGAGGGTGTAGAGAAATTAATTAGATGTAAACGGGGGGCGTTAGATCTACAAACTTCACAAGTAGGAAGTTTAGTTTTTGATACTTCCCTCAAAATATTACAAGTTGTTGAAGAGGGAGCAAGTTTTGAATCAATTCGAAAAGTACAATTTTTGATTAATTTAGTTTTTCTTGAATGAACAATTCTCATTTTAAATACTCATAAAGTTTGCTGTATTTTTTGGTATGAGACAATTCAGGACTGGAATAAGTATTTCGTAATATGCCGTCAGGAGTTGGCAATAATACTGAAAGCTACTTTACGACCGCAAGGCACTGTTATATTGTGACCCTTCGCAATTCCCTTCACTTCAATGTGTCAATAAACAAAAACTGCCCTTTTAACAAAAGTCAAGTCTGATGAAAGCGAATAGAGGAGATTTTTATTAGATTTGGCGGAAATTTAATGTTTTGTGATGAATGATACAAGAAGAATTGAATTTGTTTTTGTAATTTACTGAAGATAAGTAAAATGAAAAATTCACATACCGAGATCAATACTTTGGCAAAAAATTGATATGAACTTAAAATAAATAGTCACATACAAGTACATAATTATAGTGATAAAACTTCATGTTGAAATTAAATAAATTTTGGCTAAATATTTGAATGAATTCTGTTTAGTTGTTGCCAAATTGTTTGCTTCTCTATAAAAACTTGAAATAATGTTCCGTGCTCAAGTGTTTAATGAGTCTTGAAAAAGTTGTGAACCAGGAAATTATTTTTAACAAAGTTTTTAAATTATCTCGCTCCATGAAAATATTCTCTGTAATCATACCCTATCATGATCATACAATCATTTCTAACAATGGGTTACATGTAGTTGTTATTGTGAAAATCAGCATTGTGTCAGACAGCGTTATATTTAACTGTTTGTTTCAAAGATTATATTGTTATGTTGCAATGTTATGAATAGTTATTATTTATTATGCATACAGCCATGATTAATCTGTAACTCATTTTTTTACTTCAGAATCAACAGTTGATTAAGTTTCCAAAAATTCTCATAATGTTTACAGTTTCAAAATAGTAAATAAGTAAGAAAATGTATCTTAATGCGTACGTGTGGTCTGCTTAATACGTAGATTTGAATAAATTATTATGTTTAAAGTTCAACCAACCGAAAAATTCTTACATTCATTAGAATCATAATTACTCGATTTCCTGCTTCAGTAAACGACTATTATTGCATTACGTCTGCAAATTTTTTTGACTTAATTTAAGATATTAAGAATTTAATTGTGTTAAATTATACTGACCATTAATGTGTCATTTTCTTCTTCGTTAAACAAAAAACTATAATTAATAAATGTAATATCAACGAGCTAACTACTGGGGAAGTGAAAATTAAATTACAATATAAGAAAAACAAGACTTAATTGCAGATTAGAAAAAACAAATTATGCCTTTAAATGTAACCATTTTAAACGTTTGAGCAGGCGCTCTTTGCGCAGGATGTTCCGTTTTTCACTTATTTATATTTTATATTTTTTCAGGTCTTTTGTTGACGGTTTTGTTTGATTGAAAATCGGCTGGCAGCATCGAATTTCCGGCTTAGACCTTACAAAGTAAAATTTGTGAAAATTCACTAACCAACGAGATGGTAGCTGATTCTTCATTAATTCAGTAAATGTCAGAAACTCAAAACCGAACGTTCTTTTCAATTTATATTATTTATCTTTTGATTTAGCTGATTATAGAAAATGATGATTTTTTTATATTCAAGTTTGTCGCTATGAAAAAAATTGTTGATCACACTCACAAAACATAATTTTCTGGTCCTGTGAGCCAAATAACTATTGTATATACATTTTCTCTAACATATGTAATACTTTATTTTTATGCATATCAGCTTCAATTTATTTAATTTGATTTTATTTGCTTAGTAAAATTTTCTTGGCTCTTTCTCTACTTGCAAAGCATCCATCAAAGATTTATGACTTTAACTTTCTTTCTCTCACGACGATGTGATGAAAAAACTTTCATTTCTAATATATCCTCACAATAATTATTCGATTACTGTAAATTATATATACGACACAATTGTGATAAATGTTTGGAAGCAGCAGGAAACTTTATGCCTCACTACGCGAACTAGCATTGTTGACTTGGTGTTTCCTGAATATTTCAAATGGTAATTATCTTTAGAGAAAGAGTATTTATTATTAATGTGGAAAGGTTAGTATGCATAATTAGAAAGGCGTCTTTGAAACTCTTTACATAACATGATTTCTGAATATTGTATTTTCTATAAGTATTTACTTATCAACTATTTGTTTGTAGATTTATCAAAGCTGATTAAATTTAATCAATAGCTTCTTCTAAGATGTAAATTATTATTGATTACTAGCCATGATTGTTAGGGTTGAATCTTTTTTAATAGTTGGAATTATCTCTTCTAATCGGCCAGCAAAGCATACGCATCTAAACAAAAGAAAAGAAATAGTTATCAAGTGCAACAACATATGTAATTACCTCAACTTGACTGTGAGAATTAATGAGGTCTATCTATAATCACATGTAATTTTGTTATAGGGATTATGGATGCTGTTTTAAGAAATTCTTCTGAAACGCTTTATCTTCTAATTATGTGTATTAAACTAAAATCAAAATAAAATATCGATAATCTTGAAGAATGCACTATTATGAAGTGAAATTTCAAAATATTCAACATGTAATTTTAAGATTTATGCTGATATAATTACTACTACTGAAATTAATGTAATTACAGTTTTCTTTAGGCTGATTAAAACTGCATGTTAAAGCTAGAAATAAACTCACAAATCAGACATAAAGACTGTCATATTTTACTTTTATCTTATTGTACATCTTTGAGTAAATACATGTATTTTTAGATCAACAATGTTGTCTTCATCAAATTAAAAAAAAACATTTATTTTCTATTGGTGGGCGGACAGGATGTATCCTCAAAGTCATCATATTAAGTCGACAACATTATTAACAACATTTCATGGCAGAAGACTTTATTCTCACTTGTACATATTTAATCATAGTCGTTCTGCGTTAGTAACATTAGTTAATGACTTAAGATGTAATACAGCTGAGTCAAAATACACAATAAAACTTTGAAGCTTTTTTTCGTCGCGAAGTATTCGGTAATTTTTTTCACAAAAAGATATTCACATGCTAACATACCTAACTAACGATAGCACATGGTGGTCCAACAGTAAAAAAACTAAAAGTTTCACGTATTTTACTAACTTAAGGAAGCTGTAATTACTAATGGGGCTGGATATATTTGTGGGTAAGAAAAAAGAATGTTTTTTATTGATGAAATAGCGGACATTATCAAATAAACTATCTGGAACGTAGATTAATTATTTGCAATTATAGTTATATATGTTATTACTTTTTTGTGAAAAGTAACGTATTTTATTGTATATGTCAGAGTTGAAAAAGTTCATGGCTTACGAATACCGCAACTTAAATTACTCATTAGCGGCTTTAATAGTCTTTGAAACTTACGTCTACTGTCTAATAAATTTGCGAAGAATCTGTAAAGGAGAAAGTGTTCCAATTTGTTCAAAACAAAACGGAGCTTTGCTGATGATTGAAAATCTTACTGAAAAAAAAAATCAATCATTCATTTCTCTAATTACATTTTGATAATAAAAGAAATTAATTAACTTGTATCTAATTTCGTAAAAGAATGCCGCAGAAATTACTAGATGATGACTCGCAAAGGTTCTTTTGAGTGTCAGTAGAAGCTTGAAAAGACCATCGACTTCCAAGAAAATCGATTGTCATTATAGCATCAATTAAAAAATTCTTCCATTTTGTCGGTTTTTATGTGTTCATGTTGACAACAATAAAACCACAACGACAAAGGGAGATTCATTACGAATCCTAGCGTCGAAAACAATAGTCTTTTGTAGAGAAGCTTCGAATGGATGAAGGGCTAGTTAAATTTCTTCGTTGTATAGAACGAGAACTAGAATTTTAGTCTACTATAGGTTGCAGTTGAGAATGAAAGCAGAATTATATTCTTGATTAAATTATTTTATAAAACCGGTCGCCATTAAAATAAATTTAAATAACGGCTGTGTCGACCATAAATGAAGTTCATTGCTGTTGGTTTCTACAGGAATCCGAGTGTAAAAGGCGAATAAAACAGACCTACATGTTGAGTGGATAAAATAGCGCTTCTCTGTTACTGTGTTTGTTATCTTGCACTAACTCTGCATTATATGCAAATGGTTTGTGTAAAAGTAATCAAATGCTTGTTTATTGACTGCGATTATGAGTCGGTAACTAACATAAACATCATTGTTCATTCGTTACAATTTGCTACGAGACGGCGAAAATTCAATTAAAGGAAAGCAGATAAAGATCGGTGGTGATAGAGTTCAGGATGAAGTTGAAGGTTTATGAAGGCTGCTGTTGTTGAAACGGAATTTTAATTTTATCTTTATGCGTTTTTGAATTTACTTACGTTGAACGACAATAACAAAAAGCATTTTAATGTTGTCGAGAATTTTTACTTACAAAAATTTTAAGACTTATTGTAGTGTTTCTTCTAGCAACTCAGTGGGAATGCCGAACACGTTTTCATCATATTCGTTGATTTTATCTAGAATATTTATTGTCTTACAGTTCAGGTGCGTGAAAACAAGGACCGGATTTAAGGATTTTTAAGACCGTTGACATTGTTATAAAAAATTCGAAAAAAAAAAAAGAAAAACGGTTCTCACTTCTTATATAGTCATTGAATAATTACAAAATTACTTGCACTTCTTTAAATTAATGAATAGTGCTGCAAACAATATTCTTGATCTTTGAAGAATTTACCCATTACAACAAGTGTTGTTCTAAGAAACTTCCTTCGGATGCTAAAACCAGTAGCTGTAACAATTTCTTGTGTAAACTTGACTAATGACCAAGTTAACAACATAAGAAAAATTAATTTTTCTTGAGTATTTTGTTGGAATTTACTGTTACAATTCACTTCCAAACTTCTACTAAGTGTCACTTAATTTACAACTTTTTGATTTATTATGTTCTCTTTTTATATCTGAAATTTATTAAAAATGTATGTGGAATGATAAAATCAGTTATAATGTTTGAGTTTTGAATAATTATTGAAATTTTGATGTGGGTGTGAAATATTGGTCAATGTTACTTTGGAAATAGTGCTGAAGAATCTAATTTGTAATTTGTCCTGTGATGAAATATTTGCTGCCTCAATTCACTTGTCCAGTGTTATAATTTATAGGTTTCTGGTTCATGGGCGGGTTGTTGACTTCACGTCCTTTAGAGCTCGTTTACACGCTACAAAAGTTATTGCTCGAGATCTAATTACGCTTTTTGATTTGATTAAATTCTCAAATCAGCAGGAAAAATCGACAATATTGAAAACTCGGAAATCTTCCAAGTTAATTATTCAAATTAAAAAAGAGGACAGTAATATTTATAGAATTTCATTCTTTATCTAGTTGGGATGAACTAAAGTTACGAAATTCGTATATTTTTGGCAAAAATTCGAGGGAAACTTTTGTTCCCATTGTAAATGACATCAGCATTATGGAGTAAAGTAAGGCTACATGTTCGACATGCTGCTTTGACAAGGTGAACATATTGCAGATGACACTATCAAGATGATGTTCATTATCGAATTCTCATTCACATGACATGACATTATCTGAGCCTAATTTAATAAAATGAAAATTTCAGTTAAACAGAAAAATGTTTGAAAGTTTGAGTTTGTAAACGTTGTTAAAAACTCGCAATTTTTACTTCAGTTGATTTTTCCAGTTAGCATTAGAAGTGAAAACAATAGAAGGGAAAATAAATTCGCGAACATATCCTGAGGCAGAACCAGGCTGATTGTGCCTTATGAATGAAGCGCTTCCATTGTTTACAAAATTTCCAAGCCTCATCTTTTGTTTAGTTGACAAATCATGACATTCTCTGTAGCTGATGAGTTCTTGTATTCTCCACAAGTTGAAAAGATTGAGCAGCAACAAGAGAGCAGACAGGTGAATCTGACCGACCGTCTTTATAACCGGTTCCGTTCAAGATCACCACATTGTTGGAGTTTCGTTATTCGATCTGCAGCCTCCCGAATTAGATAAAACGTTCGCCACCAAATAAATTACATACCCAGTTTTAAGCTTGTCGATATTTTACTTGAAAATTTCATCGCATTTTTCGTAATCAGTACTTGATTTAGTTGTAGACGTGTTTTTGCCGATCCATTCTACTCTACTAGATTAAAATATTTTTTCTTATAGATAATAATCTGTCAAATATGTTTTTTCCAATTAAAAAAGTTAAATAACTCCTTCGATTCGTTAAAGTAACATTAGGAACAGGTGCTGTTTAACCACTGTACAGAAAAATGCTGCCTGGAAAAGCAAGACTGCCTTATTTGTTGACTTAATGTATTTGCCAGAACCGGCTCAATAAATCAATTATTATCATGGTAGCAGTTTTGAAATTAATTCAATGCTATGAAAAATTAGTTTGATAATATTACGGAGAAGAACGCCCATATTTTCATTACTCAGTGAGGAATTAATTAAAAGTTTTTATAAAAAAAATATGAATAACTTTTATTAACAAACACAAATAGAACAAATATTTCTGCTTTTTCTTTAATTGAAAGTGTGCATGTTCTCAAAATTTAGCAGTTTTTTCAGTTTTTTATTTGGAATAATTCTAATTGTGTTTAATTCCCGCCTGTATAACACTTGTTACTGCTAAGATCTTAAGTTGATATTACAAAATAAATAATATCCTGGATACATATTAATATAACAGCTATGCATATTTCTTTGTTCATTAGTTTTATGGAGGTTGTAAATCAAGCCTTATGCTAATATCGTATGTGCCTCTTTATTTTTTTATAGTGAGTTAGTGTGGCTCAGAGGTCAAACAGCATTGCTATTTCAATCCAGTTTATCTTTAAATTCATCCCCTAACGTTTAGTAAACCTAACTTCCCAATTAACATCAAACACTGCTTTTACCTATAGGGTAAAAACACGTCGGCTAAAAAAAGGGTGCTTACACCGCTCCCGAAATCAAAGACCATTAGTCTAATGACAGATCCATGTTTTAAAACTCAGTTGTATTCAAAACTTTGTCACTGCGAACCAAAAATTCATCAATTTTACGTTGACAATAAAATATCTTTTTTTTTTTTTTGTATGATGACGTTTTTACATATTAGGAATTCTTCCGGAATGTCATGTTTGGTGGTCGACAGGCGCTTTTGAAATTGGTTCACGGTTGTTCCTATGGCGTCTGGAATAGCCCCTGAATAATATCGTCGATAATTCAGATGGGGTTGTTGTTAGGGTGACTTTAAGCGATGTCTGAAAATAAGCTGAACTTTGGATGAAACCAATTTTCATCATGCGGTTTTGTTCCAAGGAAGTAAATGCCGAATTTGAGTTTTAGATTGTTTGATTAGGACTATTGATGGTTAATGAACTTTGCTTTATTTGCTTTTGTTCATATGAAAAAACAAAAATGAAATTCAACAAAAGGGAAATCAAAGTTTTTATGTTAGTTTTAGTGGATAATTCAAAAGTTGAAGGCTTAGTTCGGTATTGTTCTAAAGGAAATCTAATAACCTTGCTGCGTCTGATTGAATTAAAGTGACAGGTCGGTAGGGTAGAACTCAATTAATACTCCAATTCTTAACACAGGCAGCAGAATTTTCCCACTGTTAGCGTCTTATTTAATTTAAATGTCTATTCATTCGTAAACTTTGAATTCTCTCGAAAATTCTTTAAATTTAATTGCAGTTGCTCTCTTTCAAGTTTTCCAAAATTACCATATATGTTTCAATGATCATCATTATGAGGAAGTTTATTTCAACAATAGACCATTTATGCCTCGCTCTAGATTTTTTGTGCTAAAATAAGCGCTCGAGGATTTATACGTTCTTTGTCTTCTTTTAAGGTGAAGAAAGTTACCAAACCACAATATAACGTCTCCCTGTAATTTAAATCCTCCGATACTACCTCGTGGTAATTTGTTGCGAAAAGCGAAATTCTATAGTGAAGACGTGTTGAAAAAACTCCGCCTTTAGTGGATGGCTTTTTCGATACTTGTCACGACTGATTTAACTTGAATTATTTATTATGTTTTGATATAATTACTGATAATGGTTTATTTATGAAGAAGCACTGCCGGTATTTTGGCCATCTCGCAAGAAATATAACAGTACATTAATAATTAAAAACAACTTTTTATTTACATAATAAGGGATGAAATTTTTATGAAATAGAATCTTTTTACTTCAAACAATTCGTTAATTAAAAGCTGTTTGCATAAATATTTTGGAATAATTTTCATTTAACAGATAATTTCATTCCTTAAAAATTAAATTTCAAAATACATGTTATAACGATTTTGTTTTATGTTTGCTACATTTAGCTTTAGTAATTATGCTGCTTGTTTAGTGAATATTCCATGTTTATATACTTGTCTTAAGCATATAAAAGTTCATTTTCCCTCAACAACTATTGTAAATTACACCTTTATGACAATAAACACTTAAAAGCAAAATAATAAAACTCGTTCCAGCTGCTAATGTCCACCAGTTCTCGTAGTATTATTTTTATTATTATTAAAAAAGCATGTATGTATGAGTCTGTGAATTTTTTAAACACAGTTGGGAGCAATAGCCAACCCGCTGACATTAATTTCGTCTTTTTTTTTTAAAGCGGTTGCTCTCTATTATATCTAATCTGGAGCAGACTCAAACTTTATAAAAGATGATTTCGTCTCTATTATTATTTTTATTATTATTATTATAATGAAATTCATAATAAAACTCACATTCAAAGCAAACTTTAAAATGTATCTCAATAAGTTCTTCAGACTTTAAAGCTTTGAATAAATTTTAATTTATTTCATGTACTGTATCTCTCTGCATTTCTCTTTTTTGATTTCTGTAAAAAGTATTTTAGCATTTAATGGTCAATCTAAAACACCTGAGTTCAGTTCTGTTCACAAAATGAATTGTTTCATACTAAGGACTAACAAACATCTACTTTATGAATTTATGTACAAATTATAAAATTGTTCAAGGAATTTGGGGAAGAGATATCGGGATCAATAGAGTTAATGAAATGTCAGTCATGCCCAAAAAAACTTTTATTTAGTCTAAGAAATAAGAACATGATGATCAATAAAAATTAAATGGAGATTTGAACCCAGAAAATTATCAACAAAAAAATTGCTTTTTCTCTGATATCCCAGAAATAAGAAATTATTATTATGCTAAATGGACTTCTTTATTAAATCAAATCATGAGCTGCTGAACAGGAAGCAAATTACAAAAACCAACACACTTAACAGATAATCTCTTTTTAATGCATCTTAAATATAGAAATAATTAGAAATGTAAATTGAATTTAACAATTTTTGTCTTTTATTTTTGAGTGACTCAACATAAAATTATCTAATGCTTGTTAGAGACTAAATACTCACTTCAACAGTTACAATAAAAAATATAAAATAATTGTGTAAACGTCATGAAAACAGTCACTTTTTTTCCAATTAATTACTTTTACATTTTGTGGGAAAAATATTCAAATAATATTATCTTCAATCTTTAGTTTCAAATTAAGTTTTTTTTTATACATTTTTTCTAACCATGAGTTCTACTTTTTTATGCAAAAATGCATTTGGAACATATTTTTAGATTCATGTTAGATGCCTCTAAGTTTTAAGTAATAAAAAAGAGAACTGGTATCTAGTTTATGCGATATGAAGATTTTTTATCAAAGTGACCGCTTATGATGTTGTCAACTTGAATGCTATCTGAAAGATCTGTTGTGAGTAAAGTAAAGGAAATGATTTACTTGGAAACAATAAACTAGCGCTGATCCAGTTAAGATTTCATCTTTATATCTTTGGAATCTTCACGTTGCTTTCTTTTTGTCCTTAGAAAAAAGCATTCCAAAGAAGAAAAATTCAGATTGTGTATCACGTTCTCCAAGCAATGTCATGTGAGCCAGTCACCGTCCGTCGATGAGTAATATAAAACTCGAGAACTCCGGATTCGTGGAGGTTTCCGGTCTAGAGCCAGCCTTGACAGCGTGGGCGTCACTGTCTGCAACTATTCGGAATCAATCATTCTTCCATTTCTCTGTAGACCATAGCAAGGACACGCTGCCCTGCCGTAACTCAATCATCCACCTTTATCTTTCAGCTTTCAGCAACTTCCATCCTGAAATTTCAGTTTTAAAGATATTACCATCGCATGCGCATTCCAAACCACTCCACGTGGCCATCAACACGACGGCGCGAGATCCGCTCCAAAAACTCCTTCAGTTCTGCTGAAAGCGCTTGATGATGCGGTCGGTGAACCTCATCGGCGTTCCTACACGCGACTCTTCACTTCTTTTCACTTTTTGAACTCGTCCTATTGACGATATTCGCAATTGTATAGACCATTGTGGTAGTCAAGTGCGCGCCAACTTCCATACCATCGTTCAGCTTTGGAGGTATACCTATACAGTATACAATTGCCAGATGCTTTTTTCGCTTTTTAATCGTTTCTTTTTATTTTTCATTATGTGGTGTAAGCTGTGAATGTGGTGTGATAAAGTTACGTTTTTCGTTGCTGCTTCTTGTGTTTTTTCTTTTTGTGTCAAGTTTGGTGATTTTCTGATGGAATGAACTTTAAATCAACGTGGCAGAGATGAAAAAACTCGTTCTTTGACTGCAAAACTTTGTATGAAACAGTTCTGGATAATATTGAGTTACAAGGTTAGTTGGTCTTTGATTAATTGGCGGCTTTGTTGGATCGACGAAAGGGTGTAATCAGTTGGAAAGGGTAACTATCAAAAGTGGAAGAAACAGCGATTCTCCCATACTGAGCTTTATGCAAATTATTACTCACATAAAATGCAATGATAAGAGGGAGACCTTTCACATCTACATTTGATATTTGATTTTACTAGCGTTTTACACGTGTCGCGGCACGTGTCTTTAATATACATATGCTCACAGACTTGTATTTGTTACCATCACAAACATTTTTTGTTTAAGTGCTAAATTTTTTTCAAGATGAAACTTACATTGCATTTTTTGCATTTCATGTTTATGGTTAAAATATGGAAATATAGTAGTTTACAGCTGATTTTATTCTAAGCATATTTCTAGCAGGTTTTTTGTTTACAGTTAAAAAGGTAGTTTTATGCTAATTGGTATTGTTTATCACTTTATGCTTATTAAACTTGCATTCAGGTTTCAAGCAATTCTTTGCTGGAACGTGTCTCAAAATATTGCGTGGCATGAATTTGCATTTTTTGGCACAATCAAAACAATACAGATATTTTCCGACCTTGCATAAAAAATCAACTATATAACCTGAAAGCTATAATTTACTTCAAATCATTCAAAAAGCAAGTCTAAGATTTAAGTTTTGGCAGTGTGCAACCAATGGAGAAGTGTGCATTCTGTAATTTCCTGTTAATTTCTTTATGCCTTTATATTTTAATACTTTTAACATTTCAATACTTCAGTAGTAACTTTTGTAATTTTATTTATTGTTTTATTTCTTACATAGATGAGAAAATTGATTTCTTATTTGCTACTAATGATTAATTTAACTGCAGTCATTTATCAATCAATAACTTTGCATAAAAGAAAAACTTACTTCTTTCCGTTCTATAACATTCAAGATGTTATTATTAGTCGTTAGAATGAAGCCGAACCAGGATTAATTGCTATAAGTATTCTTATATAAAAATTAATGCTCTTGACAGATAACTAAATTATTATAATCATTTTGAAGGGATTTAAAAAAAAAATAAAAACATTTTGTTTGAAAACTTTTCATGATATGATGTTTCGGTTTAAAGTTTGTTGTAATTTATCATCAAGCCATGGTACAAATAATAATGAATACGGGCACTGTTATTAAGTCTAGGATAATTACTTTGATCTTGTCAAAGATTACAAAATTATCCCATAATTATTTAATAATTTTTAGCAAGCTGAATGCGTCATATTTATCACTTTCCTGCAATATTCCACGTTCCTACGCATTCAGCAGACAGTTTGGACAGTGCTTTATGAGTGCAATATTTTAATTCAACGAATTACCATCAGCTTTGCTATCTGTATTATATTTCATATCTTTTTTCAACAAATAGGTGTCATAGCTATTTCAATTAAAATTTGCGAATTTTATATTTAACGTTTCGGAAATCCTTGTCAGTTTTGACAGGACGTGATGAAAACGGCAACACTTCCTTGACAGTAAGGCTTGTTAGATAACATCTTGAACACATTTTTAATAATTTTTTTGTGTTACAAACATGAAAATATGTGTTTAAAGCTCATCACGTTATTTAATGCGATTATGTTGATGGTCCATTCAAGTTGCGACAATTGCCTTGAGCTAGTTGCTGCAAAACACCTGGATATTTTCTATAAATAATTTATTTAATGAGTAATTATAGAATACATATAAAATAATAAAAAAAGTAGTATAAGAAAAAGGAAACGATTTTGTTAATGTCGGAATAATTAATCCACAGTTCTTTGAAATCTTTCGTAACGGTCAGCCAAAGAAGGCGGCTGTAAATTTTGTATAAAACTTAAATGACTTTTTTATAGTTTTTGTGAATACATTTAATTGAATAGTGTTTATGATTTGCCATAGGATCATAATATTTTTACGTCTTTATGTGATAGAATTTTTAACAGTTTTTACATGTGCTCGTTTTTTTTTTTTATGTCAAACCGAAATGTTAATTCAGCATTTGCTCATTTTCTTATGTGGTTTCTTTGCAAAACAAAATAGTAAAAGAAATGTTGTAAAAGTAAATCAACTATGGTTGATTTTTTAATACTTGTTTATTTATCCAGGCCACTAATTAGATAAATACGACACGAATAATCTATTAATTTACATTTAACCTTTTTTAATTTTATGTCCGAATTAATATACATATTTACTGATCTCTGCATATCTTTCTTAATTATGCAGATTTAAAGCGAGAATAGTTGGCCTTAGAATTGACTCTGCTCCACATTTTATTATTGGTATGTCTATCTTTGATTAATCGATCATTTGTCACATTAAAATGAAAAATCTTTACTGACACGAATTTGACGTTCCGAAAACTGATTTAGTTTTCTTGAAAACTTCATTCTTATTCTCCTGAATACACACTACACAAAAATTATCGGTTCCTCAAAATTTATAATTATTTGCTTTTGACGCATGTTGGACATATTGGACATTGAACGGTATGCCTTTTTAGTGTAGAACTAAAAGGTTTCTGCCCAAAAACTGTACCGGAAGTGCTGTAACTAGAAATTTGTATCTGACATTTGAAAGAACATTTGTCAAATAGTAGTTGTAATAAATTTTAAACCTATTTGGTTAACCGTTCAAAAGATATAGTGAAAAGATTCAGTTTTCATAACAAATTTTAGGAGGTTATGAAGTTCTGCCTGGTGTTACAATATTGTTTTTTATTTTTGAAACACTCTTTGCAGACTGGTTTACCACAAATGTGGGTGGTGTGATATTTTTTGTGAGGCATGTATAACGTCTTTTGAATTCACTATTACTAAACGTTTGGAAATTAGAAAAATAAAAAATAAAAAAGATTAACTCGTGCACGAAGTTCTTTAATAGCTTTTAACAGTTTTTCCACTCGACTACCCTTCTTTTTAGAAGAATCAGCATTATGCTTACTAGACAATTTTGTATTTTTTTTTTTTTTTTAAACCAGAGAAATTGGAAAAGATGATTTGCGGTTTCAAATTGCTCCTCTATTAGTAAAAATTAATCATTTTTGTTTTTGTATTATGCTTCTACAGATTCATTTATTTAAAACTCAATGTCTTTGATCTTTATCTTCTGATTTTTTTTATATAACTGTGTGTAGGTGTTGATAATTGCAATACTTTTACTTGACCCGAAATACTCTGCTAAATTGATTTGCATAGAATAGTAAAAACGTTTTTTTTTATCAAGCATAAAAAATTAATTTGAATATAAACGTACTTTATCATTTTTTTTTATTAATCAAAACTGTTCTGAAATATTTTAAATGCTCACCAGGTGACATTCTTAGTATCTAGCTATCTAGTATCACTTAAAATTCAATATTCAAATCCCATCGAGCTTATAAATTTCACGTTATTGTGCTTTTACATTAGGAAGATAATACGGATTAAAGCTAAAATCCTTCCATAACCGTCAATATATCAATGACGTGATTTATTCCTCGGTTGGACAATTTATCTTCTGATTACTTGCTCTTTTACGTGAGGAATAATAAATTCATATTTATAAGAGCTCAACCGCGTTCATTTTAAAATGGCGTCTTTAAAATCAACTTGCAAACTTGCGTTTGCGTTATTGAACAATGCATTTTCTCACCGACAACCCTCTTTGTTTCACATGGTTGATTTATATGATTTAACAAAAACATGTTAGCGTAGATCCTAGTGTGTGATAAAATTAAAAAGGCGAAGCAAGCGGTGAGATTAGTCGAAGCATTCGACCTTAACCCACAATAGAAGAATGAAAGAACCGCCCCTTGAAATTATACTATGTAACAAAAAAAATTATAAAAGACATTTTCTCATTCGTCAATCGATTTAATGGCGCAATTGAGGTTGTAACGTGAGCGTTTATTAATTTTTAATAGGTTAATCGAGCCGTAAATACATAGAAGCACTGTAAATTAAACTGTAATGTCCGAAGCTGGCCGCAAAATGATAGCGGATGACCATAACTCTGTACTAAATATCTCGTAATCCTATGGTTGCAGCCCTGTTGGTCAGATAGATAATTTTGCCATAGAGGCGGAGGTCGGAGTCCAACCCCAAATGCTAGGTGCGGAATGTTTTTTACGGTATATTTTTTAAATTGATGGCTGTGAAGGTGAAGCTGTGGACTAATTAGAGTGTATATGATGGTGGATAAAAAACAACTTTCGGGTATACTCTAATCCATGACGTCTGGAAAGAATGCGGTTTTGTATAGATGCCTAGTACATTCAATGCTTTTTTATAGTTGTGGAAAAATCAATCTATTTGCAAGCTTACATTTTTTTTACATACCACAACGATGTATATTTATGTACTAATAAAGTGGAGTTCGTGCTACATACTACAAAAATTATTATTACAAGAATAATTTCATCTCATTATTTTCTTTATAAGGAAGCATGTATGTACAAAAGAAAATGAAAGAGTATTAACTTGCATTGCAACTTGTTGGT
The DNA here is from genome assembly GCA_030157265.1 of Latheticus oryzae. Lineage (NCBI taxonomy): Eukaryota > Metazoa > Arthropoda > Insecta > Coleoptera > Tenebrionidae > Latheticus > Latheticus oryzae. Next base: position 8,208,303 of record CM058049.1, read on the forward strand.
GTAAGTTTACACAGTCAGGTGTTAAATTAATACGAATACAAAATAAAAGCTTCATTAGCGCTTCGAAACGCGATCCAACATTTATTTCATTGCTGAATGCGTGGATGAAGAATTTTTCACTTTGATTGACATTTTTAATAATTTTCGTTATCTAAATAATGTTAAAAAGTTTAGTAAGCTTAGCTAACTTGTTTAATTAAATTTGTACCCGCATGCCGAAATTTCTCCACTTATTTTGAATGTTAGGGTGAATAATATTTAATTATTCATCCCTTTTATACATACGGAGCATATTAGGATGGATCAGGGGAGTTTAGGTGAGACAAGGGTTTCGAATATTGTAAATATCCGCAAATGGTGTTTAATTTTCCCTTGTGTACACAACTGCCATCGAAGGAGAACTGAGAGTGGCTTAAACTCCAAGCCAAATATTGACTAGTTGGAAAAACACGTGTTGTGACTTTTGCGAATAACTATAACTGCATAAGTAATAGATGATTTCCTTTTCAGGCAATCAAGTACTACTAGTTTTCATTTACATGAAGATATTTTTTAAAATTGATTATGTTCTCAAGAGAACAAGAATTTATACATTTATAGAATGATAAGTAAAGTTGCGTTATAATTAAAAGTTTATAAATGTTTTCAGATTTGATCTGTCAGGATAAACTTCGAAAACAAGTTGCTTTCGTACACCTACATATCACCTCCTTTAATTTCAAATTTGTAAACTAGATACTTGCTGTATTTTGATTATACCCTCAGGTTCTTTAAACTATATATAGTATTTTCTATAAGATAAGAAATTAACCGTTTCTCAGCTTCTGGAATCGTTAAGAACTTGTCGTCGTCATCAGATAATGATAATCACTATGATCTTTAGATATTTTACATTCTAGATCTCCGTATGTTGCTCTCCGAGACGACGCGCGACATATTTAATTGACCCCACCAACAGTGTTGTTCATTAACAGTGCTTCGAAATGAAATTTTTTAAATGTTGAGATGACACAAATGGCACTTTATTCTCCTGAGTACCGGAAAAATTTAATTTAGACACGAAACTGACACTTTTAGGTCAAATTAACTTTCTAGAATAATAAAATTTAGAAGAAATGAAAAATAAACGTTTTATAATTCTCATAAATTCACCCGCCTTGGGAGAAATAATTATTTTCATTATTACTTGACATTTTAGAAATATTTTAAGAATTGTGAAGTCACGTTTTGTAAATAGTCTTTAAAGAGGAGTGGCAATTGGCAGGGTGGATTTTTATTTTACTGTTTAATTAAAAAAATCATGAGAACATTCATTCAGAATCAACAAGAGAGGTATTTTAATATCGCTATAACTTATGCACAGGGCTGTATTTATGATATGCACAACACACGTTCGTGTACGTGACAGCTATGTGAGATAAGATTCACATCCTCATCAAATTCGCTTTTCCGTCATAACTCTCTGTCTACTAAATTCAGTTATTGCGAATGATCAACAGTTTTGTCATGTTTTTCTCTAAAGGTCTTTAAAATTGCTTGCGAAAGCTGTAATTTCTCTCTAATTAAATTTAACGACTGTCTTTAAACTATTCCATTGTTTGTGTTCTGTACTAGCTTTTATTTCATCTTAACAACATTTATGATGGAGGCATTAAATATATTAAATAGAACGGTGAAAAGTTTAACCAGAATTTTTAGAAAGAATAGTATTTGTACTTTCAATAGCATATAGTGTGAAAGTGGAATCATAAAAAAAAAATTAATAGTGCTGTGAACCTAAAATAGAAAAAAGCCTGAAGCTATAAATTTAATTCAAATAAAAAATCTAATAGTTAATAATAATATAGTTTTAGTCTCGGTTTTAGCGATTGCGTGATCTGTGAATGCAATAAAGCACTTAAAAAAGTCAAAATAAACAAAATCATGAAAGCTTCCGGCATCAACTGTCTTGGTTCCCTCATTAAAACAACTCAATTAATTGGTTGAAGCAGATTTATCTCAGACGAAAGCATCTTGTTTAAATTATTAAATAGAAAGTCATCTTTACTGTCGCAAACGGTGATTTTAATATAATAAAATTCAAATTTGTTACAATCATAATTCTTTCTTCATCATTGTAATCTGACAATGGATACAATAACAGTAAAAAAATTTCAAGCCACCTCTTAGCATTCTTCCCAAATTACACTTCGTATCCGTAATTTTTTCAACTGAAAGACGTAATTAGTAGAAGGAAGTCATAATGTACTCTTTTATCAATACAAACATCGATCATATGTCTATGATTCGCTGCTTCTATAATATGTAGTGTTTTTCCTCTTTTTTAGCTATGTTATTAGGCTTAATAGATTTTTTCTTATGAGATTGATATGTATTACATTAATCATCATCTTCTCGAATGAAATTGTTCCATGTCTGTCTGATAATTAAATACTTTTTTGTTATGTAGACATATTGAATGATTGGATTTGACAAATCTCCTTAAAGTTGTCAACATTTTTACTTTTTTTAATCTTCTTAATAGAAAAATGCAGCTTAGGATTAAAAAATACACATCTAAATCTAAAACAACATCAGTTTGCGTTAAATTGGATTTTTCGTTGTTGAACAAGTTCAAGTCCACTAAAAGCAATTAGCAAATTTGTGGACAACCCTTGCTTGCTTCCTCGTATTCCCTCGTTCAGAAAATTCGTTGATGGCGTGATCTACGCTAGTTTGACAAAAGATTTATGAATTTCTCATGCCTGACATATTAGCCAGGCCCATTCCGATGCATCAGAATCGGCAGGCCCGCACATCGGGTCAACAACTCCGGTCACCACCATGGAAGTGGGCCATATAGGCCATCGATAAAACAGCACACAGCACATGCCACCACGCTCGAAAACATTTTACGCACGTCCGTTTCACACCCCTCATACACCCGCAACCACCTATTCATAACAATAAACTACTCGGATTTATTAACTTTCGTGCGACCGGAATCGCCGGATTATACTTTTGGTGCAAAATCCAGCAGAGCGGCATGTGCTATGCGAATGGGCATATGTAACATCTGGGACTCGACTATGCGTTTGAAAATTGGACGCTAAATGAGACAAAGGGATATTGGAACGGTTCGAAACGGTATCAAGCACAGAATACGTGCTGCTCTTGTCTGATTTGTGAAAATCGAAGTTTGACGGTTAAACTTAAAATTAAAGAGTTTCTTTCCAAAAAATAAAATTCAGTAAGTGTGGAATTTCTTCTGAATGTATGCGAATAACAATAATTATGGCACATTATTTTGATAATGCTAATTATGTAAATGAGTATGTTATGCAGAGTCTAACACTTAAATTTTTGAACGTAATTTCTTAAAATTTGTCATAATTATATACGGCAAGATTTGTAACTATGTGAGTTTTTTGTGGATGAAATGATGGACATTAAGCTAGGCAATTATAAATAGCTTATATTTCGCTCAAATAAATTCATAAAAGGATAAAATAATTACAATATTTCTTCTTTTACACCTACAATGACGCTAATGTCACATTATCAAACTCTTGTTCTAGAATAACCTTGAGGACCAACGAAATGAGAGTGGCTGTAGTGCAAATTATATGAAATTCTGGAAAATATAAATTCATGTACCTATCACAAGTACCGATTTTATTCACTTCATTTCATTTACATATTTGAAGTGTGAAATTGGATAACGATAAATAACAAAGTGTCAAAAGTTTTGAATTTGATTTTATTTCTTATGTGCAAGGCATACAAAACGATTAAAATTTTTTTACCATTTAACTAGATCGTAATTTAATTTTACCTTCATTTATAGACTGCATTTATCTACTTACTTTTTGACTTTTATACCAAAATGATTTAGAAAAATTGTTTTATTGATTGGGACAGACGTTGAGTAGATTAGCAATTATTCCTACAGTATTTTAAAAATTGGCAAATTGCTGTTAGACTGATTGATTCGGTCTCTATAACGAAGAACTGTTTGTAACGAAAAATTTTGATAATACAATTGAATGTACTATTGCCGAGAATAAACTGCTTTATGTTATCTTGTTATGGAGCAAAGAATGTAAGTAGACAAACATTTATGTCGGTGGCTGAAGAGCAACTGCAGATTGTTTTTCTCCGCTTCTTTAAAAAGCTACCAACTATTTTAACTATACAAGTTGTTCTGTTTTTATTGCTATAAACAGAATTTCAAGACAAAAATTTTCCATAAACATATAATCAAATAATCAAAATGATTATTCCTAAATATTTAAAAAACCATTATATTTAGAATTACAGAAGTTGGTACAGTTGATCATTTTTAAACACTTAATCAAATTTATGTTACTATGAGCAGTGTGGAAATCAGGGAAGAATTAAGGTAAGCGTTTGTTTTTAGAATTAGATTGAAATTTGTGTTTTTTGAGGCTAAACGGAATCAGATTGTACGAAAAAGTCGATGTTTTGTTTGCTCTTCAGGATAGAGGAAAAGATGAGATCTTTTAAGGGGGGTAGACCTCCTTTAGGAAATATTTTTCAATACATGTTTATAGGAAACTTTTGTTATATTATCTATTTAACTTTGTAATATTAGAAACGGGAGACTCTGTATATAGTTGTATGCATTTGGATTACACTTTTCACTTTAATCGCAAAAATATTCATTATTTTTAATTATTTGTTATTATTTTGTTACTCACTCTGTCTCACAAAACTTTTCGGTCCTCTGAAAGTTCGTTATGGAGAGTTTTAAATGTTCAATTTTTATTTAATTTTTATCAAAATTAAATTCATTCTTACATTCCATTATTTCGAGTGTGACTTAAAATTCATATTTTTGTGTTTTTGGCGCCAGAAGTTTCCATACTAAGTGATGTTCGTTTTTACAAAGTCTGAAAGCCGGGTTTTTACAATCCTGTTATCTTTATAATGGTTACTAATTTGCATATACGTACTCTGGTAAACTCATTAAATGCCAAAGACCGAAAGCTACTTATCAGTAGATACCAGCGGAAGAATTTTTAGTATATTTTGGAGAAAGATAATAATGATTATTATCTTTATTATATTTCTCGTAATTTAAAATCCATTCTTTTTATTACGATGAGAACAGAAGCTAGGATTTCTTTTCACATTTCTGGAAATCGTTGATTTGTATACATATTAAAATATATGGATATACGTGGTTGCTGCACTTGTGATAATAGTCGATTATGTTCGGTCATGAATGTGGGTGTTACTGGTTGTTGTAAAGATGTCTCGACAGAAAATGACTAGTTTTATTCAAGTTTAATACTAGTGTTACAATGTCGTAATAAGTCAAGATTTTCCAATTACAGGAATTCTTTTCTGACAGTTTTATTAAGATGATATTTACGAGATTGATGACATAAATTTCGTAAATTTTTTAACAGAGGAAGTACTGCTGTCTTGGTGTCAAGCCTTCGTTCTCTTTATTAGCTAATCATGGTCTCGATCCATTAAGTTTCAGCAAGTCTGTAATTAAGAAAGCTCGCGTTGCTTCTAATTTCTAATAATAATTTATTAACCTGGTAATTGACAGTCGGTACATCTTAGAAACGGATTTATAGGTCCGCTTTAGATAATTGAACTACTTTATCGGCCACACCGCTTCGATTGGCGTTAAAAAATTAATTGATTGAATATGTATGAGTATGTCTTGACCAAACAGTTTAACCTTCTAAATTGATTAGTTATTGAATAAACATACTGCTTGTTATATATTTGCAATGCATGATCATTGTTGCACAAGAGCAACTTTTCATCAACTCTGGAATATTGCGAGTAAGTTTTTTCTTCTGTTTTCATTGTGAGCCATTTATCACTGTCTGCCACCGTCACGAGACGACCAACTGAAAAAATTTCTTATTTCAACGTTGAGCTTGACTGGCGGTCGTCGTATCGACTATTTTCACATTGTGGTAGCTTTAAAATGAGAAAAGGACAAGCAATAGAACAATTACTGATGTAATGATAAATATTTGATGTTGTATGCTGTAAACGTTCACTAAATTGTCAAAAAGTTCAATAAATTGGTTAGGTGTTTATTTTCGTAAAATAGTTACAATGTTCTTTTGTGTTGGGTTATTTATTAAGAGTGATGTACATCACATGTGTCGGAAGCTTGTTAAAATCACTACTAAATCAATGTAAACACACCACAACATCCTTCCAGAGATTCTCAACATTGTAGAGAAATGATCATAAAAAACGTATTTAATTTACATAGGTGAAATGTTGCATACAAAGACATTTAACTCTTGAATCTTTCTTCTAGACAGAACATTGTTCAAACGTTCAGTTTTCCAACAACTACTTCTGTAATTTTGTAATTTTACACTTTCATAATTGTTTTTTACAGTAAAAGTGAGTTTGATTTAATCTTACTTTTTCTATCTTCTTTAAAGAAACTAGAAATTAGACCAATCCCATAAATGCGAAGAATGTAGTTTAATAAAAGCTATAAACTGTATTTTGCGATCGATCAGGAATAAATTATAATTACATTTTACGCAAAAAGCTGTCAAACAACCAAAGAATTAGCAGAGTAGATATTAATTAGAAAATTTCTATTATAGACACATACTTTATAACAGCTAAGAAACTGGTAAATTATGTAGTTTTCTTAATCCTCCTATCAAAAGTAACATATTGTAATCTTCGTAGAATAACTAAAGGAAAGGAAAAATTAACAAATGGGAGGTGAATTGAATACTTAATATTATGTATAAGGACTGATTAAAACATAAAACGACCATTTCATCTGCATTTATTGCAAAACTTATCTAACTTCAGAAATGTGTTGGCTAACACGTTCTTACTTTATAGCAAAGTGGTTCTGGTGGCGCTCACTGTTAAAATATAATAACAATAACTATAAAATAGAAATAACTTTTATACAATTTATTAAATGACTACTCTTCAAGTTTCAGAACCTCTGGTTGGGCTGTTAAGTTTCAGAAAAAAATAAACAAACCGTCGTTGAAAGAAACAGCGTTCTACACTCCATTCCGAACGCATTAACTGCTGCATTTCCTGAAATGCTCGTAAATTAAGCACAAATCCGGGAATAGCCATCGTCGGATCTATTCGAAAGGGTAGGAAAGTCGTTCTCTCTTTCCAAATATAGTCCCCGTAAATAAACTGATCACAGGTGCGGCGTTGAAACGTCCCGGTGTGTCGTTTGATCCTTTGCCCTCGAGAACTATTCCAATCGCGTTTCGAATCGATCACATTACAATGACGAAGGCACCAGCAGACTTTCAACAGCCAACACAAACGGAATTCGAAACGAAGAGAGAAAGAACTTTGACTTTGGCATTGGCATGCCTCGTGTCGGGAAAAATAACTGTTTCGGTGGCTTCGAAATTGCGTATTTTTGTTTGACGGCTCGTAACGGACGATGAGGTTTAAATAATATTCTTATAATAAGGCGGATTTTGGCAGGATGATGGATTATACATCTGAAGAGGTTTTGAATGAAATGTGTTGAATTATAGGTATTAAACTGGTTGAAAGAGAAAATACGGAACGGATAGTTAATATAAGTTGACAGCGGGTTTGGAAAAAATGGATTTTATATAGAATTTGAAGTTTTCTTGCCAAACATTTCCAAATATAGTAAACAATAAATTTTTATATTTTTTATTTCAGAATTTATACTGTCAAGTGGAAAATTCTGTCTTGAGCTGCTTATTGTAAGGCGTTCATCGTAATTTCAACTTGAAGACATTTATAACATAATTTTTTCCGCTCCAAGTATTAACTATTTCAACATATTTTATTATTGCTGAGTAACTTGGTGTACTTGTATATATTGTTTACGATCAGAAAGTCTGTACTTTAATTGTCTTCATAAATTCAACTGCAAATTATTATGAGACAGGAACTGTATGAGACAGAATCCAGATTTTTGATTCGAAACTTTTGATTAATGTTGGTGTCAGTGTTGATTTTCTGCCAGTTTTAGCTCAGTAATCGTTACACTATAAATAATGTCAAAATTAAAATTTTAGCTTATCTGTTTCTTTTTTAAATTCTGTAAACTTTAAAATTAGATAAAAGTATCTTAAAAAAACGATAGAATTTAGGAATGCTTTTGGTTGCTAACGACAGCTTTGAGGACTGATCGCGAAGTTGTCATCCTTGAAGAGGCATTTTGCTGACTAATCACTTTATTCTGTTGCATAGCAAAATAAATATCAAAACAGGTAATGCTTAAAAATTTTATAAAAGAATCTTGTATACCTGCAGTATACCTAACCCGTGCAAAAAATGTTTCTATTCAACTCATATTTACAGCTTATTTTGTTTTGATGTTCTTAATTATTTTCCCACCGTGGCAAACTGAGTGATAAATAAAATTTGTAATGATTTACTGTTTCATCAAATCTTTGATCTAATCAACATTATAATATAACTTAAATTATAAAATAACCAATTTTTTTGTGATGCTAATCTACTTAAGATGAAGACATTCCATCTAATAGAATTGAAAACATTTGTTATGCGGCTTGTTACCTAAATCAAATTTAAATTATCCCAATGAACTTAATGGAATTTAGATAACGTAATAATTTTCTAACACTTTCAGATTGTATGTAATTATTCAAATGTCTCAAAAACTAACAGATCATTTAATTTCTTCTCAAACGTTGGCGATTAGAAGAACACCCACGTCCTTAAATGAATAATAATGACAAAACAAAGAAAACCAGAAGCTGTCATTATTTAATTTGAAGCAAGTCATGCGTAGACTGCTCGCTTCGAGAAATTAAATAAAGCAAGAAGACAAAAAATAAAGAAACTTAATAATCCGTAATTCAATAATTTCGTGAAGGCACAACATAAACGAATTCGATGTCAGATATTTCACGCTTGGATGCAAACAACTTCTAAAAGATATCGAAGACTGTTGTTTTTAAAACAAAATGTTTCTTTGGATAGAAAAAAGTCGCTAAACTTTCTTGTATTTATTTGAATGTAACATTGGTAATTTCACGTCATTCGCTTCAGGAATTCTTAGACAAGTCATGAATATTTTCCAGAGTCATTATATCAAAAAAAGTACTATGATTTACGGCTTGTAATGAAGTTGTATCATAGTGTTATAAAGTAAAAAACAAGTTTGTTTTATTTCTAAATTCACTATAAATACTTCTATATTCTATCTTGTTGGATTTATGATAAACGTATCTTGCAGCTTGCTTGCCTAGCACACAGTGGATTTCATTCAGAGAGCTACCAAGATTGCAATATCCTTTAAGTATATTAATATGGGAAGAAAAATATTAATAGAATGTTTATTATAATGATTGAAAGAGTTTCAGTGACAAGTTTATGTAAATAGTCAATAGGAAGTAGACTCTGCTAACTTTTTTCATATTATTAAATTATACCGTTAAAATGTCGTTTTGAAATATAAGTCTTCACACATACCACTATATGGTACACACGATAAAAATTGAAACCTATAATTATATAATACGAATTCCGGTACAGTGGATAATAAATTACTTTGCTGAAGGCGTTCGTTTAAAGTTCATTTTGGTTCTAGTTGCATCAACCGCGTACTGAAAGCGCGAAAAATTGTTTGTTAAGTGTAGGATTAAAATTTATGTCTAACCATTAGCTCATTTTAGTGTTTCATAAATAAAAGTATATTTAATGACTGGTATTGTGGGAGTCTTTCACTTACACTAAACCAAAAACTGTGCATTTCAATTGTGTATAGAATGCATAGAACTGTGGAATTTCTTATGGAAAAATTCTTCAATTATCACCAAGAATCATAATCGTATTAAAAATCTGTAATTATACCTTATACAAGTTCTTTCTATACTGTAAATTAATTATTTCTGAAGGATATTTCTAGCTGTGTGTGGTTGATGAACCTGTTTCTATATTTCTTTTAACCTTGGTCAAGATAAACGTGATCGCTTGGTTAGCGACTGCTTATAGCTACTTTATTTCCATGATATCCATTGTTTTCGGTATACCCAAAATACATGAATGTACCAAAATTCTTTGAGAGAGTAAAGAAATGAAAAGTTCAGTCGATTAAATTTACATTATCTGATGACTGTCATTGACAATATTTTTTAATAGACAGTACATGCGGGCTGGACATCACGATTATACGATTAGACTCTTGTTAAACTTGGTAAAGTGATAATTAAATTTATTTCACGCTTATTAAACAGCAAACCAACTTTGTACAAAAGGAGGAGGAATGTTTAACAATGTAAAATATTGTTTGAATTATTAATTTATTTGAAACTTAAATTCGAATCTTTAACAAAAGCTAACTTCTAATTTCTATTTATTTTTTTCAGTTCCGCGAACAGGAGCATTACGAAATTTAATTTTTTAAATTTCAGCTATCAACAATAGTGTGGTTAATAGGAAATTTGCGACTTACATCATATCTCAAATTTTATTGTTACTAAATTTATAATAACACATTATTATTTCTTTATTTCCTTCTTATGATTATGTTGTTAATAATTCTTTAGTGATCCTTGATCTTTGATCATTCAATTTAATTTGGTTCTGGAAATTGTAAAATAGGCTCTAGTTTTTAGCAGACTGTAATATCTAACATAAAATAGGATATTTTATAAAAATCCAATTTTAATAACGGTTCTGGTTATGCCGATTTTTCACCAAAAAGATCTATAACTAATCGTTTTATTAGAATTAGCTCAAAAAATATGATAGAACTAAAGCTTAAGAAAATGCAAAACCGATATGCAACTAATCATCAATATTCCATAGTTTAATTTGATTTATAACAGAAGTTAAAAATTCGGCATTCATCCTATGTCGTATTTGCGTAACTGACTCTACTTTACTCATTTTTTAGTGTTGGGATAACAAGAAAACATGACTAATTTGTCCACTTCGTTCCACGTTTTGAAGTCGTATTAATATTCATAAATACAAGCATCTTATTATGTCTTTAATTTGAAGTTGCAAGTAGTTCTTATCATCTATCATTAATATATTCAAGTTAATAAGCGACTGTTATTAATGGCTGGTCCTAATTAACGTTGATACAATGTGAAAATCTCTAGTTCCCATAGTACCTATCAAATTGAAAGAGACTAAAGAGAGGAAACCGACAGACCATTTAGTTCGATGATAGCATCTTGAATCGATAAAAGGGATAGTAGCTGAGAACAACGCTCTACTAAACCGATAAATCGATTTTAATAAATTTATTTCCGTTGAAACTTGAATGACCACAAAATTCCAATGGTAAACCAATCGTGAGATGAACTATTCGGAAAATTCTCACAAAAAGGGTTACGAAATTTAAATTTGGTGCCACTAAGTTATGCAACTTATTATGCATCCGTGTTAATTGCATAAAATTGAAGAAACCTAACTGTTTACTGAGTCCCTCCTATGAACTATTTAATATTTAAGTTTTTTCTACCGTAATATTCAAATTAAAGTGAGCTCTATTTCCATAATAATAATGATCAATTGATTACTTTGAAGGCGGCTTTGTAGGCATTAAATTGAATTAATACAAATGACGCTAAAGCCAGTAATTAAACAAGAAAAAATGTTAATTATCTTTGCAAAAAACAAATTTTCTCAGTTAACGAAAAAATGCAGTAATTATAGAGAACAATTTATTGGCATCAGTTTCGTATAGCTAAGACCTTTTTATAGAAGACATAATGATGATTAATTGCTTGATAATCAGGCAGAATATTTAAATTTTAAATCGAAAGCTAATTTCCTGTAGCAAGTGGTGCGTAAGCTAGTAGTGAAGCGGACATTGTACCATTTGTCATGGTCTTATCGAGAATATAATACAATATGAGTTAATATGTCGGACCGCCATGTCAAAATCAGTTTTTAATAGATCCCATTTATAACTGCTGAAATATTGATATTCTAGCGATTAGAATAGCTTGTATTCCAATTTTAGTCATTTTCGGTTAATTATAAAGTCGTGAAAATAATTCACTAGATACTACAACATCTATGTTATTTTGTAATTAAGAATAATGTTCAGAATGAATAGTCTTTTATAGTGTTTTTAAAAAATTTGCAACACTGCTGTGACCAGCTTCAATTTTAGAATAAACTTTTCATCTCTGTGGCTGTAATTATGGAAGCGAGTTCATATTTAATTCAGACATGATTCATCATTGTCAGGACACACTGCTGAGATATTCTAGTTACTTTGATCATACTGTATAATCTTCTCATTCGTATTACTGTATTAATGTATTTTTTTTTTTGTTTCAGGTGAGGATTTGCTTGTTCTTTTAAGGATTTCTTAAGGTTAGTGTTAACACTAATTGGCTTTTTACTTCAGTGTACTCATTCACTCGCTCATTATTTTAGCTGCTGAGTTACCGATTGTGTTGAATAATTCATCTTCGAATACTGTACTGAGACAGGTCAGGTCATGAACCAATATAACACTACGTATAATATTAACATCTTGATCTGAAAGGAAGGAACTAATAAAATTTTAATAAAGACGAGTTCGTGTAATCGGTCGTAACAATCAATTCCCATAAATTTCTAATATATACATGCTGTGCAGTAATATACAATAATAGCAACAAGTGAACGGTAATTTGACGAATTTGTAACGCTATTCTGCCTAATTCTTTACATGACTTATTATTATGGAAATTGAAATTGTTCTTGAATATACATTTTGTAACTAATCGCCCACAATCAGACTGCTATTTCAAGCATGGATGATTTGCTACAGATTTCTTAGTTTGTAATTGTACGTTTAATATTTTCTCGTTCCATTTTAGGAAATTGTGTCAATTGAAATTGGAGACGTTTCACACTTTCCGCCCTTACGTCGTCACTAATTTGATAAGTAATCAATATTTTGTTGTGTGATACACTTGCGGAGTAAACTCGGGGAAACAGTTCAGGCGTGATGCAAGGGGATTATTTCATAGGCGTCCGCACACATTTCCAACGGGATTTGGAAGTTATTGCGAATCATAATTGTGTACGTTTTTATATTTGACAAAAATTAAAAAAATACATTTCATTCTACATTTACTGGCAGTATAATCCTGCTGAATGCCACTCAAAGTACCATTCTTTTGGGTTTAATTTTGCTTTGTGTTTTCTACATAACTCATAATAATTCAAGTTTTAATACCTATTGAATGATGAAAATGTACAAAACCAAAACATTTTCACATTTGTTATTATTTTTTAGTAACAGTTGCATTAATTTTCACATATAATCTGAAATTCTTCACGTTATAAAATTGAAACGGATAAAGTAAACGTTTGCGTGGGATTTATGGAAGCAATAACACTTTACAGCTCCTTATATATGTTATGTAAAACAGTTCAACTCCAGGAACTGTAAAATTCTTATTGCTTTTGGGAAACCTACATATACTTGTTCATTATATTCTAATTTTACATCTGAAGAGTCACCTGCCATCAGGTACTTCCTCTTCACGACGCTAAACCTTACAAAAGAACCGTCTGCTGTCTGATAGTGCAAATTACCATATAACAGTACTTTGCAACATCTGTTTTATCTAAACAAGTTGTAGACTAGTTTGGTTGAAAAAAGGACGCCACTGGATTTTTTCAATTGATAATATAAACAACTCATCGGTGGTTGCTTCTGAAATCCGAAATTCAATCGACTTATTTAAATTTTAAAGAGAGACGAGGAGAGGGCTTGCTTCTTGCCGATATCAAATTCTCTCCTAATCATTGTCGAACAACGGCCGGCTTAGTCATCGTCCCCGTGTTTTTAACCCCCCGACGCCTCTTTGCCCACACGCACCCTCGACCACCCCATCACCGACAGCCCCTCATTCGCGATGTCTAATCACTTTCAGTGTATGTAGAGAGTTTTACTATGGCCGGTAGTGCTCGAGTTTGGTTTGTTAATTTAAAAGATTTTTGAATGAGAGGACGCAGGTGGACACTGCAAACTTATCGGTTATGTGACATGGACGTTAAACAACCACGTGTTTCAAACAAATCGATAACTCAGACGCATGGGGTGGAATAACCTGTGTTAAAACATTGTGTATCAACGATAAAGGCATAAATCAGGAATTAAAAAATGAAATTTAAGATAAAAGCAAAACATATTTTATATTTAAAATCATTTTCTGTTGTCAGCTTTCATTTCCAACGATGATTCGCTTAAAGTCGACTTTTTATGATAAACGTTTTAATGTGAGTTTGGTTTTTATTGGCGGTTATTTCATAAGAATTCGGTGGTTCCCTTTTAGTTGCGTCTATAAAACTGGAATTATCGCAATAAAGCTCCGAAAATTCTATCATTAGAACCGCTTTTACGGCCAGGTAATTTTTAATGTCGTAAAATCACAAGAACAAAGAAGATGGAGGCATCCGAGCCGCGCGAAAAGACACAATCACCATTGTGTCTAAGTGACCTGCCTCTTCCTACGCCGCCGCCGATGGCTAATATTATGATGACTTCGCGATTTGATTTACAAACTAGAGGTGGGTGCGGCTATCGAAGGATACTTAGCTCAAGAAGTACCGATTTCCGGTCACCGATCTTGAGTAGGGCAACTTTTAGACCCTTCTATGGTAGCTTGTCGGAGAATTTAGGCAGTTCACCTTTACCTAGACATAGAAATTTTGAAGACTTGTTTAAAAGGAGTGAAGAGTTTAAAGAATCGAGAAGTAAATATTTATCAAAGGATTCGGTTCTGTCGCAAGAGTATGAAGAAGTCAACAATTTAGCGCAAGAGTTGCGCAACAAGTTCGGCGACTTTACACACTCAACAGAAGTGTCCCCGGAATACCAGAACGTTTTCTTCAATGAACATTATATGTCAGATATTGATGAGAACGAAGAGATTAAAGAGTTTTCTTTTGGTTACAGACCTCCGGAAAGGAGGTTGTCAGACAGCACTGAACGGAACTTACAGGCCATCGGGAAATACTCTTCATCGTACAACACTTTACCTTCTTTATCGTCTTTAAGACATTATAAGAGTTCTCACGGTAGTTTCTCATCGATGAAATCTTCGGATTTTTGCAGTCCTTCTGCATCAGGAAGAAAAGCTGAATTCGTAGACGAACCAGCAAAAGTAATGAAACCACCCCAAAGGCCAGTGGTAAAAATCGCAAAGATCAGGTTAGTTTATGTATTTTTGTCACGTACGTTATTGAACATTTGTGGATCAATTCTGCGCAAATGTTCGGTGGAGATTTTTTCGTGGAAAGTAGTATCGTAAAAAGTTGAAATGACGAAAACAGATATGGCATAAAACAAGTTTATAGATTGTTTTCTTGTTTTGTCTCTCAACGGGCCCTCTTGCCAGTCTTATTCTGTATTCGATTGTCGAAGTCTGATGCATTATTTAGGTTTGGTAGTTCACTGGTCGAGTTTCTATTGGATATGCAAATTGAACTGATGCGGAATCACGACTGACATAATATAACTTTGAAGTGGATGTTGTTTTGGATCATGCTACTGTTCCATTGGGATGATGCAAAGTTATTGCTTTATATACTTTGCTTTAATTAATTCTTCAATCGAAGTTTGAATTCAAATTTCTCTTATTTATTTATTCTTTTTTTAACGAGAAGATTCTTTTTAAATTTCTTTTAAATCAACTATTAAAATTAATTTGGACTTATGAAATGTAAATTGTGTTTACTATTGTTTTTTTCACTCCTTGTTTAAACAAAAATAAATCGAACTCTTTAAAGGAAATTGATGAAAGTTGTTAGCCATTTTAGCCAAATAAAATAAAAGCGGTTTACAATCGATAAAATAGTGTCCAGGTTCATTTTTATGGCTCGTGCCCGATAAAGTTTTTTATGGCTCATGGTATTAACTTATGTAACCAAATATGGTACATAAATCACCAATTATTGTTAATGGTACTGAAAACTGCAGCTTGTCTCAATAGAATGGATAGTTGAAAAAACATTATTTAAGTCATATGTGAGTTTTGTTTTATTAAATTGAAAGTATCTTCAATAAATTATATAATTCAGACTTGCTAGTTTGATTAGATATTTTGGTGTATATTATCTACCGATTTGCGTTTTCTAAATAGTGACTCACCGTGTTAAATCATTAGATGTCAGCCCTCGATTCAATAGTAAAGAAGAACACAGCCTATCGTAGTAAATCTTCATTTATGTTCTTCTACATATGTAGGGAATAAATACTGAATCGGCCTGTTCATTGTAGTTCAGTCGTCTCTCGGGTCCTTAGAACTAATTTCATTGGGGAGTCCAAAGCGTGAACAATGCTATAATAAATGTCTTTGAGAGAATGTGGTTTGATGATAAATTTTTAATAAAAGCGTAAGCACGAAAGATCCAAATTAATTTGTTGTAGAGATCTATAAAGATACTCCGATTTTTTTTTCATGCAGAGGATCCTTTTCAAAGCACGTTTCCACCGCTTTGACGTTGACAAATTAAAATCAAGTCTTGTGTTTGTAATCCTTTCATGAAAATATTTTCATCTGGAATCTCAGTGAATAGAAGCTAAAAGAGGGTGTGTAAACACGAGATTAAAATTTTAAGACTGTTCTGATGCTGAGAGCTTCTTTCACTCAATTCAATGCTCAAAATTCTCTTTAAAGTTTTTTTGTACGTTCAGTTTGTTAAATAATTATTGCCGGAATAGTGAACTAACGTGGAATATGCAAAACTTTCCACAATTTCTGTACAGCTAAAATTAGTTACGCTTAAACTCGAAACATTATTAACATTCTTTGAAATATTAACGCATTCCGTGTTTCCTTAACAGAGCATCGCCTCTGTTGATTTGCGTTTAACGAAGTAATCAATTAATGTGGTTTCTAAACCCTGATCGTTCCATGTCTATTACTGTCAAGACAAAACGCAATGCAAACATAGTCTGTCCATAATGATTTGTTTCACAAGACAAGGGAAATTCATCAACCGCCCAAATGCATCAAAGCTAAGTAACATTCACAACGTGTTTCCCATGCAAAATGCTCAGTTTTTGATGGATGTTAGACAATAACGTGTCTGTATCAGGAACATTCCCATCCCTTTGCAGGTTGTATAATGTAACATTAGTCGCTCACGTATGTCGTTAGATGGCAGATCTCTTCTTTAACATGTTGAAGGCCAGCGGCGGTAAGATCTTGTCTAGTCACGAATTGTCATTCTAGTCACGTGGTTATATCGTTATTATACAGGCGACGCCACCGATTGGGATCTCCCTGGATGAAGGATACGTTTCCTTATTGCTCCCTGGAATTTTGACAGGAGAAAGTGGAATTGAGAAGTTCCTTTTCGAATTTTCTATAAGATTAATGACTTCTTAGCTGAGTATTTGTTGATTTAATTGGCCTCTTTGTTGACTAGAGGAAGTGAAGTTAATTACAACATATACGATGCTATACTTGCCGGATCAATATAGCTAGATGTTAAAAAAATCGTCAAACAAAGATTATTATTTGTGATGTGTCGGCGAAATGATGACTGCTGTTCGATTAAAATACAAAAGATAATGCATTTCAAAGGACGTTTGTTCATCATCGGAATAATAGGTGGATTGTGAAAAAAAGTCTTACAATATGTTCCATTCATGTCTTCTCTACGCTGCGCATTATGAGTTTGCTATGTTTAGAAAGAATCTTTTGAAAGGAAATATTTGTTGTTAGAATCGACATTTATTTGTAGTATTGTGTTTGCTTAACTTTTTTATTGATTCGGGGATGCTCTTAATGTTGTTTCTATATACTTATCAAATTTGATATTGCTTCTAGTCAAAGATTTATTTTTATATTAATACGATTATTTTGGCAGCAGATGTGGGGTTCGAAGAGTGAGGCTAGTATCGTAATAGATTTGTGACCCTCACCCTTGTTTAATCTATACTTGCTAGTCAACTTTGCAACTCGAAGATATATACATTGTTGTGCTTTTACACAAAAGTCGATTAGCGACTATTGAAAATTCATAAGCAGAGTATGAAAGCATGCTGTCTTATTAAAAGTTATGTATTTGCTTATTGTAATTGAAAAATTGAAAGTGATTTATTTATTGCACCAATCATTTTGCATGAAATGTCAAGATGTAGTAAAGAAAAGAATTCTCACGTTTTATAATGACATTTTACGATCACCTAATGCCATCATTCTGATCGCTTCAATTCGAAATATTGTAATTATGAACTATATAAATAAGGAACTGGAAGGAAGTGAGATGTAGTTGTTTAATTCAATTTTTTTTCGTTCATTCAAGGCGAGATATTCGCGCTTCAATATTTATAAGGTAATTAAACTTTTTGCTACACATCTGTACTTCGACTACACAATGTGTGTTGAAAGTTGGCTATTTATGGTTATCGTTTAAAAGCACTTCTTTTGCATATAGATAGGGTTTAATACTGAATACCGTCTTTCGCATTTAACATAACAACGTTAGTTAAATTAAACTGCAACGTAATGCAAGATTAAAGTCTACGAATAAGTTGGAAATTGAATCTTAACAATAATTTTCTTATTTTATTGACCATCTTGTTGCTTGACCGCCACAGTCATTACACAAATTAAACAAAAATTTAAAAAAAAAAAAACTATTCACTTTGGAATTTTTATGTTTATTCTTTTCCAATATTAAAAACTCTTCTTTAGTGAATGTTATTTTAGGAAATTTTTTCTTTTATTTTTGCTTTCAATTCAATAAAAATCGTCGGCATTCCCAAACGCTCCGAAATTCTTTCTCATGCCTAATGCGAGACCACATACCACCTAATCAGTAATTACCACCTGCCTGAAGATTAAAGCACGACTTGATTGCCACGGTCTCGAAAATCTGTTTTACTATAATCAAAGTTTTGCGTTTAATATAGATGTGAAGCAGTTACGATGATATTCTTGGTTTTCTGCTTAATTAAACATCACGTATGAAACCGCGTAATACAGAAGTTGTGGCTTTCCGATTTCAATTTGTCGCCACAGATTTTCTTTTCATCGCAACAAAAACTCATCGAAATGAAAACCTTTTTCAAATAATGTTGGGTGAAAATCTTTGTAAGCAGAATTTGAAACAAGTTTGAAACTTGATTAAGATATAATTGGGGAATGCAAAAGCACTTAAATCAGTGAGTGCAAAAATCGGGTTCCAATAATAAGTTTGATTAAAAAGGAGCGAATCCAGCTTTCGCTCAGGTTTATGACATCAGACGCTGAATAACTTTTGCTCTGCCAGTGTAATTTATAATTCTCTTTAATAACTCAATATTTCAGTTGGGTTTAAATTAAATATGCAAATGTAAGTCAGCTTGTTCCAATAACTCAAGTTTGTTCATACTTTTGTTGGATGACATGAGCGGAGGATTGAATGATTTTATGCTGTAATAAAGAAGTTTTAATCTTTGTATCGGTTTTTATTTTACAACTTGCAAATGGGAATTGATTAGTGAATTTTTTAAAGCAAACTTCGTATAAAATTCAGTTATTTTTTATCTCCAACCGTGCAAAAACGAAGAAGCTTCTATAGTCGGCGTTACAATTCATTCCCGGGCAACTGCACGTTTGTGTCTGCAAGTCTACCACCACAAAATTTAATTTGGTTGGACGTGACTACACTACCAAAGCTACGTGACTACATAGGCCACCATATTGGAAAAAGAAGGTGGTTGCCATATCTCTGCGTTATTATAGGACTGCCAATTACCGAATTTAATTCCTACAATTTGTCTGCGGCAAGTTATTCTTTTGTATCTAGTCGGTGTTATAAATCTCAGAATTTCAATATCCCGCAGGGAGGAAACGGAAACAGCAGATGGTATAGAACCCACACGCCGGGTATATTCACAAAATGAACTCTTGTCACATATATGTACTTGGAAGAATCATAAACTTGTCGCATGCGGCACGATTCTCTGACATAAATCTAAGCTAGCGTTTATGGCACAGGTGCCATCTGAGTGCGTCAAGTGCCCACGGGGGGGCAAGAACTCAAAATTGGTGAAGTGCTTGTCGTAGGATTTCAATGGGAATTTGTTCAGAGAAAAGATGTGGGTTCCACTTATGGACGTGCATGGAGCTGAGTTTAGTTGATGATGCCATGATGCGTTCTAGGTATTCATTCTTTCGTCCTTACAGCAATGTGAAATCTACTTTACAAATCTTGTAATAGACAACATTGTCTTATTATAACCGGAATAGAAAATGGTTTAATATAAATAATTTTTTTAACCCAAACGGTGCTGATCGAACTTTTACTTATAAAATTGTGCAGTTGAGCAAATACAATATTTGCGCAAAGACTTGAACCGTAAAGATTAATATTTAAGCTATAAAGCACTTTCTTAAGTGCTCATAGTTGAAGTTTTGAGGTCAAGCATTTTATAGTTAAAAATACTTTTCTTTGCCTCAGTTTCTAATTATTTATGGTTTGTTTTTACGTCTGCTGGAATTTAATCGTTTTTACGGCAACAACTTTCTAGAGTCTACAACAATTAAATTCTTTGAACCACATAAAACAAAACCAGTAAATCAAGATTGAGCATCTAAATTGTTTCCAAAAGCTGATCACATCTGCGTCCATCGAAGCACATGTTCCAGTCTTCTTTAATTTCTTATTAGCTTTGAAAAAGATTGATGTTTTCATCGATTTCTCTACTGGCAGTCTATCTTTGTTGAATTATCAAACAGTATTGAAAGTGAAATAACAGTTTCGCTATATCGAAACATGCTTTTAAGGAAACAAATAGCGATCCGAGTTTTGTTTCCAAAAGGATGAATTCCTTTGATACATTTTGCTTTGTTTTTCGCTTATTACTCACTAAAAGGAAACTGGAACGTAAGATGGATTTAACAACGCATTCGTCATAATTTGTCCTTGCGCCTCATTTCTCATAACCTGTAAAGAGGTAACTCCACCTTTTTCCAAAGAGGACCACGACATGGCGGCATTCCACAGCCGTCAACAAACCTCATTTACACGAATACAAATTACCTTAATTATTCATCGTGTTAGCGCTATACCTACGTTATGTCGTTATTATTACAGTGTGAATTGCGCCGACGCTTTTACATAAATGACAGAACGCCCGTCATTCCCAAATCTCTTTTCGCATTAAATGCGAGCGAAATGGAAACTCTCGTCTATGACAAAAGGGAAACTGGATTACATATCCGTCGAGCGCATATCATGACGGAATATAAATATTAATATATTACGATGAACTCATGCAAAAGCCACAACTACAACTAGAAAGACCTAAAATTGAATCATATAAGAAAAATTTTTTCAAAGTTTTTTTTCAACTGGTAATTTGTTGCCGCGGTCTGTGCAAATGTAAAATATTACCCCTCATTCAGTACAAAACATAAACCAACGCGAGATCATCGCGCGATTAAATGCTTCAATGTATTAGCGATAACGTTCAAACCCGAAAAAAAAACTTGCTGTATTTTATGGTCTCTTGCGTGCAATTGCTACCATAAATCAACTCCTATTGTTAAATCAAGTGTGTGTCTGAATGCTTTGTTGTAGGTTGAAATAATAACATTGTAGGTATCTCATGTTATCAGAGTTAGAGAAAGAAAATGGGACGTATGACTTCTAGGTAAAATTTTGAGTTTGATTGAGTTACATTAAAATGGAGACAATAATTTAGGAAGCTCCAACTGAAATAAGAGCAGAAAATTGAAGCAACATTTTAACAAGATTATCTCGAGTTTCATTAAAGCTCAACTAAAATTTTGTCTATTTTAACTAATGTCTTGCATTGTTTGAACTTAGTTTAACTTTTCCTTGACGTATGAAATGTTGGAGAAAATTACAATCCAGTGTTGATATTTTTCACGTAGAAGTCGTTTTAGATTGTTATGAGAAAACTATAAAGTATCTATGCGTTTTTTATTTATGAGAACATCCGGTACATGTAAAAATGTTTTCTAATTATTAAAACTACATGTTAATGAAGTATAGCGAAGAATTGATACAACAATGCATTGCAGTATTTCTAAGCTTATTATTAAAATAGTTGCTTTAATTGGTCGTAGATGCTGCTAAAGCTTTTTTCTTCAGGGGAAAAAAAGACTCAGACGCTTACAATTGACAATCTTACATTGTCGAAAATTTTTTTCTTCTCTTCGTGATCCGTCTAGTTGTACCACATTGTACTGATCTTTTATAATTATTTTCAATTTCGTTCAGTATAATAATGGAAGTGACTGCGATAAAAACGACAAAAATCGTCATAACTTGTTAAAATCTCAATCACTAAGCTCCAATTCAATTTAATTATGGCGATGGCGGTATTAATATAAATCGACTTTCAGCAATAATCCTCCAACGAAGTTGCTTCATTGCAATTGCGAGAATCTTTCTCTCATCGAACTTAATTAACAGTTAAAGTGTTAATCTTGATATTTTTGTACTGAAAACTCGTTCAGACACTTTTTCTTGACGTAATTGGACAACGTTAAGCTGCAAGCATAGTTCCTCAACAATTTCAATCGTTTATTTGTAACTGTCAAACGAGTTTATTAACAAGTATTTAAGGATTTTAGCAGGTGAATTTGCATATTATTACAGCCATTTTATTATTTTTTAGTCAAATTGCATCAAGAAAATTACTTAAATCTGTTTTGCAAATTAGTATTAATGAATTTCATAGATAAGAGTTTAGTCGATATTAATTGGTATTATTGAGTTAATGCAAGTTTCATTAAACAATGATTGATTGTTGTTTTATTTCTTTTAGTCACAAGTTTAATGAAATCCCTGGAATACAACCCAATTTTATTAGTCAATCAAACGGGGAGGCGTAAGAAATTGAGTTTGTGGATTTAAACGTTCGAACATATGCCGATCTGAACCCTCGTAAAAGCTCGACTTATGCGAAAGTCTTGACGGAAGTACACGAGAAGACCTCTCTTCGCCCCATTTATATCTGTGTTTTATGAGGAACTATTTCATTTGCATCTTGTTTAGAAGCACTCTTCCTAAATTGGGAGATTTATTTGCTGATTTCAAGCACTACACTTTCTGCTGTACTTCACTTAAAATAATTGGAGCTTTAAGAAGAATTTTCTAGCGAGTTTTTACTAACTTTATGCATATTTCACGTTATACTCTACAAAATATTTATCAGATTTCATTTGCCTGCAATGCTGTGTTTATCAATTGGCTTAATGTCTAGTTTTGATGAATGGCTTTACTTCTGCTACGATGGATTGTATGTACATTTCCATTTTGGTACAGTTATGGATAAAAATCGAGAATCCAAGGGGATTTAATCAATCGGATTCTAACACGAAACTGGCGGGTCTGTTCGAAAATAAATAGGACCACTTCGAATAGTGAACCATTTAAAGAGAAACTGTTCATTCTAATCAACTGCTGTCTCAATTGTTCCTATTTCTCGACAATCACAATAGATTTTCTCCATTATTTGGAACTTGTATTTGTATTGAAAGTTTTAGCAGAGGGCGAGGTCTAAGTAGTTTGAATTAAAGCGAAACAGTCTTGAATTAAAAGCAACGAATCTGTAGACACACAAATAGAACTAGATAACTTTTCGAAAGGAACTTCATTATTGAATATTCAACACTCTGTTTACACCAAACATGACATCGCACTCATTTGCGAAAAATAATTAGAAGTACGTTCGTAATATTAATTAACAGTTTAATAATGAACCAACATGACAGCCATCATAATCTAACAGCCAATTAAAATAGCAGCTGATTGATTGATAATAGAAAATCCATATATAAACTCTCGGCCATCCTGTTCACGATTATCTAAAGTAATCCAATAGTATGTTACTCAAAGATCAAGAGAACTGGGTATGTGAAAAATATAGATCACGAAATACTGCACATATTAGTATCCTGTTTTTTCAGTGCTCATGAATTTTTATTGTACCAAAATGCCATTGAAACTATGTACCACTTGGAAATGTGAACTTTCAGAAGCTCGGTTTGTTTGGTTTGTTTGTCGTCAGATGAAAGGCGCCTCCGGAGGCGCCCGGCATCCCGGACGTCGTCGCTATGACGACAGCTCGAAACTGATTTATCTGCTTTCTATATAAAAGTATGCACCAAAGTTCACCGGCATATCCACAATAGCCGTTTTTGGTTATTGTTATTACATTTTGTCTATATTATTTTCGTAACTTAACGCTAGCATTCGGTCAGCGGCAGTTTCTCTGCTTTTTGTCTGTCCTGTTGATCATAATGTATGGTTCAGGAAATGGAAATTAAAAGGAGATAATACTGGACGATGGTAATTTATGCCCAATTAAAATAGTCCAGTGGCGAGTTATCGACGGTAAATAAGTCATTATGGGCAAATCTAATGGCTTACTTCAATGGATCGTTAGAATAATCAAAATTTATGATTTGCCATAAAGATAAGAAAAGTATTATTTATTAGGTCTTCGTGATTTTTCCAATTGGTAAACAAGTAAAACATTCATTAGTGTAGCCGTTATGGAACCAGCTTGTTTGGTCATCATTTCTCATATAATTCTTCACTGTTTTTAAAACCAGTTTTTTTTTTAATCCACTTTGTTTTATATTTATTATGAAAAAAAAAATCTGTAATTACTAGAGCCATATTTAGTAAATTCTCTTTGAAATAAATTGAACAGTACAGCAGGAGATTATCGATGTAATGCATAAATAAATATTTATGTAAAATCTGATCCTAAAGATGTTGATTAAACGTATGAATTGGCTCATTTACTTTGACATTCCTTCATTTTCGCACTATTCGCAAGTTGTGTCTTGTCAGTTTTAAAATGAATAATGTGTTCGTTTCACTTTCGGGAGATTATCATAAATTATCGACTTTCACGATGAACCTCCTCAAAAATTTCAAGCTTGAGTCACGTCAATAACAGCGCCTCATTTTCACACCATCATTATGCAAACTGCACTCCCAGATAGAGCTGCACAAGACAGAACAAAGGAGAACATAGCATATTACGGTACAATGAAAAATGAGTTCGTATCCTTCAAGTAAATGGAAAAGGTCTTGACAGATGCTCAAATATTCATGACTCGAAACAAAATTTTAACGACACTCCGTCTGCGTCAGAAGGTCGCTAATAGCACCGACTGTAAAACATCTTCAACAAATAACATCTCCTCGGGTTTATTAAAGCAAAAAGATGAGCAATTAAAGCTCGATTGGCTATTGCAACTTTTTCTTGAACAAACTAGGCATCGGTGAAAATTGTTTATTTTTTGCTTTTTCAATAAAGTCGACTCTTTATTGTTGCAATTATATTTAATGTCGTTGGTCGCTGACAGGTTAACAGATAGGAGTAGATTGCTTCCATCAAAGATAAACACAAAAACTGCCTTTAAATAATATTGCTAAAGATACTCTTTTTATGCAAATACCAACTCCAAGTCAGAATCTACAACAGAGAATCCAGAACCCACCCTTTTAGAAGTCTGATAAAGGAAAGAAACTTGCTTGATTATGTTATCTGAGTTTCGCTTCGGTGAACTTCTTTGGTCATGCCTTCAGTTTTTTATTGATTATATAGGCCGTTCGTTTCCATCTTCTTTCGATAGAAAAATCATTAAAACTGAAGGAAGAGCATTCTTATTTTCATGGATCACTTTTAATTTAACCCTTTTACCACACAGTTATCAAGGTGCTTTTAAGCGCTTACCATATTTAAGTGTCTAATTATATTTAGATCAAAGCATGCTTTACATTTCTTCACGGTATCCAAGTCTTTTATGTCTTTAATTATAGTAGCTTTATGGCATTACCGCCCAGTCGCGAATTTTTTCTGCGAGATGATGGCTTCCAGGCGGCAGGATTCATTTTTGTGCTTCGATAAATACCTGTCAGATTGTATGAAAAATTCAGATTTTGTCATAAAATTTTCTTCTGGTAACTTATATTAACTAGGTTGGGGTATTTTTTTTTTAAATTGTAAAAATGCTGGTGTATTTATAATGTTGTGGTATGTATAATGTGCAGGTCGGGTATAAAATTCTATTACTGAATGTCACAAAGTTTTATTTTATCTGATGGTTAGTGTTCGCACTAACTGTATGTTGCAATGAAAACTGCTAATTACAAAGTGGAGAAACGCCTTTAAAGTATTATCACAGTAATCGTATGTTATTTGTAGCCATTTTAAACAATCTTGTTCACTTATTGGTATGCGTTTACGCTTTATCATTCGATATGTAGAAAATCTCTTTTAATTTCTTCTTCCTGCTACCAAGAATTAAAACACTATTTTAGCCGCGAATGTGCAAAGCTCACGTCCAACAATTTTAACGAACGTCCCCTGTAGAATTCTCAAGAATTATTATGGTAGAACAACGTTTGTAAATCAAGAGTCGTTCACTAATTAGTGTTGTGTACGTGGTTAACGACCACCAACAAAAAATCGCAGTTAGCGGATCAGTACTGACCTGAATCAAGCGCTGTTATCACAGTTGCAATAGGGTATATGATATCAGTAGAAAGCTTTCCCATCGGTCTTCCGTAGACATCTAATCTAATCACTGGCGAATAACTCTGACGCGGGCTGCAGACGGAGGTGGAAGTTAACTTTGTTACTCACACCCTAGTATTGCTGCTTCCCTTGCGGTTACTAGAAATGCATTACCTCCACCACAAACACAACTCAGACGACGTGTTTGAAAGCCTGTCGACAAGTATTTGCCAGAAATTGTGAGGATGCAATTGATGAGGCTCAAAACAAACGGAACTTTATGGTATCTAATGACGGTGAAAGGATAGAATGTTGCGTTTTGATATGTTGAGACTGACAGTGCCTGATTCGTGAAACTCTACAGGGATTTAATAACTAAGTACAACAAAGGCGGTGGGAGATTGGCTAAATTTAGTTTAACCGAAATGTCAGATGTCACAAACTAAGCATGGGACAATGTTGACTTCTAGAAGTTTAGCGGTTTTAGAACTTGGAAATAATCTTTCAAAATGCATGAAAGCAGAAAATTATAGAGAGAAGGAAGAGTGTGATATGTTTTTTATAAACTTTTTTGTTTTAAGTTTTGAACAATTGCACTATTCAATCTTTCAATACCCGATAAACTTTTTTGTGAAGACTTCGCTTTGAATTTTTTGTGACGTATTTCAGAAGTCATTTCATTTTTAACAGCCCAGAAAGTAATGCTACCAACACTGAACACAGAAAACTGATATGATCTTAACTAAAATGAAAAGCGTTTATTACTCTTCACTTTTTATTCTAATGAAAGTTGAATAGTTCAGCACATAATAAAGTGTTAGGCTTAAGCTTCACCTTTAACTAAAATAAATAAACTTCTAACCTTGAAACAATTTTCAAATTATTGATTTAAATGCTTTTTCTGTTCAGAGTTTTGAAAGAAATAGCTTTTTCCAATAATTAAAATGTTACAAAATCACTAATATCTAGGTACGTCACAAAACTGTTGAGTGCATTAACTCGTTACACTTGTAAAAGCTGAGCTTGCGGACGAATTGGACAACTTGAATTGATAGAGATTTGATTCTACTTTCTAAAAAAATGTTGCAGCGAGTTACGCGTAATTAACCATGAAAATTGAATAAAATTCTTATTTTTATTGCAACAAAAATTTGATAATCATCAAAGATAAAATCATGGGAATTCAACAAATTTAAATCTAAGTTTAATGATTGTTAATTAGTAGAGACATATTTGCATTTTTTAAATTGTAATTAAACAAATTATTACTTTTTATAGAGATTTTCTGTGAACAATTTTTTGAATTCAAAATTTCAAATGAGATTGTCTGTTTGGCGAGATTAAAACTTTATTAATTGTAATTTGCATCATATTATCATAATTTTAGAAACAAATCGATTGTTTAGAGTGAAGTTTTGCACAGACGAGCATTCGCAATAGTATTTCTTCTAGGACTATGTTCAGTTTACAATATTTTTTTCTGGTGTTGGACTGTAAATTTTAACACAAACTAAAGTCAAATTAATATGGTCTGAAGTAAAAAATAAACAATTACCTCGATGTTAATACACCAATTTGATTCTAGAATTGTTATTTCTATTCTTTAACGTTTACACGATTAAAAAAATATATATTAATTTTTTATTTCACAGTTTACAGTTAGGTATTAACGTAGCTAAATAAAAAAGGACAAAAGGAAAAATGGTTAGCAAAAAAATTTTATAATTTGTAAAATTATAATGTAAAAAAAAAAAATCAATAAGTAGATCTATAAAAAATATGTAGAGATAAGTGTGTAAGAACAAAGATAAAATTCTATCGAAAATATGTGAAAAAACATAAATGATACTTATAAAACTCATAAAATACTGCCAAAGAAAAAAAACTTAGATTGTAATATGTGTGCTTTTTCTTTGCCAGGAAATTGATTTTTTCAAAGGCGTTCATTCTGCAACTTCATAACCCTGCCATTCGTCACTAATTAAACGAGAGCAGCACGAAGTAATTTACAGCTTAGAGAGTTGCATACCAGAGGCCTATTTAAAATCAACATCCTTTTTCCAGTAATAAATCTATATGAATAATCTATATAAAGATTATTTGCGTCTGCATCTGTACAAAAATTCGTTCAAAAATAAAACAGTCATATACAATTTAATAATATAGCCATTCTGCCAAATAAACTACAGATAAAATGCGATTGGCATATGGTTAAATATCTTCAGCTCACGCAATCAGCCAGTCAATTTTGAGATATGTGGAGCGGTTGCAGTAATTTCTTACTTCTGGAAGTCACATACAATATGATTTTTTTGTTGTTTTTTTTTAAAAAAAAAAGCCTTGCACACGTGTAATTATTCCTTGATGATATATGATGAGGTCGTGGTGCTTAAACGCTATAATGAAGCTCTGTAATGAAAGTAGATTTACAAGCTTTTACAAGATATAATCATAATTATATAAGTGTAAATGTCATTTTGTCAAATTAATTTATTTTATTTTATATACTATTGAAACTAATTGGTCGTTGCCTTTCTTACCGAAATATATTCATACAGTTAATTTTGTGCATTAAATATGTGTGGTCTAAAATTGATTGTCTTATAAATGCTTAACAATCAAAGTTTTTAACTTAATTAATACGCTCCAAACTATTTTGTTCGCAAATTCCTCATTCCTACACCCTATCTCATTCTGTCTGAGAATCTCTCAGTTTCACCAAAATCTCTCTGAAACTTGAAACAACAGTTAATTGTTTGGGCTTATTATAGCTTTAAAGTCAGGTAATAATTTATTTAGGAAAGATCTACCCTCTTATTATCGACAGACAATACGGTGGTAAAGACCTTACTAAGTGCTTAGGGCAAAAGCCAAAGATCTTAGACTCACATTAATATCATTCTAACGAGGAACTTACACAATACTAGATTTATCATAGAAAAGACTCTAAATGCAGCAGCACGAAACCATTTCGAGCCTTTTAAACCCTCAGCGTTATCTGTTAAATGTTGTGTTAATTTTAAGTTGGCAACCAGTAAAACGCTTAACCGTATTATAACTTGTCAGATTTCATCTTCCAGCAATTTTTCTTTAGCTTTCATCTTGCATATTTAAATTAAGGAAGGGCTGACAACCCGTCATATTTAATCCGTGAGTTAATTAATTACAGAATTATATGCTTCTATGTATCTGCAACGTGGCGATGAATGGGTGTGACGTTTGTTAGGTGATCTCTAATCTTGAGCCCCTTCTGATTGATGTCACATCGCAAGACGTTTGACAATGTCTAAGGGATGTGAAATATTAGTGTGTGGCACGTTGCTCCCTACAGGGCTCAGGTGCCGTCTTCACGAAATATCGACGGTAGCGAAGCACATCTGTCACAGCGATAAACATATATTGTCATATTTTTATTCCCTCGTCTATTATCGTGTGCATTTATTGCCTTCATTAAATTTTGCCTGTGTCATCGTAAAAGTAGGTTTTATTGTTTTTTTCTTGGCCACTTGATGTTATTCATATGGATATAAACTTTCGCACATTTTTATTATCTAAAATAATCCATATTTGGGCTATTCAATGGATCTTCCAGAAAAAACTTAGAAAGGAAACCTTCTATTACTGTAATTTAAAATCTCACGTAGTATATTTTTTCAATTACATGGGAAAATGTTAAACTTAGGCAACACATTATATAGCTTTGCATTTTATCGTTTTGACTTTCAACAATAACGATCGATTCCTTGTTTACAATTCTTTGTGATTTCTTGTAGTATTTTCTAGGAATTTGCTCGTTACATACCCGCATTTGGTTCTATTTATATTTTTTTGTTAAATTGAAAACATTAATTTATTCTGCAATAGTCATTAAAAATAATTATCGGCAGTTTTTTGTGCAAATAATAGGGTAGTTAAGAATGATCATTTAAATCTGAATTGTTTTTTAAGTCACTTATTCAAGCCTTAAAAAGTCTAATTGTCACTCGTAATGACAACTTTACACGCTAGTAGCAACGCCAATGGATGTAGTTATTCAAAGATAGACTTCTAGGAGGCCTTTGTTTGCAATCACAAGTGTATTAATTACGTCCTTAATAAGGAATACTAATGAAGAGATCTAAATGCAAATAGTTTCCTGCGCTATATATTATTCATTTCTTAGATGCAGTTATACTTAATATAAATTGCATTTCTAACAGTCTATAATTGCACGTATATGCATCATTTAATTTTTACATAAATTCAAATTAATTCAAATGGCAATTGTACGATAAATATGTACGAAGCAAATAAATAGCTTAAAGCTATACATCAAAGGATGCCGCTTTTCTTTAGGTATAGTAAATAGTACAGGGAGTTCTCCCTCAATGTTTGTTTAGTTTTGATTTGTTCTATTGACTAAAGGCAAATAACTTTGCAAGATTGTACAAGGTGTACGATAATAAGAGTGGCACTTATCGTCATGGTGATCTAATTACTAAGTGATGGAGAGACCGAAAGGGTGAAAGCTTCAAGGGACTCTCCAAACGTTTAGCTTTTGGAAGATCTACAAAAGCTGGAAATGTGAAAACTATGTGAAATATGCCAACACTGCGAGCTTATGAAGAGTTCAAAGAACAGTTTAATTAAAAATCGTCTATTTCCATGTAAATGAGAAACAAGAATTTTTAATTATCACTGAACGAAAATATGAAATGTAAATAAAGATTCATTTGCTTTTTCAAACATAAAAATATTTTACTCTTTGACATCAGATTTGACGTAATTTATATCGTACTAGAGTAAATACGAGATATGATTAGATTTATTTTGATTTTTTTTTTCATAGAAACATAGCGTAAAATCAAAATAAGTTAGGTATTACAAATAGATTTACTTGCCGATTTGATTTTATCAAGCAAATCTGAACACTAAATTAATTTTCTAACATTTAAGCATATTTGTAGTTGCTTTCTGTTGTGATTTTTATGCTTCTTCCATTAACTTGCTGGTTTCTTTTTATGAACCTTTTTTGGCTGGAGTGCAAAATTATGGGTCCAGGTTCATGGTAACTGAATATAAGTTTTGTAATTCCATTATCTTCAACGTGATGGAATATTTTTTTTACCAAACATGAATTTAGTGGGTTTGAAAATAAAACGGGATCCATGTTCAAAAGTGCTTTACTCTTTATTGCATAATCAGATAATCAGACTTATAAAGAAACCAGCATAAAAATATTTGGTTCTTTTTTTACTTATAATGACACAATAAAACAACTTATATGAATGAACATAATGAAATTTATGTTTTTCCACTTATAAATATTCAAATCATATGTACCTAGTTATGACTGCAGGTTAATTACATTGAATATGAGTTTGTAAATTGTCCGGTGAAATCAAATGTGTTGTAACTACAATACAAATAGCAAAATGGACCTAAGTTATCTTTTGAATTTAAATTAGCACCTAAATGTTTAACCTTTTTGGTGCCAACATTAATCAGAATTCCAATTTCTCTCTTTTTCTTTGACTAAATTATACAAAAGAAAATTAATGACTATTTAAATATTTAATAACATTACAGAGATTAACGTCAATTAGTGAATTGAAGCCCGCTTCTGTGCAGAAGCTAAATCGTCTGACGTTTTATGATTGGACGTAAAAAGTCCGTAAAATTATCTAAGACAATACAAAAGAAATGAGTTTTTTATTTAAATGAAAATTCAGTAAAGTGTAGTAATCCTGAAAGTGAAACGTTTCAAACATTCTAATAACAGTAATAATAATTATAATTATGTATTTTCAACACCTTGTTGCCAAAAGTCTACTAACATGTATCTGTTGTTATAACCATTCGTATTATTATTCTCCATATTGTTTTATAGGTCATTGGAGACCTTTGTACGGATAATAACCAACCCTCACAACGATGGAATTTTCGGTCGTTTTATGAATATTAAAAACACGCCAACAATTAGCAAAACTCATCATCACAATACAATTCTGTGGTGGACCTTTTTAATTACATTGCGAATTTAATAATTAAAACGACAGAAAGGGACTAAAATAAACGTACTCAACTGGTTAAGACTCGCACGTTTATGTAAACAGATTTTTATTTTATTTTCAGATTTTGCAAACTCTTATTTGTTATTCTACATACAGTAACTATAATTGATGAGTAAATATAATCTTTTAGTAGGACGTAATTGTCATTGAATAGTTAATAAATATTCATAATGAATGGCACATTAGTCGCTCAAGCACGAAATGGTCATTAGAAAATGTTTTCGAAGCTGGCGAGTGTTGAAAAATTGCAGTTTTTGTTAGCATTTTTAAAACATCTAAAAAAAGCTACCAAATATATGCGTTTAATTATTTAAATTGTATGGCTTTAACAAAAGCTTGAAATTAAATTTTCTAGCGCAGTAAATCGATTAGTTTTTGTTAATTGAATACAGAATTGGTAAATGGTTTGAAATGATTTTATTGTATTTTGAATAAAATATTAACTATACTGAAAATCTGGTATAAATTTTTTTAATATTACAAAGCAAAAGGAAATCATCGAAAAGTTTATTTTGGAGAAATTAAAATCAACTACAAAAAAAATTTTCATTTCTCTATTGTAACGTAGAAAATGTTTAATGATTTTCTTATACCTAGTTGCAGTTCTTGTACAGTTTCAATTATAACATTAACACCTACAGAATGGTTTTTTGAAACTATAAAGAACATTTCTTTGAAAGAGGAAGCGATTGCTTTATTCACTTTATTAACCTTAACGGCAAGTGTAACTTATTTCAATGGTATGATAGTAATAAGGAACAAAGAAAGTTTGTATGATTTGTTTTTAGTCTATATTTTCAGCAGAATTCGTTATAGATTCTTCGCTTGAAATAGGCTATTTTATCTCGAAAGCTCCCAATCTAAGGGTTTTACGGCTAAACGGCAGTAAAGGCCATTGATGGCAGATTATTAAAATTTTCACCCCCTCGCTCTATTTCACTGGTGCTAAATTTCACCTCATCACATTTATTCTTTGTCGATTTTTGCAAAAGCTGTTATCATGTAATGTAGGTCATAAACAAAGATAAACTGTTTCAAATGCATCGTAGTTAAAGCGAATGAGATGCTCCCACTGAAAAATGAGATTCAATTTGTCGACGGCGGAAATTTAGTTTTTTACTCTTGTCGCTCAAACGCTCCAACCACTTTAACAAAACGTCTTTCCGTCTTTTTAAAGATAAAAACCACATAAAGCCGACACCACGACCGTAATTTCCAGCGTTGATTCAAGGATTAAAGCTAGCAAAAGCACGGATTATTTATTCGGTTGGTATTATGGATCAACAAAAAAGTTTAAACTTTTAGCATTTAATTTCACAGCTGAGCTGTCGCATATATTGGAAGGAACGCGCCCTACTTGGAAATCTTCGAAATGATAAAAGTCATAGCTGGAGGATATGAGATTCATAAATTTCGACGAATCCTGCGTCTTGAATAAATGCAGGAAGAGTTAGGAGGATGTCCTAAAGGGTTTGGCGATGGTTTTAAAATTTGACTTTGCAAGAGTTGTGGCTTGCAAACTTAGATAATAAATCGTGACAGTGTCTTCGAAATATGATACATAGATAGTGCTAAAAACCTTTACTCTGTTTTTCAAGGCGTTGTAGTTTTAAAAAGCAGATCTTGGTCAACCACCCTAGAGTTAATTGGGATGTTTATCTTACAACGTTCATATTTCATTAAAGACTGAAATGATGATTTAAAAAGATTAATATAATAATTAGATTTTAATCATTAATTATCAGTTATTGGAAATATTATCAGATTATTATTTGTTGTTTTTTTAGACACTCAATTTGAAGTCTCATCAAAATTTATTGACGTTATGAATTATAAAACATTCAGAAAAAAATTGAAAAGTTACATTTCTTTAATTTCAATCTTTTTCATGCTACATAAAATACAAGTCTGCACAGCTGGTTGTCTATAGTAAGTCTTAAATTGTCATGCAGAATCCGTTGTGGACTGAAATACTTCAGCAGAAAGCTGCAGGAAACATTCTAATAAAAGATACGACCTATCATTCCTACTAATTAATTAACAACTGATATAAGCAAAAGATATTTTATGTACATACTCCTGAAAAATAAAAGAAATAAAGATAGTTTAGCAGCATTTCCTGCTGAGTAATTACTTAAAGTTAATTTGTAATTGTTTATGAACGATTCATATTCATTTGGCTACCTGCATAATCAACTATTTAAAAAATGTAAAAATGGAAATGAAATTCATAAAATATCGATTTGAAGCTTTTGAGTATAAAAATCTTAAAATTAATTAAAACTGTAATTTGAAAGCTTGAAATTTTCAATTTCCGTTGTATTTGAGTTTTTAAAAGCTTATGATTTATCATTTTAATTAACTTTTTTTTTCTGTTTCAGGTAAGACGCGAGTCATATGTGATCATCACGATTAGGTTTTACAGACTGCATTTCAGGTAATGGCAAAAAAATTATAATTATATTTTAGTATCGACATTCATTCGCTGAGGAATTGGCAAAAATTCAACACAATATCGGTGCGCCCATTATCCTAATAAATCTGAACCGATCCATAAAAATAAATACTTTTTTGATTCGATTCGCATAATTTCCGTTCGAAAAGATCAGAGAAGTTACATTGTAATTTCAGATATTACCACCATTATTATAGTGTCTACGGACACATTTTCGATTTAGTTCATCATATTGTGATCATTCTATCTCATTTTTAATCAACCACGCTCACAGAACACCTGTACGTGAGGAATGCTATTATTTGTCTGCATTCAAACCTGCTTAATCGTCACAAGATGGCGCAAAGCGTCTTAAGTCGAATAAAAAGTCAGTTTCGCTTTTACACTGACCTCACATTTGGCTCTTCTTGTAATCTCTTATAAAAACATAAACACTTTTAGGATTTACCATCCTCTTTCATTTTTGCTTTAACTGCTCCAGTAATTGCCTATACCACCATTGCGAATTGTTTGCGTAAGAGCAAAGGAAATAAGCGAATTGGTATGTGGCGGTGAGAGATGTATTATTATAAGGGAAGAATGCAATTAAGAAAACGCAATCATTCTCTCATATTTGCTTTTATTCGTGTTTAATTTGATTATAACTTTTGTATTTTTAAAAATGGAATGCGATTATAATTTTTTTTTTAGAAATTGTTTATGCTTGAAAATGCTTTTCACGTTTTAAATTGAAATGTAAGGTTGCCGACAAGGAAAAACATTCATTTGATCTTATTGTTGAGATCAAATGCGTTAAATGATAAAAAATGGAATTTCTTTGATTATTGAAACATCAACGCAACAATATAACCGACTAAATCGGAATTCTAGTTTCAGGAATTGTGATAAAAAACGAATACCATGTGCAACAGCTTAGAAAATTCAATTTAAAATTATATATTGTTAGAAATCAATTTTCTGGTAGAAATAGAGTTTCAAAATCTCTAAAGTTTGAATTATAGTTTATTTAAACGATTTCAAAATAGATTATAATATTACACCGTTATTTATGAATATTTTTTTCAAGAAACGATAATTAGAAGCTAACAATGTCGTTAGACTTGATTTGTATTTTTTTCATGTTAAATGAAATCGTTCAATTATAAATCCAACAAATCAAATCAAACTTAACTAACGGGTTTTCAAAGCTGTCATTACAAGAAAAGTCAATTGGAAATGAAATGTAATGAAGAGAGAACAACATTGCAAAACAATTCCACAAAAATGTAATTCTCTTTTCTTTGTAAGAAAGTTCTGAAGTCATCAACTTATAAAATTGCCGTAATAATTTAGTTTTAAAAGCTCTACATTCTAATTAAAATCTCTGCTTACTACATAAAGTAGATTAAGGCTCATTTGCGCCATCAAACGTACTAATTATCGCATACACAATCAAACGTAATAGTCAGGAATAATTCCATCTAAGTCTTCTCTAAGAACCTGCAAATTTAAGTTTATGTATTTATATGCGCCAGTAATTTCACGTCAAATTTTAATAATTGAGTTGTCACCACAAACAGTTAATTATAACCAAATGTAACAGTTTTATGATGAACTGTGAAGCCAAAATCACACTAGCACCGTTTGTTTAATTATGTGCATTTTTTTGAATTAATGAACCCTAGATTAATTTTTCAACTGCAATTTCTATTTAGACTAAAATTCACAATATAAAAGCAATTAATCAAAACATTGCGATTAATTTAAACAGTGCGAAATGTGTTGAACATCTGTTGTCATATAAATTTCCAGAGAGAGGAATAAATTATGTTAGCTTTCCTCATTTACAAAATAGTCAAATTAATAAAAATGCAGTTAATAGGCGGTATTTAAATCAAAAGGATGATAGTAGTTCAATATTCCGTTATGTTGCTGTTTTTTACAAAGAAATTGTGCGTGTTGTAATTTATGAAAAAGAAGAATTAGAAAGGAAGAAGCCTTAATATTTCTTGAAAAAATATCGAAAGACCGTTAGTAGATTTTTCTGTTTGATGCTGCTATAAGAAGTGAAATTTACACAAATACTATTTTATTACTTCGTTTTCTTACACTATGAAATTCGCCGTGAGGTTTTAAGTGTACTGAAATAGCAACTTTGCTTTATGGATATGGAGTAAGGAGTAATTGAATTTCTTTAAAAAATTCAAACGAACATACGTGATAAAAATGCTCTTGGAGCAATGAAATATGAATATGATTTGAACATTTTTGAAGAATCACATCAGTTGATGCATTTACAACTATCGTTAGAGTTATTGCTTTACGGTACTTTTGAAAGTTAGCATGTTACTGAAAATTGGAAAGGATAAAGATGATTTGCAAAAACTTTTTTCTTTTGTTGTTGCTAAATTCATCAATAAAATATTCTTCTTGAACGCATCAAGTCCACCTATCCCCTGATCGATGTGGGTTATGGTTTCTAAATAACCTCCGTCCATCGTATTTGTAAACGCAATGAAATAAATCGCAGCACACTCTGATTCACTCAGCATCGTCGTAAACGAGAACGATTTGCAGGACCATAAAACGTTTGCTCGTAAAATCTCCCTGACGTTAGTACAGGACCGTGTTTAGGTGGGAAAAAGTCCAGACGAATGTGAGCATCCAAGCGAAACAGATCGTCCATCGTTTCAATCAGTTCATAGAAATAGGCACAAACTATAAAAGTTAATCATAGTATTTGAAAGGGGAGGATTTTATGACACTGCATGAACGTGCCTTTAGTATTAAAGGTCGTTCATTATTGGACTATGTAATGTTGTTTATGGAAAATGCTTAGAGAAAATTGGCTTCGTACAATATGAGCAACGAAGAAACGCTTTTGCGCTTTTCGAAATTTATGTGTATCTTCTTTTTGTGTTGTTTTATTATCTAAAAATTTGCGTATTCATCTGTCTTGTTACTTCTTGCTTGAAATCTCTTGCTTTATGTTTCAGGAAAGGAAAAACCTTTTAGACTTGTACTGTGTACTTGTAACGATTTTTCGACTTTTTTAAAAGAAAAATAGTTGAAACATTAAATTATGTTCTGTAAAATGATAAAAATTTGCATTAACTGTTGTTTCCAGAAAAGACTTGGATGCCCCAGCGGCAATAATCTCACAGGAAAATATGATATGAATGCAGCAGCATATCCAAACAAGGCTGAAATTCATTGCTAGTTGAACTACAAGCATGGAAATAAAACTAAATAAATTTTAATAATTTCTCGAATCCGATGTATTAATATATTCAATTTTTATAAAAAAAAGTTAATATTGAAATCTGTAAATGTGATATCTTTAATCTTGTGAAATGTCGTCGCCATAACGCCACGCTTTTAGCACCTGCTTTCTTAAATGCCAATTAACTGGAAACATTACGACTTTCGTGCCCAAGAAGATCGAGAGATAAGAAACAGTTGCACTTTCACGTTAATATTTTTTTATTAGTCTTTCACGAGATGAAAAAGAGAAGAATTAGGTTAAATCATTAGTTTGTTGGTTATTGTAGCTTCTGTGAAAGTTACACAAGTTTACAATGTTTACATACTATATGAAGAATGCATTTCATAGTCAGTTTTCTCCTTTTTATTACGTCATTAGTTTCAAACCCCAATCTGTATTTTATCGAAAAGTTGGATTCAAATTATGACCCAAGGCGCTATCAAATGCAGACGTTCAATTGTCTGTTGGATGTCAGAAGGCGAGGCTGAAAGAGCCAAGAGATAGTTTTAGCTAGCTTTTGGATAAAAGGAAGGTTCCATAATAATACCTGTTCCAAACTTCAGGAAAAGACTTTTTAATCTGACGAAATTTTAATATAAAAAAAATGAGATAAATGTTACCACTTGCCGGAGATAATTTTTCACACATGACTGACACCCATATGCTGCAAACTTTTATCTTACCTTTTCCTCAATATGCTATTAAGTGCATTTTTCTGTCAATGAGTGCGCTATTGGAATATTAAAAGCTATATCGAGGTGACGGGCTTAGGTGTGGTTCAAAGTAATTGCGTTGAGTATTTTCCCATACATTCAATTCTATTTTTCAAAGGCTTTATGTATAATTGAAAGTTGATTCTATAGATACCACCCTGTAATTTTTTTAGAGAATTTATGAAAGAGTCCAAATACATTTTCAACAATGATTTATCTTTGATAAAAATTAAATATTTCTTTTTTATTCAAATTTCCTAAAAGAAACGCTACCAGTCCAAATATAACACGCATGAACGAAAACATTGCATGAGAATAAAATATCACCAAACTATACTTTATGTTTATTGCTTGTTTTTTCTACTCCACCAAATTTACATGAAATTTACAAATTTATAATGGTTTTATGAACCATTACTCACACAAATCGCTAAATATTTAATAATCTTACCTCTTTATGAATCTTTAGACATAACTCGCTTTGGCCGTCCAATTTTATGAAGTTCTTTTTCTGTTCGATGTAGTAGAATTATATGTTCAGACCTCATTTAATTCCTTATCAGCCGTTAGTGACCGGAAAACGGTGAAGCTACACGGCGTCGAGTGATAAATTATGACGTCATGTATCTTCCGGAACGACACCAAGCTCAGGTCATGTGACTTATGGTTGAACAGTGCTTTACATTATTGCAAACTGTTCCATTCTATGTATTTGTGAAGCGGACACATATAGGGTGTGCGACTGATAACGACGAAATATACGACATCATTCGCTAACGACTATTCCGATCATCAGATTAACTGCCGTTTTAATTAATGCCGCGCAATTTCCACTGCAGCCATGTTGGCAGGAGTGGATTTTGTTTGCGGATTTAAATTGAAGGTGTAAGTGCTCTCTCTTGGTTGTAGGTGAAAGAACCTGAAAGTAAAATCTCTTCAAGGACTCGATAGCAAAGATTTATATAATGTTTTTTCATATTTTCAGGTGTTTAATACCGATATTTTAATTAGCATAAGGGCATAGGGCAGAAAATTGCGCAAAGTTATTCAATAATTTTGTACTCAAAAAGAGTGATTAGTGTCAGCTGAAAACAAACAATGGGTAAACTTTTCAAGAGAATGGCTTGAGGCTTGAGGGTCTCTAATTGTTGGATTATGATGCTTTATAAAAGTTTCGGTTAATTAATCTTCATCTTCTTTTTTAAACGCAATACCATCAGAATATTTCTTTTATGTATGAGTTATGAGACACTCAATATACTTTATACTTTATTGGGGAGATTTTATCGCTCAATTCTAGTGTGAAAACGCCTCAAAGGTCTAAGATTTTAATTAGTACCTACGTTCCGTTATATAAATAGATAACTAGTTTGTTTTATCTTTAAAAGTATATACGATTTTATCTTATCAAAGTTGGTATAGATGTAATACCAAAAGCGGCTGTAACAAGCAACAGCTTTTATCTTAGACTGAATCTAACAAATGATGGCTGTATATTTATGTTAACACTTATGTGTTTATATTAACAGATGCAAATTATGGATATTTGTGTGAATATTGCGTTGATATTTTCTTAATTAATTTTTATGTTATATTTATTGTTAGAAAAATTGAAACCTTATACTACAAATCTGTCCAGAAATTTTACTATTCGAACGTTGATTTTTGGTTTTAATTTATTCGATTCCCAGAAAAATAAATCTTTTTGGTTAACTTATCGCTGTATAAAACTCTATATAACTAAAACTCGGCAACAATCCATCACTTTTAATAGCGATGAAAATATAAAAGGCAAGAATTCGGCCCCGCGCCATTAATTTCACCGTTTCATTTCACCTTTCAGGGCATTATAAGTCACCCTCTCTTTTTAGTAGTAAATAACTTATTTTGTTATGAAATAGGAAACACATTGTTTTTTCAAAATTTTTAGTTAGTCTTGCGATTGCAGAACTATTCTGTTATGAACTCTACGTGAGGTTTTAAGGGTTCATTCTGAATGAAATATTGTATTAAATTTCTGAAAAATTAAAAAATAACCTAACACACATGTGGTATCACAACACGCGAGCTCATTTTACACTATAGTTGAGTCTGCCTTTATCTATGCTGCGCCCTCCCTGGACAGTTTTAATTAA
The DNA here is from genome assembly GCA_030157265.1 of Latheticus oryzae. Taxonomy (NCBI): domain Eukaryota; kingdom Metazoa; phylum Arthropoda; class Insecta; order Coleoptera; family Tenebrionidae; genus Latheticus; species Latheticus oryzae. Next base: position 8,249,358 of record CM058049.1, read on the forward strand.
GCGGGACTTTGTGTGTTCGTGTTCATTGTTTTTAATGAATTTTTAAGCAGGAATGTTTTGAATTTATTGCGCCGATTTCAATGCAAGCTTTGCGAATTTTATCAGATAATGCTTTTACAAACACTGAAAAGTTACCAGAATCTGGACATTTTTATGCTAATAGGATTTAAATTATTCGTATTTTTTTCTATTTAAGGGTCTAATTCAGAATTCTTTACATTTCTTAATAAATATTAACGTTGACTGGTTGTAATTTAAAATAATAGATACGAATAAAAATTTTAAAGTCAATGATACAACATTTGAATATATTTCAAATTTGAGAAAATAATAACCCGGAACGAACTGCTTTTTTATTTATGTTACTATTTGTAATAATGATAATTGGAAACGAAAAGTTTCGAATTTTGACGGCTACGTATAATTGGTTGTCGTAAAAGCTATCTTATATAGCTTTTATGACGTTTTATTTTAGACCAATAATACAGTTTATGATGCCGCCATCCAATTTCTGCTGTTTCCCACTGGTGAAAACAATTTGGGAGAAATGTTGATTGGATCTTATTAATTTAATTTGAAGGAATTAGGAATTTCTTGGTTCTAACTTTTAGCTATAATGAGGCGCTTAATGTCAGATTTACTTTATTGTCTGTTTACTAAACATGTTTGAAATTCTTTTGTAGAAAAACTTGTAAATCTCGACGCTTCTAACAATAAGGCGATAAGAGGCTGCTGTCCTGTAATTCACACACGTCTTTGCAAACACCTGCCTTGTATACATACACTGACATACAAGAAAACCGAGCCTCGGTAGAATGTTTCTAGCACACGATCGAACTAAAAAATATTGGAAAAACTGCATAATGTAAATTTTTTGATCACAATAATCTGAAACACATTGAAATTTTTTTCCAAATGATTTGGCTCATAAATATTAACGGTTATCCACTTTCTAGGTATTAATCAGATCTCCAAACTATGGATAAGTAAGTGTGAATATAATTTTGTAGTTTTGCCTGAAATTCCACTTGAAACCGCCAGTACAATGTAATCTCCATCTGTGTAAAATAATTTTAAAGTAAACACTCCGTATGCTTGAGATAAATTATCAAAACAAACATTTACTCCAGGAGTTCACAGAGGCGAAGCAAACACGTAGTGCAAACATTGTTCCCTTGCGGCTCGAGATCCTTCGACGGCGTTGATGACTTACCAGTTTCAAGTTTTATTGTCGTCAAGATGGCACAACTGCTTACCCTTTCATAAACGTCTATGATGAAAATGTGTTTCTCTATTAAAATTGGTAGTTTCTAGCCACATGTGCAAACTTCGTTAAACTTTATAGCTCTTTGTAAGGTACAGTTATTGCTGTATAATTGCAGTAGATTGAGGGTAATTAGCGCAGCAGCTAAAACAGAGCCAAAAATGTCGACATGGACCAAAGTTGTTCTTTTCTTACTTGCCTCGTTAAAACGCTCGTTGAAAGTATTTTTTGCATTTTTAGAGTGTCGTTAAGATTTTTATGTCTGCACATGCTGAACTTTTAACAAACTTTAGGATATTTATGGATGGCGAAAGTTTAGTGACGATTTTAAAGGCCTCCATTGGCTGTTTTGGGTTGTTTAATGTCAACTTTGATATTTATGTTGGAACAAATATTACAATACAAAAAAACGTTGTTTTCTTGCTTTCGTGGTAAAGACCACCCAAACACGAAGCATCTCAAAAAGGTGGAGCATTTAGGATTACTCATGAGTAATGTTAATTAGTGATTATTATGTTTTTATATTATGCTTTGTCTTCAAATTTAAACATTCTTCTTTTTAATTTTTTCGCACAATATATCTCTATAAAGAGAAATCGATTGGGTCGAAGATAGCGATAACAGATACTCAGGAGGAAAGCGTTACGTTCTAGAAATTCCTTGGAATCGTATCTATTATTGTGTAGGAAATTTATAGGATAAATCGCGAGTACTTTAAATTTTCTTAACTATCCCATCGTTGACCCAAATCCATTCACTGTTGAGCAATCTAGACGACAGTAGAATTTGCGTTGTATAGTTTCTGAAACTCAAATAAACATTATTGTTCAGTAGATGGATTTTTTTTTCGTTACAGCAAATATGGATAGCGATAGTTATGTTTTTGCGTCTTTATTCTTTTACAGCGGAAAAATGAATTGATCCAAAACTTATTAAACTTTCATAAAACATTGAAGAGTTTTTGCAAAGAAAAAAGGTGCGACGTGATGCGACAACATTGCTTCTCATCTTTTCATTGTAGAAAATCGGTTTTTTCTAAACATGACGGTACTTTCTAAAGTTACTCAAACATCTTCAGTTTATTCATTCGTTGAACAAAATACGTTTTTGTTTATAAAAAGTTTCGACATGAAACTTTGCAACATAATATAATAAATACTTGTAGTAAGGAGTTAACTGAAGCTGGTTGAAAAATATCGAATCAGTAATGAGCCTAACTACTTGGGTGTGGAAATTTCATGCTGCTCTGATCTAAATAAGTGTAGTCACGATCAATTAAAGTCGCACAAATCTCGGGAAGCTTGAGTATACGTTTGATTCAAATGGTCAATAACTTTTACTCTTTTATCCTTTTATGTTACTCGTTCTAGTTATTGAAAATAATTTCAACACTTCGTGTTAAACGTGCGTCAGATGCAAAGATGATAATAACGAAGGAAATGCGAATGAGTGACGATGTAAATTTGCTGCATAATATGTAAATTTGTGTTAATTATTTTTAACAATTTAAGAACTTCCTTTGTAGGTCATATCATCATGAGTTACAACGGCACATTAAAGAAGTTATCGCAACAATTTACTATAATTTTAAATTGAAAAAACCAACCTAAAAGTACTTTTGTTTTAAAGAAAAATAGTAGATTAAATTAATAGCAATTTTGCGCTCTTGAAGTTATTATGTAAAATACCTTCGTGAGCAGCAAACATTAACAAAGCAAAAATTGGATGTATTTACTGCCTATTAATTAAGGTTTTTTTAGATTTAAAAAAATATTATAAATTTTAATTATTTTTGAAATTTTGAACGTGATTTGTGATCATAAATTTTCTAAAACAATGATTACAATAATTATAACAAGCCTGCAGATATAAATCATTTATCAAAGCAATTAGGTAGTTATTTTAAACATGAAATTATTTATATCATATTTCATTTCTTAGATATTGAACCGTTATGAAAAGAAAACTGTTTTGAATCAACATAGTAAGCAAACATCTTTCTATTTTCGTATTTTATATTTCTTTAGTGGCTTATTCAATTATGTTAACATTCATAGATTATTAAATTTCTAATTAATTACCGCCCATCCCGATTCCAAGTCAGGAAACTAAATCGATTTAAATGTTAACATTAACGTACAAAGTAAGATAATAATGGACAATTTAAATGCACACCTGTGCTACAAACACACTAAACTTGATGGTTTGTACGGTAGTTTCTCAACTCAAAATAGGTATAGTTTAAGTTGAAGAAAACACTGATATCATCTATTCATTTCGATAGTGTTCTAATCAGAAATCAAGCTATTACTAACGACGTGCATATTGCTAACTCTGAACTCGTTCTACAGACATTAGCGGCGTGAAACGGGCTATTGTTCGCAACATTGTTAATTAATGTAATGGCTCGATTAGCGCAACCTATCTAAACACCTCTCTTATCAATTAGAATAGATCTATCTAATAGAAGAGTTAGAGTCAGTACAGTTACAACAAAACTCTTAAGTAACTGCTAATAAGACACTCACCAAATTTTAATTTAATGATCCATTAAAAAGTCATTTTTATCAAGCTGTTTGTTGATGATTATCTCAGACTCCAAATTTTTTTATTCTTGTTATTTGAAATAAACTGTTGACTCAAAAAGCGTCAGAATCTTACTTATAAAACTAAATGTAAGTGCATAGTTTTATTTGTTGTCGGTTTCAATTAAAGGCTTTAGTAATGGTTAGTAGTTTAATATTGCACGTGTTGTTTTGCTATTAAGATGCATCCATATCGAAATGTTTCTTCGCAAGAAATGGAACAAAAAGGAATTGCCAGTGTACTTTATAATTGGCAATTTAGTACTTCTTAATTGCTTATCGTGAATTACCCACTGATTCTTTAACACAATATAACAGCAGGATCTTTGAGTTGCTGCCCACATTCTTGCTCACAATATAAAAATTTATTTTAATTATGCTATTAGTTAATGAGATTCACACTCAGTATACTTTGATTAAAATTATCTACCTAAATTATCAAACGGAAAATTGTGTCCAAAATGTTAAAATGTTATAATTATAAGTTTATTTTTATCATTATATTCTGAATGTTCATGGACTTGCCACATCATTCTATATATCTACTTATCTCTCTTATTATTAAGTAACTAAACTATTATATGTATTAGTGACAGTAATAAAGATGTTAGCCGTCGTGTCATGCGTTTCAAGTTTGTTTAATACAAAAAAAGTCTGGTAATTATTTAAAACTGATTATTTTACTTTCTTGGAGTAATAATTTATTAACAAGTTCATTATTTCACTTAATAATAAAATTTCTGATTGAAAACAATTTGTTTGCTATGAACTTAGGATAGTCTGACTATAAAGCTTAAGATTATTTATGAGTGTAGTTTAAGAAATTACACGGTTCTAAAGTTAATTGAAAAAAGTACCAATCCTCTCTGAGATTCAATTCATTTAAACACCAGACTTCATTATGATTTCTTTTTGGTAACTAAATGAATCACAAATACCGTGTTAATTCTTATGTATAAAAAAGTAATAACAGTGTTCTTAATCACATTGTTGTATATTATCTTTACAAGGAATTTTACACTTTTACAATTTTTTCGCTACCTGAGGGGGACATTAATTTTTTTCTTTCCGGTATTAATGGGACTTTTAATGTGTTTTTTAAAAATAAACTTGTAAATTCTTTCATCTAATACTATAATATTCTTTTTAAGGAGCACCTAAAAGTTGAAATTCAACAAAAAAGATAACTGTTCAAAATATAGTATAGTATTATAGTTAAAATCAAATTTGCAATTTTTTTAAACTTTTTGTTTCAAAAGAAGTAAATTTTTACTAATTGGCAACCAAGCCAAATTAGACACAACTGAGATTACTTTTTGCACAGTGAATGTAATGTAATGACAGGGTCAAATAAAGAAACTTTTGACAGCATCCAAAAAGTGCGTTAAATCCTTGGTTGCCTTAATACTGTGGTTGTCTTGAAGAAATGTTGAATTCTCAAATAATTGAGAAACAATGCCTACAATATTCAAGCTTTTGGTGAGTTTTTGTCAATTTGTTGAGTTTTTTCGGAAGTACCTAATTGCTTTGCTTGATAACTACCCAATTCCTTTAATTCTATAATAATGGACAAGTTTCTCAGTTTCCTTCTATAATTTTAAATGATTAACTTTTATAATGACTATATTATGCTCGCAACAAAGATATCCGTTATAACGAAACTTCGTCCTTTGCACTCTGAGTGAAAACACATTTACTCCACGTCAATCGAAGTTGACGTGTGAACAATCTTTACAAAACACATTACATACCTACAAATCGCTTTAATTCCGACTCTATTGAGATCGGCATCTTTAGAAGTCTTTGTGGTCCTTCAGGAGCAAGTCATTTGTATATATTAAACCTTGGAGAAAAATTTTTACAGATCGCCGATTCCACAACATTGCTTTAAATAACTTTTTGATTATTCACACTTTTTGGAAAAAAGGCGCTTTTTACAAATAACTTTGATGCACCCCTACTGTGAAAATGTATTCATAAAAAGTGATAATTTGTCACATTTATTGCAATATATTTTTTTTAATTAAATTTGATTATTGTCCAATTTTTATTAGTATTCTCGTCTAGATTGTTGAACGACAAGCTTGATGAGTTTCGAGAAGTGGCCGAAGGTCTGTGTGTGTAATTTACACAATTACATGTTTCAAGATATTGTTTAACTGTGCTGTTGCGTGATTCCACGATTGAATTTCCAAAAAGACCGGAGGTAAAATGCCGAGCTAATTGGTTCTACGCCACAACGGCCGATAAAAGATTCGAATCGATGTCACTTCTTGCACAAAAATGTTCTACTTGCACTGAAGAAAATGGAATTTATTGATACGTTATGGACAATGTTTTGTGCGGGACAATAAAGCTATAACAGTAAATTACTTGGATACCTAATAAAAAGAGGAAGGAATGTCGGGGTTTGAATACGACACTTGCATTTTCAATGACCTCAATTGGTTATAAATATATACTTTCATTACGAGGTATATTTGTTGTTGGAGTATTAATTTATTATTTAAATTATTTAGATGGCGAGTAATTACACTTTGCTTTCAGCATAGCGTGATTTATTAACGCGATTAACAACATTCACATGCACGATAAATAATTTTTGGAATTATTTTGTGTTTTATTCCAAGGGAGTATGAATTACTACGAAGATGATTAAATTTTAAAAGTTTAGGACTCTGTAATAATTGCTCTTGTTATTTATTTTGTTCCCAAACTAATGTATAAAAACACTCAGAGTTTTCAAACTTTCATTCGGAAAAATCTTCTATATTTCTTAACTTCATAGTTGAAAGTTATCAAAATTATTATTAACAATAGTGAGACCACTCTCAGTGTATCTAATTACAAATATGTTTGTTTCTTATTATGATAATTGTTGCTATTATTTCTCCGAAACTGCTTACCCTAATACGCACAATCAGTCTTAGTCTCGGCCTCTGTAGATAATTATAATAAATTCGGTATTTTAATCGAATGCATTATTGAACAATATCATAGGATATATCAGTTTCATTTTTTGAACGCGAATTTGATATCTAATTAATTTTTTATGCCAATTTTTATTTGTTGTATAATTGCATACATTGTGTTAATCAAATTTGGGATTTGACGTCAACGATATATATTTTTTTTTAATAGCAACATTATTTCTTTCCGGTATAATTTTTTATGAATACAAGCAATGTTTTATTTATGTCACTAAAGAATACTCTTTTGGATCTTTGGATTGTGTCTTTTGCTAGCAAGAAATAAAATATGAAGGGAGGGCTGGATTAACATGGTGCGGTTTCAATTTTCACTTTGATGAACTGTTAGAATTTTTTTGAATCAGTTATATTTTTTTTGTAAAATTATGGAATTCAGTCAATGAAATTTAAATTACGGTCATAACTTTTCTTTTGCAACACATTTTTAAAAAGTTAGGAATATTCATGTCTCCATCGTTAACGAAATGATAAAGGAATAAATTGGAATTTTTCAAAGAATATGGTGAATGGAATTCTCAAACGTTGAAAGATGTGACAATTAAGTTTCATTTTGAGCCTTTTTACCTATTTTGCTCTTCATTTTGCTTATGTTTATATTTCTTTTGTCCATTTATTCAAATTATTTATTCTGCATTTTAGAACTATTGTACAAGAATTAGAATAGAAGACTTGTTTTTTGTCTACAAGTTTCATCGTCCTTTGCGGCGTTTCTCCTTGTCAAAAAAATTAAAATATTTTAACAAATGTATGAAGCTTTACATGATGCACTTTCTATGTATAAATACTTGAAATATTTCAAAATGTATAAAGTCGAGCTTTCTAAAATAAAGAGAAAGCAATGATAGAATTTTGAAAGGACCTAACCCGATGTTCTATCTTAATTAGAAGGTTAGATATTGGCAAAAATTCTTTTAAAGAAAGAAGTGAATTTAAAAAGCATCAATTTGGTATCCAATTGAGCTCAATCTAAGTTGTTCGATGTAGAAAATTTTAAAAATGAACTTAAAAAGCCAAAATTAGAAAAAGAAAAAAATGTAAATTTTAAACCAAATTTTAATACTTTTGGTCAGGACGGTTTTTGGCTTTTATTATTGTAGCTCCGTTAAAATTTGCACTAGATTATACCTTTTGATGCCTTTTACTTTTCCAGTATTCTTCTTTCTTCAGGTACCTATCTTGATAATATAGATTATTTAATCGGTGAAAACTTTTATTACCAAATTTTGAAAACATTTTTTCTACGGTAGTGAGTTAAATTGAGATAACTGACGATTATGTCCAACGACTCGAAGTCTTTTTTTCCTAATTAGCCCTATTATTACAATTTGGAGTAATTTGTGTGAAATGTTATGTTCTAAGGTTTCTATATTTACAGAAGCAATTAACATTATCGTGATACCTACAGGAAATAAGTTAATTTAGATAAAATACCACATGTTAGAGATGAGAAAGTCGTATTTACCATGACAGTGAAAATTGCTTCAGAGAAATTTTTATACCGTAATACACAACTAACAATTTAACGTAATACTTATAATTACATAGTTGAAGATGGATCTGGAGTAAAACAGAAATGTAATCTAAAAATTTTTTGAAATATGTAGAACAAATCTCAATTGGATTTTCTATTGATTAAAAACTAGAAGTTCACTTCCTTCTATTTAATTGCTCATTTATTTATTCAAGTTGTAGCGGTTATTTGCAAAGCGACTAATTATACCAAAAAGATGTTGATATAATAAGGCATCTTAATTTGATTTATGCATTCGTATTAGAAATATTTCCATCTTTATGGTGACACAATTACATTCAAACAACTTCATGCCATGTAACTTTGATCATAAACGGCCAGTTTTCTCATTTTACATATAAATGCACAATAGTATGAGTAAAAACCATCCATTTCAATGAATTGTAGATTTATCATCCAGAAAATCTGGAAATAGTTTAACAATGTATCAGATGTCTCAATTTTCCTCGGAAAACTTTGGAATATATTGGTGGATTTTTTGGTTCAACGAACATTTAATATATAAAGAACATAAATTCTAAACCCAACAAGTGATTTATTATGTGTATCGGCAGCAGCTATAGCAAATACCTACCAAGTTATTTTAATAAAAATTAATTAAACTCTAGCATATTTATTTTTTTTTTTTTTTTTTTTTGAAGTGAACGAACTTGTATACAAGTTAAATCGATAATAAATCATCATTAATATAATAAAATAGTGACTTTTCCAATGTTCTCGACGATAACAATTAAGTTTTTGAAATTAATTCACTTCGTCTTGTTGAATTAAAAGATTTTTTTGCAAAGAACAATTATGAAATTACTGAAAGGCAATTGCATCCATCAATTTGCTGCAAGCAAGTGAAGAGATGCAAAATGACATTCATGGTAGATAATTGGTAATTTACTATAAGTTTATGCTTACTCTTCCTACACCGTCAGTTGCATGAACTTAATGCTCGTCAGAAGTGTCCTCAGCTAAATAAATAATCTCACATTTTTATAAATAATTTCAATTCATGTTTAAATGTGTGAACAAATTCTATCTTCCTTTACAAAACTTTGTGCATCTTCCTACTTGCATCATCTGCCGCTTCACTGAGCTATGATTAATATGCTTTTAATTGGTGGAATCCGTTTGGGATGTTGTATGAAACATTAAGACTTGCTGTTAAACAAGTTGCGAAATTTTTGTATGGCTCTGTTAATTGGAAAACCTAACATTAACTTGTGATTTTATTGTAAAAATATTTAACATTTCTTTTTTAATGTTAATCATATTGTAATGCGTAGGTTATAAAGTGGAAATGATGTGAGGTCTTCATTTCATAGTTTCATGGGAAAGTGACTCTACTTCAATAAGATATTGCATTATTTGTTTCGGTACATTGACAAAGACATCTTCAACAATGTTGAAAAAAAGAAAAAGCAGATCATCGGACTTATCAGTGATGACGTTTATGTTGCTTCCTTTTATGTTTGATCTACCACCGTGGTCGGTTCTAAAGCAATGGATTCGTTGCACTCTATTATCTATATTTTTTCTAATTTTTTTATTACGTAATGACATGGAAAGGCTCTTCTATTACAGCAATTTTATTTGATAGAATGATCTCAAATTATTGAAATTTTGATTATATGGAAATTGCATTTTTTAGCTGTTGAACCCAAATATCAGGTCATTCAATATGCTGATGATTTATTTTTTCTAGATTTTTTTTTACGTCACTATGTACTGTCTATGTTTTTGATAATTAAGAAATTAACTGGACGGTGGTACAAGCCCATAAATTAAATTTATATCAAGTTTTGAATAACCTTCCTTCATTAAAAATTCCCATAATTTACTTAAACTATTATGTTATACTCAATAAAACTATCAGATAATTAGTTCTTGAAATTTACAGTGTTTTCTCTAGGCATTGAACATGTGAAAGCTGCAAGAGTTTTATTTATTAACTAACGTTAAAAAGACCAACTTCTTTGTTTGAAGTACGAAGCTAAAGCATATATTTTGTTGTCATCGATAATTTACTACAAATAAATCAGAAAGTTTTGTATTTTTCATTTGAATGAAATCGTAATTGGTTGCCACAATATTATTTATTGGTTTGCGTGATTTAAATAATTAATTTCATATATCTAATACAAAATTTATTATTATGTAGATAATAGAATACGATAATGTGTGTCAATATGCGAAAAAATCCAGTTTATATCCCGATCTTGTTCTTGTTTACGTAGCCAATTAGCATTGATTTTGAGAAATTGGAGTCATTATTCTTTTGGAATTTAAATTGAAAATTGTGATTTCTTTATGTTTTCTGAACTTGAAAATATCTTATAGTTAATTAATAAGTTAATTAACTGCAGAAACTTCTTTTTTACACAACATTAAAAATTACTTGTAAGTAACATTATTATGAGAGCATTAAGTGATTTCTGTTTTACCATGTAAAGATCATAATTACTACGTTGATATAATTTAAAATAATCGTAACAAATTTTATTGATGCTTATAAAATTCTTTTTCGCCATAATATAACTATGACATGTTTATTTGAATTAAATCTCAACCTCGTTAAATTTTGTTCTTGATTATGATCATTATTTCTAATTATGACAGTAAATTTCTTGAAACTTGTACCGCTACAAAATGCGGAATAACTATCGGGATTAACTATTGAACAGGACTTTAAGTTAATCTAAATAATATATCTAGCTAATGGCACATGCTCAACATGTTGTTATAATCCTTAAATTGGTTTATTTATTCACATAAGGAAGTCATACTCTTATTTTTTTACCTTGGGGTGAAGTGAAAATCTGATTTAATTTTTAAACTCTTGTGTCTGTTAATAATTATTGATAGAGTATTAAGTAATTAGCTTTACTGCGGTGTTTGACCATCATTAAATAATTCGGTTTCTACTCTTAAAAGTGAAAGGAAAAATTTAAATGAACAGAAAATTACATGTTGTGAGTGGGCTAAAGATGGGGACTTTCAATTAAATAAAACTTTCTGAGGCTTTGGTTGTGCCACAAAACAGGTATTGTCAACATCTGTTTTTCATAATGCTGCCTATTATTTAAAAGACTTTCAAAAGTCATCATCAAGATACTGAACCCATCAGCATCTCATGTACTTATAAAAGACACCGACGTTTGTATGTACTAAACAAAGTCTTATCTTATCAACCACTTTAGTACTTGTCGCTATTCTCAGGTATATACGGTGTAATGTTCGATAGTGGTTTATATTCAACTAGAAATTTATTGTAGGCGATGAAGCGTAAACTGTAAATCGGTAAAGCGGAAATCGTCGAAAACTTAGTCTGTGCTAACTTTGCATTCAACGGAAGATGCGAAAAGCCATTATATTTTGTCGATGTTATGGTTCCCACTATAAAACTTGGTCACATAATAACTGTCTCATAAGCAATTATGATAATTTATGCTATTCAAATTTTTACTGTTCTATTTCCTGAAAGTTTTTTAAATCAGCAATAAGAAATTTACAACGTGTGAGAAATCAGTCTGTAAATTAAGTTCGTTTTCTGAGTCATATGTAGGAGGTGATGGATTCGTCTGTTCATTATTCTGTTGGAGAAGTTTTGAATCAGTGTGTGACTGATTCGTGAAATATTTAATGGAGCTTTTTATTTTTTTTTGGAGAAGTCATTCCATTTCATAATCAGCAATAAAAAAAAATTGACTCTGGCTTTTCTACGAACGGAGCGTTTCTAAAGTTATTAAAAGAAATAAAAAATTGATCCAAAAAATTTTTCTATTATTTAGGAATTGCGACAAAAAATTTAATTTTTAGGTCTTCTACATTTTGACAAAATAACTCCCTTCTTTAACAGGCATTTGTCGTCTGAATAAAAACTTTGTATTGTCAGAATAGTTAGAACGTAATAATTAAGCTCAATTACAAAATACTTTGCTGGAGATTATTTTGTAATCAAAAAATAGAGGAAACCATTATCGTTATACTGATGATTATACCGTGGTGTTATATGCACAAAAACTGAAGAGAAAAGTTAGATCTGATAAAGCACTATACGCTTTTAAATGAGGGTTATTTGCGACGACAAATACGGCTATTAAAGGGTATGCTCTGATGTAGATCTCTTTTTGTTGTTTCTGTAATTCCATTTAGATTTTTATAAAATGTAAGTTTAATATAACTAGAAATTTATAAGATTGCTTTGAAATTGAATTTCTGCATATATTACTTTTGAACCACATAAATTCTTTGAGATAATGCATAAATGACAAAAACAACTTTATACATATAATATTTCTTAAGTCGATACTGTTATTTAAAAATTTATTTGCTGCAAATAGCTATCAGTTTACCGTTTTCTATTAACGTAAAATGTTTTCAAGAATAAAGCGATGGTATTATCTTGTAGTAAAATCTTTCATGGCAGATAGAATCATAATTGTGGATATTTTTCTAGTAGTCACTTATTGCACCGTTACAAGATTTTAACAGATTTGCATTTTCTTTCATTTTGCTTTCACGACTTCAGTACTGTCAGATTGAAGAAACTTGAAGGAATTGATTTAAAAATCTTATAAAATTGGTTATTTACAAAGTTAAAGCAGTTTGCTTACTTTTACTATATTTATTTTCAGCTTAAGCTAAGTTTAAGGCATATTTAGTTAATGAGGAATTTTACTTAGACACCGTCTGTTGGTGTAATTAAAATTTATAGCATTGTATGCGCAGTGCCACTTCAACTCTACTCTTATGTTTTTATGATTTTACATGTCAGTAATTGTTGTCTTGATTTTTAACTAAGATAAGTCTTAAGATTTATATTTTTTCTTTCTGATTGTGTTTTGATGATGATAAGCTGGCGGCTTTGGCGCATTCAAACACTGAGTTTACAACAGAACTAAGTCGATTTCACGCCTTGATCTCTACATTTAAAGAATTCCAAGACGATTAATATTAATGAGCGACACATTCACGGTCACATTTCGACAAAAATGCGCATGTCATTACCACAATCCCATAAAAAATTGAATTAGAAACCTATAATATCTGCATTAAGTATGTTAATCTTATTACATGAAATTATAGAGCAAAGAATTGCGGCAAGTGCCCGGAATCAAGGATTTATTCTCATTTTCATGTTTCGTTTTTATTGGAGTTTTAATTTTACACAATTAGTACAAAAAATGCTGTGGATATCTTAATTACTATTGAAAAATAAAAGGAAGTTTAAAACGCCATCCTGCAAACAGGAACCGGAGCAAATTGTCGGAGACTTCAATGCTGGCGCAAGGTGGTAACGAACCTCTCCGAATCGCCCCGAAGATTGTACTGTCAGCATTCCGGTGCGCCAGTCTCGACCGGCATTTGTTACTTGACTGATGCTATTTTATTTGTCTCAAGCCGGCTTGATCGTGATTTACCAATTGATCGACCGCGAATACACCTGCCCAAGGATATACAGTTTCAGTGTCATCCCTCATCCGAGTGTGCCGTCAACTGCGAACACGTTTATATAGACAGGTGCTTTAAAACCACGTGATGGTGCTTAATTTTGGCGTAAATTTTTAATTAAAACCTCGATGTGGGCGGATCTCCAGGTATGCACGTGATAACGAACAGCAAAATTCTAGAGCAAGGAAACGGTTATTGACAGAATGATTCTTATTTATTTGTCTTCTACTAGTTAGGAAGCAGTCGAGTTAATTAAAGTTAAGCTCTTGTCTGGATTGTGGAGTAATGATGTGTTGGCTGGGAGGCAGAGCAAAGTCAACGACAGCAAATTTATAATTTTAATTTTATCTTCTCAGACACTATTTGCAGTGAAGAATCTCAATCTGCGTGAAGAACAAGTTGAACGTAAATGTTTTGAATCGTTAGATGGAACGAAAGTGGTAGAAACGGCGAAGAAACCTATAAATCTAAAAGCAGGAAATGTTCCACTGATTAGAAATTAGCTACTTAGATTGTTATGGAACTGAAATCGTTTTTCAACTCTCGATTTATAGTTATCGCGTTTCGGAATTATTTATAAAGATGCGATCAGCAGTTTTTAAACTTGCAAAAGCTAGTTCTAATTCACCATTGCCGATAAATCAAATAGGTTAATGGACGTCTTAAGCAAATTAAGCGTCAAGGGAAGTCGCCCGTCAAGTCATTACACTGTAACCTAAATAGATGCAATCGTCGATGTGCATGCTTTATTGAAATTGGTTTGCTAATTCCGTAATTAGCATTATTGAATGCGGTTTAGCGAGAAGTTGTATACTTGCGAAGAAATGAGTCTTCCAATTGATCGACTTTGATTACCATATATAGAAGTAAAATAGAAATGATTGCATGTCTGGGTAATAAATCCTAAGATTTTACGAAATTGATAACAATAGTTTGATAAACGGAGATAATTCACCATTTCTTTATTGAAGCTTTATCGCGAGCAGATGGTCTAAGTGACAATGAACGAGACGATCACTCGAGCGAAGACTTTAATAACATTTTATTGTATTGCATTTTACGGGTCTGACTCGTAAGGTATTCGGTTCAGATGTGCAAACTGAGCTCTTAACCATTGTATTTGTCCAAGGTTTGAATTTCACTTACATGAATTGACTTTTCAGAGCAGTAAAATTGATACTTATTCAAAATAACAGCAACTATTAGAAAGCTAAGAAAAATATTGTTTTTTAAAACATTCAAGTTTCTTGTAATGCTTACCAGGATGTACTTTTTATCTATCTATGTAAATTTTTAACATGGTGTTTTACAACATGTTAATGTTCATTGAAGCTTTATTTTAATTATCTAATTTTTATCGATTACGTAATTCTTAGATATTTAAATGGTAGTTAACTAGCGATATTGTACATATTTGACTTTCAAATCAACCAGTGATTTGATTTCACACCTGATACAAAAATGAATTACCTAAATTTGAAGAAAGGTTGAAGAGGTCATCGCTTTTAATTTATACAAAAAATCGACAACGATTCAAAATTTGACGCTTTTGAATATCCGTTACTTATTTCAAGAGTTTTAAATTTTGTAGAAACAGGTGTATATGGAAACCGTGACTTTGGAATCTATTTATAGCTTTTATACTAATCATAGCAAATAGCCTTCACAGATATTCTTTTTCATTTGCAGATTCAGTTAGAATAGTCACTGCTGAGTAGTATCTATCTATGTAAATATGAACATTTACACAAATTATCGGCTAAATGTTGAGCACACGCTATATTTCGGATTTTTATCTTGACGTTAACAAATCTCCAAACCGAACCCAACAAAGGTAAAAAAAATTAGATCTAATTAGACCGAATTCTCATCCACGAAACTGTTCCATCGTGTATACTCTTAAAAACCTTTAAAAATTGAAAGCTCGCTTACGGCAACAGAAAATAAATCTTCCAGCTGGCGCCGTTTATCTCGAAACTTCTTTCAACAAAAGACTTGTAAAATTGTTACTTTCAATCAGTAGTTGAATTTTTGGATTGTTGACAGAATTCAAAAATTTATTTATTTAACGGTGAAATTAGCAATTAGAAAGGCAATTAAATTTGTATATTTTAGTTTTACAGAAAAGTTACAGTCGTATAAATCGCATGCAAATTACCACTTCTATTGTCCAGAACTAGCGTCTATTCTTCATGTGTGAACAATGTAATTTACACAGTCGCTTCTTTAATTACATGTTTTGTTGCAACAAATTGAATAACGTCTCCAAGTATGTTCAGAAAAAGTTACTTTTCACACTTATGTCCACACAATTACCGTTTTCTTGCTCTTGTCGTAATTACAACTATTGATGGCTGTTTTTGAAGCAAGGGGTGCGCAGAAAAGACGCTATTAACGCACTTTAAGCCAGTCTTTACTATAAGAATCACTGCTTATTGAACAAGTTGACGAAAATCTTTTTTGTCACGATACTTTATAGACTTATACAAAATTTAATTGGTCTACTGTCTCTCTTGAAGGAACCAGTTGGCTTTCATCGCTAATAGGATAAGTTTCGACAAAAGCTTATCGATTTAAATTTTATTTGCCTTAGCTTACGACGTTCCGTCAGCACAATAGAATTTCACGCATTAATAAAGCACCTGTCTGGTAGAGTCTTTAGGTTGAAAATGAAAAGTGCAACGATGTCAAGTAACGCCTTAAAACGTGAAAATGCGAGTGCTTCTGCTAATGTTTTGATGTGCAAACAATGGTGGAAAGTGTGTTGGATGTACGGTGATCAAGAAAAGTATTATCGCCAACTTTACGGGAAAAAAGTGCAACAGGAAAAACACAAATTAGAGAATTCAGTAGATTTGCAAAATGCTAGAGTTTATGAAAATACGATCGTTACTAAACAACAAAATTTCAATTTTGAAGAAGGAAGGAACGGAGGTGCTGCTACTCTTGGAATTAATTCGTTAGATCTAACCAGGGAAATTGATGAGTGAGTATTTTTTTCTGCTGCTCTTGCAGGTTTTATGTTCAATCTATTTGCGATTTTTATAGCTTCTACATGCCAGGCTTTTCAATTTAATTAATTACAAATTGTAAATTTCTTTTAAGAGAAAAACGTATGAATTGTACAATTAAACAGTAGGGACACTAAATAACAAACATGCCATTAAATGTAGTTATATAAAGCATTGGCACATACATCAGCAGGATGAGAAAAAAGATGCATAATCCTACAAGGAAGCAAATTATTATACTTCAAGTTATTAAATTCTGCGATCACATTAAACCGGATGCCTTAAACTAGTTTCAAACGTTATCGAGTTGTTTATTATTACTTATAGCCTTCTCCGAATGATATTTTTATTTAAACACAAAACTCATTTTCTTGAAAACACAAGGATTAATCAAAATGTTTGGTAGGCAGTCATTTAGTGTAAACGTTACTTAAAATTGATTGCTTTCTAAAAACTATCATGTGTTCATTTGCAGCACCTTCAATTTCGTCCTACGATTGTGGATTAATATTCAACACCTCTTCTGATCGCAGAAACGCTTCTTTGACAAAAACTGGTTGTTACAAAAAAGGAAAATTTATTATTATAAATAGATAATTTAGAAAGTTTCACTGAATGTTATTTTGAAAATTTATGAACATGCATAAAACGCATCAGACAAGTTGGTACCACTGTCCGAATGTACTCAAATCATCATTTCCGCGATGTGGTCAAGCTTGAATAGTTTTAGATTGACATCTAGATGAGCGGCCTACGTGATTGAATCCAAAGCAAGGCATCTATCTTGTCTACAAAAACAACAGAACCGTTTGATTGGAATAAGATGGTATAAACATTACGGTGCTAAAATCGGTGTTAAATCTTTTTTTTTTTTTTTCAACAGTATTGTCATTAAAACATCTGAGACGGGAAAGATAATTGAAATATAATCTCTATTCGAATGTAGGTTGTAAGACTCATTGGGTCACTAAATTACATGCTCTCTGTGAAGCTACTCATGATTCCAGTTACCCATTTCTCATTGATGACGTATTGCACTTACTTTTAAAGCGAGATACCATCGATAAACACCACTAAAGGTGTTCTCTCACAGAGGCTATTGATTTTTAATAAACTACAAGAGGGCGCCAATGAAACCGCAACCTTTCGTATAAATTTTTCCAACAATAAATGTCCACAGGGCCAAGCTAGCCAGGGAAGGATTTAATCTGGAATTAGCCCGGAAGCTTCGGTTCTAATGACCTCAGATCCATAAAAGCGGTAGTGATTTGATGTAATAATTACCACTTCAGGTCACAAAACTATATTTTATGCTAAACAACAATCAAATTGGCGATTCTAAAATATCTGTAGGCTAGATGCGATTATATCTATAGTTCAAACTCCTACGATTACCAGAAGACGTGATACAAAAAAGTCTACAACTAAATATTTTATTTAAAAAGTTGAATATTATCTAAGTGGCTGTTGATCTGACAATAATTAAATTGATATGTTTGAAAAGAAGATCAATTTCTTACCTACTTAAGCTGTCAAATTCGCGAAGAAAAATGAATCAGGTTTGTTTTGGAATGCGTTTTTGTGTAAAATGTGTCATTAATATAAATATAATGATTAAAATGTGGTGAAAAAAGTATTAGGTGATGACACTGAAGTTGCTGGGTGGTCTTGGAGCAATTTTTTTGTAGAAAATTTCTACTTCTTGTCTTCATGATATAGATAAACCCCAACTGTGTAGTAAGGTTGTTTGACGACAAAGTCTTTTATTTATGCTAATGTTTTCATGCATACATGGTTTAATTTCATGTCAACTATTTTATCATTTACTTTTACAATGTAAACTAAAACGTAAGTTTTCTAAGTTTTACCATTTTTGAATTCACTTTGTACTACAACTAAAGTAGGTGAACTTTACTGTTATTGTCTTTTTCTGATGCAATCTCATATTAATCATTCGTTGCTTTTGTATACTTTGTATTTATCTTGTAACTTGTTGAGTGAAAGCAGCCGTGCAAACCATTCTGCACAGCAAAAAGACTAGGACAACAGAAAATTAAATTCTCTGACTGAAGAACAAGAATTACATGGTATTTTTACATATTTTAATAAGTGTTTACATTGTAATATTTATTGCCTCATGCTCCTAAGTTATTTCAAGAATGTAATTTGTAAATACGTTGATGCAAAAAGAATCAAAACGAGTTCTTCTTAGCAGGAGCCATTAGTAATTTCGACCAATGTTAAATAGCAGTCCAATGAAAATCAAAACATATTCTAGTAACGAAAATAAATTAGATAGAATGGTTTATTACATTAAACTTTAAACCCATGTGGAGCGATCATTTTCACACGAATGTTTCTTGATTGGAGCTATGTTTTTATAAACAGATACTTTATTCAAATTTTTCGTTTCAGTTATTAATTAATTCGAGTTGTAAATTATTAGACAATAAATGATACTAAATTGCTTAATCATGCAGCATGGACACTTTGTGATTAATAATAGATCAATAATTTTAAAATCAATATCTTGTTAAGATAGTCCAAACAGATAGAAGACTAACCTGTAATTGGATAAGCCTTCATTTCAGCCATAATGTGGTCAAGCTGTGTCTACGACTGTGTGGATTCATTATTATTAGATTTGGTGCTCTTCTATGGACAGCGTATTATATTCCATATCTTTTTCTAAAAGTAAAGTAGCAATATTTAAAATAGTCAACTTTTAATTACTGTTAAATTGCCATCCTATTACATTTGATGCAATTATTCATCAACACCTAGCACAACAATTTGTTAACCAGACTTGGATGAGTTAACACGATGTATTATGGGTGTAAAACCATGAAAAGTGCGAAACCATCATCAATCTTACGAGTTGTGCTGTCGAAGAGCACAAAGAAACACGAGCTGTCAATTTAATCAATATGTCATGGAAGTACATAGAGTCAAAAGACATTCCTTCTATTAGTTCCTCCTCTCGTGATTATCCTTGCGATAATTCCCGGACTCGAAAGATATACATCCTAGAGTAAGAATTATGGATATCTCAACCTGTACTGCAGCATAACCTCGTGACCTCACCTTGTTTATTCAAATAGGAAGTTGCTGAAACTCTAAATTCGAAATTCTCGCTTGGCATCGGAATGAGAAGAACATGAACAAAATAAATTAATGGATTCTTTGCGGTTTATTGTCTTGCTTTTTCTCTAAACGATCAACGAGAACAGAAAACGTGACAATAAGAAATGGGGATATGTCAAATATTTTTAAGAATTTTCATTTTTTACTGAAATAAAATTACGAAAATTGTTATGAAGTAAATTCCAGTGAAAGGATCACAAAACATGGAAGCTTCAGGTTATGTTTAAGTTTGTAACCGCTTTCACAAATGTATGTTTTTCGCTGCTGTGAAGTTGTTTTGTCATCAGAAAATTGCATGTGCTTTCACTTCTGAATTGATTTTCAATATTGCCATTGCAATAATAAGTGAGTAAATAGTGTTACTCTAAGCCTCATCAAATAGAAATCTTTAGTAACAATAAGAGAAACCTGAAGATGAATTATTCTTCTAAGCGGCACGTCGCTCTATATGATTGATGACGAAACCAATCTTTCTATCGCTATCAATACTGCAGTTTAATCTTGTAATCTGCTGTTGATTACCGGCCGGTACGAGCATTTTTTTCTCTTGAACTTACATTGATACGGATAAAACATGTTGGTTAATTTATTTCAATTATAAGATATTCATTATAATTATTTGCCATTAAGAAATGCATTTATTTCTTGTCTGGATGTCGAAGTGTCCTGCTACGCAAAGTAAATACTTCTTTGTCAAATATGATTGATTGGGATTTTTTGTTGTAGCTGTAGCAAAGCAAGATTGTTGTATGAAATATGACTGTTTAAATTTTTGACTAATACCTATCTGAAGCTACCACGTTAAACCTATCAAAACGGTTATAAATGGCGCATGCTGTGCGCGGTCACCTTTATCAAAATTGCGTTAAAAATCGTTAATGACTATCTAGAGTCTTAAATCAATTTTTGATGTCAGCAGAATTAAAAAGTCATTTACAAGAAGACGGCATGAGTATATTATTAGAGGCAACTACATTCGATACACGAACGAATACTGGTAATAATGTGCTCTAACTCACACTTGTGAGTTTTTCATAATTATAATCCATTCTTCGGCAACTTGAATTTAACATAATTATAACATCGAACCAAGTATATATGTGTTTTTAGTTGACAGTATTAATTTATGACTATATAACCTGTAACCTTCATTTACACCAATCGCAATAAATAAATGATTCGAGACAGCAGGGGATGATAAAGACACCTGCGAATAAAATTACGGGATTACGTCGAAGAGGTCTCTATAATAAGTGTCGTTCCGCTGTGTTTCATCTGGAATTCTGAAAGTTTTTTGCATTTTAATTGTGGCTGCGGGCTCACATACGTATAGTGCAGTCATCAGCTGCGAATTAATGATGGAATTCAGCAAACTAGAAGTATAATCAAGGCAAAGTTGGATTTAAAAGAAAAAGCTAAGGAAGATACAGTCATATTCAGATAGATCCAATCTGCAATCTTAACTAAAATATTTCGATAGTGAGAAGCGCATGGATGAATAAACTACTATAGCTGAAGTTCAAAAGACTTCCTTGAATCCTTTGATATACATCTAATATTTTATAGGTCAGGTTATAGTCGCAGAATGCAACATTGTATTCGCATAGATAATAAACTGCTGGAAATGTGTTTAAGCGTAGAATAAAACGATATGAACTGCTTATTCAGACTCGTTACTACTCCTTTTTCAGGTTCAATATTTTAAGAAGACATAATAAAAATTGTTTAAAATGTCATAAAGTCAGTAGTTGTAAGATTATATTTGCACTGTTATTGTTTAGACACTCAATATTTACACAACTTTCTTATGAAACATTTATGTGCCTACTTTTATTGATCAATAGTAAAATGTCAACTTATAGTTGAAACAAATCAGCTGGTCTAAAAATAATTCCATATGTAAAGATACCGTTATAGTGTGACAAATCTATCGGTAAATGTGAGTTTCCACCATATAAAGTGCTACCATTCACAGTTAATATTTTATGTATTTTATTGCCTAGTATAGACATATCACATCTACATTTTTGTGTTGCACAAAATGACACCTATTGAAAAAAGTCGTCTTATATCAAATTCCGGATAGTATTATTAATACCGCTTGCTAGAACAATTGGAAACTAGAACGTACCAAACACCTGATCAAAATTTAAAATTGTTCCGCTAATTAGACGAGCTACGATGTAAACGTCCGTTGCGTTTAAAAGTAAAAAAGTGGAAGAAAGTTATTCTGATGTGACGGCGTGGTATTTCCCACGCTTGGGACAAAGTGTATAAGTGACATAATGGCTTAGTAAACTAGAAGATGCAGTTTCGTTTAAGCTGATTGATTTAATTTCAGTAACAAATTTGAATAAAAAATCGGAAAATATGAGTTATTCACAGTTTTAGACTCATTTCAATCAGAAATTGTGAAATAATGTATGCTAATTTTATAGCTACCACTGAAACTTAATTTACATTCAATGCACATGTACAATTCTTGTAGATGTCTACCGATGTTTTAATAATTCATAAGCACTGTTATGTGAGGTGAAGCTTTATGGAAAATAGTGATTAGCGAACAGAAGCAGAAACTGTTCAAAGACGAGAGTGAAATTTTACTTTCGGACTTGGCGAAGTGCATTATGTTTCAATCATCTATTCAAAATAAAAACAATCGTTCAGTATCATGTTATTTTTTTAAGTGATTTAATTATGCGTTCAATTTCCTTACACTTTTAAATATAATTATCAGTATAATAGATATTAACGATAAAGATAATTTAAGGATTATTACTTCGCTGTTGAATTGATTGCAACTTTGACTGACGCTCAAACCAGTTTACACCTAATTGACGTTATGCACTTGAGCTTATAATTGCGACAAATATAAATTTATTCCCATTACATTACTTTTTATCAAGATCATCACAATTGAAAAAATATAAAATAATTTGAAAATAAATAAAAACATATTTAATTAAGTCATCTTTATTAATTATTTGGAAAAAATATGATAATACTTTATACACATTTGCATCTTTTTTTTTTTTCAGAGTTTTAATGACACCCATGACTGCTGGTACTTCAACTAGATATGATCATTTGTTTTATAGAGCAATCATTGTTATAGCAACAAGTGTTTTTTTACTACGATAATCCTTTTTTTTTTTCAAAAGATCCATCACCCACGATGAAATACAGTATAATTATTTTCACACCTGTCGGATTTACCTTCGTGATTAATTTTTCACATAATGTAGGTGTGAAAGTAGGTAGCTGCTTAAGCATTTATTTATAACAACGTCCGTTTATTTTTACATTTATTTTTTCAAATCTTACTATATTTCTTCATCATGACTCATAAATCATATCACTAGTTCATATAAATTATCATTAAAGAAATAAGTAGTGAAGTCACAGAATTCGGATTATTTTTATAAATTAATAAATGGAAATTCTTCATTAGATTAAATAAGGTTGAAAGCTTAAATATGGGATCAGCTATGATATATCTTTTTAATACGTGAGTCATTACATGTTGTACGGTTTTATTTTTCATAAAACCCACGTTTATCATATACGTGGATAGTTTATTAATATTTAAAAGAATTCCAAAACTTGAGTAGAATTATTATAAGTTCAGTAAAAAAATTATTATTAAGATATTTCTTTCAAATGAAACAAAAAAATTGGTGTTATCATTTGATTCTGGATCGTTCCTGCATATAATCGTAGATTTTGCAAGAAATAAAAATCATTAGCAGCATAAAAATTATTAAAGAATCTTTCTAAACTTTTCTCATCCTTTAGATAAAAATTCAATTGATTTCCAGCTGTTTCGGCATTGTTACTGATTGTTACATTGTGATTAGAAAATTATGTTAATCAAATGAGTTCCTTGTTTAATTTTTTGCTATTGTTTCCTAATACATTTCTCATTGTCAACATTAAATCGTATTTATTTTCTATTAAAATCCTGAAATTTTAAATTTAAACTTAGTAATAGAGTTTACGAGCTATAAACTTCGGATTTTTATACTTCACTCTCTAAATAATAACCAAAAAGCCTGATTTCTTTTCATCTCTTTGTTCTTTTACCTTTGCGTGTATGTAAGAATTCTTTGAAAAAGAAGACCGCGTTAATAAGAATCTGGCTTGGGTTCGACGTGCCGCGCCGGTTTAATTAGCAATACATGAAGATTATGCAAATTGAAATTGAAATTTGGAATTTTCAACGTGAAAAATGTCGCAATAGAAAGTTGTGTATGCTTCTGAAGGGCTTTTAAAGAGTCGTACGATTTAAGAAATCATTACCTCGCTGTAAATAGCGAGGCTTCAATTCCGTTGCTAGCGGCGATCTGGTAGTAAGTCAGGGAGGCGGTCTCAGAAAGGTTGCTTCTAACCGCCACTTATCTAAATGGCCCTCATCATCAACTAAGACAAAGGCACCCAAATCGACCGTGAATTCCTTTCGTCATTGCTTTCATTGGAGTGCGGTTAAAAACGATTCCGTCACGAATGTGTGAGCCGGAGATTCCTGAACAATACCAAAGAGATGTCTTCGTAAGAGAAGCATCGATCATGGATAGATTCTTCATTTTCGATTGACACCTAATAGTTTTCAAAGTCTTTTATCATTGATCTAAATTAACTAAAATATTTGAATGAAAACGAACACGAAACCGGTTTTAAATTTTTTAAAAGTTTGCGGGGCTTTTATGCATCTTTTTGGCCACAAATTGGATAACATGAAAAAGTAGATGTTTCAAAGTGTTTAAAAGCTGCTCCAATTTGTGTGTGAGCTGGAGAAGGATTATCAAGTACTATCATCAACGTAATAACTAGTTGTGTTTATGGGTAGTAGAAGAATATTCACAATGTCCTTTGACTTCTTTTGTTTATAGCCAGAAAGTTATTCGCTTAAGTAATGTAATCAGTATTTCTCATCATTAAGGAGCAAGTAATAATTATTTTAGATGTTATTTATATTTTATCTGCAGTTTTTAATTTCTAACATAAGTATACAAAAAATGAATCACTTAATTTTAGTTTATTTTTATTTGACTGTTGCCAGCATGCCAACATACATGAACGCTTCATGCCCCGAAGTACGTCTTACTTTAACGACTTTCTCATTAGAATGTTACTGAAATATTTTGTCATAAAAGTTAATCGATAAACATTAAAGTCTTAACTGAATCAATTACCTCATAGCGTTCCATATGCCTTGTGCTTTGCTGTGTCAAAGTAAGAAAAACTTCTATATGTATTTCGATAAACACTAAAGTAGTTTCACGGAAACTTAAAATCCTATCAGTCCATCCAGAACACTAAAAGTCTGTGGAATTCCAAGCTTAGTTGCATCAATTTCTTTTACGACAACAAATGCGACACGCACGTCGTTTATTACGAGCAGACATGTTAAAATAAGACACGAAATAACGTCATTTGATACGTTCTAGAAATGATCGTTTCACCACTACTAAAGCAAATGCGAATTTTATGGATTCTTTACATTTTTATGGGTCATATTTAAAATACACCACAGGAGATGTCTCGATTCGGAGGACCGAATTGTGTAATCTTTCTCCTATCGTATGTTGTGGCATTCCAGAAATCTACTAGAAAAAATGGATCCTGTAGAATTTTTTAATTGATAACGAGTTTATACGATTGATTTAAAGTGATTTGAACATCCAGATTTTTTTCTAATTTAATCGGAGCGACACATTTTTCAACATGACAAGTTAATTACTTGGAAAAGGAATTTGTACGTCTTAAAATCTTATTGTCGAAAGAATCAATGAGTATGAATTCCCAGGTGAAATATTTTTGAAGCATAGCAATTTTGCTACATTAAAGCTTATCTAAGCTCATTTGTCGTGCTTTAACGAAACATCATTGAATAAATGCTAATTGATGTCAGATTTACGAAGGATTTCCAATCTGCAGGTAACAACATAGGAGCTTCCATAACTTAGAGTTGTCTTTTATTTTCTCTTTCGCAACTTTATCAGTGCTCAATTACGTCGTTTCTACCATCGTTTATAATTTTATTATCAGAGAGTTAATGGTTTCACTGTTAATGCGTCGTTGTCAGCCTTATAATTTAACCAAAAAAATGCTCTATAAAAAGACTGCAGCTATCCATTACGATCCATAATAATTCATGGAAGCCATAAAAAATTCAAGAGATCGTTCCCGTGGGCGAAATAATTAGAAGATATAATATTTCTTTCTTTATCTCGAATGAATCATTTGATACAATCGTAAATCATTAAAAAATATCGGTCATTATGATAAAAAGAATTTCCATTATCATCATTTATGATTATTTGCTAATTTTTTAATTAAGTCTAATTTTAATAGCTGAAATTATTTGAATGATTGATCAAATACAGTTCAGAAGGTAATTGGAAACACCCTTTGATTCACTGATTTGTCTGCTGGTTAATTCATTCGCTTTTCCATCTTCATCTGCTGTAAACTAACTAAATCAACAACCATTACCATATTGACTTGTCAACCAATGTAAACTCAAATGATTTTTTCACGTTTTTATTTACTTTCCCAACTGGTTTAATCGGAAAAAAGTCTTTGTCTCTTTTTGTCACATCACAACGAAAGGTTCCATCTCATTTCGATTTAAATCCCGTTTTTAAATACCTTTGACTTTGGAATTTCAGTACGTAAATATTTTTTCAACATATTGTTTGCTTGACTTGGCGGTGATTGTTGAAGAGGAAGGAGGTATTAAATTAACATAAATTTAATGTGTGGTCGCACCTGATAGACCTATAATAATCATAATGACATTAATTTGGAGATTGTAAAGGAGATTACTTAATGACAAATTGCTTTCAAATACGGGTTATGAAACAGTATAATATCGGGCATTTGTGAATCTGGAAACATTCTTAATTAAATATGTATATGAACAAGTTCCACAACTCAAGAATAGTCAAGGACTCTTACGAGATTGATTTTAAAATATTGAGAAAACTAGAACAAAGATTGAGTGTTTTAAATTGATTTGTTTATTTTTTATCGAGGGATGAGCCCGTTGGATTTACGGGGCAATTATTTGGTTCTAAATCTCAATATGAGTCTCTAATTGAAGCGAGACTGTAGGCAATATTGCAGAACTCCTCTCCATCACCTAATTTAAAGTTCCTGCCACACGTCAGCGAATTATTATTAATGGCCGAGATTCCGCAATCAGAGTAGCAAATGGGTGTTGGTGGCCTTGTTCCTTCCAAATTGACAAATCGCCAACGGATTGTCTACGCCCTTAATGCCCCATTCGTCCATCAGTCTACGAAATAAAAACTGCCTGCAGTGTTTAACATAATAATAGTATGTCATTTATCACATGTCCAACTTTTGCCTCGATTTAAGTCATACATGGAGCGTGGTGAATGAGTCCATCACGAAGCTTTCAAATCCGTTATTAAGATTAAGAAATTCGTTGTCAAAATTGCACGACTAAATTCACAGTTCTATTGAAAGAGAAAAGTGATTCTAGAAGTGATAAAAAGTAAAACTGGTTTGTTTACATTGGAGGTATTGAGCGAGTCTGTAATTAAAATTGCGATTAAGTTGATTGCTTTGACATTACATGACTCCAGAGGCTGCGGCTAGCACTTGATGGATATTGTTGACTGTTACCAATGATTAACTATGAGGAAGTATGTCGATTTACTTGACTGTAGAAAATTTACCACTTTTGTCGCTATTTTCATAGAAACGGATTCCGTCATTGACTAATCTCTTTCGAGCTGAATACATCACGATTCCTTGTGCTATATGATTGGAAATTCTTTATCATAATTCAAAGCCAAGAACGGTCATTCCTCTAACAGCGAACTAGTGGCTTTAGATAATTAAGGGTATAATATAAAATTGTTATTAATAACAAGTCATTTGTTAGAATGTCAATTCTTGTAAAAATATTTTGAAACATTACAAAATCTTTCAAGTACGTTGCTCCTTCGTGAAGAGGTAACCGGCTACCTGTTCACGATAATGTATTCACAAGATAATTCGATGATTATCTGAATGTTTACCTGGCTGAAGAATGGTTCATGGAGTGGTTAAAAAGACGACCAATGTTTTTGAACATGAACTGTATTATACGGAAAATTGAAGCGAAAAAATGAAATAGAAGAGCAGGTGGTACTGGTAGTCTAATGACCCTTTCACATAATTCTAATGAAGTATTTAGAAAAAGCAACCAACTTCTAACAAGAAAATTGGAATGCTTGTTGAATATAATGTTAATTGACAAAGTGAAACAGCAACAGCCAAGTGCAAACTATATCAATCTTCAAGTGTTGCTACCACCAAAGAATGCCAGTTTTCTGTTTATATATAAATATAAATTGTATTTTCTTTTATGTTCGGTTATATACGCTAACAAGTCTATTCGTAAAATCGTGTTCATGTGTATATTTATAGCTATCATAATAAAAGTCACATATTTTTTTAAGCAACAGCTCTAGGCTGTTGTAACTATGTGATTAAAGAAAGCAAGATTACAAACATTGTTGCACACTTTATGGTAGCTGCATCAATGAATTAATATAAATTCATAAATAAACAGAAGTGTTACAGTTCAAAAGTTTTCCCAATTGAACCACCGTCTAGACTTTTAAAAACCGCCGATTATGGGTTTCGGCGTTCTGTAGCCACTTGAAATGCAGTATCATTGCCTTTCATCTGAATTACCCGATATCCTGTCTAATTTACTAAGAGATGATTACTATCGAAGAAAAAATGTGTATCTCAACCACTCATTAACTATGCATATGTATCCCTCGATATCACAAATTAACATAAGAACGCAAGCCTTGCGGCGATCGCGCCTGAGTACTATAAGAAAAACCATCACTCAAACCAGTGGCGCGGCAGCACGAATTTTAAAACAACCCACACAAACCGCACGCAATTATTGCTTTACACACCATTAAGAAAACAGAAAGGAACTTTCAGCTAAGTGACAGCAGTACGAATAGAATTTTTTCGTACCTCTTAGACAGGAAGTAAAGACTTTTAAAGATTGGTTAACCACGTTTTATTATAGCTTCTGGTATGTACAGTACTGATCATTCCATCTATCTTTCTTGTTTAATGAGTTTGGAAAGGATAGAGAACATCGTGTGGGTGTTTTTTAGGATAATCGAACTGGCGTTCTTCTGCCATTAACATCACAATCATGTAAACACGCATCAAGCTTTTTTTCTTGGATGGACGTGATTTATGGATGAAGAACAAGGATTTGAACATGGATGAACCATGAAACAGATGACCAAAAGATGTTTGTGGTTTCTGCGACTGGATGTTGTAGCGGGTTCTTCTAGAAGAAAAATATGTTGTGTAGTCTCTGTTATATTCAATCTGCGTACAGCACAACAACAGAACCAAATGAATATTCCATTCAAGCAAAAGCTTATTACAATAATATACATGATTTACATGCGCTGAGTACTAAAGATTAATAACTTACAATTTAAATCAATTTTTTTCTTTTTAACTGTGTAACAATTTAATTTTCTTTAATATTTTCTTGATTGTATTAACACGAAAGAACTATTTTTAATGAGAATTTTTAGATAAAAGTGTTTAAATGAATGTTAAGGAAGTTGTAATTCTGATACTATTTACATAATACTATATTATTGTTATATTACAACAAAACAAAATTTATGTAGATTAATTCATAAGGGAAACTTATACAGGATGTTATTAAAATATTGGCGTGAAAAACAACAGAAGTAAGTAATAAATATATATACATATATTCAAAATCAATTATATCAAAAACACGCGGGAGACTTGCAATTTTATAGCTATTATCTATTAAAAGTTATTGCAAAACATAAACATAAATTTTGTAATATTAGAACAAAGAACAATTACTATAATTTTAATTGATTATACCTAATATGTTCAGAAAAGGAGCGGTGCGAAGCATTTAAAATATTTATTTAAGTGGATTTTTCCAAATTTGACATTGAATGAAGAATGAGCAAATATTTATCATTTGGTTTTTAAAATCCACTTTTAATAAATTCGAAGATAAATAGTGGTTTTGAAAGTTCATAAAAAACTGTAGTACTCAAATGTGTTTCCATTTTTTACCTAAAAAAAAAGCTTTACATTTAATCTGCGTTTAGATTTTAGGTCTAATCTATAAAAATCTGTAAAAAAACTGAAAACAATAATTCATATATAAGTAGGTTCTACCATTTAATTAGATCCAGTTCTCACTATTTCTGACCGGTCTGACCCAACAAACTGGAGAAAGTCAAAACTTTTTCGGATGACTCACTAATGTAGGTTTATAATTTAACTTTTATATCCACATGAAGTCGGTCAAACCTCAATTATTTGCACTTGTAAAAGTCATGCGTTTAAATGCGATTAATGTCTTATGTAGATGATCAAATTCCAATTTATTATTGACATATTTGTTTTTAACTAATCATTATTGCAATGACAATGCATATTCGAATTTTGTTTTCTCTGTTTAATTCATCACAATGCATCAACAAAAGTCTGATTGGACTCCAACTGAGTGACTTATGACCTTAGATATAGAACTCACAAGGAAACAACATCAGTGAAACTACCACAAATTCACTCAATTACATTTTTATTTATGTGCGTTTTAATGCTCTATTCATGTTTGCTTTTTCTCTTTTGTTTCAGGTAAGTGTCCAGTCGATGAACCACGAAGCGGAAGTCATTCGCAAATGACAATTGGTAAATCATGCGCAATGCCTGAAAATCTCGGAAATTGCTAGAAATTGAATGTCAATTTAACGTTAATTATGTGACGGGTTTATATGTGTTTCAGTAAATTACTAGTAATAATTCGAATTACGGATGCTTTTATACAATTTTTATGATGAGAATTTAAATTTACATACCAGAGTTTTTATATCTTCACAATTTTTTGTAACAGCTAATCTTCGTCGTTATTAAAAGACACTAAATTTTTATGAAAAACAGTTTGGTTTATTTCATTTTTCGGCAGCTTAAGGGTGTCAGCTAATTAAAATCCATTTTTAATACCACAGTAGTAAACACAAGAATATTTATTCAAATAACATGAAAAAATGTTAATTAAATATTCAGAAATGTGATTTCCTCATCAATTTCATGATTTTGGGATATGTTGTTGTCATTTTTTTTCTGAACAAATCCGCATATATTTATGTTGTATTGGAAGAAACTAGTTTATAAGATATATACAGAGTGGACCTTTCAAAAAAGGAGTCTTAAGCAATTTATATGATTATGGAGTATGTTGTTCAGTACTTTTTTCTGAACAAGTTTAACTTAATCAAATTTTAATTAATTGCCGGACTCTATACTTTTAAAAATATAAGTAAAAAATCAAAATAAAGTAACAATATTCAAAGAAACATTCAATTTATATGAAAAATCATCAAAGGCAAAACAAATGTTTATTCTTGAATATTCATTGCCTTTCTTACCAGACCTGACGGGACTTGACCTGACCTGACCTAACCTAACATGATCCAGTTTAACCTACCTATCTAAAAACAACTTTTTCTTATACTTTCAAGCGTTGCAATGATTTGGGAGTTAAAAGTGATTAATTTATTGTTGTAAACGGTTAGAATTAGAATTAACCAATTGTCAATTTTTAATTTCATATGATATATTTTTACAGGAATAATGCCGTTTATACCTACTTAATATTTATTTTGTTTCTTCAAATTTAGTCTCATTCTTGGCTTATCTCCAAAATCGTTGGAGTCCGACACTTATATGTATACATTATATCAATCGCTTCAGAAAAATGTTGATAATAATTTATTTCAAAATCACAAAAATTGGAGAGGAAGTCACTTTTTTAAATAATTACCGAAATAATCGTCTACCAACAAATCAAAAATTCTTCAAATTTTTTAGAAACTACTGTAGCTAAGTCTTGAAATGGAGTTATAATCACGATATTATAAATGTTGGTAGTAATAACAGTTTCAAATCTGTAATAACTAAGTTCTCTTTACAGTTAATCTAATGTAAACATTATTAAGGTGTGACTGTCATTTAGTACAAAAACTTAAAATGACTTTCTGGCAAAAAGTGTTTCTATTTATGTTAGATTGTTTAATTATTTATACCGTTACCTTAAGAACCATCTTAAACATAATGTTTAGAAGCAATTTCACTAAAATTAAACAATTCCAAGTGTTTTTTTAAGTTAACAATATTTCTCATAACTGAGTACCTCGACCTCAAAAGTAGAATATTTTACTTGACATAATTATACCTAGAAAAGCACAATCGCAATAGTCTACAGCCTCTGGCAGTGACCCCCATTTAATGGTCCAGAATAATAATCTATAATGATAGTTTGCTCATAGATCAAAAGCGATTATCTATCTTTGGAACAAACTATTCAAAAAATACGTTTGATCTTTTGTCATAAAACTCTACCTGACCACAAATCACTAGACCTCCTCTTGGAAAACAAGTAATTTATTTCTTCCTTAACTAAACATTTAATTGCAATTTAGAAGCCGGATAATTAATAAAATTCGAATTCTATCGTTGGTTAATTAACAGTTATTTTCAACATTTGTTCATATATTTAGTTACAGTTTTTTCTCTAACTGTTAGCATTAAGATGATAGTGTTTAAGTTTAGCACTCCTCATATCATAAAAAATGATGTGTTCGTAGTAAAACCGACCTCTATGAGCAAGTTACACCTCTAATTAACCGATTCCATTTAAAGATGAGACCAGTCCGCCAGTGGTAAAACACATCTGTGGAATGCTATTTCAATTACTGGAAGGTTTTAAATGGTTGTCTACGAACATGAATCATTCCATATTTGATACGGCGGCGACGTTTTGGCTGTTCAGTTGCGTTAACTAATGCTCAAGTAATATAACTGCGGATAGACCAAGAACTCGGGAATTTAATAATCATCAGACTTCAGAATTAATTAAATTAAGGCAAAACATTCCAAATTCAAGCATCTTTGATTTTTTATTTTGTAATTGCGTTGACAGTAAACTTTGAATTAAAGAATTGAAGGCGGCTAACCATAATTCTAGATGCTGTAAATTACTTATTTTAGCTAAATAGCAATGAGCATAGCATAGCATGTCTAAATTTGGGTATTTTACCTTAATTCATTTAAAATATTCTAGGGAAAAATTTTTCGCTCAGAACATTAGTTCAATAGGAAAATTATTTGTGTTTTTTTTTTCACAAAAATTGTATAATTGAAATAAATGTTACTTGCTTCTAGAAATTAGAGTAGTTTCCAAAAAGTATTCAGTGATAAATGAAAGAAAGTATTTCATGTCACATAAGCTTTTTGGAATTGATTTCTTTCTGACAAGTATTCGTATAATTCACATTCTTGTAAATATATTCCACAATTTTCTAACAAGCTCTGAACAATTATAAAACAATTTTAATGAAGTTGAGAATTATTGTAATCGGGTTCTCAGAAGCTTCATGCCAATTAAAATCATTGGATTTAGGTTTTTCTTTCTTAAACTTGTTGAAACAAATTAGAATGTTGGAATTTTGCCAGACTCTTTAAACATGATTTTAAAAATTAACATACCCGAACGTTCCAATAAAAAAAAACTTACAAAATTGGATAATAATAAGACAGACTATATTACAACTACATGTCAAAAGATGATTAATCTAAATGATCTTTGTACGTGTGCGATGAGTTCTTTTTTTTAAATTATAATTATAATTAATGAATTGTTGATACCGTTGTGTACTGAATAATGAGAAAATTTTGTGTGAATACACAAGAACAATACATTCATTTAAAAATGCGTCAAATCACAAAATTTTACATTTTCGAGATGGATTCATTGTTGAATCTACAGGACAACTGAAGTCTTGTGCAAATGATGGTGAATTTTTCACGCTGAAGGAGACAGTGAATGAAGGTACAGCGTGATGTTGATCAAACTTCATATTTTGATAGAATTTTGGTTGATAGCATCTAAATATACCAGACATGATCCAGAATATTTGGTTTTGAGTGAAAGGCAGGCTTGGAAGGAGTGGTTCTTTTCCTAGGGCTCGTACTCGTTCTTGGTAGGCCTGATAAGCGAGATCGGGACCTACCAAATCTGCTATGTTTTCTTCTAGCACTGATCTAGCATCCTTCTGCAAAATAATTGTCAATAAATAAAAAATAGTTCAGTGATTTAATAAAGTCAACATTCATAAAATTTCCGCCTTCAGAACTTTTAAACTTGAGGCTTAATAAAATCAAATAACTGTAACAAAATGAATCATTTGAAGATGATTTAGGTGGCGTTAATGTGTAAAACGCTTTCAAAGTATACATAAACATCTGTATAATTATTTACAATATTTTTTTTTTATTTTTGTTAACATCTCAACAGTTCGTAAATAATATTACCATCTAAAATTAGAATTTTTAAAACATTCTTACTTATTTACTCTTGTTTTGCATTTTTAGCTTTATTATAATTGAACCACATTCCACGTGGATAAGTTTTCCATGTAAACAATCACTTTACAGTTGGATATTTCAACCTCACACTAAATTAACATTCTTACCGTAAACTCCTTCAAATGACCGTTGTAACTTTCATATTCATTTAAAATGCATTGAGCTTTTTCTTCATATTTTGTTTTAGTGTATGTTGTCCATTGGTTTGAATATCTTTTAGTTTCATTTCTATCGACTATAAAACCATGGGTTAATTCATGTCCAATTACACTACCTAAAGCTCCATAATTCATATACTGAGGTCGCTGGAAGTTATAAATAACTCCTTGAAGGAAAGGTGCTGGCATGACTGGAACAATTTTCTCAATTATTGTTTACTACAAATAAATAATACAAACTCAAAGAATTGAAGTCTCTGTTGTAGAACGCATTAATACTTAGAACTGGAGATTTTTCCAAAACTTCTTTTGTAACATCTTTGAAATTTTTGTTGACTGTTTTGAAATAATTATCGGCCCGTTTTGCGTAGAGTTTTGTTGCCATTTCCAGTATATTATCAGTAGACAAATCAAACTGTTGATAATAAGTGAAATACTTTTAGTGAATTGATTTAACTTACTCCATCCATTTCAACTATTTTGTCAAAGTCGTCGTAATAAGCTTCATCAGATGATCCTATATGTTCTTGAACTTGATTTAAAAAGTTAATTGAAATATTTTTAGACATCTCATCCATCCATTGATTCTTTTTTACTTTACTTATAAGTTGCTTTTTTATTTTTTCAGTAATGTTCTTAATATCTTGTCTTTTGGATAAGTCAAGATATTTTCTCACATAAGCCAATTCCGCAACTGAAGGAAAACTTAATCAGAAGTTAGTAAATGGAAAGGCAAACTTACACTTACTAGAATTTAGCTTTATTCAAACAATATGTGTGTCTATTAGTAGCGAAAGCATAATCTGGATTGAGTAATACTAAAAATGATTCATAACGACCTCGAATGCTTTCTTTCAAATAACTCCGGAAGTTTTCAATAATTTTCCAGACGACATAATTAGCTTGAATACTGAAATTAATCAGTGAAATCGCTAATAAGTTGATTGAATGAAAGTAAGTCATACGATTTTGGTGTTCTTTCCAAGAGATTAAATAAATTAACTAAATATCTTCCTGCTCTTAAATGCACTAACGTTTGTTCAGTAAAAGGCGCTGATGTTCTAGTCATTTCACTTAGAAAATGAAGCCAAGGTATTGATGGATAATTTTCTTGTAATTGTGCAACACTTAAAATCTGTTCTTGACCGTTTGTTTTTTCATCTTCAGCAAACTAAAAGAAGAAAATTTATTTTCTTCTGAGACCAAAAATCAACACAAACCATTTTTATTTCTTCCTCAAACTTGTAGACACGTATAAATTCATTCTTAGCTAAATATGATGGAGCCCCCATTTCTATAGAAATATTAGCCATGATATCTATATAAAGTTCGCGAACTTGATATGGTAGTTGAATTACAGCCGGAGGAGTAATCTTGAATCAAACTTTAGTAAAACAAACGACTTTTTTTTTGTTCTTACTGATAAAATAATGTCTTCTGTTACATTTGAAGCATCAAAAGCTGAAATTCCCATAAAGTGTTCATAACCAAAACCGATTTTTCTACATTCTGTCATAGATTTCAGCCAGTTGAATTTTCGTTCATCCCAAAAACGACCATGCAAAACTGGCCAATCTCCTAATTGTTTAATTAAATTAGAAAACGTGTAAGTGTTATCGTCTTCAATCGCCTGAGTATCCATACACATTTTATAGTACTTTCTTTGCAACTCCCAAGATTTAGGAATTGTTTCAGCTACTGGTTCAGTGATCAAAGCATCTAGCTGATTCAAAGTTATCCCTTCAAATTTACTCAAAGGCGTAATTTCATTGCTAGAAGTGGATTTATTCATAAAACCTCCACAAACAAAAGTATAGAAATCTTCACAAGGATCAGCCGAAAAATCCAAAAAGTCAATTATTTGTGAAGCTGCTTGAACACAATGGTGCGTCATACAAACACTAATTTTCTCAGTTTTATTATGAACGTTAGAATGTGTATAAGCTGCATGATTTTTTTCTAAAGATTCATACCATTTAACATTGTTTTTGTTAACTTTTTGCATATGAAGTACAAAAACTGTAAAAATAGCGATCAATAAGAATATCATTAATATTACAACAACGATTAAAATCTTCTCAAGAATACTTCTTTCATTACAACAGTTGTTTTGTTTGTAGTTCTTCATTTTGCACCCACACTTAACACTATTAAGTACGTCAATGTTGCACTGCTTAAGTGATTTTCACAGAGTACTTAAGTACGTCTTAAAAGTAGCTGTTTATATGCAGGACTGACTCATCGAACCAATTCCAGGAATTAATAGTTATGTAATAATAGAAACGATATATTTTAATGAACTTTAATTTAATTTGAGGTAATTAAAACATTTACACTATCTGACACTTATGGCGAGGATTCATAGTCGTATCTAATTCGCATCGGAAGTCTTTGCTAAAATAAGGCGAATTGCGAAACGGTCCAATGATTCTGAATGACTGCGTCACGTCATCAGAACGATTATAATTTAATTTTAGAGTCGATAAATGACACATTGATGCTGCATGAGCTAACCAAAATAATTGAATGTTTTGAAAAGCCAAACCTGGAAGCTTTCTTTCAAGACTGTTCTGTTTAACCCACTTTTGATAGGCTTTATAAGAAAGATTTATTCCCATGTAATCGGCCATATTCTCCAGTAGACTGTCGTCACAGTTAATCTATAAATGTAAAACTTTTATTTCAAAAAAACACCAACACATATTGGAGCAACCTTCTTAAAATTCGTCAAACCATCTGAGCAGTTTTTCAAACATGCGGTAGCTTTAAAAAAATCATCTAAAGTAACGTTATTCCAAATATTTGCTTCTCGAAAAAGACCAGCGTATAATCCATAAATCATTTCAATGGCAATGGCGGTTCCTAAGGTCCCATAATTTATGTAATTTGGTCGGTCGTAATCGTAGAAAAATTCATTAAGAATTCCTGCCGGAATCCCTAGAAATTGAAAGTTTTAATTTGTGAAAAATGTGCAGTTGGATATTACAAAGCAAATTGAAATTTTGATAAAATACTATTTCTTGTGAAGTAACCAATTCGTAAAAAGAATATTTCAGGTAATTGGTGTCTTCATATTTCTTATTATAGAGCATGTCAAGTGTTATGTAAAAAATATCAATGGTTATTTGAATTATATGCGATGATGAATTGAACTCTATCTAAATTAAATACTAAATCAGTTAGTTGCTTCTTGAATAAAGCTTTAGTTACATTTC
The DNA here is from genome assembly GCA_030157265.1 of Latheticus oryzae. Lineage (NCBI taxonomy): Eukaryota > Metazoa > Arthropoda > Insecta > Coleoptera > Tenebrionidae > Latheticus > Latheticus oryzae. Next base: position 8,287,182 of record CM058049.1, read on the forward strand.
CTGCTCCGAAATTTTTATCAAATTGTTCTGCATAATACATTTCTTCAGGACCCCCAATAATATAACTTATATTTTGCAATTTACTTATTGCAACTCTTCTGGTATTTTCATCTATCCATTCATTCTGACGAAAATGATACTCGATTTGATCTATCATTCTTTCTACAATTTCTTCGATATTTTTGCGTTTGTTTTCAGTAACATGTCGTCTTAGAAAAGCTGCTTCTAAAGCGTACTGAAAACTAATCACACAATAATGTAAACAAAAATTGCGATAAACTTACTATGATTTTGCTTCCTCCAAGCAAAATTCTTTCCGATCTTCATACCATAAATCAGGTTGATTAGTCACAATGGAATAATTGCGTACCAAGTCTCTGATTCTTCTTGACAAGAAAGGCGAGTAGGTTTCAACTAATTTCCACATAATATAATTAACTTGAGTCCTAACAATTGGCATGAATAAGCTAGCTTAGTTTAAATACGTAATTACCTTTTTGTGGTTTGTTTTAGCAACTTGTCAAGTCTAGGCATATATTTTTCAGCAAAGAATGCCACTTGTTGGTTCTCTGACAATTTTCTCTTTGTCAAATGATTTATCAACTCCAACCAATTTATATTTTGCCATTTTCGCTGCACTTCCGCGATTGTTATTAACTTTAATGGTTTTTGTTTGTAGAGATGCTCATTTTCATTGTGAATTTCATCTATTAACTATGAAATCAATTAAATGTGTCACTATACGATCGATTGATAACATTTACTTACATCGGCTAATTTATTTTCAAAATACATCACTTCTGGCATTTGGGATTTAGCAACATTCTCATTCGCTCCAAACTCAACAGCAATTTTTATCATTAAATCAACATGTGCTAGTTCTATTTCTTCTTCAATTTTATTGGCGTTATCAGGAACGTTAATCTAAAATATTCATTAAAATTCATTAAAGTTACGAACAAAAACTAACCTCAAGAATGATGTTTGAGCCGCGATTTGAATAGACAGAAATATCTAAAAACCAATCATGTTGAAGTCCTTTTTCTCTTAAGTTCACTGTGAATTCAACAAAGTCAAAAGCGCTTTCGTTCCAGTTGTTGCCACTAACGACAGGCCATCCACCTAATTTCGTCATTAAATCTACAAACATCGTGTCGTTGTCTGCATCGATAGCTTTTAAATTGATGCAGGATTGGTAAAATTGCTTCTGTAGTTTCAAGGATTTAGTGTCATTGACGTGAAAAGGTTCAGCGATGATTTCTCCAACCATTTGAAGAGTCGTCTTTCTTTCTGTGTTGTCATTTTGAATTGAAAAGATTGATTTACCGCAAACGTACTCATAGAAATTGTCACAAGGCGTGGCTTTAGGATTAATGAGACGATGAATGTATTCGGATGCTTTTAAGCAAGAAGAAGTATAACAATACTCTGACTCTGAAAGGAATTTCACCATTATGCTTTACAATGTTAATTTTACTCACCAGTGACTAGCAGGATTAGACTAATTAACCCAATTATGAATATTGTAGCAAATATAAATGTTGCTAAACTTTTCTTCTCTAAAAGTGTTCTATTCTTCCAGCATTTCATCATTACACTTTTACAGTCATTTCCAAATTTAAACTGACTAGCATATAAGGCTATTAGGTTTCATTAAGAATGATAAGGCGGGACGTTGGGTGTAGGTAATTTAAAGAAAACAACACTTGAATAATACACAGTCTAATTTCAATTAAGTTTCATTAGTTAAGGTCAAAAGAAATTAAACAGTTTTATTAATTTATGGAAACTCTTAACATTTTTTTGACGGATTCATGGATGATTCTTTTGGACATTCAAAATCAGACGCAAAATAACGTGAATGTCTCAAGGATAAAATATTTGTATATTCTGATTTTGTTAGTTCCACATCGTCTTCAGTATCTCCAAATTTTTTATAGCAGTTGATTAAACTTGACTTGATCCAAAACAACTGGTTTGTGGTATACGATAAAAGTGGTAATTCAGTTTCATCTTCATTCGTGCTAACCCAGTTTTGATAAGCGACGTAAGCTATATCACGAGCTAAAATATCTGGAATTATTTCTTCTATTAACTTGGAACCATCAAAGTTAACCTAAAACAAAAGTTGATCTATCAGTTTTTATTGTTTCTGTAATGTACTTTTGCGTTTTCTTCTAAGTTTGAATAATCGATTTCCAAACATTTATTGCTAGCTTCAAATGCCACATTCGTAATGTTTTCCTCATTTTTTGTAATATCTTGTAAAGATAAAATAAACTCTTTAGCTATTACCGAACCTAAACTGGCAAAGTTCAAATACTGCGGTCGTTTATTTCCGTATAAAAATCCATGCAGCATAGCAGGCGGAATAACTGAAAAGTCATACATATATTATTTTAGTAGTTTACTTACAAACTTACGCATTTTGTTTAAATCCTTGTCATAAAAGACAGCAGCATGTCTAATTTTCTCTACAAGTTCTTTTTCTTTTGGATGAATTCCTGTTTTATTAATGTTACTAAATAATGATTCGTAATAATACTTTCGCTTTTCAGTAATCAATTCAATTACATCCATATTTTCACTTGAATTAAATTTCTGAATATGCAAATAATTAGCGTCTAGAAATTCATTATTAACCATTTCATTCTCATTATGATTAAAACTAATATCAATTTCAGTGTTGTTAAATGTCGTTAAGTATATTTGCCCAGCTGTTGTATTCCACCACGACGAATCTTCAATGCGCTTTAAGAATTCGTTACGAATTGAATTTATCAAATCCTTTACAGTTATAATTGTATCTTTGGAGAAATATCTTTTGTTATATTCAATTTCCGAAAAATATGGGAAGCTATAAATGATAACATTTTTTAAACTTTAAAATTTAACTGCTGAAATATTTACTTGCTTTCTGTCAACTGTTTGCAAATTTTAGATTTACTTGCATTTTGCATTTGTATACCAACATACTGTCTAATATTATGTGACATATAAGGTGCAAAATATTCAATAATTTTCCATACGATGTAATTAGCTTGAATTCTAAAACAAATTTATGTCCACTTTTCATATTGCAACAAATTCTACCTTTTTGATGTTCCTTTTAAGAGCTGATAAAGATCTACAATGTAAGATTCCACATTAGAAGCCACTAATGTTTCTTCATCTAACTCAAAACCATCTTCTGTTATCATGTTAAAAATCTGTTGCCACTTCAGTTGTGGATGGATTTCTTGTAGTTCTTGAACCGTTTCCAACACAATTTGATTTTTTTGCGAGTCTGTTATCTATAAATATTTTATAAAAGAAATCGTTCAAAATTCAACTTTTATTCTTACTTTTTTCAGACGTTGCTCAAAATCAAAAACTTCTTTTATACTCACTCTTCTTTCTAAAAAATTGCTCAAAATGTTTTCCATGAAAGATTTACTATCGCTTGTTTTAATACTTGGATATGCAATCTAAAAAATAATTTAAATAAAATTTAATCTACGAGTTTATATTACCTTAAGATAATTGATTCCATCTTCAACATGCAAATCATATTCAAAAAACCATTGAAAGGGCAATCCTAATCTTTTGCACAGTACCATAGCTTTTACCCAATCAAAATTTTCTTCATTCCACTTGGCTCCTTCAAGCAAAGGCCATCCTCCTATTCTTTCTATTAAATTCAACACTTTTTTATTCAAATTTATATCATCACCATCTACATCTAGACAAGCTTGATAAAATCTTTTTTGTATCTTTATACCATTTGAATCTTTGCTGGAAATCGGTTCTAATATCATAGCATCCAACTCGTTATTCAGTTTCTCTTGCTCTTGTAAAATTGGACTTACACTTCTCTCTAAACACATTATTTCAAAATAATTACCACAAACAAATTGGTGAAAATTTTCACATGGATCAATTGTTGGATCGATATACTTATAAATTTCATTCACAGATTCGTAACAATCTGGATTTGGACAATCAAATTCTTGTACTGAATTGAGTTTAATTAGTTTTGATTTGCTTCATCATGCATTTCTTACCTATTTCCTTTTGGACTGAGAATTTGCAAAACATTAAGTAAATTAATGATGAAATAAGGCATAAACTTAAGATTATTTCTAGTTTTGATGTTTTTCTTTGTGGATTTCTTTCCCCAGTTGTATTATCAGTACTAATTTAGATTACTTATGTTATAGTTTATAATTTATTACGTCAGGATTATAGGGTAAATAAACTACGATCTTCTCAACAGGACCTTTTAATTTTACTTTACTCTACAAAAGCCAGTTACAGACTAACTTATTTTCTAAAAATCCAGACATTCGGCATTCATCTTTAACACATGTTTCCCATCTTTCACACTCGCCCTAAAAGCCCTCACCCACACTAACCATTCGGACCTCCCAAGCATCCCTTACAATTCTACGAATTCATATCAACTCGGCCTTTCCTGACAATGTTCTCGTCCTCGAGAACACATCCCAACCATCTAATCACTCATTCCCTAATGACACTTACCATAACTTACAATAACGAAACTAAACACTCTACTTATGTCCCCAAATTTTTCTAATAATAAAATTCCGATAAAAATTTAACATTACCCTTAACACTTGTACAACCTACTTTATCTTAATTATTACTCCTCTAAATTACTAACTAATTTTAATCTGTCTACAGAAATAATTCCTTTATAGAAGCGACTACTTTGTTGTTCGCCTTCTATATCTTGCACTAAATATCTATCATTCCCTATAAATTTAACAATCTCATAGGGTCCTCGATACTTAGGGCTCAATTTACGACTTTGGCCGGTCGACGGTACCTCAGCCCGTACCAACACCAAATCCCCTTGCTTGAAAACCCTAGCCTGACGCCGCGATTTATTAAAATTCGCGCACATACGATCCGCATTTGTTCTTTTTCGGAAAACGACATACGATACGGTCGATAGACAACTGGTTTATCGTCTGTTAATTCAATGTCCATTTCTACTAGATTCGTACATCCAATTTGCTTAACATTTCGGGCCACTAAATCTCGATAATCATTTATAAGTTCCAACACTTTTTCCGCGTCTTTCCCGGCCAAATCAGTGTTGATTTCACACGCGTCAATAGGTTCCGTGTTAACATCTCGCCGATGTGTATATTCTCGACACACGTCCCCTCGCGCAACACTTTGATTTTCAACAATTTTTATGTCCTTTCCACTTATATTTAAAATGGGTAACACCGTGTCACCGTTCCTGTCTGTGCTTATTACACATCGTGGTACCCACTCTCCCGACTCGCGTAGTCCACCTTCGACACAAAGGGTACTTTCTGGTGTCTGTGTCCTGACTGTGATGTGCCCCAGGAAGTTATTTCGAATTACAGACGCCTCACTCGCCCACAAAACCGTTCTTGGAGCATTATTCGCACCGTTCTCTTCACATTTTCTTATTATAAGTTCGTGAGGTGTTTTTACAATTTCGATGTGCGGCTGTTCGGTGTATGGATGCCCGATTATCACTGGAATCTCCTGGGTTTCCCTCGGCACCACCAGGAGTTCGATCTGGGCGTTGATGCCGTCGATTTCTACATCCACCTGTGCGGCTCCTAAAACACTTGTAACTGCACCGCCGTAGCCCGTAACGTCCTTCTTCTTGTCCCAGTCACACATAAGTTTTAATTTGGGTACATAATCATCCCGGATGACACAAACTTCCGCTCCCATGTCCACGTAACCCCTAACTTCCACCCCGTTAATTTTCACGTCCTTAAAATACTTTAGATTGTCCGACTGAGCATTTATTGTCTTTACTTGCGCCGCCACTTCGTTTGCAGTAGCACCCCGTTGCGAATTTTCGTTTCGCCCTACTACTTGTCTTTCTCGCGAATCGCGACCCGGTACTTGGCACTCGCGCGCGAAGTGTCCCATTTTCCCGCACTTAAAACACGGAAAACATTTGGTGTTATTTTCCACTCTCGGAGTGTTACAGTTTTTAGAAATGTGGCCCTCTGCTCCACAGCGAAAACACTTTCTCTTCTCTGGCAAAATACGCCTCTCTGGAACCGAAATTAAATCCAACCGTTCATTGTTCCTCAAATCACGAAGAAGCTGCCACTCATCGTCGTGTCGAACAGTCAGCAGAGATCTCGCAACTTCCCTGGACTTCAACCCCGTGAGCAGCATTTCTTTCGTTTCCGCGAACGACAATTTTAAATCGCGACACATCGCCATTTTTGCGTAAAAATAATCTTCCGCGCTTTCACTGGTTCTTTGTTTTCTCTCCGACATCTCTCTAAACCTTTCGGCGAGCGTTCTTCGATCCGTATAATTTTCGCGGAATCGCATCTCAAACGCTGCCCACGTTGTTAAGGTATCCTGGTGATATCGATACCACAACAACGCGCTATCTACGAGGTGTTGACGCGCCACCTCCAACAAAATTGCATCACCCCAAAATTGACGTCCCGCCATGGTTTTGATGTCCTGTAACCACTGTAATGCGTCTGATGCACCTCCTTTTCCATTGAATACGCGTAAACTTTGCGTTAAATCGGGCATTACGCAATACCCCATGTTTCTCGACGCCCCAGGCGCCTCCATCCGGCCCAACGGAAGACTGTTCTGCAGGCCACTTGTCTCCGACACCACCCCGTTTCCAGACGACCCCAGCGTCCCCGACGCCTCCTTATCTCTGGACAACTCCTGTATGTCTGGCGACCCTGCTACCTCCTGGTCAACCGCCGCCGCCGCCGCCGCCGCCGCCGCCACTGTCCCTGTCTGAGCCTGTAACGCTTCGCTCACCGCTGCCTTCACTAATTGTAAAATTGTCTCTAAGTTCAAAAATTCCTGTCCTGATTGAGGGATGATTTCCTTCGGGCTTTCTTTATTCTTATCGTCCGTCATTTTCCTTTATTTCTTTGACCACTAACAAACTAACACTAATAAAACCAAACTAAGTCTCCACGAATAATTTTTTTTTTCACGATCCCACTTCTGATAAATTGTTATAGTTTATAATTTATTACGTCAGGATTATAGGGTAAATAAACTACGATCTTCTCAACAGGACCTTTTAATTTTACTTTACTCTACAAAAGCCAGTTACAGACTAACTTATTTTCTAAAAATCCAGACATTCGGCATTCATCTTTAACACATGTTTCCCATCTTTCACACTCGCCCTAAAAGCCCTCACCCACACTAACCATTCGGACCTCCCAAGCATCCCTTACAATTCTACGAATTCATATCACTTATAATAAAAAATTTATGAAAACATTGAAACTTACTTTCCATTCATATTTATTGCTTCACAAACTAACACTTTAGTCGTTTAAGTTTTTTGCTAAAAGTGAATTAATTACGCTTATTCATAATTCTATATTTGTTTAATTTCTAAAAAGGAAGTACAAATAAATGTAGGTCATCTGAATTCATCTGTTTGATTACGAGTCTGAGTTGTTTATTATTTCTGCATTTCGTTTACTATTTCATATAAAAAATTTTGTAATAATAAATATTTTATTCAACTTCAAAAAAGTATACATTTATTTTTAGGATTCATATTTGCTTCTTCCGAACAATTGAAATCCGTAGAAAAATCTGGAGAATTTCTAATGGTTTGAATTAATCTATATTTCAATATCTTATCCATCTCTTCATTTTCTTCCTCTGGAAGAGCTTTATAACACCAGTTCAAGCCGGATTTTATCCAAAATAATTGATTTGGACTGTAGTTTAAATTCATAAGTTGCTCTTCTTCTCCATTATTTTCCACATATGTCTGATATGCTTTATACGCTATCAAATGACCCAAAATAAAGTCATAATTCACCGATACAACGTGTAAAGCTTCTAATTTTTTCTAAATTCAATAAAAATGAGTTGCGTTTTATGTTACTATCTACAACTTACATCTAATTTTTCCAAGTTTTGTGTTAAACAAGTTTTACTTCTCTCAAAACCAACGAACGTTTCTGGTCGGTCTTTATTCATTAAATTCAGTCCTTTCATTAACTCAGTAGCAACAGTTATACCTAAGCCAGCAAAATTCAAATATTGGGGACGTTCGTTTTTATATAAAAAACTGTCAAATATAAATCCAGGCAAAACTAAAACAGCTTATAAAATTATGAATAAAGATGTTAAGACATTTAATCACTTAATTGTTGTTTATCTTCATCTAAAACTACGACTAGTTGAGAATTTGCTTCAAACACTGAAGTTAAATCTGTTGTTGTCGGTTGTCCGATCATTCTCATTTTTGATATAAAATTACTTCTGGACCAATCGGTTATCATTTGTATTATATTATCGGATAAAAATACAAACTAAAATAGTATTTGAGAGTTTTGTTTTATAACAAAAATTTTTTTACTTTTCCATAATTGAAATGCTCACTAAGATAATGATCTTCAAGCATTTCGTCTGGACCTCCGATAACTTGTTCCAGATTTCCGTAAAAATCTAAATGTGATTCTCTTGTTCTATTGTTTCTCCATACAATATTTTCAATATAGTTCAAGAGCTGTTCGTTTACAGTTGTAACTAATTCTTCTGCATTTTCTTGTATTAGAGACTCTAAATATTCTTTGAGATAAGTAATTTCAGATATAAATTTAAATCTGAAGTGAAATGTAATAATAATAAATTTTCTCTGTTATTATAACCATCTACCTAGATTTAGTATCATCTAAACAAAACTGAAACCTGCCAATGTCTTCTCCAGATATTTCAATAATATATTCCATATATCGTTCACGAATTGATTGTGACAGAAATGGAGCAAAGTGTTGAATCATTTTCCATAAAATGTAATTAGCCTGAATTCTAAAAATGATAATTGTTTTTTCTTATAAACGTTAATTATTCTCAAATTTACTTATTTGAAGTCTCATTCAGTAATCGATTCAGTTCGAAAATATAGTCTACATTGAAAGCTAAAATTGAATCAAATCTCCATTTATGTGTTAAACCTGTGATTGATTTTAGAAAATACACTGTTTTGATATTATCCAATCTCAAATGAAACATTCGTCTTAAAGATATTTCCACATCAGTTGTATTCGCACAAATTGCATTCAATTTCCTTTCAAATTTTTCAAGATGAGCGAATTCTGAAATTGTATCGATTCCTGGTCTTGTGAGTTTCTCTAATATGTCTCTCTGCATAGCAAAATAAGCATCTGTCAGTGTATCGCCACAGTTTTCAGGTTGAGAAAGCTAAAAGAATAAAAATTAAAAAAAGCATCAAAAGTGTTGTCTTACTTTAAGTTCATATTCTTCAGCTTTGTATAAATCTACTTTAAGAAACCATTCAAATGGTAAACCTGAATTTCTAGCTTTAATCATTACATTCATCCAGTTGAAACTTTCGTCAGACCAATTGGTATACTTCCGAAGAAAGGACCATTCGCTGATTTCAAGTAATTTTTTTAGCAGAGTTTGATCACTGTCTTCATCTATTTCTTCTTCGTTTAAACAAGACTGAAAATATAGTTTCTGGATTTTTACAGGCTGTGAATCATCGTTTGATGACGGTTCTACTATAAGAGTGTCAAGTCGACGTTTAATTTTTTCTTTTTCTGCGTTCAGTATATTTTGGATTTGATTTTCATAAGCTGATTTCTCAAATTTACTACAAACAAAACTATAAAAGTCGTCACAGGGATCGATGGAATCATCAATGTAATTAGAAATTTCTACAGAAGATTCAAGACACGCAGAATTTGTACATTCTGTAGGTGTAGCTGTAACTTTAATTAATAAATAATTTTTTTTTGTTTAGAATTCAAAATTGGAGCATACAACTCACGTATCCAAAAAATAGAAACATTAAAGTGCAGATAACTGTTATTAGTAATATGACTAAAAATCCTAAACAAATAGATAATTTATTGTTTTCGCAACAACCATGCTGGTTGCTTTCATCTTCGATTTCCCTATAAATTCTAAATATAAATAGAAAAAAAATCTTCTGTTGAATACTTACTCTATACTCATGTTTATTTTTCAAACACGCAAAATAAACTACAGTTACGGTTTCGACTCGTTTCAAAGCGGAATTTGCGTTTATTATAGAGAATTTTTTAATAAATGATGTTTCTGTTTATAAATAGAAATATTCAACTTCCGGTGAAGAATAACATTAAAGGTTTAAATAAAACATAATCAGCAGAATTTTTTTTTTTATTATCGCAACTGGAACAAACTAGATTATAATATTCGACATTGCCTCTTTGCATACATCTTAGAATCCTCAGTGCAGTTGTAGTCTTGTGCGAAATTGTGTGAATTCCTCAACGGACCAATAATTTGAAAGCGAGAATAGTCCCTGTCTTGCTTGGAATAAATTTTGTTACAAGATAATTTACTCGTGTGAATCCAAAATAATTGGCTGGGTGTGAATTCCAGAGCGGGAAGCTTAGATTCTTGTGGATGCATCAGTGCCCATTCTTTGTAAGATTCATAAGCTAAATTAGGAGCAACAAAATCAGCTAAAAACTCTCGCATTTTCTTTGGTTTTTTTAGCTGGAAAAATAAAAATATAAAAAAAATAAAAATAAAGCATTTGACTAAAATACATCTGCATTGTGAATGTACGAAGACTCTTTAATCAAGCACTTGACTACAGAGTCAAAAGCGTCCGTAGTCCATATGCTGTTGTAATTTGGATTTTCCTCGTCTATAATACTTCCGTTGTTTCGTTTGAAAACATGCTCGAATATTTCGTACGCTAATGTTCTCCCTAATGTCGCATAATTGAAGTAATTCGGCAGTTTTGGATTATAAAATGCATCCCTTAATACTGCTGCTGGTATTACTAAAAGACCTGTTTTAATCCATATTGTCTAGAAGTGACAATAAACTTACCTAATGTGTTTCCATTCATAACCGTAAATCTGCTTATATTAACAAACTCCTCGTAAAATTTGACAGTTTTGTTCGATACTATTTTATTAACGGCTCCGTAATAGTTATCATAAAAACGCACTTTTCTTTCGGTTATCATATCTATAACATTGCTCGATTTAAATACAAACTAGAAACAGAAACGTTTTTAAAAGTATTCTTTGTCATCCAGTTAAGTTATTACTCCATACAATCCTAAATCTTCAGCAAATCCAAACTGATCAAATATCTGTCGAGGTCCTCCAATTAAAAATTCCATATTTTCCAATTTATTGAGTGCTTTGTATCTAACTTCCTTGTTTATCCAAGTAGCTTGTCTCAACAGATGTATAAATTTATTGCGAATGATGAAAAGCATTTCTTTAACTAATTGTTTTTTCTCCTGAGTCACATGACGGCGAACATACTCAGACTCCACAATCAATGGGAACCTAACGATTGTCAGTGGTTAAGATTGATTGCGAATAAATAGAAGAACTCACTGTTTTCTACTTTCGTTTATACAAAATTTTTGACGATCGTATTGTGGATGAATATCGTACTGAATTTCATTGAAATCTTCGAACTTTTCACGAACCGGTTGAGACAAAAATGGCCAAATTTCTTCTACGATCTTCCACATCATATAGTCTGCTACAATTCTGGCAAAATTTTAGGAAATTTTCTTTATCTTGATTATTGTACTACCTTTTTGGAGTACCGTAAATGAGTGTATTCAAATCTCTAACGTAATCGATAACTTCGTCAAAAATTATATAATCTGAACCTAACATTCTCAGTCCTGTGATATTGTTAATCAGTTCCAACCATCGAATATTGGGCCAAAGGGTTTCAATTTCATTTATTGTAATTTTTGGAGGTGAAACCAAATTTAAATGCGTCTTTTTGCTTCTATGTTCGTCAGCTAACTAAATTCTTTGAATGATTAATTTCGAAAAATATCAATACTTACAGTCCTAAGCGCATTTTCAAAATCAATAGTTCTTCCAGTTTCATAATGCGCCAATCTTTCCGGAGCACCGAGAGTAATAGCAACTTTAGTCAGTAGCTTCTGGCGTGGAAAAATTTCTGACTCTTTTAATGGAGAAAGGGGAGGAATATCAATCTTAAATATTTTATGACAATGGAGACCCATATTGAAAGAAAGACTTACTTTCAGAACATTGAGCCTAGTGTCATTAACGTCTTGATATACACTAAAGTCTAAAAACCAATCAAATTTTAGTCCAAATCTTCGACACTTTATTGCGACTTCTGTCCATTCAAAAAGAGTACCATCCCAATGGGCACCACGCAAAACTGGCCAATCCCCAACGCTAAAGAATAAATCTAAAATTGTCTCATCATCATCCATTTCAATCGCTCCTAAATTTGAACAAGCCATATAGAAAGATTTCTGCATCATGAATGGTTTAGAATCTTCAGGTTGTACCATCTGTCTTATCATTGCTTTTAATTCTTCTTCTGGAGGAGGTGATGGAAATTCTCGTCTATTTTTAACAAAACTTCCACAAGTAAAAGCATGAAAATCTTCACATGGATTGGCTAATTTATCAGCGTATCTAATTATTTGTGCCGATAGATTTATACAATGCTCAGATTTGCAAATGTTGTTATCTAGATTCATCACCAATTGTATTATTGTTAATTACTCAATCACTTACCTTTTTTATTATTTGACATAATAACAGCAAGTGCTACTAAAAGCATGACAAAAACTGATACAAGGAAAAAGATACATCTTATGAAAGTGCTTTTTTCTTTAAAGCAAAAGGTCACCATTTTCAATTATATCTTGTGTCTTCTAAGAACAAATTGCAACTTATTGAGACTGATACTTTTAGGTGTTTCACTGAACGTATGTGCGTAGGCCGAAAAAAATAATTTTATTAATCCGACTATTTGTAAAGTGTATAGGTCATAGAAAAGTCTAACGCTACTGTAGACTCAGTAATTTGGCTGAGTTAAGCACGTATTTCAATTTAGGCAACAGCTGCCATCTAAAATCTTTGAAAATGGTAAATCAATGTTTTTCATAAATATTTTGCGAGGAAATGTATCGTGTCATTATATAATTTCGTTAACGTAAATGAATTAGACACACTTATCAGCTAGTAAATATAGTAATCAAGAAGATTTCTAAGGCGCAAAGACATCAAATAAAATATAATTGCCGAATAATTTCGTTTTTTTGGTTGTTTTGTATTACATCATATTCGCAAATGTGCTTATGTAATTGGCCCATTTTTTACACCCATGTGAATGCGTCCAGTAATTAAATACAACCCAATTGAATGACGCAAGAATGCATAACATAACCTTGAAATAATAATACTGAAAACTGTAACAAATATTTATTTTAAATGCACTTGAATTACAGTCTTGCATATTTTTCTCATGCACATTGAAAGTCTCGTTTAAAATACTGTGATTGGACGACTTCCTCAAATTTATACAAGTCATCTTCAGTTGAACAGTACATCGAACTTGAATGAATCCAGAACAGTTGCTTTATAGTGTAATTTAACACTGGTAGCTTTCTTTCCATTCCTCTTTTCTGAAGCCATCTGAGATACCCCTCGTAGGCTATATTTACACCTTCTTCATTGATTGTTGAATTGGATATTTCTTCTTCGGCCTCTATAATTTTGTCGCCAATTGTTCGCCCTATTTTTGCAAAATTTATGTAGTTTGGTTGATCCCACATAAAGGCATCGCTATAGACAAGATTATAAGGCAAATCTGAAATTTTTACGTTGTCTTAAAAATATTTCTAAAAAGAATTTATCTTACGTATAATATTTTCATATGGATCAAAATAAGTTGCAAATTTTTTTGTATCTTCATGGTAACCTTCTCTAATGCAGTTATCCGCTTCTTTATGCAAGCACTTGTAAAATTCATTTTCAACATGGAATTGTATATCGTTTATCATTCTGATGATTTTATTGGATTTGAATTCAATCTGTAAGTTCTAAATGTAGCTTAGATAGAATTTATTGATCCTTCTTACATTGGTAACACCAGAATCTATACCTTCAGGTCCTTCAATTATAACGTCAGCTGTAACTTCTTCAGTTTTGTTGTAACTTTGGTAGATCAAATTAACCATACACTGTAGTAGAGGTAAAGTATGGTCGCTTTTATATTTACGTACATATTCATCCTCTATAATACTGTGAAATCTTCTTACAGTCTGAGCATGACAATGTTCTTCTCTACTTAACAACTCAACATATTTGCTGTACACTTCTCTTACATTATTTGTGGAATATGGCAAATATGTTTCAATTGTTTTCCAAATAAAGTAATTTGCTTGCGTTCTGGAATTGTAAAATGATTACTATTTCCTTTTATATTTACAATTTTTACCTTTTAGGCGCCATTGCCAATAGTTTGTGTAATTCATACATGTAGTTTTCAGAAGCGACAACTATTATTGTAGAGTTTGTAAAAACTGCATATCCTCGAGCTAAACCATTCAAAATTTCAAATAGCAAATTTTCAGGCCATAAGTCATTCATTTTTGACACAGTAACTTTAGTATAATCGCCATCAATTAGTAAATCTTTCCAAGCATTTTCACAAATCTAAATTCACAAATTTGAATTATGTACAATTTTTTACGGGAATTACCTACTCGTGAGAGGTTGCTTTCAAAAATCATCATCTGATTTAGTTGTGCTTGTATTAGATCAGAGCCTCCAAATTTAACAGCCAGCTGACCAATAATCTCTTGATAATAAGAAGTTTTAAAGTGGAAGGAAGTAGATTTTAATTTAGGTGGATTAATCTAAAACAATCAAATTCAGAAAAGCTATAAATGATGTAATTCGGTCACCACCAGTAAACGATTTGTACCATTTTCATCTTTGTAATAATCAAAACTTAGTAGCCAGTCTGATTTAACACCCCAAGGTCTCACTTCAACCATAAATCGTTGCCAATTGAAATTTTCTTCATCCCAGTCTTTTCCTAAAAGAAGAGGCCATCCACCTATTTGAGATAAGAGAATTGAGAGAGTATTTTCATTGTCTTCTTCGATTGCAGTGTTATTAGTACAAGCTTGATAGAATTTCTTGACTGTTTTTAAAAGCGGGCTGTCTCTGTCGTAGATGTCAGAAGTAATAAGATCAAATTTTTTTTCTTCGCGAATTGGAATGTAATTGCCACAAGCAAACTGATGGAAATCATCGCAAGGATTTGTAGCAAAATCTATAGTTTTTAAAAGTTTATATGTAACTTCAATACATTCATGTGTATCACAGTTTTTCTCTAAAACACTTACATGTTGAGGTATTATTATCTAAATTGAAAAAAGCTCACCGTTCAAGAAATGCGCTATAATGAAAGCGGAAAGTGCTATTAATACTAACAACGATAGAATAAGAAGAAAGAGTAGAACTTTTTCAGCTCGTGTCATTAGGGTCCAACAGTCCTGTGAATCTCTCTCGCCTTCGCCTTGACTAAAATTATGTTTTTCTTATTCTGAAATATCACACACTTTCTTTACCTTTCAATCGTGTTTCGTTGATTTCGATTCGAATTTATATCGAATGGTTTAACGGAGTTTTGGAACATATCCAACATCATCGCACTGCAAATATGAAAACACTTTTGTGTGAAGGACGCGTTAAAATAAAATTGTATAAACGAATTGTGTCATCTATTAATATTTTTTGTTTATACCGTCATTTTAATTTGTAGTTTACGAGCCATATTTTTGCACATGTTTTCGAATTCTTTTAGTACGTGATTGGAAAAGCGGATGTTGGCCATTAAATACATACTTCATGAAATGTTTTACTGGATAGAATTATTCGAAACTAAACTTATTGCTTGCTTCACTTCTTACTTACACGACTTTAGCTTCTTCCTCAATATTACGTGATCTAATTCCATTACAGTGTTTTTACTGTTAGCAACAGTTTTGCCTTATTTATCAAAGTATTTGCAATTTATTGAAAATTATTTAGTACCTTGTAATTTAGCTGTAAATAGATTTTAGTTAGATCTCCCAGCGATTCTTGATACAGACTGAATTATCATGAGCTTGGCTTTGGCACCGCTTCAAAAATGATTTTTAAATTTGCATTTTTAGCACGGCGAAAAAGACCTAATCAACAAACGCTTAACAATAATATTCATAAGCATTGAAGCTGTATTATTCAAATTTCGACATTTTACCTTTACATTCACATATTTTGTTATTCTGTTATGGAAGTTTAATGTCTTCCACATATAACGCCTAACCATTTATGGCGCCAGTCAATTCTAATTTTCTTCACGTCGCTCGTATTTTTCACTTGTCGCGCATAATTTTAATATAAATGTAAATATTTGATCTCGACTTGAAGTCATAAAATATGTTAACTTCACCATAGAAGCACTTTAGCATTTTTCACAGAAAAAATATTCTTTTTTTAGATCTGTTTGCCGCAACTGCCCCTGGCCTGACAATTCGATGTCTTCGAACGAAGGAATGAACGCTCAAATTTCCCCACCTGCACTTCCGTCACCCGGAGGTAAATTACCATCATTAGATCCAACAGATCGATTTTTGGGAAAAGGATCACCTTTTGCACCATCAACAGGTGATCCTCAACGACATTCTCAAAGCGACGATGACTCCGGATGTGCTTTAGAAGAATACACTTGGGTACCGCCAGGACTTCGACCAGATCAAGTGAGTTGAATATTTAACATCGTCTCGCTTCATTTCTAGAATAAGTGATGCATAAATGGCAACGAGGCTTTACAGTAACAGCCGTCATTTCTTTTTAACCAAATAAAGTTAGCTTGTTATTAATCGCATTATTGTAATTATGTTAACCATGGCACTGCCGTTATGCGGATCTGGAACGTGCTATAATTTTAAAATAAGTAATAATTATACTTTTTACAACTTGGCGTTCGACATTGAATTGATAGTGTTGGAGCAAGTACGTGAGGAATTATACAATAATTTTCTAAGTACAGCTGCATTAAAAAAAAAACAATTTATTTTATCTCACCATTAGAAAAATGAATTTATTTTGAGAATGTCAAGATTACAAAGCCATTAATCAAGCTGTAGAGCATACAATTAATCATTACAAATTTTTAGTCAAGACTGACTCCAATTATTTTTATGAGTTCTTGAAAGCTTGCGCTTTTTCCACGGTTTAAACCTGTAAGTAAAATCTATTGTCTGCCATGTCAGTATTTATTTCTTCATACTTGATTAGTTCCAAACAGCAAGTTACAAATACCCACCTACATGTTTGCATAAATTGTATAAATCCAACTTGTCTGTGTTTCAAGTTTACACATAATAAACTTGTCTGAATATTCAGTCAGCTGCCGAATACTTCAATATTTTGTTGAATGTAAATTGTTGCATGAAACGAATTCTGCAACAATTTTGACGCATTACATTTTAGCAGTGGCACTCTGCATGTAATCGTTTGGGACAAGTTGAAAAACTAGTTCGGTATGCAAATATGCCACCCCTTGTCTTGTTTACCGTCCATCATGAATACTGACATCGCCACAGGTTCGAAGAAATTTTTGCTCAAAATACACTATCAAGGTATTTGTTGTTTAATTAAGAATTATGGTTTTGTAGCGTTCAGTAAATCATTACAGTGTTGTCGTAAGATATTGTCGAGTGTTATTTACCGATCATTGTACAGACCGTTTGTCAGTAAGTGGCACACTATAATGAGGAACAAGGTTGCTACACCTTACAATGTCAACCTAACAATCTTGGCTTTCCCGAGAATTGAAGTGAAGCAGAAAAAGCAAAAAGTTGACATTCGAAGAAGAAAAAAAAACCTGAAATTTTAGTGTCTATCATACATATTCATAGACTTTAAATGAATGAAATATTTTAATCCAAATCTTTAATAAGAGTACTGTCTGGAGGTAACGACAACAAATCTGCAGAAGCATTGCTCTAGAGCAATTATTAGTTGAAACAAGTTGATTGAAATGTAAGCGGAAAATGAATCTTTTTATTGTAAAATTCTTAGAATAAATCCGATGTTATCTATCATTCAGATTCTTCATATTAATCTACACAAGATTCTTTGATGCAATTATAACTTTAATAGCAACTTCTTTGAACCTGTACAATTGGAATCATACTGAGAACAATGCTATTCTCGGTTAAGAAATGCACTTTTCATTTAGCTTTATCCAGATTTAACTTTTTCATCTCAACGATTGTAAGAATCGTTTTGTCTTGTACCTTTTCTGTTCGTGTTTATTACATCAGCCTCTTTTCAATATCCGATACTTCTTCATTTATTACATGACTGTCGGTCTCTATAAAGTGTGAAGTTTAATGCATCCTGCCGTGCTTTGCGGTTAACTCAACCATTATTCTCTATCTAAACGAAGACAGGAAGAGGATATATCGGATATCTGTAACTGAAAAGAAAGAAACATGTCTTTTGCCTCCTCGCCTTCCTGTAATGTGTGCTAACCACATCATATCGTCTATCACGTGCTTCAAAGTACAGAATCAAGTTGAAGCCTTCTGCTCTGTAACTTGAGCTTGTTTTTGCTTGAGTTGCGAAAAAAGTTGCTTATCTTTACACACAAAGATGGGTTCAAAAGACCAGATAAAGCGTATGACGGGATGTCTTGTTGAATCGAAGCGTGTTCTACGATTTTTAATTTCTCTGAGATATAGTTTACCATGCGGGTTTTATGCAGGGTCATTGTTGGACAAGCGAGAATAATGAGATGACTTAATCTTAATTCTTATTTTGAGTTACAAATGTTGTAAGTAGTGATTTAAACACCCATTTGGCTTATTATTGCTCTCGTGTGCTCTGATTATCAGCGCACGGCTTCCGATGACAACGTAATTAATCAACAGATTCAGCTAATCGCCTTCAGAGAGCACTTAATTGTGAACCCTCCGAGACCACCATCGCTGTACCTATTCATACTATTAACTCCCTAATTACCAAACGTGACAAAACTAAATTTTAGTTAATATCCTCACTTCAAACCGACTGAATCGGAAATATTACAAGTCTTCGTGACGCAAACAGATTGCCTTATCCAATCCAGAAAACTCCACGTTCAGAAGCGCTAGTCACAAATCGTGCTTCCATTTAATGTAAATGCATATTATAACAATTATTTGAGCATAATAAGACTACAGCAATGTAAATTGGATTCGTGAGTTTGAGTCTGTTAAAAATAAGAATTGCAAGCCAGTGTGGTCCGTTGGTATCACCAGGAAACTCTCGATATACTCTTATTCAAATTAGGTTCTGATCAAACATTGTTGTATTAGCATACAGTTTGTATCGCTATGCTGTTAAACAGAAAATGGCCGATAGGTACAAGCCATCTAATTTAATTCTGCTGATCTAACTCTTATCCGTCATTAAAACTACTCGTGTTTGGTACCCATTAAGGCTAATCCAAGATTCAAACTAATGGTGGCTTTGAGATCGTGGCGTAAATGTTAGAAAAAGGAGCTTAGAGGAGATTGCAATTAAGACATCTTTCTGAAACCATCGATCCGTACAAGCTAGAATTTACCTTCTACTCTAAAAATCATGAAAGTACTAAACGGAAATACTTTTTGAAAAACAAAAATAATGAAGCCATCGCCACTTGTCACGATTACGCCCCGTTAAATTAACTTAAACCAAACACGAAAGGATGGTTTTCATCAGACTAATGCAATTTTGATAATAACAGAATGATTGGTAGCTGCTAACGACCGTTCAGAAAGTACAATAATTCAGTTGTTTACACGATACGATTACCTTAAACAAGATGCTCGTGATAACGGTTCGATAATTTATTATTTTGTCGTTAATGTGAATGCGTTTTCCTGACATGTTATTTTATTATAGAGTATTTTTATTACAGGCTGTTATAAAGCGGTGTAATGTATCAAGTTTTACGATACCATTCAAAGTTTCAATTGATTTTTTTCTTTTTCACGTTTTAAATACATTTATATAGATTACTGAGGGTGTTAGAATATTATTCATGAATGTATAGTTTCTGGATTATGGCCAACAACGATTATTAGATTCGTTGAAATTAACGGAAATTTTGATAGTGAGACTTTAGCTTTATCATTTTCACTGCCAAATATAGAGACTGTAATTAGTTGGGAATTGCTAAAATTTGCATTATCTGTGAATAATAAATTACTGAAATGGTAGGCTTCATCATTTTGATTGGCCATACGTGTTTATGATTTTGAGTGTGTCTGTGACTACAAATGGATATAATTATTTACAAACTATGATTTGTCTACCTAGAATGAAAATTTATTTTATCAGAAGTTTTGTGCTTCCATACAGCAATAACATTTTAGACTAGAGTCTTCTCTTAACACGAGAAAATTCTTATTTTATTCTCAATATGCGTTAGCAGGTTTAATTTAATTACGTTAATTGTAACTGAGTAATATCATATTCTCTTTCTGTTTTTCAACCCCAAATAGTCTATAATGACGAGTGACATCTACAAAATCAAGGTGTTAGTTATCATTTCTGTCATTTGCGCACAAGTCTTGCGCGAAAATTAAAAGTAATAACTTGATAACAGATTCACCAACTTATTTTTCTCAAATAATCGTTAATATAGAATAAAATTATTTTCTTATATCTTGAGCTCTTTGATTGTAAAAACTTGCTGTAGATGAAACACAACTTTAAAGCAAAAAATAACAACCAGTTGGATTTGAAGTCATTCCAGTTTTATTTCGCCTTTGATACTGAAAATAAACAACTGTGAGCTGAGTTTTGTTAAGCATGCTTATAATAAGTTTGTAGGCACAATTTATTAAGTATTTGCTTGTATATGCTTGTTTACATAGATTCTTTCTTTTAGTGAAAGAAGTAAAATTTCTTTGACCTTATGCAAAACTTATTTGCTATTATTTTCAAACTGAATTATTACATTTGATTCGGGCAACATTGTTCATCGTTATTGTAATTAAAAATATCTTCTTCCTGACCCAGCGCATCCACCATTTTTCTATTATTATTAAGATAGTAGTAGAATTTTTTTTTTTTAATTCATATCGGTACTGTTCTTTACTTTTCCACATTAAATATTTTTTTCAAGTACTATTATGATTATTTCCAGATTATTAAAATGTTAGTTGAAATAAGTCGACGATCGACCAGTTTTGTGAAATGTTTTTAAGATGAACCAAGACTTGTCCGCTCAGACGTATCTGTTTGATTTCAAGTAAATAAAAAAAAAAAATATGAACTAAAAAAATTGTGTTGATTTTTGCAAGGTTGCTACACCTTATTGAAGAAACCTCTGAAAACAGATACCGTTTAACGACATGGTATAGGGTTTGTTATGTTTAACATAACGTTTGTACATATTTTATATAGGTAACTGAACTTCCAAAAATGCCGAAAATTCAGTTAACTATAATAATCCATACTGTGAATAAACCAAAGAAGTTCAAATTCACTTGTTAAAATTATCTATTATTATCTTCCAAAAAATTATCGCTTGACCCGAGCAATTACTTTAAGTATTTTGCTCCAACTGAAATGATTTAGCACATTTCTCGCAATAAAAACCTTTCATCTTCCATAGAAATTTCGTTCCAATTCCAAACATATTTTGTTTTTTATGATCTTCATACATCAGTTTACAGTTACTCTTTTAGAATATTATTATGAGATTCTGCAAGAACAATTCTAGTCAATTAACTTACGGATTGCGTTTTATATCTTAATGCGTTTCGGTTCTGCTCAGTTTGCAAGCGTATAAACAAGCAATTTGTTATGTTGTCCGTAACAAGCAACGTTAATATGACAAAAATGACGTGTTAAAACCAGAAAATTAAAGACGCGATGACCGTGTGAATAGTCAAGCTGTTTAAGCAACATTGATAAATGAAGGCATTTTAATTCCGATTTTTCATTGAAGATTATTATGAAGAAGGCGAAGGGTCAAATTATCTGCATAGTCTAAAGGAATGTACCTGGACTAGTTTCAAATCTTCTTTCTTTCAACCTCCTGCTGCACAATACAAGATACAAATATGCTATGTTATCTATTGGACAGCAGACATGGTAAAGAATTGAAATAACGGACTACGATGACTGGCACTGTTTAAATAAATTGTTTTGAAAGAGAGGTTTGATAAACATACAAGTACATAAATTGAATTAAAGTGATGGTCTTTATTATTCTGCGGAACTGTAACGAAGGAAATAAAAGATAGACTGTTTGTTATGCAACAAAAACTAATTTAATCGTTTGCTACAAAACTATCTAGAGTACAAAGCGATTTGTTTTCATAATTTTTCTTTCCTCCTGTCTTTCTTATTTTATTTTGATTTCATTTCATTATGACTGGCTTTTTCGCAATGTTTGTACGCGTGCTGAACATAAACGACCCTTGAATAGCTCATAACTGCCTTCCATTGGCCATAACCATAAACGCTGAAATAAAAGCTTCAGACTATACTTTTATTCCATTAAACCAAAAGTTCGTCCTAACTTTGGGAAAAAGCAATATTGACACTTATCTTCCAATGTCAAACCTCTAAGTTCACTTATGACACTTTCATGATTCTTGATAAAAACTGATTTATGAGATCATAAAGGACGTTTCTTGGAATATGACCTGACAGGATGCGTGCCAAGTTTTTTTTATTACTTCTATTCCATTTTAATTAAATTCTTTTGCAGAGTTTTCTTTATCAGACTTGATGCATTTACAGGCAAAGTACGCTAGGGTAGATTATTTTTACGTTGGCTTTTTATTAGAAGGTATGTTATCAAAGATAATAAAACGGAAATTTATTAGCTAATACTAAAATAACAAATGTTAGTATGGGAAAAATTTAATGCTTGTTTAACGAATTACTTTTTCGTTTTTAATTGGATTCTGAAGGAGGAAATACACTTTGCACATTAATTAGTGAAGTCAACAACATATGACTCATTTACGAAATTACAGCATTAATAGATTAAATAACTGTATTTACAAAAACAGACAACTGAATATTGCTTGAAAGCAGGAACAGCTTTGATAGATAATAATTATGAAGAAATAACTCTTTTACCTCATTATTGCAACTCTGTTTCATCGACAGTCCATATACGTGTACTGGTAGTTGAAAATATCAGACCCAACTAATAGTATGTGTGATTCAGTGATTTAGACAAGTTTTATTATAATTAAGTATCATATCTGCTATAATTGAATGCTTCTGAGTTAAAAAATTTAAATCCCCATCACTGTCAGTTTACATTTGTTTTATCCCAGTGCTGTTGGAAAGGAATAATCAAATGCAACTACAGTTGTATAAATACGAGAATCGATTACACTTTGGTTCATTTCAGTCATAAATAAACTTAACTAGCAATGAACTCTTCTGAGACAGACATTATTTATACAAGAATAATGACATAAATCATTTTTACTACTGAAGTAACTGTGGAAGATGCAAACTCACATTTTAAAATCAGCTATTTTATTAGTCAGTTAATGTCTCATTTGTTTTTTTTTTTTTTTATTATTATTATTTCTGTATTAAATGTAGGTTATCCCCCTTTGAAGTAAATCCATTTTAGCAAAAACACAACCCATCAACAGCGGTGTAAAACTGGTCGTAATGTAATTCCACTTGCTATTTACATGGTAAAACTTTGCCGAATATATCCCCCTTCTTTTTTTACGAGCCACTAGAGTGCCCTAATTCTCATGTGCCCAACGGTCCGTCCCTACCCACCACACCTGTTGGCTCTAGCTACTCTTCTATTTCAATAACTTTTCTCTTTTCATTCAAAAGTCACTCTACATTCGGTCGACTGTTCCTACCTGTTGCTTTTTCGACCCACACCTGAGGACGTAACTTGACAGGTGGTTCTCATTACCATTGTCTTCAATCAACTTATAGAAGTATTTGACCAATGTTTAATTTTTCAGGTGCACTTATACTTCAGCGCCTTGCCAGAGGATAAAGTGCCGTATGTTAACTCCGTGGGAGAAAGATACAGAGTGCGTCAACTCCTGCAGCAACTGCCGCCTCATGACAACGAAGTGCGGTACTGTCACGCCCTCAGCGATGAAGAGAGAAAGGAATTGAGACTGTTCTCGGCGCAAAGAAAAAGGGAAGCTTTAGGAAGGGGTGCTGTCAGGCAGCTGCCAGCTCCCATGCAATGCGATGCTGTAAGTGTTGACATTTTCCAGTGGCTCTGATAATCCGATCTGACATAAGTCGGAATTCCTTGCTTTCTCGATATTGTTGATAGTTTGGAATCCGCTGTACAAATAAGCATCAAAGCTCCCTTTCAAAAATTGCCGCATTTAAGTTTTTTTCTCATTTTCACGTTTTGTAAATAATTGTGATTTCTATGGGAAAATATGAGAAAACGAGTAATATAATTAATTGTTTTGCCTTTAGGACTATAACTGATCAAAAAAATGATAAATTATACTGTTTGATTGTAATTCAAAATTTGTACTTATTGCGTGAAAATCATAATTTTTAAATAAGATAGTCACTTTAATTGTGACGTTACAACTTAATAACATCCTGCAATCTCTTCAGTTCGTTAGAAATCAAATTATTAATATTGCACGCTTGCATGCTGAGAACAATTATCCTAAGTTATCAATTTTTCATTGCCAGTACCAGGAAAAACAGAAAAAACTCTTTTCCACGTTTGTACAATATTAAGTTGGAAACACTTTATCAAAAATGTCAATGTATGAAGACAAATAAAAAAATCATTTTCAAAAGTGATAAATCTTTCTTTATGGTTTAGTTTTCTAATTATTATCTAAATAATGCAATGAAAGGAAAAATCTTATTCAAATTTTCTTTCTGACTTCGACTTTCTAGGGCTAGAATAAATATAAAATAAGGCACCTGTTGCCCTCTCTGTTATAAATTCATCCAACAATAATAACACGCAATTTCAAGACCGCACCCTACACCCCAACAATGTTATTATTGACAGTTTAACGTACGGACATAACCCACCATAGGTTATTTAAATCTCCTGTTAGAAATTATGACCCATGTGAATTATGACACTATGGTGTAATATACCAAAGTACACGTCTTACTATATTTCGTACTTTTCGATATTTATTTGCTATATTTTATAACGGTATACAAATAGATTGTATAAAACTTTGTCCAATAGATGTCTAAGTTTGTTTTCTTCCTTCACAGAAGCTACGCTTACCAATAATTATGACTGGCTATAATCTTCTATCTCAACCTATACCTTATATTATAGAAAATGAAAGTTGGAAATTTTCATTAAATTGCTTATGAGAACGGATAAAATTGGCGCCAATAATTCTCAAGACTATTCAAAAGAGGAAATCAGTTGTGGTTGTTTATAGTCAATATCGAAAACAAATCTTTTTTTCTTTTAGCCTAGCTTGGTCGGAGGTTAATCAGTCTCATAAATTTCGATCGCAAAAACAGGTTAATCATCATCTAGTTAAACGTAAGAAGGCCGTTAAAGGCTCCATTAGTTCTAAATGCCACAATGGGGCGCAAGCTCAAGACCGTCGAAGCAATTTGACGTGGCCAGTAACTCTTGATTGACGCGATTAATTAAACTTATCCTAATTACGCGGTTGGTGGCTCTAGGGAATCAGGCATCATAAAACTGTTTATAGAGCCCTCTGAACAACTTATATTAAGAAAACAGAATCGCAAAGAGAGAGATCTTGATGGATATTTCCTTTCTCAATGCTAATAATATTACTGGTAGTATTGTTAAAGGGTCATTAGAGATAAACGGTTATTTTATGAAATATTTTACTTTTTATTTGCTAGCGAGGATCTCTCCGTAATTCCAAAGTAATCCCTATGGTGTCGTTTTACTGAAATTGGTAGAGCTTTAATTAAGTTTTTCCGGAGGCTATGTGGAACGTGTTTGTTTGGTTCTCAAGAGGTCGAAATAAAAGTCGAAAAGTTTAGACGAATCATCTTTTTGTTTTTATGAATTTTATGGGGTCTTTATTTAAAACAGTAATTATAAAAATGCAAAATTTGCATTTCTTTCATTTCAGTGATAATTGGATAACCTCCGGCGGGAGCTGTGGAACTAATTGTTTAAGAAAATGAACTTTCAACAATGTATTGTTACTTCAGATTAGTTACTCAAAACTTGTACTGTTAAGGTGCTGAATTATTACACGTGTTAATATTATAACTGTATATAGTTTATGTTTATTGCTTTTGAATTGACGATTGTAGCTGAAACTTTATGATGAATTAGTGGAAAAAAATAATTAGAAATATTCACCACTGTTTAGATGAAATAGTTTAAAATATTTCATTAATTTTTTTTGTTGGAATTTTTTTATAATTTAAAATCGTCTGAAAACAGGCTGTCCTCAATCCTGCAAAATTCTGATAATAGTTCAGCTGTCTACAAGTTATTTTTTGTAATCTTAACATTTTGGAGTAGTGTGACAGTGTAGGGTCAAAAACTGAGAAAACTTGAAAAAATAACTATCTAATTCCTAAAAATACATTTAAGATTTTGGTTTTTATCAGCAAGTACAGATATTTAAATTTTTCAGTAAATAATGTGATCTGTAACTTAGAAGATAAATGTGTTTTTTGCTGCTTGACTCAATCTAATCGTGATATTCAAAATGTTCTTAAACTCTACCCCAACCCACGACAATAATTTTAATAGTCTTACTTTGGCCAAACTTTAAAACCTCCCTTCGTTGAAAGGGAAGCAATATTTTAAAGTGCCTCCGCATTCGTTTGACGGATTCAACCGCCTTAAAGTTCTTATTAAACCTCATCTAGACACTTAAGGGCTAATGCAGTAGTTTTAATGAATAAAAGACCCGCGATATTCTTCCACGATCGTTTGCTTCGACCCATTAATTCTCAAAAACTTCTCCACTTTAAATAACTTGAAAGAATCATCATTAGGTTACTTAGTGTTGAGCCTCAATTTCAAAGACGAAATTCTTGAACCGTGACCTTGCAATACTTCTTTTTAATGTAGACGTAAGGCGAATTTTACATTTTTCATGTGTATTAAGCGTATGATCATGTATATGGAGTTCATCGTCAGGGTACGGCCATCAAAAGGATGCCCTTCGCTTTTATTTATTACCCTTAATGTGTAACCATTAGCGCGGATATTTGCATTAATACGCCTCTGCATGGCTATTAGCGCTTATTATGTGTCCATACTTTTATCGACTAAGGGTAATTAATCGGGATTCTTTATTGCCCCGTAAAGACATAAATAGACCGATATTTAATAAGCTCATGTTACTTAAACAGACCTGGGGCTGCTAAGATATCTATATATATTACAATTAACCTACTCTAAATTTTAACTCTTTATTTAATTTAGTTGTTTTTTAGATTTATAACAGTAAATGCCTTGTCCAAATGTCAACTTTTTCTGATTTAAAATACAGTTTCCTTCAATTTATAATCTATTCTCATTTATCAATTTTTTACAGTCCAACGGACATGAAATAAGTGCTAGATTTTATTTAATTTATCTACAAGTATATGATTCTTAGCTTAATTAATCAATTAAGTTAATTATTTAAAGGCAAATAGCTTTAATTTATTCTTATTAGCATATAGCAAAAGTAATATTTGAGAGCGTTTCGATTAGTGTATCTTGTAGTGTCAGCTGTGTTGACATAAAATGCCAATTTTGTTGACAAAATCTGTCTGTAAGAATGTTATAATCACACCTACGCCCATATTAAAAAAAATATCAATAGAAGTTTTTATATACAACAAAGTTTTAAATTCTGTACAAAATTAATCCTAAACTGGAAACCAACTGACACCTGAATGTCAATCTCCTAAAGCCTAATTACCCATATGTCCACCAAAACAAGAGAAACTCACTCCCTTTATCCACATTTGTATCAAGCTGACATAGGATAATACTCTTCTTTTTGTGGATTTCTGGTGCGATTTAATTTCGTTGCCTCAGGCCGTCGACACACGGGGGTTACAGTATCGTATAAATATGGCACTAATTCACTTTGGACCGCTGGTAATACCTCCCTGTCTCAGTCACTCCCTTTGGCCATTGCTGTAAATCGCTTTCGTCCTTGTTCTTCTCCTCATCCGCGCCATTTGTTCCAGACAGATTTATTAGCAACATGAATTTTCGCCACGGCGGCATGTGACAGATTTCTACGTATGGCGCTACACCGCCCCCAATTGATGTAACTTTTTTTTTTAAAAAGGGGAGAATCTTATGGAAACAATTTTTATATAATGTAGAAATATAGATTTATTTTTAGAGAAAATTGATTTCTTTTTATTAATATTTTTTTGTGTTTTTTTTTTTTAATGTAGTGTGAAGAGATGTTGGCTACTGGCGACATTTGTGTGTTCGCATCCAGAGCAGGTCCCAACACCTGCTGGCATCCAGCTTGTTTTACGTGCAATGTCTGCAGAGAACTTCTTGTCGATCTGATATACTTCTACAAAGAGGGCCGCTTATACTGTGGGAGACACCATGCAGAAACCATCAAACCAAGGTGCTCGGCTTGTGATGAGGTAATTATTTTGTTCCCACGCAAAGCTATAGGAATAAAGAGGAAAGTGAGATAAATAGGATAAAATGCAAAATAATTATAGTCCCGAAGAGTTCGGATTTGATCGCTACTACACCACCCTCTGCTTATAGTTGTAAATTTTTCCACTTTTATTTTTTTAATTTTTTCTCATCTGGAATTGATTACCTGCACTCTTAAAAGCATCTAGTTGGGTGGTCCGGAAATGACAGGTCATAATATTATAATATACCTATTAGCTGCATTTTTATGAACCGTGAAATATATTTAATGAAGTCTAGAGAAATCAAAACCTTTTTCAATTTCAATTTTAGCTCAGTCAGCAAAATGAAAAATTATAAAAGCTTTACAAATATTCGTATTTTAAAAACTCGAAAATTTACTGCATGCTCCGACTGGCACGGAATATTATTGCTATTTAATTTTTCCTGTCAAGTGTAATCGCGAAATATTTATTTGAAATCTTTTATAGATAATCCTAGCCGACGAATGTACCGAGGCAGAGGGTCGCGCTTGGCATATGAAGCATTTTGCTTGTTCGGAATGCGAGCGGCAACTTGGGGGCCAACGCTACATTATGCGCGACGGTCGTCCCTACTGCCTCCATTGTTTCGACGCCATGTTCGCCGAATACTGCGATTCCTGTGGTGAACCTATCGGCGTCGATCAGGGTCAAATGAGCCACGAGGGTCAACATTGGCATGCTACCGAACTATGTTTCTGCTGCCACACATGCCACACATCTTTACTAGGAAGACCTTTCTTGCCAAGACGCGGCGCTATCTATTGTTCAATAGCATGTAGTAAAGGCGAACCCCCAACACCGTCAGACAGCTCTGGGCCAGGGACGCGTATGCCAAGACAAACAAGGAGTCGGCCACCCAGACCCCCATCACCTAATGAATCCAGCACACCACCGCCATCTCCTAGCAGAAGACATAACATTTCAGCTTCACCGACGACGTCCTCACCATCATCACCTCATGGAGTTTTGCAAATCAACTCTTTATCGAGATCACCGCCAGTTAGGTCACCAAAGATGGGTAGAAGGGCGTTACAAAGGTAAATACAGTTTTTAATGCAAAAAAAATTGTTTTTCTAATGAGATGTTATTTTGTTATTTCATAGGTCGCCGAAACCAGATCGATCCATTCCTGGCACGCCTACCCCTTCTGATAATGGTAGCACCCACCAAACACTTCCAGACCCTCCACTTCCAAGCGAAGACTTAGCTTCACGAGGCCTTCCTTCAGGTCCCCAAAGTCCAGGAGGACGAGGGCTCGATCGTGTCCTTCTCGAAAGAAATTTAGAACGTCTTATTAGTGAACGAAGCGCTCAAATCCATTCTCCTGACCTTGAAAAACTCCTCCATGCTCGCGATCGAAGTCGAGAACCTTTACATCTCGCCGACTTAAGCCTAGACGACTGGCAGCCTAAAACTAGTATCGATAATCAAACGGAAAAACCAGACAATAACACGAACGAGAAAGAGAACAACAACACCACTTCCGAACAAACACCACCTCACGCCTCTTCAATGCCCGAGTTAGCACTTCCAGGCTCAAGCGAGAGTGGGGGTAACTCTACTACTCCGGGATCGCCCAACAAAAGAGGTCGAGGACTACTTAGCGTGCGTTTCCAAGGAGACAACGAAGCATTCGAAGGTGATGAGGGCGATAGCGCTAGTTTAGAAGCCTCGAGAAAATTTCCTAGAAGTCGCAGCTATGCTGGCCGCTCCCGTCACGTGGATACTTTGGAGCGGAAAGGCCGTCCTAGAAAAACCAATTCTGAGTCACAAATGGCCGGAAGTAGTCGACAAGACGATGATGCGGAGAGTTACTGTAGTACATGTTCTTCAAGTAGTTCCAGTGACGATTTGGATTATCAACTGCCACCGAGACGTGCCTACGGAGGCGTGAGAATCTCTTATGTTCCTAATGACGCTCTTGCCTGTGCCAGAAGGAGACAAGCGACGAGTCAAAAATCGCCTAATAAGAAGGGAGCGATGGATGATAAAGATAAAAATTGTGTCATATCTTGATTGGAAAGTTGCCTTCCACTTTTATAAATGATTGCCAAAAATGTATCGCATTTGATTCAGGGTATATAATATTAGGTTGATATTGCCGAATTTGTAGAAACCTGCCTTGAAATTGTGCTTCTACATACTTTTTGTGTTCTTTTCCATATGTACAAATTTATAACGTATGTATACTTAAATTGTTTTATACATTTTTCTATCTACGAATTTAGGTAG
The DNA here is from genome assembly GCA_030157265.1 of Latheticus oryzae. Taxonomy (NCBI): domain Eukaryota; kingdom Metazoa; phylum Arthropoda; class Insecta; order Coleoptera; family Tenebrionidae; genus Latheticus; species Latheticus oryzae. The sequence continues at coordinate 8,317,898 of CM058049.1, forward strand.
GATTGTAGTTATGTATGATACAATATTTATTAAGATTTTTAATATAATCATTGTTTTTAATTGTGTATATTGTAAATAAAGAGATTTTGGTTTTTAATAAATGTAATAAAACTTTGTTAAGTTATAATTATTTGCTCCACTTCATAGTTTTATCTATTCACCAAAGTCTTTTCAATTTCTCTACATTCCCGTCTATGCATTTCATTCTATCCTATTATTCTAACCATTTACTCATACGACCAAATTCTGTTAAAAAAACAATCTGTATAGTCTCGATGAGAACAATAACAAAATCCAAGACTGTCCGATCTAAGCCGATAAAGCTGTTTGCATCCCTTTTTATTCTCTCTTACAATTCAAACTAATTTCTAAATTCCGGATCTCCTTCAGAGATCACAGAGTTGGGAGTCTAAATGAAAAGATGTATTCTATATCGAAAAAAAAACGTAAATTGCATCCTTTTATCGTGAAATTACTTAAAATCAAAATTCAACGTTGTTCTAAGAAAAATGCTTTTGGTAAGAAGATAAGAAAATGGCAAAATTTGAATTGTTTTTTATTTATGCACTTATACATACAGTATACTTTTTACCGAAAATATTCATCTTCCGTGCAAAAGGGGTGCATAGGCAACCCAAAATACACGTGATTATAAGAATTATAAGAAAGCGCATGCGATACTTCGAAAACGCGAACTTGCGACTGTTTAAAAACGCTATTTATTATGAGATCAGAATATTCGGTATTGCGGATATACATAGAAAATGAATCTGCAGTTCAACCAATATCAGTTCCAGAGAAATCAAAAGACATGTCTGTCCTTTAGTTAAATTGTAATATTATAATATTATAAACGGAATAAAAAATAATTAACATTAGTTAACATATAATCATAAAATAATCAAAATTAATACCATATTATAAACTTTTATTTTTGTTTTTCTTCTTTTTAATAGCACTCTCTAACAAGGCTTTTCGTTTCCCTTTTTTTGTTTCAGTTTCAGATATTGTTTCCATATTATTGAAAATTTCTTCATATTCTTCATCGACAATTGTTCCTTCAGTAGTATCGTTTACATCTTCAGTAACATCTTCTTCTTTGATCAGAGGTTTTATGAATACTTTAGTTAAATTTTGCTTAAGATAAGCCTATAAGTACAATATAAATAAACATTATTGTTTAACAATAATATATAAATTACCTTGTAAATTAATTCTTTAGTTTCTAAATTATGAATCCTCAAAAACCGGTCTAAACTGGTAGTCACAACAAAAGGTTCCAAACGATCACAAGCAATGCTAGTTACACTCCCGGTAAACGACGTGAAAGTTTTCAAACATTTTCCTGGTGCTCTTAAATCTAATAGCTGCATATAGCCTCTAGCAGTTCCTACCAAACACTGCCTGAAATTAAGTTAAATAAATAAATGAAGCATATTTTTTCCAATTACCTTTCTCTGAAAGCATTTGCTATGCATGAATAACTTGCTTTCTTCTCGAGAAATTTCACAACAGGTCTTCTCTGGGCCCTTTCGTCATATAATAAAACATGTCCTTCTTTAGTAGCACAAGCGTTCAATTTTTCATTTTCTATTAAATTAGTGATTCCTCTTATAGATGTTGGAATTGGCAAATTCAATTCATCATGTCCTAACTACAAAAAAAATCATACCAAAAATTAAAAATCAAACAAAACTTACAGATTTAGCCTTAAATACGCATTGTTTGGTTTGGATATCCCAAAGTTTGAAATCGTTGTATTCACCACCCGTCCCAACAACATTCTCTCTTTGCTGATTATATACAATAGCGTCTAGTGTAGATTTCTCCTCCAAATTAATGGAAAAATAATCCGTGTTTTTACCGTTCCAAAGTGTAATAACACCATCATGTTTTGCTATCAAAATTGACTTGTTGATTGGAGCAACACCTACAATAGAACCTTCACCCTCCAATTTGCTTATAGTTTTCACATATTTATTCTGAGTGGTGTTAAACAAATGCACTTGTTCATTCTTATAACCAACAATTAATTCATCTTCAGAGCGTCCACTCTCTAAAGCAGTAACTTCTGACTGTTGTTCTGGTATTGTAAATGCAACTTTTTCATCAGTTTTACAATAACTACCTGAAAAAATTATTAAATAAAACACATGTAACTTTGAGGTTAGGTAACAAACGTTGTAGAACTCCTCGACTAGTGCCCACATAAATACAGTACTTATTCGATAAATCCATAGTTTGAAATATTACTGGCTCACATCAGCTTTTTAAGTTAAATAAAAAAAATTTTTGGTTTTCGAATATTTTGAAGCAACTGACAACTGTTACATCGGATGACAGGAATGACAGTCCGGTAACCTCACTTTTTTAACGATTTGTTTCCAACCCAGTGATTCGCCCATCACTTATATTTTTATTGATATTGTTGTATGTGATATTATTTCGCCCATATTAATTGATTTTACAATTAACTGACGTGATATTAACAAGCATATTAGTCTCTACGTTTGCTTTTATTGGTTAAATATACAAACATGCGAACAGTTGATTCTTAATAACTTGCATAAAGATTAAACATTATTAAAAGTTTAATTCAAATTCGAATATCAGATTAAAGAATCTAAAATAATTCAACGCTTGTTCCACATATAACTGTTATCTAACTGGTGTGATTGTTCTGATAAGTTTTTCAAGAGCTCATTAATGTTGGTTACACACGCAGCCAGAAATACAAGCTTTAGGTGCGTTATGCTTTTTCATAATTCATATGACATAATTCTAATCCATTCTGATTATTAAAACAGATGTGATTTGTCTCAACATTTTGTATTTCATAATGCGACGAAGGGCTGATCTTGTGATGGAGAACGAAGAAGAAACCGTCAGTTTGGACGGTTCTCGACGAATTTCGCGAAACAGTATTCATAGTGTTCCAATCCATTTAGCATTTGGACTAATTGCAGTATTATTAGGCCTCTATGGTCTTGTTTATACTATCGATAATAATTTACCAAGATCTTTGGATTTAGCTGACGAAGTAAGTATTTCTGATAATAATAATAACACTTACTTAACGTATCTTCAGCCGACTCATCCTGAAGCTTTTATCACAGAAAGAGCTCGTCACGATTTAAAATTACTCACAGATCTTGGACCAAGAATAGTTGGTGGCTATGAAAACGAATTCTTAGCTGTAGATTTCTTAAAACGAGAAATTGGTTTTATAATGCAAAGAGCCCACAAAATACAAAAGATTGAAATCGATGTACAAGTTGTAACTGGAACTCATTATATAACTGTCAAGCCGCATGGAAAATTCGTTCCATATGCAAATTTACAAAATGTTGTTGTGAAACTCTATGGAGCTAACAATGCTTCTCAAAGTGTTTTAATAAATGCTCATTTTGATTCTGTGCCAACTAGTCCAGGAGGTAGTGATGATGGTATTAATGTAGCCGCCATGCTAGAAATTCTCCGAAAAATATCAAGGGAACCACAAAGACCTTTAAATAATTTGATATTTTTGTTCAATGGAGCTGAAGAGACTGGCTTACAAGCTGCTCATGGTTTTATTACTCAACATAAATGGGCCAAAGAATGCAAAGTTGTGCTTAATCTAGAAGCAGCAGGAGCAGGAGGAAAGATTATTTTATTCCAGTCAGGACCATCTGCTCCATGGCTTTTAAATTACTACTCAAAAGTACCACATCCTTATGGACAAGCAGCTGGGGAAGAGATTTTTCAAAGTAATGTCATTCCATCTGATACTGATTTTAGGATATTCAGAGATTACGGTGGTTTAGTAGGTAATATTTTCAATCAAAAACGTAAAAAATTCTTGTTATTTTATAATTATGTAGGATTAGATATGGCTTTCTTCAAAAGTGGATATCGATATCATACAAAATATGACGATTTTGACCATATTCCTCTTGGTTCGTTCCAACATGTAGGAGATAATGCTTTAGCGTTAGTCAGAAGTTTGGGAAATGCGCCTGAAGTTGTAAATCCTAAAGAAAATCCAGGAAAAGTAGTCTTCTTTGACTTTCTTGGACTTTTTATGATGTCGTATAAGCAAACAACAGCTTATATTGTCAACTGTGTTGTAGCTTTTCTTTCTTTTGCGATTTTCGGTTTAAGTGTACATAATTTTAAATTAGGTATTTCCACCATAAGTAGGGAAGTGCTCCATCACTAGCCCCCATCTCCAAAATTTAAAACTTCACAAAAAATGTGAGCGGCAAAATCGTTTTGTGTTTTTTTTTTGTACTTATTGCTTCTAAGTGTTTGCCGGTTGTTCGCATAGGTAATTTCGAATTCCCTTGTGCTTTTTAGTTTCCAACTTATCAAAGTCACAATACACACTTAAAATGTTAAGAAAATACTTAATTTTACTGTTTACATAAATTCATGAATCTCGGAAAACAACTAATTCTATATAAAATTTAATCAAACTTCATGACTTCTCGTAACATCTATGTTTATAAAAAAGATCAAAAATTATATTCATAAATCAAGTGATAGAAAAAACTGCCTAATTAAAATTATTTGGAAATTGGACAGAATGTTCCAAGTTTATAATTTTTCTTATTTATTTACATCAGAAGTTTTGGAGGTGGAGGTTAATGATGAAGCATTCTCTATATTGCTTCTTAATAATTTACCTTTTAAGGATATACTAAACAGACTGCTAAGTACTTTGCTTTAACCTTTGGAGCCTTAATTGGTGGATGGATTATCTCAGCCATATTCGTAACTCTTGTTGCACTTTTCATTGATAAAATTGGATATGCCATGAGTTGGTACGCAAATCCTTGGCTAATTTTCGGATTGTATGTAGTTCCAGGCATGGGTTTGTCGACAGTTTTGCTGCCTTTTATAAATCGTAAGGTATAAAACAATCAAATTAGAAGTTGAATTGGTTTTAAAATATCAACTGTGTTTTATAGAATCTAAACCATAACGTTAAGGCTCAAATTCAAGCACACTGTGTACGCATAATTTGGACTGTGATATTAATTCTTGGGACCATTTTAAATATTAGAGCAATGTATGCTTTCCTAATCCCTGTATTATTCAACACGATAGCTTTTCTCGTAATTTTCGTGTTTAGATATCAACACTCAGGTAAACATTTCTGATTTGTTTATAAAAATTCATGAATTATTTTCAGTCAGAAAATGGCAAGTAATATATATTGTGAGTTTAGTGATTCCTACAATATTTTTGATGTATAATACTTTAACTACTTTATCCCTATTTATACCAATTTGTGGGAGAATAGGACCTGACAAAAATGCTGATCTTATAATAGGTCTAATGTCGCTGTTATTCACTATTATTATAACGTCACCATTTGTAAGAAAAAATGCTTCTGTTTCTGTATCTTGAGTAACTGATATTATTATATTTATTATAGGTGGCACTTGCTACTCTGGTCCGACACTTTAAATATCTATTAACTTTTTTGGCGGTGGTGTTTGTAGTTAGTTTCATTATAATATTTACTCCTTTGGGATTCCCCTATAACGGTAACAAAGATTCACCAGCTGCTGAAAGATACTGGATTTTGGTATATATATATATATTTTTTTTTTTTTCGTTGACTTACTTTGATTATATTATAGCATACTAGAAGAGTATTCCATGATGAAAAAGGAGTTGAAATCAAAAGAGATTCGGGGTACTTTTTACTCAATATGGACCGAAATTCGCCTCATATGGTAAAGCACAAAGTGAAAGATATCAAAAAAGCTCGTTCTTTAAGTGACGATTGTAACAAATATTTATTATGCGGATTACCTTTAGTTCATTCAAAAATGATCCAGATAATGTAAGTTCCTTTGTGAAAAAAATTCTTCGATGAGCTTTTTTTTTTAAGTGAATTCAGTACGTGGATTCCTGCTGGTCAACCTGTTCTTCCAGAACCAGTGAAATTGGATGTATTATCAAAAACTGAAATAGCACCAAACATCCTACGATATAATTTATCAATAACGGGACCAGATCGTATAGGAGTTTATCTTTCACCAAAAATTGGGAATAAAATTTTAAATACAAGTTTGGTTGAAAAAATGCCATCTGATGCAGCAATATGGAATGAACGCGATTTATATTATATCATTTATATTTATGGCAAAGAACCAGCTCCTTTACTATTCACGTTTGATATAGAAGTGCCAAAGAATTTTAGTGATGTCACTACTGAAATAGCAATTTCTGGTATATTTGTCCATGAAGATAAAAACCGAAAAATGCCTCATTTCATACAATTCTTAAATGAATTTCCAGAATGGGCTGATTTGACTGCTTGGCTTGGAAGCTATGAATCTTGGTGGATATGAACAAAAATTAAAATAAACTTATTTTTCTGGTATTTTACAATTTTATTCATTCAAATGTTAGTGTAACCTCACTTAGACAATAAATTTACTTGATGTTTTATTTTTGTAACAATAGTATGTAAAAGTAAAACTGAAATAAAAGTGGGATTGATGTTGTTATCCAGTGACTTTGGGCTTACTTTTGTCTGTTTGACCTTCACATACAGCGCTATTTTATTAAGTTGATCCCTCTTACTTACCTAATCTAAAGAAGGACCTCAACACAATCTAAATTTAAAGAGCTGAAGCACCAGAAATAATTTCAATCAATTCTCTGGTAATTACAGCCTGTCTAGTACGATTGAATGTCAAAGTGAGTTTATCAATCATTTCTCCAGCATTTTTGCTGGCGTTATCCATAGCAGTCATACGAGAAGATTGTTCGCTGCAAGCTCCTTCTTTCATCGCGTAGAAAAGAAGTGACGCCAGCGAAAACTCCAAATAGGATTGGATCACTTCATCGTCCAAGGAATCGTAGATTGGAAGTTTAGCAGCTGTCTGTATGAAAAAAAAAACAGTGAAAAATTATCTAAATATAGAGCATATTACCTTAATAGCAGCCGAACTGAACACTGGCAAAGTTGAAGTAGCGTAAGATACAACAGATTTGAAGCGATTGTAAACAATCTGGCCAGAACCAAAATCATACCCTGATTTCAAAATAGCATCAGCCAACTTAGAAGCATCATTAAATGTTGGTGGTAAACGTCCAATTTCGTTGCATGCTAAGATAATGTTTTTTCCATACAAGCGTTGAAGAATCAATCTTGATTTATCTCCAACACATACAACTTTCAAATTTTGTTGGTCATTATTCAATTCATTACGAATCAAGCGAGCAACACTGGTATGAACAGCTCCACACAAACCTGCACTTGAATTAGTAAAAATTTAAGGTTGCAGAATAAATATTTACCTCTGTCTGAAGTCATAGCAATCAAAAGTTTAGCTGGCAATTCTTGCGGGGCCGCGATTTCAGCCTTTTCATAGAATTGACTAGCTCCACTTCCAATGGGTCTAGCCTGTTTGAGTTCACGTTCAGCTCTTGAATATTTAGCAGCTGACACCATCTTCATAGACTGAGTAATTTTCTGGATGTTCTTTACTGACTTAAGTCGGATGGAGATGGACTTAAGGGTGGCCATACCCCTTTGCTGCTGTTGGAGTGGCACATTCTGGGTCACTAAAGGAACCAAACTTCCAAAACGACCCAGCATTTTAGCAATCTGAAAAAAAAATATATTACCTGCTGTAAGGTCCAAAGATTATGTAAGCGCCATCATAAAACCGATATACAAAAATGAGAATTGAAAACTAGACCACAACTATTATATAAACAATTAGATGAATATTCAAACTAGCAATATCTAATATAATTACTCTGTTATATAATTTTTTTGATTAGAATTGTAATATTTTATCACTCCTCACTAACCTTGCCAATTCAGCTGGCTCAGACAGAGCGATAAGTGGTCGAATTTCGAACTATTCCACTACTTGTAGTTCTTTACGATTTTAGGTCTTATATCGTTCGGCATAAAAGTCACAATAAATGTCACTATGGAAGTATAGGTTGACATGTGAAGATATTTAACATTTTTTAAAAATACACTATAAAAATGTCCAAGTTGAATTTTCTAAAAGGATTAGTTGTATTTACATCTCGACAATTCTATTCTTTACATTCGCTTCATAGTTCAACTTTTTCATGTCAATTATGTACAAAATTACAATCTAACCTCAAATCGCTTGCGGCGTTAAATTCAAGATTTTCTAGTCAAGCCGGCAAAAAAGCTCACATTAATGTAGGAACGATCGGCCATGTGGATCATGGGAAAACAACATTAACCGCTGCTATAACTAAAGTACTTCAAAAAGACGGACTGGCTAAATTCATTTCCTATGATGAAATTGATAAAGCTCCTGAAGAAAAAGCTAGAGGTATTACGATAAATGCTGCTCATGTTGGTTACGCAACAAAAAAGAGACATTATGCACATACAGACTGTCCTGGTCATGCTGATTTTATAAAAAATATGATATCAGGGGCTTCGCAAATGGATGGTGCTATATTAGTTGTAGCAGCTACTGATGGACAAATGCCACAAACTAGAGAACATTTACTATTAGCTAAACAAGTCGGTGTTCAAAAAATTGTTGTCTATATTAATAAAGCTGACTTGGTTGATCAAGAGGTGAGGTTCTGTAGATAACAACAGTTTGGAAGACAATTTTATTCTAGGTTTTAGATTTGGTTGAATTGGAAGTGAGGGAACTTTTAGACCAGTTTGGATTTGATAGTGAGAATTCACCTTTTGTTTGTGGCTCAGCATTAAAGGCATTACAAGGTGAAGATACCGACATTGGGGAAAAGTCTATAAGGAAATTAATGGACATTCTTGATGAATATATACCACTTCCTGAAAGAGATTTTAAGTCTCCGTTTATGGTGCCTATTGACAATATGTTTTTAATACCCGGAAGAGGTACAGTAGTTGTTGGAACAATTTTTAGAGGTATTATAAAAAAAGGTGTTCAATCTGAATTGATGGGTTTTGATACAAAAATTAAAACTTCAATTGCGGATATACAAGTGTTCAAACAGAGCGTTCCTGAAGTAAAATCAAATGAAAAAACTATCAACATATCCTTTAGTATAATTTCTTTCTAGGCTAAAGCAGGAGAGAATGTAGGAATTCTACTCAGAAACGTTAAACTAAAAGAAATCCAACGAGGAATGTTGTTATGTGAATTGAATAGTGCAACATTATCAAATAGATTCATAGCTAGTATTTATTTCTTATCAAAAAATGAAGGCGGCAGATCAAAACCAATTACAGGCAAATATGTACAGCAGTTATTTAGTAAAACTTGGAGTATAGCATGTCGCGTGGATTTAGGTTTGTCAAAGACATAAAAAGATTTTATATTGATTTTACGGTTTTAGAAGATGGAGTTGAGATGATTATGCCAGGAGAGCACGGAAAAGTTTATTTAACTCTTTTATGTAAAATGGTAATGATGCCTGGCCAAACTTTTACAATAAGAGAGAATAAAACTACTGTGGCTACTGGAATCATTACAGAAACTTTACCCGAAATTGTTATAACTAAAAATTTAGGAAAACTAGAAATAACGAATTGAGTTTCTGTTTCCAGTAAAGATTTTAACATTGATTTGTTTTTTTTTTTTTTTTTTCGAAAATGTTAGGAGAGCTTATAATCAATTTTCTACGATTAAAACAAAAAAAAATACTATCAGTTTTTGATATAATAATAATACCTGTATTGTTGGTTGCGTATTTTTTTACAAATTTTGTTTGTGTAATGGTATTTATTAAATTTTGTTTTTTGTTCGATTTTCAGACTTCATTTTCACAAATCCATAAAAATCATAATGTACACCTTCGCGACAAAGTTATATTTCATCACCATGTGCAATGGTTATTCTGTCGCTTCAAAGAGTAATTTTTTTATTCGAGATAAATCCACGTGTTTTGTGTAGTGTTTTGATCAAGAACGTCTTTGGTCTTGGTAAAACTACAAATAACTATTATCATCAAAGTTTACCCTATGAAGGAATAGACTATTTATTTCCCCATGGTTTACCTTCAAAAAGTTATGTTGTAAAGCAATCGTACAATCGTTTCAGAAACAATAAAAAGTATCCAGTAATTACAATAAAAACAACAACAAAGTTCAATTAGTATAGTAGATTCTGTAACGAGTACGATGTACTGTATATTCCAAACGAATTTTCATTCTAAACGAGTAACAGTCCGTATTTTCTCCACGACCAGCCACGAATGTATGAACAACAAGCTAGGTGCCTACCAGAGCAATAATTTCCATTTTCCAGTAAATCACCAAAAAATGCTATTAAAACAGTTTTGATCGAAGTCCATACTTAATCCACTCGGTTTTTCATTTTCACACATTTTTTGTAATTTCAATCAAAATTTGCTCTAAAACAATTAGGATGACGCAATGACATCTGACACTGACAATTTTGAAATTCATGGCAAGGCGGTATTTCGTCGAGCATAATTATAGAATGTACTCATTCCATTTCTTGTTATTATAGAATGTTCATTTTCTGTAACTAAAAATGTTTGCAGAATTTTGACATTCACTAATGGGCGTTCAGAAAAATATTTCAGTCCATATAAACATGTATTGTTTATGAAACAAATAGTATAGTTTTCAGCACGTTTAAAATACATATTCGACTCTAATGAAATCGTTTCAGTCAGCCTACGACTCCGTATATACGACAAATTACCAGTTATACAGAGTGGTCCACAATTGTCTCCTCACCGAAAAGGCGCATATAGTAAAGGCAATTCTGAATATGAAATTTCTTTGCAAAAAAGTTCTAACTTCTTGCGTTTGAAAGTGACCAATCACGAAAGGTTTTGCTCTGGAACGCTACGAGAATATGGAACGTTGCCAGGAAAAGGTGAAACGAACACTATTATTGTAGACTTGAATTATTTTTTGTATTCCTTAGTAACGTTTTGACTGTGAGCGCTATACCTGGGATTGATTACCATAAAACCTTTTATGCTTACTGAAGGAAGAATAAAAGACCTAAATTTTTTGTATTTTTATCATCTCCATTGATGTTATCACAAGCCTATTTTTGTTGGAGAGGCAACTGTACTGAATATAATTGGTATTAACAATAAAGTATATTTTTTAAAAACCTCTGAAAGCTGCTACTTCTAAGCTGTGTTTTTATACCTTCAGGACACCTATTCATATAGCTGAGTAATAAATGATAATACATCATAGGCTTGCGTTTATTTTTTTGTTAAAATTCAACAAATAAACATCATTAATGCAGTTTACATTCATTTGCCAACAAGAACATAGTGGTGGCCCCAGTAAGGATAGTAATATGGGTATCCAACGTAATAGCTTTCAGCTCCGTCAAGATCTTTTTTTGGTTCTGGATTTCTGTAAGATTAATTTCAATTGAAATCTCAATGTGGAATAAGTGTAAAACTCACGCTCTAGCAACTCTGACATAGGGAGCTCCTCTGGCTGGAATTACCGGTTGCTCTGGCAGTAAATCTGGTGCTGGCGCGGCTGTTACGGCAATTATAACAGCAGCACAAATGAGAAAAATTACCTAAAAAATAAACGGAGTAATGAACAGGATTACATTATTTCTCCTGCTTCTTCTTTTTATACCGTTTGACTCTAGGTATGATTAATATTTTATTAAATAAAAGTGTATTGAGAAATTGAATTATTTCAAAAAATTAGTAATATCTCTTCTATAATTAAAAGACTGTGTTTTTTCTTTTTTTTTAGGTATATAATAGTCAAAGAGTTTATAGATTGTTTAGAGCTTGCAGCAGCAAACTAAAAAATCGCTCTTGGTCCTAAAAAAACACAAGATAAAAGTTAACATAACCTTAGTCAATTTTTCAATTTAGAAGAGATAATACGTATACAACAAATAGATTGTTGGAAAATAACATTATTTGACTATTTTTAAACAAAGTGAAATAATATATTACTCACAGCAATTTTCATCTTGTAGTTAATTCACTCAAAAGTCTTTGATGACACTATGGCTAAGCTGTTCTAGAGAAGAGCTTTTTATATGATCTAAGGATATCTGTATTAGGATTCCTCGTGCCAACTCATTTTTAAATTACAATTTTAAATGAAGTTTTTTGTTCTCCCTTCACTTATTAGTACCTATTGCAATTGACAATAATAATTTATTATTCATTATCAGCATCAGAAATGCAGCTCTGCATCTAAGTTTATCTCCATCTTCATAGAACTAAAATGGTCAACTAAATTTAAATTACTTACAAAGAGATGACTATGTGAGATAATTAAATATAGACCAGAATAATTCCAAGTCGTAGTGAAATTTCGAACGAAATGTGACATTATGTAAATTGTTTAAACAATAAAAAATATTTTTTTTATTCTTTAAGAATATCCGCTTGGAGAATCATCGAATTTAGTAATTTGAAAACATCCCTTCATGTAAAGGAAACAATTATCAGGTCTTTGTTTGTTATTTAGCGTTTAATGAACGGATTATATGGTGTAACTAATTCTTAAAAAAGAGAAAAAACATTTTGTAACACTTGATAAAGACGGTGAGGTGATGCGTGAGAGGACGGCCTTCAATTTATCCGGATTGGCAAAAAGACAACAATAAGACAGATGCGCGACAATATCAAGGTCTGTCTTCATTTGCAGCGAGAAATTGAGATTTATTTACAAAAAGCTACATTCTACTCATTTTCAGCGACTATTCAGAAGAAAACGTTTGAAAAATTTTTTCAATTTTCAGACAGAAGATGAATTCAACTGAATCTGTATATTCATTATCAAACCTACCTAATTCCCTATTCTAGTCAGTTTAAACATTAAAAAATTTGCATCTACGTAAATAAAAACGTCAAAGAAAATTTCAAGACCACAAATTGCTTTAATTTGAAATTTTACTTATTTATATCGTAAATAAAATAGTTGTTGTTTGTTCATACAGACAACTCAAAATATGATCCTATGAGAATATAAATTAAAAATCTTTTGATAACTTCTGTATTATGATTTTATGTATCATGAAAATTAAGACCAATAGTACCTATTAGATTCGATTACCATTATTGTTATCTAACACATACCGAATCCAAATATTTCATGACACGTACAAATTTGTTTTAATGATTTCTTTTTATTGTCTACAAACACATGCCAAAAGTATTTGAACTATTTGACAAACAGAATTGAACAATTTTTCGTTGGAAAAAATATTCACGTCTGCAAACTATTAATAGAATCAAATTATAAGAGGTTCCATCGTCATTAAAACACAAATTTACATCTGTGTCAAATATAGAGAATTACCATTTCATATTTTGAATACCATAGTAATTTTTTATGAAAATATTCGCAAAATCAATAAAACAGTTTATTTGCCCAATTCTTCAAAAGTATACACTTAAGGACAATTTCAATTTTATAGTAATTAAATTAGCCATCATTATTCGATCGTTGAATAGTATGCAATTATACTGCTACATTAAACTTCTTATTGCTATTTGCTACATGTTTACTTTTTCTGGATTTATTCTTTGAGTCAGAAAATAATGATAATGACGTGATAAAATGCAAAAAAACACAAAAAAAGCGAACATATGTGTGCTGGTTCATTTTATATGTATTCCAATCAAAAATCGATATCATTCCAAATCTAAATTCAGGCACTTCGACAATGACTTTGAGAATTCGCATCCATCTTCAATATCTACAACATCAATGAACCGGATTCAACAGTTTAACAATGATAGACTGTATTTTTTTATACCTGAAGTAGACAATCTAGCAAAACATCGTCTCGCTTCACGAAGTGCTCGAATACGTTTCATGTCATTTGATAAATGATCTTGCAGCCATTTAATTACCAAAGTCTCAGACGGTGTTCTATTATCATCTAACTGTAACACAAAATAAAAGGTTTCACAACTTGTGTTTTTCCCATTTCTCAACACATACCACTTCCAAATAGCCGAAGACACATTGGCTGACACACTACGAATATTTACATAATTAACAACTATAAAAATTCAAATTTTTCAATCACCTGCGAATCATTATTATCATTATTTGAGCGTTTTGCTCGTAGACTTATATCAAAATTCCTAGTATATCCTGATCCACGTCTCATATTACCGTTGTTAGAGTATCCATTATAACCGTAAGTCCGGCTGTCATAGTCGTAGTTCCCTGGAAACAAAAAAGTCCTGTTCTGTGTTTTACAGCTTTAAAGTTTTCAATACCTCGATCGGTACCATAATAGTTGCGATTTTCATCTTGGCAATCTGAGTTATAACCACTTCCGTAACCATTATTTCCATAGTAGTAACTATTACTTGACATTGTTCTGTTAAATCGTCTTATTCCCGGATTTCGATTGTAGTTGCTTTGACTTGATTCATCCGAATCGTCTTCACTGTAATTCTCGTCGTCACGTTTATTCCCGTAACGATTATTCGAGTTTCCCCTGTATCGTCGATGTCCGTAACGATTGTTATTGTCATTGGAATTATTATTTTCGTCTTCATTGTCATAGTTTGAGTAACGATTACCACGATTGCGATTTCTCCCTTGATTATTGTAATTATTATTGTTATCATAATTTTCGTTACTGTTACCGTAGCGCTTATTCGAGTTTCTTCGTCTGTTATTATTATTATTATCATAGTTACCGTTACCATTACCTCTTCTATTCGAGTTTCTCCTGTTGTTATAATCATCATCGTAATTATTATCAGAATTCTCAACGCCACATTCCGACAATAGTTTATGAGTTTCTTGCTTTAATAAATTCTCTTCTTCATTTTGATTTTGATTTCTAGTAGAATTATAAGCCAATTTTGTATGATTTTTTATTGCATCTCCCAATTTACCATTGCCATTTTCTGTAATGACTGTTGTAAAAGTATAAACAAACAGCAAAAAACTTAAAACGTAAATATTCATGTTTGACTAAATTTCTGAAAATTTTGTTGACGAGTTTATAAATTATGAAGACAATACTTGTCAGCTGGTAATTGCAAAAACGTCGGAAAATCGTATTATTTTAGACGTTGATATGTCCTATTTTTTTCTATTTCGGAAGCATGCAATTAATAATAACTGAATTGAAAAACCTTCAAATGATGAATGGTTTAAATAATGATTAAGCATTTTAGCGTTTCGTTCATTGAAGGAAATTTACTTTTACTTTCGTGTGTACACTTGACTTTGAACTTGTATGGTGAGAGAAATTACTTGAGACAGGTTTTGTTGTTAGCGCTACACCAAAGAAAAATGCTAACGGCTAGACTTATTTTTTTCAATATTCAAGGAATGTGTTTGCAGTTTCAGGTAATGATGTGCTATTAAAATTTTGGTTTTTGCAGTATTACGCAACAAACTTTTTGATTATAGTGGTATGATGCTGATGATAGTTTTAAATAGAGTAGAGATTACTTTTTTGATGGTGAAGTTCATTCAACCTTTTAGAGATTGTGATTGTTAGCAGTTACGGATTGAGCGAATTTTTATAATTCAGATTTTGTTTATTTGTTTACAACAATATTATGTAAATTTGCAAAATGCATATTTACTGCACTGAATCATAGAATACATTTATAGATTTTATTGTTCTCATAATGTCATTTTTAATTTCTTCACATCCAAGCAAATTTAAATTTTAGGAGATATAACTAAACTGTCATCAAATATAAATTTTTGTCTAATAAAAACAGCTAGACTTTGGATTTTTCTCTATTAACTTTATAGGCAATTTTAACATTATCTTCCGTTTCACTATTATGCATGCAAATAATAGATTTGTTGATTTTTCCATGCATAATTAATAACAATATTTTTTATTGTTGCAAATACAATCTAGAACTATTATTCGATTTACTCATAGGAACAAATTCTACAGATGTTATCCAGTTTCAGTTACACGCTTGTCCTTCCATTCTCAATAAAACACATTATTATTGACTATTAAATAATTTTTTATTATAAATATAAAATCTAATAAAAAATTAAAATAATGAATTTTAATCTCTTAAGAAGTATAAGCTTACCGCAAAATTAGCATCTTAAAATTATTAACAAAGTAAATTATAGAATAAATGTCCTCTTGTGACCTATGGACTTTCCTAAAGGCTGTGTAATCTAGCATTAGAAAGAAATACTACTTTTCATTTACATTCTTCCCAACTAGTCAATAACTTGAATCACTTGTGCTTTTAAAGCACTGGATTTCCCCGGTCTTGGTCATAACAATATGAAATTCTGAAGTCTGTGTTTGTTTACATCTTAGCATGCTTATCTTTAGAAATGAGAATTAAAAAAAGTAAAGCATCTAAATGGGAGTCAGATAATAATGATAGTATGTAATAATAAATATCTCAACATCAAACATAATGAATCATATGTAAAAAAATATACCCAATGTAAACTAGCATTTATAATATTTAAATTTAAAATAGTTTAGAAATAATTCAGCGACTAGGTGGGTGCAGAATTAATTTGGGCAGATAACTTAATAGGTGGCTGAATAATGATTATTTTATCGCCTGTGTACCTTCGAGGCAGAAGTTCTTGCAGCATCTTTGTGAATAGGTGCACTATAATGTCCTTGACCAAAGCCGATTGAAGACACAAGACTGAACATTGGCGGTCATCAGCCTTACCTCTTGAGTATAAAAGTCTCCACTTCGACACCGCCACCAAACATAGCTAGTGGTTTCGTCTAAGATGATGCACAGGAAGGTGAGTCACTTTTTATTATTTTAAAGCATATTTTTTTCACTTAATTACTGCTTCTATTTAATTGAAATTTCAAATATTTCAAAAATATTAATTTTCTACTAAATCTAAGATTAGAATAATTTTTAATTATGTGATTATGAATTTTATACTATTTTAAATACTAGTTTATGGTGATTGCTTTTTCCAAGTGACACATTTTGTTTTGTAAAAATAGAAGCTATTTGGGATAATATGATGAAATGTTTATTGTATCTCTTTTTACTTTTTTACTTTGATTAGATATTATTGGTGGCTCTGGCCTTATTCTTTTTCTCCGCATCATCTGCTTTACCAACACAAGAGCAAAACCCATCGCAAAACAGCCAACCACAGCAAGTTCTTTTAGAAAAATCCGGAGAAAATGCAGCGCAAGTAAAAAATGTACCGGTTGATCAAGAAGTAGCTCCGGGTACTCAAGTGGTGCCCGAAGGTGAACCTGTAGTTCAAGAAAAATCAGACTTGGATACTGCAAACACATTCTGGGGAGGTTATTACGCTAGTCCGTACTACGGTGGTTGGGGTGGATACAGCGGATGGAGACGTGGTTACGGTGGATGGGGTTATGGCGGATATGGATATGGAAGGGGTCTTGGATATGGAGGATGGGGATGGGGTGGAGGTTGGGGCCGTAGATATTATTGGCGCTAAATAAATATATTTTTTTGACACTGTACAATGACAAATAGCACCTGGATTGAGATAAAGAAATTTTTGAATTTGGACAGCAAATACAAAGAATGGTAAATAATAATAACTAATAACAAAATAGTATTATTATGTGGATATTATGTAAGATTAATGTATGTAGATTTAAGCATTTTTAACAGCAAATACATGTTTTTTAATATTTCTGTTTTACTTTTCATCTTTTATCTTTCAAAAAGAGATAGTCTACTTTTTTGCATTAGCGTGTAATATTGGTTGTCTATCCATATAAACCATAATTAACAGGCTGTTTTACATAAACAGCACATTAGAAGTTCTAGCAAAGTTATCTAAATAATCTATGATTGACCTACTCAATAAAAATATATTCGAGATGGCTGCTCGTCCTGTTATCCCGAAGTAGGTATAACTCCAGAAGATCTGATGTTGTAAAACTGGGTGTAAGCACTATTTCAGACATGCTTTATCTTTTTTGTCTTTCTTCGCATCATTCATTTGTGAAGCACATAACTCTGCAATAGATACATTGGTTTGTGGTCTTTCTTCAATGCACGCGTAAAATGGAATAGCATTATGGTAAAGCATGTGCTCTTTTTAACCCTGATTCGTGCAAGTTAAAATAGTTGTATCTCACTTATTAGTGTTATTGACAGAGGGGATGGAATGTTTCTATTTCCATCTCATTTTTTCTCTAGTGATTGAGTAACGTAGGTAATGTCCATCCGCTTCTCCTAAGTTTTACAACACTGTGGAAAGCTTAGACATCTTAAAGTATACCAACTTTGTTATTTCAAATGAAAAACTGTTTTTCATTGTGTTTTTGAATTACTCAAGTTTTTATAAGCCTCCTCTCAAGTTTAGCCGCTTTCAACTTTCTGACTTTTTTGAAAATTTTTGGATTTGCTCTTTCTTCGAAAGACTTTTATTTTTTTAATGAACAGCGTTAAATAAGGTTCTCATTAGTGAATTTTTTATTTTAAATATCTGATTCCTAATCTTAATTCAGATATCTCTTCTATTATTAATCCTATAATTATTATTTCGTCTTCTATAATTATTACTCCAGTATCGCCTTACAGTTGATTCCCTTAGACCTTGACGACGTCTTTCAGAAACTTCGACGTCTTGTGTTCTAGAAGTTTCATTTTGTCCTCTAGAATGTCCTCAGGTAATGCGCAATTTAGATTTTCCTATAACCGAATGTCAATGCTTTTGAAACACATATAAAAAGATGTTTTACCAGGAATAATGGGATTGACTTAATTTTCAGAAATTTTTGCATTTTGAAAGGTGAAAATCAGTGTTTGTTGCATCAAAGTTTTAGTCAAGCCCATTATTCTTTGCGACTTATTTAAAAATAAGTTTTTTTGTTTATGTGAAATGTGTTTATTTAAAAATGTAAAAATTACAAAAGAATCAGTTAGGTATAGGTACAAATCAGTTTCTTCTCCGACTTGCTCTTCTATTTTGTTGTATTCTGTAAGCAAACAAAGGTCTAAATACCAGTTGCTCAGCTACTTGCAAGTCGTCTTTCCCATGTTCATTGTTATGTTTTTCCAAATCTGCAGTATATGCAAACGCAGACATGAAACTTATAGCACAGATAATTAAAAGCAAAATAATCTAAAAAAGAAACTATGGTAAATGCTTGTTTATTAGTTCTACTTACAATACGAAAATCCATTCAAATGTTGTTAATCTGCTACTGAATTTCATGCAAACTGAGCTGTCTTTACATGATTCGCACTTTTTACCTCGTGACTTTGAATAAGAAATAATGGTAGAGATGCTAATTAACCAAAATTGAACTTTTTATGCAACTAGAAGAAATAAAATCGTTAGGTATTTTTTGTAGCGTATTAATTTTTCATGTGTCGTTCTGAACAAATTTTGTTGTTTAAATAAGTATAGTAATTTTGTTTGTTCATTTCTCAGTTCTCATTTAAATGAGTTGCGAAATAGTCAATTAGACAAATCGTAAAATCTTACATGTTTAAGATTAGTAAATTATACCTACTTTTGTTCAAATATTTGAAGATATTGACCTAATACTGCAAGGTTTAAAATCAAAAACAAAAAACATGACAAAGTAAAAAATTTATTATTTACGTTTATAAACATAAACTACATCAATTGACACTAGTCGTCAGTTGACGACTTTGTAAGATGTTTTTTGTAGATATAGTATTTTCGTATTCTGAAGAACGGAACTGATATATACGAATGATCTGGATATTTCAAATTATCTTGCCAAACTTCACCTCGGGGTGGTTCCAGTTCACTAACAAATCTTCTTGATCGTAACAAATTGGACAATTTCGATTTTTGCAAGTTTTCACTATCTTCTTTCGTGAGATTTTGTTTATTGTTGAGTTCTGGATAACAAAACGCAGTATTTATCACAGCAACAGCAGTCAATAACAACAATAACTTTGTCATATTCAATTCTGAACTCTCAACTTGTATATTTCACTATGAAGGTCTACTAAAAACTACACGAATATTTATACTTCCTGGGCTTTATTATAATAATATTGTTAATAATTTATGCTAATAGTAATAATGTTGAGTAGTGAATTTTAATTACGATAATAGACCAACATCTCGATAAATGTCATAGAAAATTCTGGACAATGAATGTGTGTTAATTCAATAAATGTCTTTTAAGTTACTGATGCAACAGCACAATAATCGGAAGTAATATATCATTACATCGGAAAAGTACTTGTTTATAGGCTTATAAAACTAAATATTAGTTATGGAAATTTCTTATGTTTTCAACTTGTTCACACATCTCAAGTTGTATAATTCAGGCACAATATACTAAATCATTGCCAAAAAAGGAAATAATTTTAGTTTATTAACACTCATTGCTTTCTATTGTTGAAATTCTTAAAAATTTAACATGATGGTAGGTCGTGAATATATTTTAAAGTTGACGATATTGATAAAAAATAAGTTTTGTGATTGTTCAACTATGTTATATCAATTGAGAAGCTTTCCTGTTTTAGTAATTAATAATTTTAGTTTTACTAATCTTGTGCAACAATTGTTTGTTTTTTATATTTTATTTATTGTTAAATAATATTATATACAAATTCTGGATTTGTTTATTTTTTTAATAAAGTCTGGTTATAATTCAAAATTACAAACACTTCAGGTTTTGTGATGGATTTCAAAATCCTACTTTATAGTAACTCTCTAGGGCCTAGATCAGTTCAAGTATTATGTGTTGTCTCCCAAGTTACTAGTACGGAAACTCGGGGTTGAATTATCCAATCAAAAACAAGCAGAAATTTTCGCTTTGATCACCTGTGTCACAGAATTCATGCATATACATATGCAGCTAGGCTTTTCTGAGGGAATTGCAATCTTGCGGGCTCCCATCTAAACTTGTCTGGGATTTCCACACAAAGCTTAAGGAACTTGCAGATCTCAACAAAAAATATTTCGTGCTAGATACCATGAACGTTCTGGCTTAAAAAAAGCCATTTTATTTTATGTTGACAACGCTTCGTTTTATACACAATGTGTAAAAAAACTAGATATTTGTTACATATTGTATAAAAAAGAAAAAGTTTCAAACACAAAATAATTATAAATAGAAGTATTTTATAATTAATTATAATTCTCTCCTTTGTTTAAAAATGATCACAATAAAAATATTGAATTCGGAGAAACTGATGACTTCATAAACTTTTAATAAATCATTTATTTGAATCATCCTGTGTTTCATAACTGCATTTATTTTAGATTATATTTTTGTGATAATAATAATAGTCTTTGTTTTTTTTATATTTATTTTGATTTAAAAAATATTTACAGTCTTTCAAACAAACTCAATTAAAGTACTTAAATATTTATAAATATGAAATTACATTGAATGGTAAAAATACAAATCGTTTGTACCCTAACCAAATCATTTATTTTTATTATCTATTTACATTTTATTGGACTTATATCAAAACTACTCAAATATTAATTTGAAACTCAAGTCTAGCGTTTAACCTCTTCGAGCAAACGCTGGTAAGAAAACTGCTGTTTCAGCAGTCTCCATGTCTTCATCTTTAATCGATCTTCCAACTCTTCTTCTGCCAAATGATGGTAAAAACAGCTGTCTTTTCTCTCTTTTGAATACATCATTACTGTCAAGAACATCTGTTTCATACTTCACCGATCTTCCTTGACGACGTCTTGCGAAATTAGGTAAAAACACATACCTTCTTTCACGTTTCGGTTCTTCAACAGACCTCTTCGAAATTCTTTCCATTCCAGTTAAAGGAAATCCATTTTCTGTCTTCAACGATCTTTTTGTTATTTTCTCCATACCAGTGAGCGGTGTACCCAAATCAGTTTTTAGAGATCTTTTGGAAATGCCGTTGTTTTCTGAAATATCAATTATTTGGTATTCTGGAATTTCTTCTAACACAATAGGATTGGTTGACGACAACACAATTGCCGATAAAAGGCACAAGATTAGAAACGAATGCATTGTAGTCACTTTGTCGTTTTGATACACTTGCAAGCACTGTTGAATTTTCTGTTGATTGATTGAAGACAAGCATTAGTATTTATACTAATCATGAATTTTTGTTAATAAGTACTAAATGGCATTGACGCTTTTCATCAGCCGATAATGTTTATTACTTATTAAATAACAATAAGTGCTAATTTTTTTACCAAACACTTTATATTCGTCGAACGTCAAAGCATGCGCTGCTTTCAAATATAATCTCAGAAATAAACAAATTTAATATAATTATGATTAAAATTGCATCTGGACGTTTGCAGGTCACTAAGTTACTGAAATAGAAGTTAGTAGTTAGTTATCAAGTAGACTAGACTTATCTAAATATGAAAATTAACAAGTTTTTTGTAAATAGAATAGACAATACAACCAATTTTTATATTTCATATAATTCAAGAAGTTAACACTATATTTAAAACATTTTATTGATTTTTCTG
Source organism: Latheticus oryzae (assembly GCA_030157265.1). Classification (NCBI taxonomy): domain Eukaryota; kingdom Metazoa; phylum Arthropoda; class Insecta; order Coleoptera; family Tenebrionidae; genus Latheticus; species Latheticus oryzae. Next base: position 8,340,267 of record CM058049.1, read on the forward strand.
TTAAAAAATTAAGCAAATAAAGCGCTAGCAAGAAATCTGGCTAAAATTCTAAGAAATGCTTTGTCATGGGTAAATGTTCTTTCAGTATGTATATATTTGTATGTATGTAGTTGCTGGTTATGAATATTTTGATTTTGATTATTGACTGATATCTCCAAAACCGCTGCTTTATCGGACTCATGTTTATTTGGACTTTTTTGCTTGTTTTGATTTTTTTCATCTATTTTTTTAATATCCTGTATATTAACAATCTTTTTCTATGAGAATTCACTTTATGTATTAGAAAAAAATAATTTAATTTGTAATGTTTTCGAAAGAGATCACTTTGATGCGTAATTAAGCAAACCAGTTAACACAGATTGCATAATTCAATTACAATCGGAAAAAATTAACTTCCTTCCTTGAAAATTACAATATATTTATTTACTAACAAAATTTGTAGCTTAAACAAATCTATTTAAATGCAAATTTGAAATCAAATATAAGCAAACTGTTCAACTTTTAATTTTCTATTAATAAATTATGACTTATCTTCTGTCATCAATTTTAAGAATCAAAGATTATGTACAGAATCGCCATATTCTAATAATTCTTTTGGTGTTATTATCGCGGCTATTTTTACAAATGTCAACAACATATTCATCACGATGAAAAAACTTACAGTTTACAGATATAATTTAACAACATGTCTCAATCGATGAATCATAATATTGCACATTTCAAATCAGCAACTCATGACATCTTTTATAAAATAGTTGATTTTCAGTATTAACTTTGTACTTCTATTTACCCTTCACCTACTTCCGGTCAATGGCGACTGTATTTTATTGCTACAAACATTAATTTTTCATAAAAAACAAAAAATTTTTTGAAATGATTGAATTTGTATCTAAAGTTATTTTTCTTATATTTTATAAACAAATCATTCATGAAAAGTTACATGATTTCATTAAGTTACAGTTTGCATAGATTTTTCTACAGCCATGATATTATGTTTGAGATCTTTATTGTGATTCTTGAAGAATAGAGGACTGCTCATAATTTAGATGCAACTAACAATACATTTTCGTTATTTACAAGGCAAAATAATAAGACTTTTACTTTTTATTATAGTTATTTAAAAAAAAAATGTATAAGGTATCCATTAATAATGCTGAATATGATGTTGATTGAATCCAAAATTAACTAACTAACTAACTTTTTATTCCTGGTAAATCACTCTGCATATGCAATGGTTAATAACACAATAATCGTTTTAAGTATCTTGTACTTATCTTCAGGCTTTGTTTAAATTCTTATAAGGTAAATTACTCAAATTCAGACTTTCTTCTGTTTATTGATATTTAGGTAAAATAAGGATTCTACAATATTTAGAATTATGATTAGCCGTCATTTTTAACATACCGATTCTTTAATTCGAAGCTTGCTGTCAACGCAATTGCCGAATGATAAAACCAAGTTGGTGTCGGAAATAGGTGAAAGTGATGTTTGTCGTACAAAAATACAAATAAATTATTTTTTTGCGATTTAGTACAGTATAACAGTGAGTCTTAATCAGAAATGGTTATTTCTAAAAATCGAAACTCATGAAAGTCTGTTGATTATTATTAATTACATTAAATAAAATGTAACGTGAATTCTAAATTTAGGTGTTTTACTTAATTATATTATAAAGTTTAAGCAATGATGGGTTTTCTGATTTTTATTACGTTTTGTCTATCTTATACCGTTCCCAAGATAGGGGTAACTTTTAAACTAAGAAAAAAAAATTTTTTTCTAACATTTAGAATCATTTTAGAAAGTTTTTTTATCACAATCTGAACTAGTTTCATCTTTTTATTACCAATCGTTAGTGAAAAATTCAATTTTTTACTCAATTTTTACTTAAAAAATTAATTCGCTAGCTTTTGCTGCAAAAGTGAAAAACATTTTTTAACTTTCTTATTCCAAAGGAACTGTAAATAAGTAAGAAGCTTAATTTTGCAGATCCTCTATTGGGCTGATGGTAAATTGAATTGTAAAGTTTCAACTTTCTAGGGGGTGTCGTTCCTGAGATAGGGGTGACTTTTATAATTTTTAAATCTATCTTCCCGAGACAAAACTTACACTCAGATTTGGTTGAAAACTAAGCAAGATTACCAATTCGAACCGAATAATTCGTCTGGCGTTGGTTCCGATTCTCTATCTTATACCGTTCCCAAGATAGGGGTAACTTTTAAACTAAGAAAAAAAAATTTTTTCTACCATTTATAATCATTTTAGAAAGTTTTTTTATCACAATCTGAATTAGTTTCATTTTTTTATCACCAATTGTTATCACAAGTTTTTTGTTAGAAAAAACAACAGCTTATTTTTATATAATTTTATTAAACAAAATAAAAACATAAAAATATCAGTCTTACAATATTATAAATTAAAACTACAACTACCCCAAAAAATGAAAATGTTTAAATATCCAAAATGAAGATGCATGATGATGTTCCATCTAAGGTTTCTTAAAATCGTTCTCGTATCAAACCTTTACGAAGAAATCTGAATCTCAAGTCATCAACATTATCGTAAAGTTCACTAATAGATCTCTTGTCAATCTTCAGATCTTGATTATCTTCTACAATGAAGTTTCTTGCTTCGCCGTAAACTTCTTCATTTTGTTCTCTATCTGAAATCTCTCTTTTCGATATCTTCTCAGATGCAGGAAGAGCAATTGGTTCATCACGAACGATGAAGATTGCTTTTGCTTGTATGATCGTAATCACTGTCAATAATGTAAAGATAACTGCGGTGTTCATGTTAGTGCTTTTGTGGAACTGTTGCTTATGAAAGACTGTTCTGTATTGGTCGTTTTGCGAGATTGCTTCCGTATTTATATGAGTTTGCTTACGCAAATGAACTTGCTAATGTGCAATAATTAATATTTTGTTGGTTTATCTATATAGTGATAATGACTTGTTGCTACAGTTTCTCACATATTAGTGTATTTTGTAACGGCAGTCAGTTTTCTAGACTTTTAGACACTTTTGATTCTATTTTTTCCCTTAGCATCGATGAAACTGATATAGGTAACAATTTTATATTCTAGCAATGTTTCGCAAAATTGTGTAATCTTAATTTTACAATATTTTTTATCATAATCAAGTGGATAAAAGAGACATGTACATACTTGTTAATGTCAGTTAATCCCAAAGTTTTGATAAAACTTTACAAATTTACTATTTTTCAAAAACTACTTAAATACTTTAATTATTATTAATTATTAAATCTTGATTATTTAAATCCAATCTAAAGATGATGATTCTTTTTACGTAAGAAGAAATGACAGAAATTCCTTTTTTTTAATATTTTATAATTTATTCTTGATTTCATTGAACTTTTAAACTTAAAAAATTAATGGAATAATTGGAAATAGTTTGTGTAATAGATAGATAATAATAAATTAGGCTAAAACCACGGAGATAATAGTTTCGAAAGTTATACCTAAAAGTATTTTTTTAAACTCTATTTAGTGGAAAAAATTATTCTATCGAAACATTATCGGAAGAGCATAATCGAGTTTCGTTATGTTCGAATATGATACGATATTTTTTATGTTGGTTGCAAAATTTAATTAAAACTTAGCACAAATTTCTTCCTTTTGGGATCAGTAAGCACGTTGTTATGGAGAGTATATACCAATAAGGACTTCTATTTTGAACCTTTCTGCTTATTGCTTGGTAACCAAGTTTTCTGAACACATATACTAATAAGAATCTATTTTACACACTTTTTAGTGATATAACTAACATAAAAAATTTATTCCAATTAAAATTTATGTCTGTACCTACTTATGGGAGAAAACATTTTTTTATATAGGTTGTCTCAAAAGCAAAGCGATACATTAACTAATGATAGAAAATGTAATTTTGAAAAGAATTTTTTTTGGACTTAAGTTAGGAAAAGAATCGTTTACGAGATAACTAACAGTTTAAAAAAATTTGACTGGATGAATTTTAGAACTCAGTTGAAACATAAAAGCTACAAGAATTAGTCAAAAATGTTTTTTTTTTTTATTTTTAATGAATATGACATCGACAGTAGCAAAGACTTGGAACTAAGTAAAGGATTCTTAATTTTTCTCCTTTTGGATCATCTCGGTCAAATTTTACTGTAGTAGTTTATTAAACAGATAAAGATATTTTTATTATCTGTTAGTGATGTGTCTTTATAACGAATGCGTAGCACGATGACCTCTTAAATTCATTTACATTTAGCATTTACTTTTTTAAATTTTGGAAAAAACAAAATATTGAAATAGTTTTGAAGATTTTTTTACTTAAGCAATGAAACTCCTATAAAAAGAAAACATGTGGAATTTTTTCAAATTGAACGCTTCTTATAAAGAATTCTGAAATTAAAATTTTTCATTACATAATTTTTTTGGGTAGTTTATCATGAAACACAAATACGTGTGTACGGTTTTTCTATAATTATATCTGCAAATACATTTTTACCACATTGTGTGAAAACAAAACTATTTTTAAAACAAAAGATATCATTTAGTAAGATTGTGAAAATTGAAATGTTTATTCTAAAGGTGCCTATTGACAAAAATTTATGTTTTCTGTTTTGATTTAATGAAGTTCGCTATTTTTAATCTGATCAGTTATACTTATGTCAACTTTTGAGATTTACACAGTATAACCACTAAATTTTCCACCTGACAGATTAACATAAATTCCTTGCAAGACAATGAATATATTATAAAAAACCACTTACAGCAAGATATTGCGGACAGTGACGTATTCGAAAAAATTTTGACAGCTTATTTTTCAAGTTGAAATTTTGATTCAGTTGTTGAATGCCGTTATGTGATTGGTTGAAAAATCTATGAGTGAAATAGTCAGTTATAATGGCCATATTCAGCAGAAAAAACGCTTTAAAGCAAAGTGGAAACCACTTAACAGTGCTGACTAAAAGGCTGATCTGATTGGTAGAAAGATTCCGCTGACAGTGTTTCCTAGTTGATAATTTTTTTGTGAAATAAAGATTAAACTGGCCAACTTGATTTTCTACTAAACAAAGAAAAAAAATTTTTACTAAATGTTTTAATTGTACATTTTGAATTTTTATTTGAAAATTCTGTTTCATCAAAGTTTTCAATAAAAATAATACTTCTCCTCTGAAACAATTTTCGGATTCTTTCATTCTCTTTTTATTTTATATTTTTAAAGCAATCTTATTTTTTCAACAAGCAAAACTTTTTATTAAGAATGATCTTTTGTTGTAAAACTAATAATAAAAATATTCTTCCTATCCTCAACTCCAGCCGTGGACACACTATACAGGGTGTCCCACGAATAAGTGTAAATATTTTAACCATAGATTAAGAATTAGAAATTAATCAACCCGCATTTTATATTTTTTCAAAAAAACTTTTCAGTTTCGAATTATTGTCTGTTAAAGATAGTCTCGAAAATAGCCATTTATTTTTTTATCTCGGAAAATACTTGACTAATTTCTATGAACCATGGCATACTGGCGTTATTTTAGTCCATCACTTAGCAGTATAATTTGTAGTACTGCAGATTGTCCCAAACGAGAGTTATCGGGCTCCTTTGGCATTAATTTCTTGATAGCTTTTCAGCACAAATTAGTTTATACTCATCATTACAATAATTTGAAAGCCTATTCAATTTAGAAACTATTTTTATCTCTTATCATTTTTTCTGAAAACGTATCGTTTTTGAGTAAAAAAATAAAATGTGAAACGATGCTGTCAATATTAGTATAGAAAATGATAGTCGCTTACTGCGAATAAATGCTTATGTTCGATATTTAATAATTCAATGTTGATAGTGATTGTATTGTTACCATTTTATTTTTTTACCCAAGAACGATACGTTTCCAGAAAAAATGATAAGAGATAAAAAAGTTTCTAAATTGAATGAGCTTTCAAGTTATCATAATGGCATGATTAAATCAAAATATATTGAAAAGTTATGACACAATTAATTCTAAGGGGGCTTTTAAAATTCTCTTTAAAGACATTTCACATTAATAAATATTGCACCACTGAATGATGATTGGCAAAATTGGTTGAGTACTTTTGCAGATAGAAAAATAAATGTCTGTTTTAAGGTCATTTTCAAGAGCCAGTAACTCGAATCTAGAAAGTTTTTTAATAAAAAATATGTCGATTTATTTTTAGTTCTTGCTTATGGTTAAAATATTTGCACTTGTTCGTGGAACACTCTGTATACTTGGAGTTTAGAATGTTATTAAAATTTGTTGCATTTGTTATTCTCCACTGAAAAACGATGTAAGTTGCAAAAATCTAATTGCTTTTTGATCGAGAATTCCCGAAAAAATTTTAACAACTCGTTTTTCCAGCTTGAATTCAATTGTAAGATGCTCTTAAGTGATTGGTGGAAAAGTGAGTAAAACAGTCATTTTGGACGGGTTGTCAACTTTTTTAATTACAATTAGCTTTCAAATATTTGATATTTTATGCTTTTATATAACAAGGAAAAACCAGGATAATTAATAATAAATCTTGATAAATAGTTCATCTGATTCCAAAATAACATCGAAACGTAAATATTGATACCAAGACTATAGCATCGATAATAATAAAATAGTTCAAATTGATTTGTTGACAATCACTAGCTTGACAAAGTGCTAAATGATGACAAAAGTTCCGTAAGCAAAATAAACTAGTTGGTTCCAGAAAAAAATTGTTTTAACTTTCAACAAATAAGATATCGCCGCCGATTCAAATCTCAAAATAATTAAGAAAAAAAAATGTTGTGTTTTCATTACTGCACCATGATTATTTTCAGTAGTAAATTTAATATAAACTGTTCTGAGAATTGTAACAACATTTGTAATCTTCTGTCTATTTGAAGAATTTATATTTTATATCTGAACTGTTCATTAAAATGTGATTTATTACCAAAAAAAAGGAAATACTTTCTAATTAGGTTAATTACAATTTTAATTGTTAAACGAGCTGTTTCTTGTGTGTAGTTGATAAAGTAATACATAGTATAATTTTAGATCGAGCCAAATCTCAAGTTATATGTTGATTCATTTGAATAGCAGGAAGTATAAATTGTGGCAGCACATTTTAATCTTATCTGTAGTCTGTAGTAAAACTGTATAAACAATGTTATTATACCCAAAAATAGGAAATTTATTGTTTATTCCATATATTTTAAAATTTCACGATGCACGATTGTTTGAACATTCATTTGAGTTGTTTCAAGAGTTACCACTCCTAATTATAAAAAATCTGATATAATCAGATGAAGTGTATTGAAGCTCTTTTTGGGTTAGACCGCGTTAACTTTGGAAAAAGGGTTGACGTTTCGCCCGCTCTTGTTTTTCTTGCTCTGCTAAAGTGAAAGGAAGGAAATACGGCTAGCAACTCAACCACGCCAAAGGTGAAACCAAAGTCCAAATCAATTTTTTCTCTCTTATTTTCCAATTTTTTTTAGGGCGGGGAACATCCTCAGGAACACCTGAAACTGGACGATCTCAGATAGTGTCCGATTCTTAGGGCCAGTTTCTTAATTGGAGTTTAAACTTCGTTTAGATCTGATTCCGGTTTAAATTAGGACGGAGTGTTCCTCTGTCAAACAACTTCGTTTAAACTGAACAAGAGTTCATTACGTTGAACCTATTTTGGAGTTAACTAAACGAAACTAAACGAAAGCTTAATCTCTGGGCTTTACTGACTAAAACTTGTCTTCACGGTTAAAATTATTTGATTATTTAGAAATTTCGCTGACTTCTTGAATTTTGCATTTTTGCTATGACAGAAGCATTATTAAAAAGAATACTATAACTGGGTTCGTAATGATAATTTTTGCTACTACTAATAGAGAATAGAGACCAGATTTCATGTAACGTTTAAATTCTGAAGAATGGATTCTGACTGATCTGCTAGTTTCACCAATTTAGACAACGCCAGACAAGTTGAAGATACTGTACTGTATACTGTATAAACACTTCCAGACGATAGAAGATCAAATTTGTCTTTTTATGATAGAATACTTTGGTATATTTTTGAAAGGAATAGGAAAGTTTTTTTGATGGATGATGACGTAAAAATGCATTAAATACCTATCTGTGTAGGTGAGTTTTCGTTAGACAGAATGAATCAAACTACCTTTTGGTAGACGAGCGACGAGAACATCAAGGAAGGGAAGAGAGTTCTCATTTTCCATTCCCATTGTTTTGATATCAGAATTTTAGGAAGAATTTGAGGTATCACGACCGCGAGGCCAGATATAAAAAGTGTCATCATAAATATGCTGGCAGTAACAGGTACATTGGGTTGTAATTTAATTTATATTTTTCAGTTTTTTAATTTCAATTGTTCTGAAGAATAAAAGAAATTTTAAATAAATCTAACATTACAATTTTTGAAATCAAGTGAAATAACGCATGTCAAGTTGTGAATATGTAATGTTGGTTGCATAAAAAAAATAGAATAATTTCTTTAATTTTTGCAAAATACTCTGTATTATTCTGTATATTAAAAATGAAAGTAGCTAAAAACTGTTTATGCAAAGGACTATGTATTTTTGTTTTATGAATCTTTGATTTGCAATAAATCATTTAAAATAGGAAAAGTTTGATGTCCTCCCAGTTGTTTGCGTTTGCGCAATGATTGTTGTTATGACATGAAATTGACAGTTGGTAGTTAAGCTTCATTTCAATATTGTTATAGAAAAAAATAAGTGTACTTTCAACATAGCTTCTTTAGTAATTTATCAATTTAAATATGATAGAATCTTGCCCAAAGAAACGAATGTTATTTGGCATCACATGCCTGGGAATGTAAGTAAACTAACCTTGACTGTAACAATTCCACATTTTCTTTTACCTTATAAATATTATCATATCATAATTTTAGTTTAACGGTTCTAGTTCTGTTTGTTGAATCAAATTGGACTGAATCAACAAATCCAACAAGGAAGAGAAACTTTCCTGTGGAGCAAAATTCTACCTGTTGGGAAAGAGAGAAGTATGAAATTGTGAAAGACTGTGAACCTTGTTCAGGTGAGTAAATTTAACTTTAGTCTCTTATAAAAATCTTATTTTTGTTTGTTTCAGCATTTGAAATAGCTAGCCAAACTATTGGAGTTTGTATTCACACTCATTTCAAAGAAGTCTTGAAGTGTGCTAGTGGTGAAACTGTGACTAGAAGTTGTGATAAAACTGCATATTTGCAAGAAAAAGCGTTTTGGAGGTTTGAAGCGTTTACTTGTATAGCAGCTATAATTTCAACTGTTTGTGTCACAGCTAGAAAGAAAGTGTTAAATAAGCGCATGTTACAAAGAGTTCAAAGACAATTAGCTAATTCTGTTTAAAATTTTAAAAAATGTATAGCATCTATATTACATCATACCGGTTAGATGACGTCGAGTTCTACGTAGACGTTGAAACTTTAATTGTTCTAAACATTTACAGAATCGCTGGTAATGATTCAATCAAATTAAAAATACAAACCTTTGACGATAAACCTAATGGTCCATTTGTTAAAGTTGATATGAGTCGTATTAGTTATGAAAAAATTGAAACATTTCCAGAAATTGCAGGGTATTGTGCTTGGCCTGTAATTGTCCAAGAAAATTACGTAATAGCAGGGTTATGTTCAGTAGCTCGACAAATAATCAAAAGTTCTGATAATAAAAAAGTGAAAAAATTACTAGGATTTAGAGATGCTTGTCTCATGGCTTGCAGTGAAAGCTCAATTTGGACCAAATTCTGTGAAGTCGATATGGTTTCTACTATTAAAAGTATTCTAGTCGATCCATCGGTTTATTTTGATGGTAGTACATTAAAGTTACCTCAGGATTTAGCTCGATTTGAATACCATATGGGTCAACCAGTGCGGATGCACAACATTTATAAAGTTGCAAGAGAGCAAAACAATGATAAATCTATTCAGAATCATGTTCCTATTGACAAATTAGATTTACACCACACTTTTGGTGAGGGACCTTTTATGACTTTATCAGATGTTATTCTTTTTTCTTGTTTTCAAATTTTTATGAAATTATATTCTGAAGAAAAATTAATTGAGAAATTACCTCTTACCATTAGTTGGTACAATATAATGAAAGAAAAAAATGTGAATAAAATAAAATTTTCTTTAGATTTCTTAGAAAATGAAGTGAATGAAATAATTGAACCAGAATTTGTTAAACAAAGTTTGTATACTGCTGACCCATCAAGGTATCGACCAGAAAAGCGAATTTATACTAAGCAAAAAGACATTACAAATTCACTTAGAATTATAAATAATAGTCATATCGAAATTGCAAATTCTTTATATCCTTATGGCGATGAAATTCATTTTGACTGGTCAAAAATACCCCCAGAAGCTAATCCTATGAGTGGAGCTTTACCTGAAAGCAGAGCTTACAGAAAATGTGATCAATTGAAGAATTTAGCAAAACCTGTAATTAAATTAGTAAAAGATAATGAATGGCGGGTTGTTGATTTTTGTAGTGGTAGTGGTCATTTAGGAATACTTTTAGCTTATTTATTACCAAATTGCACTATTATTTTAGTTGAAAATAAAGAAATGTCGTTGATTAGAGCGAAAGAAACAGTAAACAAAATGAAATTGAAAAATGTAATCATGTTACAATCTAATTTGGATTATTTTGTTGGTACTTTTGATGTTGGTGTTTCTCTTCATGCTTGTGGTGTTGCTACTGATTTGGTTATTCAGAATTGTATAAAAAATAAGGCTCATTTTGTTTGTTGTCCATGTTGTTATGGAGGTATTCACGATTGTTATCATTTAACTTATCCAAGAAGCGTTCAATACCGAAGTTTGAATATGGATCATAAGGATTACTTAACGTTAGCTCATGCCGCCGACCAAACTCACGATCCAAATAATCGAAAAACTACTCAAGGATTTGTATGTATGGATGCTATTGATACTGATAGGAGGTTGTATGCTGAAAGTTGTGGTTATAAAGTTCACTTAGGAAAATTGCAACCGTTTTCTTGTACAAATAAAAATAATTTATTAGTAGGAATTTGTAGTAAATGTTAATTATTGTAAGCAAGGTTGTTAATTATGGTTGTACTATTTTGGCAGCCTCTGAAAGTTTAAGTGTTCATTTTTGTAATGTAATGATATATTTATATAATAAAACGTTTTTTGGGTAATGTCTGTTGTAGTTTCTTGATTTGACTAATAGCTAGGCAACTTAAAATTTGGTTTAAAAGGTCAAATTGCATAAGCGTCTAATGTAGCTGACATTCAGTTACAACAAGGGCGATGATGAGAAAATGAAAATGTAATATAGGTATTATCAAAAATATATGCATAAGTGTCATTTGATTATTGTACATCTCTACTGTATATCTCTAAGTTAAATTTAAATCCGATTGATTGCAACTGAGACTCTTGATTTACACAAGAATTAAGTTACATCAAACATAAATGTTGTAATCAACAGAAGCATTTTTCCATCTTGTCACTTTTAGCAGTGTGAATAATTTGACACAATATAATATAAGTGTTTAATCAGTATTAGCATAAAAGTTGACTGCTTTGCGCTTCTTAATTGTACTTTGGGAGAATATTTATAAAAAAAATATTAATTATATTTTAGAATTGATTTTGCTTGAACGCAAATTTTACGTAAGTAACTGTCTTCAATATTAAGCAAAAAATATTTGTTCACATTTTGAAAAGCGGCGGGGTTAAGTTGCAATGTTTCCGACATACTCTTGCTGATTTCATGACAAAAAAGCTTATGAAAAAACCGCGCACCGACAATTTTGCACAAAGACAATCATTCGCATCGTCAAACGCACACCGTGACAGGTGCGCACAATGATAATTACTCACAAAGAATGTGATATGTTCTCACAGTAATCACAAATTGTCTATAAAGAGAAGAACGTACTACGACAAATGCACACAGTGACAGTAGCTCACAAGGACAAAATTAAATGATAAATGCTCAAATGGATTTATATAAGTGAAAAAAAGAATTGATTTAGTTGTATAATAACAATAAATACAACTAGGTTCAATGTGAAGATGAAAGAAAGTTTATTCATTTTCACTTCATTAATTTTAGGAGTCTTTAATTACTATTTTTCATAGATTTATTTATAACAAAATTTAGGTATTCAAGCAATTATTGAATAAACACAATAGACAACTTTTTAATATTTCTTCAGTAGAATGCAATTCTCAACTCAACAATTAATTCGATGTAACTCTACAAAACAAAATCTTGAAAAATTTCGTCGACAATTGGAACATACAAAACTAAGGAGGAAATAATCGAAAACTCTGTGAGCATTTATCACTTATCATCAGTGAGCTTCTATCATTGTATGCATCTATCTTTGAGAGCATATGTCATAGTGCACTTCTGTCTATATGAGTATAGGTTCTAGTGCGTAGTGTGAGAATTTGTCATTATGCACTTTTGTCTGTGTGAGCATTTGTCTTTCTGCGCAATTGTCAGAATATGGTTTTGTCACAGTGCGTTATTTCTTGTGCGCTTTTATCGAGTGCGCTTTTGTCTGGTCACCGCTATTACTAGATAAACATTTTTAGACATAATGAATACATACATCATAACGGACTTGTACAGGATGTTAGCGAATAGATAATATTTTGAAAAAAAAATGAATATATTAGGTACAGGCTGACAAAAGCAATTGAAAAAGTTCAATTCGTGTATACCGAATAAAATGCATAGTTGTTTCAAATAACTGTTATAAAGTTATGATATAAATTTTCAAGAATGACCACTTCTTAGTTCTCTTGTTGGTCTACAAAGGTTACGGCTGCATTTTTTGATAAAGGAGTTCTGTGAGTTCAGAACGCGCTGACGGTATAGATTGTTTTTTTTTTTTATTTTATCAAAATTGTATCGCTCAACATATTTTTGAGAAATACTATAGAGTAGATGAAAATTGTGTGAAATTAGTAAAATCGGTTAATTATTGTAAATTTTCAGATTCTTTTGAAGTTGCAGTAATGATCGGAAAATGGCATCAAAATATTATAAAAATCGCAATTCTTTTAATTCAAATTTAGATTTATTCTCATACACCTGAGGATGAATACCTAGTACTTGAAACGCGTAGAGTGTTTTAGTATAAAACAAGCTTAGTGTTAGGGTATTAATTTTATTTGTAGATTCACTCAAGCACTAAATTTATCCACCTTTTCAAAATTAAAAAAAATGATCACATCAACTTAAATCAACTCAAGTTGATTGATAATAATAGAAGTTATTTTTTATTAATGCATACTTATACAGAATCTCCACGACGGCACGCATTGGGTGTCTATTCATAACTTAGAAAAAACTTTTAGCATATTACTGAAAATTTCGAAATATTGTTTTTTTGATATGCTGTATCTTTCTTAAATATTTTCACAAATGAGAGACTTCCGCATATACTGGGTATTCATTTTATTTATAAATAGGAACAATTACTTACTATATGATTACAATAAAATGATTGGGACAAATTGTTTCCCATTTTTGATAAAGGCAAAATTATGAATAATCCGACCACAATCATTTCTGACAATCTTAAATATGTAATACACAGTACATTCTTCAGTTTTATTCTTATTATCTATGCTTAAAATATATCTCCCAACGAGAATTACTGCATTTCTGAACATTGAATTCTAAATAACAAACCGGAGAAATATGCGTCCATAATTTCAAACAGAAATATTTATCTTCAAATTTGTTTATTTAGAATTTGTTTTAATTACTAATTTGAAGCTACTTCCTGAAAAATTAAAATGTCTTGAAATAATCTTTCCAAAAACTAGATCATATCACATCGATATTGAAAATTATACCTGACGTCAATATTAATATTTAAATTAGATTAGCTGTTAAAAAGCACGGAACATGTTTGAACTGAAAACTTGTACAAGAGAATGAGAACTTTCTGAACTTGATGCTTCTAACACAGATTGATTAATTTTCTATTGGTAGGTATTTTAAAGAAGTCCAAATTATAAAATAATAGAAATCCCGATATGTTATCGACGCTTTGGAACACTGTTCATCAGAGCACATAATATTTCGGTGTCAGTTCTATAAAACTTTTTTTTTTTTAAATTATAGGTACTGTCACATGCAGGATCATCATACATTGTTGAAGTCAGAGAAAAACGTGTCTTTTTTTCAGTTGTCTCCCTATAAATGAAGTACTATAAACGAGTTCCTAGTTTACTAGAAAATTTTATCTTAATTTTTACTTATTTATTGAAGCAGTAACAAAAAAATTTGATCTAATTTTTCTGTCAACTCCGACTTCAGTATAATAATGTCGTATTACAGTATTGAAATTCTTGTTGAAGTCGGCTTTAGATCACAGTTTTTTTATAGAGTTTGAATAATCAATTGTATGGTTTTTGATCAATTACTGGACTGATTGGTAACACACAAAACGATTTTATTGATACTGATAGGCCGCCTAATAAAAATTTAACAAACAAAGCGGATCGTTTACTAATTTAATTTTATAGTTTTGTATCAGGCATATGATATTTATTAAATATCTATTTTTATAGTTCATACATTCTTTCATTTGATATACTTGATTTTATACGAATTCCATCAAGAACTGAACGATACTAATAAAATCAGACAAGTGGAATATATCTTTGGAATCTGGAGGACAAGTTTTTGAACATTTACAATTCAATTAACAACGTTTATTTTTTTTATAAACTAGATAAAAACATAGAATAACAAAAAGTTTGAAAATAATTTGCAGTCCATTTTTTGTGCACTCAGTGAACTGAAAGAATTTTTTTCTATTATATCCATTTCTGTATTAATATATCTTTGCTATTAGATTAAAAGATACACATTATCGTTGAAGTTTTTTTGTACAAAGGCGCAAATAAACAGCTATTTGAACCTCATTGTCTAGAGGCAGTTAAATTGAAATAAATTTATTATAAATAACTTTTACAATAAATCAGACACTGACATAAAATACTGGGAAATATTTTCATTCAATTAAATGACTCAATAAATTCTGTTTCTTAACCAAGTCTTTGTTTCCTCAATTTTTTCTTTACAGCATTATTTTATGAGTTTGTTAACTTTGCAAAAATAAATTGAAATCATAAAGTTGTTATCAGCAAAGTGTTTTAAATATAGTTTTTAAAATTTTAATTGAAATGCCAAATATTTTGAAGCCTTTTTTTTATAAGGTTAAACATTGTTCAGCAAACTACAACATAAAAAGTACATTATCTTACATAAGTAAAAATAATGGAATTTTTTAGATGATAGAACACAATAATGAATTTAAAATAGTTTCTATATTGTTTTTAGTTTGTTTATCTCTAGTAATGGTATTGGTAAAATGGTTTTTCTATTTTCGAAAATATTTTTATTAGAATGGTTTGATAAAACAATTTCATCACTGTCTAAAGAAGATTCTGTAAAGCTTAAAACCATAAAAATTGCTCTAAATTATAGCAATAGACGTTATCATCAAATTAAAATTTTATTATTACTTTTAGTTTATAATAAGTAGTAGCGACATTTCATATGGGCGTTGTTGGCCTACATCTGTTTAGCAATAAATTCCAAAACGTATCCATTCAAGCACTCATCGCCTGTTGAACGAGATTTTAATTCGCCCATTCCGGTACTTTGTGAATAATTAGCGCGATTTTTCCGCTGAAATAATGCAAATGAGCATAAAAACCAAGAACCAGTTTAGTTAATTTATCGTGTTATCTTTTATAAAGTCTCCAATAATGCACAGCAGCGTCATATGTCTGCGTAAAAAAATTAATTTGCTAAACAATTTTCCGGGGTCGTTCCAGCCACTAAACTTTAGCAATAAAAGCTCATTGTTCCATTTAAAATAATATTGTGCGATCTAAGTGCATTAGGTTTGGGCACATGTCGAAATGAAATCTGATTGGACATAACAGTCCAAGTCCGTATCGTCTACTGCTATACAACACACGTTTAGTTCCTTTTCGCTCTTCGTACTGTTAAAGCGGATCGGGTAAGCTGCGGTGGTCCACATTTCACACGTGACAGGATAATTCCAGGACGAAATGGCACCGGAAGTGGTTAGGCTTTGATTGTGGCGCGGATTTTCGAATCGCTTGTGGCGTGATTATGTAGTGTGGTGCTCTGTTCTTGGTTTTTCTGCAGGAAGGATGCTTGTTCCTGCTGTTATCCTTAGGTATGTTAAAAACAAAATCACATATTATATTTTGTAAATATTTGAATTTTTTATCAGAAATAAAGGGAAAATATTTTCATTTTGCATTCCTGGTTCAAATAGCAAATTACAGCACGTTTTCAGTTAATTTTAAATCATGACTTGTTTACATTATTCTCAATTCGATATTTCGATTGAAGAATTTATGTCGTAATGAATTATAAATGTTTGGGTAGACACGACGCCACACGTGCAAAACACTAAAAATTTTGATTCTATTTGAAGTTTTAACAATTTTTCTTGTTTGGATAGAGAAAGGTTGAAAGTACATTGAAAGTTATTAATCCAAGTAACAAAATGCTATTATCAGTTTCAAGATCAACAATTAATTACCACTCCTCCTGTCTATTAATGATTTATAAATCAAAGGAAATATAGCAGATTGAGATCTTAAAAAATTATGTGTTTTATAATAATATTTGTTATTAGCAGACTTCAGTGCATTCATCATGTTTTGCGTCAGAAATTAATTTTTTAAGTAATTTAATTAGATGTACCATTAATCAAATGTCAAACTTTTTGAATTTTTTTGACAAACAATATTTAACGATTTGACCTTTTTGATAAAGCTAACTTCAATCAAAATTCGACGGTTTTTTCTTCTAAAGAGGAAATTATATCCAACCTTGAACAATAAGATACAGTTTTATTTATTATAGAGTTGACACAGTTTTTTATAGAGTTGACACAGTGTTTATAATTTGACTGCTGATTAGATTTGTTCTGAAACAAAATTTTTTTATTGTAGGTGCTTTGTCAAAAATGCTTTATTCACAGTAAACTGAACTCTGAGGGAAAAAGTTACTAAAAGTTATTATTATTATTATTATTACTAAAAGTTATTATTTTCTATTAAAAAAGTTATATATTGAATATCCAAATGAATTGTTAAATTGAGAAAACTATAGTGAATTTATATTAGCAAGATATGTATGGAATATGTAAACTTTAGTTTATTGTAGTTTTTATTGTCAAAGTAATAATTTGCGAACTAATTTTTCTATCGGTCATTATTGAGTTTTTTTCGTTTTTTTGTCTTTTGAACTGTGCTTCTGCATAAAAAGTATTACTTAAACTTGTATTGTTATTGTCATCTTGGCTTATTAACTATTTTTTTTTATCTGCAAGATTAGTAGGTAATTCATTAAAAAAAGTCAAAAGTACAAAAAAATGTTATTTTACTGTAGGATAGCAACTGAATTAAGTCTTTTTTAAACGCTTGCAATATAAAAAGTTCATATGGGAGCGCCTATAATAAATATGTAATTATTATGACACTTGTCTTCAAGAAAACGCGTGCTAGGTTGTAGAAAATTACAGCTTTTTATTCTATATATGTATATTCAGCGTAATCAATTGGAAAATAATCAGAAATAAATACCACTCGAGAACCGTCTTTAATATAATTCCAAAACAGTTCTAATTTTGCTTTTCGAATGATTGTCTATACTATTTCTTCTAGTCTTAAAGTCGTCGTCAATATATTTGACACTTTGACATTCATTCTGTGCATTCAAAAATCAATCAGTTACATACTATAGGGACGTAAGTTGCACTTACGTTAAAATCTGTTAGTGCTACCACATATGGATGGGTATTTATGAAAACAGTATCCAAATTTTTCCCATCAAATTTCATCAGCTCTCTTATGAACACATTAAATCGCTGTGGTAGTGCTCATATCTTAATTCATTGCATATAAATATGTAAATTATTCTTTTATGTGACTTTTTTTATTATTACTGGCTATTATTCAAATTTATTTGTTTGGTGTTATTATACAGATTTATTACTTCCTTGAACAATGTATAATCGTTTCACTACGATAGAGTAAAAATCTTAAGTTGTTGCACCACAAGTTAAATTACATTTTTCTTCCTATCGATTAATTTTACGAGGGATTTTAAATGTTTTGCGCAAATACATAAACTGATATTAAAACTTTTGTCGTCTTTTATTGCTCACTGTTTATTGCTATAGCTTTCAGGGTCAATTAATCAACCTCAATAAGCCCTTGATAACAGTAGGTAAATATCTTCCTGGTTTATTTCTAGCTTTTGAACGGATTGACCTTCCTACTGAACTATAACTGTATCAACTAGAAAAACTTGCGTGATAATTTTAGGTTCAATTGAACATCGTGTGCCTCTACAATTTTCTTCCAATCTCATAGTGGTGTGTTCAGGTGTGTAAGACAAGTTTCATTGGAAAACTTGCTAACTGGTAATTATTATTATATTGTAGGGTAACATTAGCAGACAAGATCTGGGATGTTCATCTCAGCGTTTTAAATCTCCTCTGAGCATATTTATGAGAAATCTTAACGTGAACCAATATTTCTTAGAATAATTTAACAATCATAAATTTAATTAGTTAGTTTTTGGAAAAAGTCTATCTTCATTGATATTTATTTATACAATTTGGAGATTTTAGTAATAAAGTTGTTTGGCGCTTGTGAGGAATGCCCAGAATTTGTAAATAAAAAAAAAATATTTACAACATTTTATTGAAGGAATGTTGACGTGACGATATAATAAACGATATCTTATCGCATCGATGCTTTAAATTTTCGCTTGTAACTATGTGCTAGATGTTAGTTTTTAGTAAAGTAATTGGCTAGTTTATAGTCTTTCTCTTCAATTTTTAGCTTCTTGACTTTGCCGTTTTTGAGCAGAAGGAAAGCGCGGAAATAGCTTTTAAGAAAATTTGATGACATTCTTTATATCTAGACAGAGCATTTTGTTGACAAACTATTTTATCAAGACATTAGATCAACGGTTCTTTTCATTTATTTCCCCTCCTTGATGGTGGTGCATAAAAGACAGAAAAGTTTTCGTAAGTCATGTCGTTGCTATTGTTATATTTATTCTTCAGATTTCCAGTTGAACACGATGTGCCATCGAAACTTGCCCGTTTCAAAAAATAATTAGTTCTTGGATTCATGAGTAAAAAAAGTGGCTTTTTTTTCTATTGTTGTCAAGAGTAGTCGTATACGTATATCCAACTGCATTTTATATTACAACTGACTATAAATCATGCAATGATCCGATAATAAGAGAGTGTCAAATAGAGTGGCCTCACATAAATCTTAAACAAAAAGAAACTGTCTGGAATAGGTGCTAATGTGTTTTGACTTGAGGTAATTAATAAAACTCTTCAATCACACTGTGTCTATTGTTGTTATTCTTTGAGGAGCCTCAATTAATTTAAAATTATAATTTGAAACAGGGTCTACAGAACAGACACCCATTAAATGTATCATAATGTAATCACAGTAATTATCATATCAAATTTATTGCCATCGAAATTTCTAAACCAACAAAACCGAGTATTGGTAACTATTGAAGTAAAATTTCTGAATTATTAATCAAAAGTTTTTTCTTTTTTTGTTAAGGTTTTTGAACTTTCGTGATATTTAACATACGTTGCGCTAATCAAACAAATAAAAGTATACTGGCAAATAAAAATTTAATCCAAGCAGAACTGAACTGCAGCTTTGCCGTCAGCAACAGGTTTTTAAATTTCACAGTTGATTTTTCACCGTTTTACTATCACTGCAGATTATTATTTCTATTAGAGTTTAAATTTAATATTTCCTCTAAACTTGATCTTTTTCTCCACTTTTTCAAAAATCATTTTTTTACAACTGCCCTGAAATCACTTTTGATACTATAAGAATTTATAATTGTTTTAAACTTGTAAGTTTCTTGAATAATTTTCGCAGTATTCTGTACTCATAGGATTTAAGAATTTATTATTTTTATATCTCAGTTGTCTCATTTAATATTAATGAGTTCTTTTTAGTTGAACAAAGTTCAAAATATCCTTAAATGTTTCTGTACCCACGAGAAATTAACCGACCTTCATTCAAGACTGTTATATTATTTATAGTTTAGAAGTTACGTCATTAAAACGACCATTCATTCAGTGAGATGATAAAAACAAGATAATGGACATTGTAACAATTTTCTTATCTTTCTATTTTTCAAATATAGCAAAACAATTAACTAAAACTAGTAGAATCGAACATGAACTTTTGATTTGAAAGATTTTATCATTCATGTATGTAAATCACAAGTATAGATTTGGAGTTTTAACCGTAGTGTGTGTAGGCTCGAACAAGAATCTAGGCCATATTTACTGGTTTGATTTTATGAATGAAACGATACGCAGTTTTGAAAATAGGTCATATTTCAATGTATTCGAAGAATGACAAAATATTGAAAGGTTCTGGGCAGCTGTGTGCAAATAATAGATACATTTTTGTATTTTGAACGGAGAGTCCATTATTTGCAAATGAAAACAAACTTTCAATGTAAAACTAGAAAACGCAAATTATTTTGGAAAATTTCAACTTAATCAATGAAATGTAACACCAGGGTTTGACGCGTGTCAAACAAATATCAACTATAGTTTTTTAACCTGATCCGTCAACAGTAACATTTTTTTTTTTTAGAAAAACATTTCATGCGAAATTTGTAAGTGTGGGCGTATAGTTTTTCTTTTTCAAAAATTTGTAGGCAAGTCATCAATTTCTACTTTGCGGTTAAAAAGTTGTTCTAGTTTTAAGTTTCGGCCAATTGAAAATCGATTAAAGAGTGTGGGGGTATAAAATCAAATGATCATTCTATTGTTTATGTACAAATAAACATTAGCTATTTATATTTCCAGTACTCTTATTTCCGGGATAACAGTTGGTGTAGTGATTTGTTTATTTTGAGTAATTTGGAATTTTAATTAATATTTTAAAAGGAGTGATGTTAAACTTGCTTAATACCACTTGTTCATGCGTAGCAGATGTCAGTCACAAGAAGTTAACAAATTTAACGCTTGCCAAACTAAAATGTTTTATTTACTTTTAAGTTGCTATTTTACGGTTTATTTGATGCTTAATTGCAGATTTTTTGTATCACATTCTATAAACATGTTGTTGGATGTTCGAATGTTCACTATCAATTTAAACTGGACATAATTGGTACAGTACACATATGTTCCTGTGCATTGTTAACAGCAACACCTGGGGTTGCTGGGACAGTATGACGTGCTTTAGTATCTCATGCAATTAAGTAGGGAGACTAATAGCTATATTTATTTCTTGTGACAATTGTATTACCAAACTAAATAGCTCAATTTGACAATTAAGCCAAACCCAAATGTTCATGTTTCTTTACCCTCCGACATAATAGAATATATTTTTTATTGTATTGGGGATCTTATTGACAAGAAATAGCTAGAACAATTAAAATTGAGACTAACAATCTTGAAAGTTTTTTGCCGTTATAGTTCAACTGATTATAGCAGATGTCAGTTTGGAATTGTACTTTTGTTTTAAGAATACAATTTTGTATTGTTGGCAATGCCTCAAATGTTTCTTATTTTGCAATCTTTTTTGGTTGGGTCTACAGTGCTTAACACTTCTACGAAACTTTGTAATTTTTTGTTAGAATTAAGCATTTCAATTAGTCGGTGATAGTCTATAAAACTGCTAAATGCTATTAATTTGTATCTTATCAAAAAAAAAGTAACAAATGAATGGATAGTAAGCTAAACGCATCATTTAGACGATAACTCTAGAAAAAAGTTTAATTGCTGAGCCACATTCGCTATCTTAATGATACTAACTCCACAAACTCTCATTCATTTGAAATCCAAGAAAGTGGCAATAAAGAAATAACTAAAAAGTTCAATAAATCCATTCATCCCATTGAGATATCAAAATTGCATTTTCGCTTTATGAAAAATATTTCATCTACGTTATCCTGAAAAAAAATTTTTTGATATTGTTTTGTTAATTTTTATTCGTTAATTTGGTGATCCGTCTATCCTTGGTAATTTTTGTGAGTCTGATGAAACCTTTGACCTCGTCTTAGAACTGATAGGACATTTTTAATTCCATTATGTCAGGAAAATATTCAATTTGCGTTTTATTATGACTGATGAATATCTAGTCTCAAAAATCTGTTTAAATTGTGTACAATACAATCTCTTAAACAATAGCAAGCCATAAATTAATATTAATTCAAATGTATGTTGAACATTTCTGAGAATCTTAATTTAAGAATTACATAATAACTAAGTTGTAAGGATACAATAATGATGCATCATCGATCGTTATAGGAAATGCAATTGTATATGATTTGCTTTACAATATTGTCATTATAAATGATAAAAACATTTATAAGTTGTGTACTGTAATTTTCTCTGGGTAAGATTTTCATATTGGTGGAGTAATATTTTAGTCCAAATTTATCTTGTTTGATTTTATTTATAATCTTGATAATTTATATTAATTTGAATACAAATACACCTTGACTATAAATCATTTCTAATTTTATTGGCCTATCGTTGAAAGCCATTTAAAACAATTAAAATCTTTTTACTTTCTCAACCGTGTTGAAGTTACGAGAAAATCATAATTTACGATAGTCACGAAGAACAAATAAATTAGAAATAATGGGACTGATAAAAAATATTGTATGAGATAGTATCATTTAGCGTCAATTTTAATTGAGATATTTTATTAAAGCATCGGTAACGGCCGCGACTAATCAAAACTATGAATAAAACTTGCTAAAACCACACCTTTAAGATGTGCTGTCGTTGCCTAATTAGACTTAATTTTCTTAGGTAATCATTATTACGTTTTTTTTTCAGTTTGGCAGAATAGTACGAACTTAAAATTTTTGTATACTTTAATGAGTAGATATTAATCTTCCTTTTATGTAGCTGGAAAATAGACATTAACAAACATTGAATTTATTAGATTTTGCCCGTCTTAAAGTAGCCTTATGTGTATGAAGATAAATTACTTCTAAAATTCTCATTCATTAAAGTGAGAACTGAACCGGTTACTTAATAACCAATTTGTTTGCCTATAATATAAACTAATTGCAATTTAGTTGACTAATTTACACAATCAAGATCTGGATTTCTTCCAATTGAATGCTATTGTGAGCAAATAGTTACAAGCTAAAATTTTTTTTTCAGAACTATAAAACTCGCCCACGTTTTGACGCACAAAACTCATATCACTTCTTTTCTTCGTCGGACGTCTGGAAATGTCTTCTGCTAAAAATAGAAGTTGCGCTATATTCACTGGTATTTTTTAAGTTCATGGTCTGAGAGGAACAATTCGGTGGTACGTTTCTAGGTCAAAAATTAATTACATTTTGTTGAAAATAAATCTAATTAGAATAATTTTTTTCTATTATATTTTTTTGCATTGGTAGTATGTATGTAAATAATAGAAGAGTGTGGGGTCAATGTTCAAATCAAGTATTGTGAATTGAAGCTATGAATTTATTTATAGTTAGCAGGATTACCTCATTTTCAAAAACAGGAAATTAATAGGACGGATAATGAACGCAGTGGCGCTTTGTTATCTTTAAAGCTATATCAATAAACAATCGTTGCAATAAAATCACAAACCGCACAAAATTATTAACCGAGAAGGTCGACATTAAACTACAATCTACATAAATATTTTAAAACATTGAACTACACACGTTGTGAAATCAAGGGTTTAAAAATCTATTAACACTTTTTCCTTTTTTTTTATTGTCGGCTTATTTTATGTTTAAATGAAGGGTTGAATGTTTTTTAATGAAGATAATGAGATATCTTGTTCAATTTTTTTTGGAAACTATTAAATGGTACCAAATTCTTGAAAGTGAACTCGATCTTGGCCTCTCTTAACTTTATGTCTCATGCCTTCTAATGTGCTAATAAATAAATGTTTCGTTCAATATCAAGCCTAGCAAACACCATAAAATATTTAAAACCAAACATTTAATGATGTTTATCTACAATTAATGGCTTTCATTTGAAAAAAATCATTCGTTTATTTATAGACCAATCATTCTCTGGCCCTTATCACACTATAAAAATCCAACCCAGTTAGGTAATTCCTCTACTAGTTCGTACAAAACTCAAATATGGAATAATTTCATCATATGTATTCTAAATGTGTACGTCTCGTAAACTTTGGATCTATCAAAATTCCTCACAAGACATGAACATTTTTCTGTTTTTAATTAAAGAACAACAAGAAATCGTAACATTGTTTAACGTTTTTCATGATGATTCCTTTTTAGTGACTAACAAAACTTGATGGCATATTGCTTTAAGAGATGTAGAAGATGGTTAGTTGTTCAACACTTGTAACTATTAGCCCGACATATGTAGATAATGTTAAGTGAATGTAAATGAGATGGAAACGTTTTGGGGATAACATTAAACTTTTTTTTTATCTGATTATTACGTGTGGTAGAAGTTTGGTGCAGTTGCTAAAGTTATGTAATTTTATTTACGCTTGTTATGTCAGCTTGTCTAAACAATTTTATCAACAGCTAACAACAATGCTAAAAATATTATTTACAGTGGAATTTTGTTGGAGAAGTCAAATATATTTGAATTTATTCATTAAAATTGCTCTAAAATCTTGCGGATAAAAATTAAAAAAATGTTTTGTTTTAAGCTTTCGAAATTATTAATTTTTCCGAAAATACTTGTAATTTTCATAAAATTGAATATTTATACATATATTAGTACCGTTGTTGTAAGAAACTCAATTTGCACACTGTAAATATTAATACCTAGATTAAACAATTATGTAACAAAATGATTAACTAATAATTTACACATAACATTTGATTTGTTTTAATTTAATTTGATTATTGCTCATATGTTGTGCTATTAATTAGATTTTAAAATGTTATATTTATTTAAACAGACTACAAATAAAATTAATTTCTTATATAAATATTAACAGCGAATGCTGTTTTTGAAAATACTTGGAATGCTGATAGTGATGATACTCGTCAGTGATAATGTGGGAAAATTTGCGTAAACTAATGCCTTTTATTATCTGATTTAAAATAAGTTCAAAATTGTTATTATCTAATTGAAAATATATTTGCTGATTGAATCAATATCCAATTTCAATTCAATTCATTTCAGTTCAATTAACTAAAAACGTATCTGACATTCTTAGCCTCAATTAATTCAAAATAATATTTGTATAAACTGAAAAAGATGACATCAACTAATTGATTGGTATCACCCTTTTACTCTTTAACTGTCTTTGGGTAACGCATGTGGAGCTGAAAAATGTAGTCTCTTGGCAAACTCTAGTTATTTTTGCTAGAAATCCTTTCGTTTGCTTTTAACCGCAAATTTATCATTTTGAATAAATTATTTTATAGTAAGTACTTATGATTTTAGTGGTATGAAATTATTTCCTAACAAAATTTCTGTTTAATACTTTGAATAAATTTGAAAATTCGCGAAGTCTCTATCAAAGTGATTATTTTTATTACTTTTACTATAAAATGCAACAGAAATTTATTAAATTTAGAAACGAGGTCGCCATGTGTGGTCTTCTGATAATACGGTTTCAAATTGCGTTTATTTTTATAAATATAAAATGACTGCATTGTTATGGATTATTAAGATATCTAGGCGTAATTCCATATTATCGTTTATAAGCAATTATGAAAGATATTTCTGCAATTTAGTAAATTAATAAAAAAGTTCAAATGTGGGTTTCATTGGCTTCTAACAAGGATATTTAATTTTCATTATCTTACTTTTTTACCAGGCGTAAGTCTGAGAAGAAGATTGTTGAGAGTGGAACCAAGGAAACTTTTTTATCTTACAACTCCACCAATTTTGTTCTGCAATTTGTATATAACGGTATGTTTACAGTTAAGTTTTTTAGCACATTTATTTTTTTTAGTGATTTCTGCATAGGGAACAAAAAATTCAACGTAATTTTTAATCCATAAATGGACCGTTTAATTCAAAAGCAAAAATTACGATTTAAAAAAAAGTTGGACTGGTGTTAAAATAAGCATGCAAACCATGACTTGTGCAAATACATTTTTAATACTTGTTTTTTGGTTTTGTCAATAATTTTGATTGGCTTTCAAATATTTAGTAAATGTGGGCGTCCATGGCCATTTCACCTATAATTTTTAACACTAGTTATTGATGTCGAATGCGGCCTCACCTAAAGTATTAGAAGTATTGTTCGGATGATTTGAAAGTTGGTTTGATTTTTCCTTTCCGTCACGATTCTTTCAAGATCAATTTAATGTAGTTAATGAAGGGCGTTAGTCTTTTTGAAGCGAATCGCCATTTAGGGAACTAAAGATTCAATTGATATTTCAAATTAGAATGGTATCTGAGGCCACACAAGGTGGTCTATCATGTGAGACTTGTTACACAGGTAGTTATAAGTTAAACGCGTTATTTACTTGCTGCTGGTTTTTAATCTACTTGTTCTTTTTTTTTGACATCGTGGGCGAGTACTTTCCATATGTCGTGCACAGCTCAAATCACGAAAATGTTGTTAGGTCTTGTTGTCAACAGTGATGATGTTTAGTAGTACGAAGAAACAAGAATTATGGCCCGATTCGCTTACCACAATGTGCACTTAATAAATATTTATTCATGGCCGGATTTCCACCGCTACACTGTAGTCACGCTTCCTTCCAAAATTTTTTCTCCAGTTTACAACCTGTTACAAAGTGATGAATTTGATAAGGAAAACATACTCGGAGATAAGGTTGTGAAACATGAAATAAAATCAACAAATCATCACTTTAAATCCCGACTGGAACGCAAGATTCTTTGCGTATGGATATGTATATAGTCGTAAAATCGATCCGAAAATAAACTGGATGGGACGTTTTTGGGTCGCTCTTGCGTCATTTACCCTTTGATGAATTGCTAGTATAGTTGATGGTGGAAACTTGTTATCACTTAAAGGAAGCTAATTCAAGCGTGGAAAGCGACAATCGATCAATCATTAAGAAATGTGAATGAAATTTTGATGAAAAGCCTGGAACGAAAAATTTGCAACAATAGACAATTTAATATATTCATGAGGTGATCAAATAAATTTCAAATTCTTCTACAAGACATAATTTAATGCATTCATCTTTCTTCGCATGCAGTGTCAAATAGAGTCATCATCGCACAAAATTACATAAACGAACATGCATTTCTGCACAATTTGTCTTCCATCCAACAGCTAGTCACTTTTCCTTTATTGAGTAGGGTTCGTTGTAACCAACTTCTTTGTACTAGAAAATAAGAAAAATACATCTCGTTTCGTAAGTCACATCCAAAATGTTATTGACGTGAAAAATTGAAAGTAATCTCAGTTAATGCAAATAAATGGGATTTGTGATGGGTGGATTGTCAGCGTATCTGATCGGAAATTATTGAAGTCTGTCGCGAATATTCAGATCACACTGATGACAAGCAGTAAATTTCGCTCGACACAAAACTTCTTTTAATGATTAAATCTTAAATACGGATTTGTGTTATTGAAATTTTGTGCTTCAATGTAATATGTGTCAGAATATGAAATGGGAATTTCAAGCGCTAATGAAATGGAGTTGAGAAAATTGGATCATAAGGATGTATAGTCAGAATTACGTGTATTAACTTCTTCATAAAATATATTTTCTACGTGATGCTTTCATATTCATCATTTTTTCCATTGTTATAAGTCTTAATATCTTCTAATATCTCAAAATTATAGGTGACAATACTCTTTTTGTCTTCCAACGGATATTAAATTCTATGATTGATGAATTTAGCATAATTTTGAATAACAAGAATGTAGCTATATTCCTAGCTACATACAGCTGCTGGAGTGACAAATGTTACTTGAAACTCTGAACTTGGAAGTCATTTATAAATTTATCAAGTATTTTATTAAGCTGTTAAGAACAGAAGTCAAATTAGATTACAGTTATTAAATTTGAATGAAAAATGAAATGCAGCTTGCTGTGACTTTAAGAGATAATTGTCACACTAATTTTTCCTTGTTTTTCTGTGATAAGACTCTATCTTATAATGTGTTGATGTATTTAGATTAGTGCATAAGATAGTGACAATATAAACAAAAACTAAAGCTCTTTAGGCAAACAATATTATAAAGCAAAGCTATAATTTTAGAAAGATATTTGAATTCTCTTGCCAATATTTGATCTTCACACAAGGGGAGCGATTGGTTTTGCTATTATTAGAGTTTGCTGCTCAAATACGAAGATAAACAGAAAGGATTATTATTTGGCAGTTTGATTATAAAATTATTAATCCTACATCCACGTTGTATTATTTATTTAGTAAATGCATTTCAAAATGCATAATGTAAATCATCAATTCAGACAGATTTATCACCTTTAACCTCTATTTTAGACGTTTTTTATCTGTTTAAATCATTTAAACTTCTTTAATTAAAACGAAGACACCACATTCGTTCATTATATTTGGGGCATTATGAAATGTTATTAATGTGATGACCTGTCTTGTGTCCCTACTGGCGTCTTTTCTCTTACACCTACAAATGACTTTTTTGATTCATTTAATTTTTTTTTTAAACGTTATTAATAAAATTTTCGTATTCTTCAAAAAGTAATTTGTGAAAGTTTTCTAAACAGCCGTTAATGCACATTTTAATAACAGAATTCGGTTTATATTTTGATTTGGATTTGGTTTTCAGCCTTCGGAAAACGCAACATTGTGGTCTGTGGGTTGCGAGTTGAACGACCGAATTGATTGTTCTTTTGATTAGTTATGAATGAACCTAGCAAATCTCCCAACATCCAGCAGATCAATGTTAGGCTGGGTTTCCGGTGACATTTACTACAATGATGATGCACTAGGGTTAATAGTTTCGCGACCTTTCGTCTAGTATCTTGGACGGCATGATTGATTAGGTTCATTTTTCCGTTTTATTAATCGATTTTACAAGGTTAGCTGCTTAAAATGGGTGGACCAGGTATTCCAAGGTGTGTTTATAAGCGAACAGTAGTAAAGACGTGCGTAAATTCCTAATTTTTTTTATGTACTAGAATTCACTGAACCGCGCATGACAGACTTAAAAGCCACTTATAATTAATTAACAAGATCGTGACTTCAAAAGTATCATTTTCATATTTGTTTACAATTTTACTGGACATTTAGAGCAGCGTTTGTTTCGTGTTTAATATTCATAATTTGGTAATATTCCTTCCGGGCGTTTTTTCAATGGAATTCTTAAGCTTGAAATGATCCAAGCAAATGTAATTAAAATAGACAGCTTCTGTACATAAATATTTAGAATGATTTTAATTTTGTTAAATATCTAGTCTGAATAGACGTAATAAGATTTTAAAGGGCAAACGTATGTGGAGCTTGTGGCGAATACATGTTATGTATGTTCATGTCAGGTAGTAGTTGTAAAGGAGAAAATTGTTGGTGAAATCTAATTTCGCGAGTGGTCTGAGTCAGATTGTTACGAGGTTATGGTTAGCTGTTCCGTCATTAAACAGACTAGTTTCTCTAATAATTAATACTGTTAGGAATTCAGTAATTTGGAGTTCGTGTGAAGTTTCAGATTTTACCCATTAAATATTTATCAAACTGAGAACCAACAACTCTGACATAAGTAAAGTAAGTCCGAGGATCATAGTGGAGCATTAGGGATGCTTCACCAGATGGATAATTCTGTAATAACATCAATGACTCTGTTACAGTTCAATCAAAATATTGTTAATCTAAATTGCTGTTACATGTTGCCGTGAAATTTCCTTAAAATATGTTAATTCAGATTTAATATTTCCTATCAATATTGAAACGATATTACCTAATTTTTAATTGGGTTACAGTTAATTCTTTTTCTCTTTGTTTTGTAATTACAATGTTATTTTAAAAGTATTTAAATTGATATTAATGAAAAGTTCTTCCAAACAAAAAAAGACATTTAATTTTTAAAGAAGAAAAGCAAACAATTTATTATAGGACCTGTTGAAAGCTCATTTGGCGAATTAAGAAGAATGGCTTTACAAGTTGTTTCAGCAGTTTCCATGTAGACTTTTATTTTTTAAACTCCACTCAAAAGGTCAAAATAAAAAAAGAATATTGAATAAATAAATACTTAGCAATCTTAAAATAATCTGTAGATGATGGATATTTTTATTTTCATTTGATGATAACTAGGCTTGGTTCTTGGATGTTGATGTGGATAGCAATTTTCTCTTCACATCTTTATTGTTACAGTTTTTTATAGTTCTTTTGGCTACAATTATCATCTTATTAACCTCATTCCTTCTTCCAATCCGACACATGTCCGAATCATTTTCGACATTTTTTTAAACAGATCTGCCTACGCGTTATTCTTTGCATCAATCGTTTGTAATCCAATCCGTTTGCATTCCTATACAGATTTTAACTGACATATCGGCAATATCAGCATAAATTAAAAACTGTAATCGAACTTATCTTTTTGGTAAACAGCTAAAGTAGATACTTCTGACGAACAGAAGCCATTTCTTGAGGCTTTACTCGTTAGTGATGGTAACTTAAACCTACCCATGAAATATTATAGTTGTGCTCGGTTCGCTGAATTATTGAAAACGTTTTAAGACTTGGTACTCCCAGGAGGTCTTTAATTTGTTGACATAAAATAGGGTGGGAGCAACATGTTCAATTTATAGGTCGTTGAACACGTTCTAATTAATTTATGAAAAATCGAGATCTTGTCAGGTGGCAAGATTTTAACGAACGTTTTTCTTTGACAACCGACAAATTAGGTTACGTTTGAAAGAGCCGCCGTCAAAGATTCTATAATTTTTGTTATAAAATTATTGTGATATGAATTCGTAGAATTGTAAGGGATGCTTGGGAGGTCCGAATGGTTAGTGTGGGTGAGGGCTTTTAGGGCGAGTGTGAAAGATGGGAAACATGTGTTAAAGATGAATGCCGAATGTCTGGATTTTTAGAAAATAAGTTAGTCTGTAACTGGCTTTTGTAGAGTAAAGTAAAATTAAAAGGTCCTGTTGAGAAGATCGTAGTTTATTTACCCTATAATCCTGACGTAATAAATTATAAACTATAACAATTTATCAGAAGTGGGATCGTGAAAAAAAAATTATTCGTGGAGACTTAGTTTGGTTTTATTAGTGTTAGTTTGTTAGTGGTCAAAGAAATAAAGGAAAATGACGGACGATAAGAATAAAGAAAGCCCGAAGGAAATCATCCCTCAATCAGGACAGGAATTTTTGAACTTAGAGACAATTTTACAATTAGTGAAGGCAGCGGTGAGCGAAGCGTTACAGGCTCAGACAGGGACAGTGGCGGCGGCGGCGGCGGCGGCGGCGGCGGTTGACCAGGAGGTAGCAGGGTCGCCAGACATACAGGAGTTGTCCAGAGATAAGGAGGCGTCGGGGACGCTGGGGTCGTCTGGAAACGGGGTGGTGTCGGAGACAAGTGGCCTGCAGAACAGTCTTCCGTTGGGCCGGATGGAGGCGCCTGGGGCGTCGAGAAACATGGGGTATTGCGTAATGCCCGATTTAACGCAAAGTTTACGCGTATTCAATGGAAAAGGAGGTGCATCAGACGCATTACAGTGGTTACAGGACATCAAAACCATGGCGGGACGTCAATTTTGGGGTGATGCAATTTTGTTGGAGGTGGCGCGTCAACACCTCGTAGATAGCGCGTTGTTGTGGTATCGATATCACCAGGATACCTTAACAACGTGGGCAGCGTTTGAGATGCGATTCCGCGAAAATTATACGGATCGAAGAACGCTCGCTGAAAGGTTTAGAGAGATGTCGGAGAGAAAACAAAGAACCAGTGAAAGCGCGGAAGATTATTTTTACGCAAAAATGGCGATGTGTCGCGATTTAAAATTGTCGTTCGCGGAAACGAAAGAAATGCTGCTCACGGGGTTGAAGTCCAGGGAAGTTGCGAGATCTCTGCTGACTGTTCGACACGACGATGAGTGGCAGCTTCTTCGTGATTTGAGGAACAATGAACGGTTGGATTTAATTTCGGTTCCAGAGAGGCGTATTTTGCCAGAGAAGAGAAAGTGTTTTCGCTGTGGAGCAGAGGGCCACATTTCTAAAAACTGTAACACTCCGAGAGTGGAAAATAACACCAAATGTTTTCCGTGTTTTAAGTGCGGGAAAATGGGACACTTCGCGCGCGAGTGCCAAGTACCGGGTCGCGATTCGCGAGAAAGACAAGTAGTAGGGCGAAACGAAAATTCGCAACGGGGTGCTACTGCAAACGAAGTGGCGGCGCAAGTAAAGACAATAAATGCTCAGTCGGACAATCTAAAGTATTTTAAGGACGTGAAAATTAACGGGGTGGAAGTTAGGGGTTACGTGGACATGGGAGCGGAAGTTTGTGTCATCCGGGATGATTATGTACCCAAATTAAAACTTATGTGTGACTGGGACAAGAAGAAGGACGTTACGGGCTACGGCGGTGCAGTTACAAGTGTTTTAGGAGCCGCACAGGTGGATGTAGAAATCGACGGCATCAACGCCCAGATCGAACTCCTGGTGGTGCCGAGGGAAACCCAGGAGATTCCAGTGATAATCGGGCATCCATACACCGAACAGCCGCACATCGAAATTGTAAAAACACCTCACGAACTTATAATAAGAAAATGTGAAGAGAACGGTGCGAATAATGCTCCAAGAACGGTTTTGTGGGCGAGTGAGGCGTCTGTAATTCGAAATAACTTCCTGGGGCACATCACAGTCAGGACACAGACACCAGAAAGTACCCTTTGTGTCGAAGGTGGACTACGCGAGTCGGGAGAGTGGGTACCACGATGTGTAATAAGCACAGACAGGAACGGTGACACGGTGTTACCCATTTTAAATATAAGTGGAAAGGACATAAAAATTGTTGAAAATCAAAGTGTTGCGCGAGGGGACGTGTGTCGAGAATATACACATCGGCGAGATGTTAACACGGAACCTATTGACGCGTGTGAAATCAACACTGATTTGGCCGGGAAAGACGCGGAAAAAGTGTTGGAACTTATAAATGATTATCGAGATTTAGTGGCCCGAAATGTTAAGCAAATTGGATGTACGAATCTAGTAGAAATGGACATTGAATTAACAGACGATAAACCAGTTGTCTATCGACCGTATCGTATGTCGTTTTCCGAAAAAGAACAAGTGCGAAATATAGTGCGCGAATTGAAAGAGGCCGATATAATTGAAGAAACTGATTCTCCATTTGCAAGTCCGGTAATTCTCGTAAAGAAAAAGTCCGGGGAAGTGAGGATGTGTGTCGATTATCGAGCGCTCAATAAGAAAACAGTGAAACAGCACTACCCCTTGCCGTTAATCGACGATCAGCTGGATCGACTTCGGGGCCAAATCTACTTTACCTCAGTGGATTTGTCCATGGGATACCACCAGGTACCAATGTCGAGGGACGCGCGAGGTAAGACGGCTTTCATTACCCCTGATGGGGTCTACTGTTTTAAGAGAATGAGTTTTGGGTTAGCGAATGCGCCCTCGCAGTTTCAAAGATTAATAAACATAGTTCTTGGGAATTTGCGATATGACACTGCGATGGCGTATTTGGACGATATTATTATTCCGTCCAAAACTGTAGAGGAAGGATTAGCTAAGTTAAAATTGTTATTTAATAGATTTAGATACGCGAACTTGACGTTAAACTTGCGAAAATGTTTTTTCTTTATGACAAAAATTGATTATTTGGGTTTTACAATTTCAAAAGAGGGTATTGAACCGGGAAGGGATAAACTTAGGGCAGTGGCTGAGTTTCCGGTACCTACAGACGTACACAAGGTCAGATCGTTTTTGGGGTTGGCTAGTTATTTCAGGCGTTTTGTCCGGAATTTTGCAATTATTGCCCGTCCTCTCAGTGACTTATTAAAAAAAGGAGGTAGTTTTAAATGGGGGGTAATACAGCAAAACGCGTTCGAGTCGTTAAAGAAAGCGTTAATGAACAAACCAATCCTTTGCGTTTTCGACACGGGCGCCTATACAGAACTTCATACAGACGCGAGTTCAACGGGGTTAGGTGCCGTGCTTCTGCAGAAACAGAATGACGGAACATTGCGACCGGTGTCATTTTACAGCCGAAAAACGACACCCGAGGAAGCGAAATACCACAGCTATGAACTAGAATGCTTAGCAATTGTAGCGGCACTAGAGAAATTTCGCGTTTATTTGTTAGGGATTCATTTTGTAATTCGTACTGATTGTAACAGTTTAAAATTGTTGGCAAATAAAAAAGATATGCATCCAAGAATAGGGCGTTGGTTTATTAGGTTGTCAGAGTTTGATTATACCGTTGAGTACCACCGGGGCGAAAACAATAAAGTAGCAGACGCCCTTAGCCGAAATGCGGTAGAGGCTGGTCGGGCCGTGCCAGTGGGTGGACTTCCAGATGTCATGGGGATAAAGATAAATACGGATTGGGTAGCGGCATTACAGCGTACCTGCAATGAAACTAAAAGCGTTTTACAGAAATTAGAAGAGGGCGATCAGGCAACGCACTCTAAATTTACGTTATGCAATGGTCGTGTTTATCGGGTAAAAGACGGAAAGTGGCGATTGTATGTACCTGTCGATTTAAGATTTGATATAATTAGTAACGCTCATAGAGAACTTATGCATTTGGGAATAGATAAAACGTTGGACAAAATAAAAGAGAGCTACTATTTTCCAAAAATGCGGGAAGAGGTAGGAAAATATATCAATCGATGCATTAACTGTTTGTATAGTAAGACACCGCGGGGGAGGCAACCGGGAATGCTGCACCCGTTAGACAAAGGCAGTACTCCGTTTCAGGTGGTGCATATCGACCATTTGGGCCCTTTTCCGTCAAGTAAAACAGGAAACAAATACGTATGCGCTATTATAGACGGCTTTAGTAAGTACACAGTTGTGATGGTCCGGTGATGGGAAAGAGAAACTCCAGCACTTTACTTCTAACTACTACTATAATTTATTAAAATTTGGAATTTGGAATTGACATTAGGTCGTACAGTAACAACTAACTTATTCTGACTGCCCCGTAACATAAAAATGATTTCTTATATATAGAGGGATGAAAGGCGATAAGCGGAAGAATGTACAAATAAAAGTGAACTCGAGATAGTAAAGTAATTAGGTACAAAGTTGAACATGCCGGATGTAGATGATACAAATTAAATTTAAGACGTTTGCTAATGATAATGAAAGATGTTTACTAATGATAATGATAATTATAACGTTAAAGGGATATTTATAATGGGTACATTACACCTCCCTCCGTAAAAGAAAATTAAGAATACGATTTATCGGTTCTTAATTTTGGTAGTGATGACGATGTATTTGGCGCAACTGGACTTATATCTACTGCTGATGAATGAGATTCTGAATGTGAGCCTGCTGAACTGTCATATTTTACATTATAAGATGGAGCTGATGATGATTTTTTACATAGATTAAATATCGAGTGATTTGAGTGACGTTTCTTACAATATTTGGACAGCGAATATAATGAGAATATTATGAAAATTACGAAAATCAAAAGAAAAATATGATTAGTATAACTAGTATCCTGGAAGAAAGTTAAATCTTTATTTAATAATAATTCGTCTGTTGATTTGGCAATATCTTGTAATTTATGGCTTGCTTCTTTTAATGTGTCGATGTGAAGATTAGTAGGTGTTATAGGTAATAGATTTAAAGAAAAATTTTTTGTTTTAGTTAAATTAATGCAACAATCGTCATTTAATTTTAACTGAGGTACAACAGCATTGTGTGTACTATTACGAATTGTTTTATCGGTTAAGAAAGTTGCGGAACTTGTGTATAATTTACAATTTGAGTTAATTTTTAAAATTCCAGTATTTTCTAAGAAAAGGGTTATGTGTGACATTTGAAAGCAATTTAAGGCGATATCAGTTCTTTTGGGTAAAATATAAATCCATGTATTCGGTTTATCCAATTTATGCCAAATTTCTAAGCGAGAGGTTATAATTCTTATGTTGCAATTTATTGGGATATTGAGAGGAGATTTTAAAAGTTCGGTTTCACATATAGGTCTAGAATTTGTATAGTAGAAAGGTTCCGAAGTTACACAAATAAAAGTTGATTCATCTAAATTTTGACAATTAGTTAACTCATTTAAACCTAAATACAAATTATGGTTTTCGGAGATTGCTAGATAATTGAATGACGGTAAAATAAATTTATAATAAGAGGTTGAGTTGTCTAAAACCGGTAATGGAATTAATTTATAAAGATTAAATTGATTTCGATTTACAAGAGGTATTGATAGAACATAGCCAATTCTGTTGTCGGTGAAGAAACATTTGATTGTGAGTAATTCTAAATATTTGTGTGCATTTTCGCGGCTAACTGGTAAAGGATACGTAGATGAACTAGGTAAATGTGGAATTGTTTTACTCAATTCTTCGATCAATTGAAATGGTGTTATGACATAAGGGTGTAAAATGTTTGATCTAGAAAGTAAAATCGTGTCCATAACGGTCGTTATTTCGTTTTGTAATGTTGTAATAACTAGATTTAATAAAGAAAAGTGTTCGTCTAAATTTTGTTTTAATTCTAATGCAAGATACCTATTGTTTATTTTACGGGAATAGTTACTTATTTGTATAAGATTTTCTTCAAAAATTTTGGAGTTCTTATTCAAATCTGTGATGGTATTGTTAAAGTTCGCTATTGTCGAATTTACTACCATTATTTGTTGTTTTAAAAGTTTGCCTAAATTATATTCGTTTTTGTTTATCTGATTTATAATTCCATTATAATATTTAGCATCTGCTTCATCAAGTGTACCAAAAGCAGTTTTTAGAGCATCGCCAACGATATTTAACCAAGCGCGTTTAGTTCTCTTATTATTAATAAGATTTTTGAGATCTACTTCTGATTTATGCAAATAAGGTACTATATGTTTTAATAGTTTTAACGATGATTGACATAACGCCATTAATGAATGTTGATTACTTTGGCAAAGATGCAAAGTTTGATTATAAGCATGATCAATGAACGATAACTTATCTTCTAATGAACTTATATCGAGGTAGGATACTATTTGCCAATGTGTCTCTTGAAATTTCACATTATTTATGTGTTCAAAATATATACCAGAGAAATGGTTAATCGGTGTTACGGTGTACTGTTGTTGATCGGTGATTTGTGCGTATTCAAGTGTTGCTAATAAGCTGATAGACAGAATGAGTTGCCTGGAATAATAAAGGAAAATTAGTGATAAAAATTGATAAGTAAAAATAGTATAAAAATGCCTTAAATATAAGCAAGTTTTAATTTATTACTATGAACTTTATGTTTTTTATTTTTAATCAAAATAGTGTAATTTACTGGTGAATTAATTTCTGTAATTTCATAAGGACCTGAATAATTTGGAGAAAGTTTCCTTGACCTATTTAATTTTGATTGTTCGTTTAATAGGAATACTTTGTCACCAATTTTAAAATTTTGGTTTTGACAGTTCTTATCATAATATTTTTTAGATTGTTCTTTTGAATCTAAGATGTGCTTTCTCGCAATTTCGTGAGATTTTTGCAGTTTTAAAGTTAAGTTATCCATGTAGTCATCGTAAGTGTACTTAAATTCAGGAGATTTTGTTATGCTTGTAGGCAAATTTGCTTTAGTTCCGAAAATTAATTCAAAAGGTGTATATTTGGTTGAAGTATGAACT
The DNA here is from genome assembly GCA_030157265.1 of Latheticus oryzae. Classification (NCBI taxonomy): domain Eukaryota; kingdom Metazoa; phylum Arthropoda; class Insecta; order Coleoptera; family Tenebrionidae; genus Latheticus; species Latheticus oryzae. Next base: position 8,378,034 of record CM058049.1, read on the forward strand.
GTTGTGTTGTAGGAAAACATTGCAAAATCTAACCATTCATCCCAGTCTGTTTGGTTTTCTCTAATGTAGTGTTTTAAATAATCAGCTAAAGTGTGATGACTTCTTTCCAATGCACCATTAGATTGGGGATGGTATGCCGTACAGTTTATCTGTTTAATTTTAAACAGTTTTGCAATTTGTTTTAATAAATTTGAGGTAAAATCTTTTCCTTGATCAGTTACAATTGTTGAAGGTATACCGTGTTTGCAAATAAAGTCGTGAACTAATTTTTTAGCAATTGTTCCTGCTTCATGATTTGGAATTGCATAAGCTTGAGAATATTTAGAAAGATCATCCTGCAATGTCAAAATAAATTTATTACCATTTTCTGATAACGGTAGCGGTCCTACTATGTCCAAAAATATGCGTTCAAAAGGAGTTTCACTTGTTGTTGTAATCACCATTGGTTCTTTACTTTTCTTTCGAACCAATTTATTTTTTTGACATGACTCACACGTTTTTATAAAATTCTTGATATCAGATTTCATTCGTGGCCATTTATAATATTGTTTGATTCGATTATAGGTTCTATGAAAGCCCGAATGTCCAGCACAAGGATTTGAATGATATTCCGTTAAAATCTTCTTAATTTCTTCTTGAGTGTTCGGAATTACGATTTCATTTGAAAGTATGTAAATTTTAATGTTAGTTTTTCTAAAAATGTATCTTATCATTGAACGAATTTTGTGAAAATGGAGTTTATCAAAGGAAGAGTTTAATTTAGGTAAGCTTATGGATTTTACGTTATCAGCAATTAATCGGTTTTTTAATTTTTGTAAAATATTAAACAAATCTTCGTATGATATAGATTCCCAATAATGTTCTTTTGTTATCATATAGTAAATATTTTTGTTATTTGCTGAATTTATTGGTATTTTGATTACTTCGTTGACGTTTAAAGTTTCTGTTTGTAACATTTGATAGCTGTTAGTAAATTTCTCTTTTATTTGTATTTGGACTAATTCCTTACATTCGAGATCCTTTGAAATGCATAAACAGATGTTATCGGTTGAGTCGATAATATTACCATTAACTTCTTCAATATTATCATTGGTGATAAGAGTTGTTCTTATTTTTTTTAAGAAATTCGCATATGATTCATCGTCGTCCTCAGTTCGGAAATGATTGACACACAGATTATCTAGAGGAATTCGGCTGAGGGCATCTGCATTTTTATTTAATTTACCTGGTTTATAGAGAATTTCGTAATCATACTCCTCTAATGCTAGTCGCCAACGTATTAATCTAGAACCCGGATCTTTCACATTAAATAACCACGTTAATGGACGATGATCAGTTATGATTTTAAATTTTCTACCATATAGGTACGGTCGAAAATGTTTTACACTCCAAACAATAGCAAGAAGTTCTTTTTCCGTCGTTGAATAGTTTGATTCGGCCCTATTCAAAGTTCTACTAGCGTAAGCTATTGGTAAATCATTAGGAGGTTCACCTTGCGACAAAACTGACCCGATAGCAAAATTACTTGCGTCCGTTGTCAAATAAAATGTTTGTGTAAAATCTGGATACTGCAATAAAGGTTCATTGGTTAATATTGATTTTAAATTTTCAAATGCGCGTTGTTGTTCACTAGTCCAAATAAATTCTGCGTTTTTTCTTAATAATTTGGTTAACGGTTGTGTTAAAAAAGAAAAATTTGGAATAAACCTTCTGTAATATCCGATTAATCCAAGGAATGTTTTGACATGCTTTTGTGATTTTAGAATAGGATACTCTGAAATAGCTTTAACTTTATTGGGATCAGGTTTAACACCTTGATCAGTGATTTTATGTCCTAAATACATTACTTCGTGACGTAGAAATTCGCATTTGTTTGGTTGAATTTTTAAATTGTGTTCTGATAGTCTTTGAAATACCTCTCTTAATTTTTTATTATGATTTTCTAAAGTATCTGCATGAATTACTATGTCATCTAAATAAACAAAACAACGGTTATTTTGAATTCCAGATAAAACATTATTCATTAATCGTTGAAATGTCGCTGGTGCATTTTTTAATCCAAATGGCATACGATTAAATTGATAGTGACCTGTGTGAGTAGAAAAAGCAGTTTTAGGAGCATCTTCTGTAGACATTTTTATCTGATGAAAACCTGATGTTAGATCTATTGTTGAAAAATATTTTGAATGTCCTAACTGGTCCAAAATTTCAGAGATATTAGGAAGCGGATATGAGTCACCGACAGTTATATCATTGAGCTTACGATAATCGACAACTATTCGCCATTTTTTCATTCCGGAAGAGTCTGATTTTTTAGGTACAACCCATATAGGAGAATTCCATGGTGAATTAGATGGTTCGATAATATTTTCATCGAGCATTTGATTAATTTGCTTATTGACTTCTTCTTTATGAACTTCTGGAAATCGGTATGTTTTAGCGTTAATTGGTACTTTCGATGATGTAGGAATATTATGCGCGATTGTATCTGTAAATGTTAGTTTGTCACCATCGATATAAAAGATATGATTAAATTCATGACAAATTTGTAGTAAAGATTGTTTTTCTTCTGAATTTAGATGATCAGTTCGTAATAAATTTGAAATTTTTTCTAAACGTTCTGATTTGAAATTATTATCAGAGGTACTCGTACGTAATGAGGAAATATTCGCACTATTTTCACTATAATCGATTGGATCTAATGTGACTTCGATATTTTTAATATTAACGATTTTTTCGGTAGTGTTTAAAATTGAGGTTATTATGTTGCTATCTTTGTCAACCTTTACAAAACTTGGACAGAGATAAACGCCTTCAAGTATATCAATATTTGGACAAATGCCTTCTTTTATTTCTCCGTTTATGGCTTTAATTTTTACAATTGTTTCTGTTCTAGGAGCTAGTTGAAATTTTACATTTGAATCAGTTTGATTGTTTTTTATTTTATTTGAAGAAAATTTTTCATTGTAAGCAGGAATGTTCTGACTTAATGGAGGATTAGAATTAGATTGTGAAAATTTTGATTTGTAATCGCGTTGAATTTGCGCACGTATGGGATATTCTAAATGGAATATATCTAGATGTTTATCATTTATAAATAGTTTATCATTTTGATAATCAATTAGGCAGTTGAACGATTTTAAAAAGTCGTTACCTAAAAGACCGTCGAAAGGAATCGGAAAATTATCGGGAACTGCATGAAAAATATGTGTAAATTTCTGATTGCCGATATAGAAATCTAAATAAGTATAGCACAATGTTTTCGTATGCTGAGTCACGTTTATATCAATACCCTTCAGAGTGATAAGATTGTCTTCATAACAATGAGTTTGACCTTTAAGATGAGAAATTTTTACAAGCGAAATGTCAGCACCGGTATCTAAAAGGAATTTACCTGGATGATTTTTTAATTGAGCAATATTTAATGGAATATAACTTGTTACAGCAGCAATGTTTAATGTTGCAATTCGGCGGAAATTTGGTGGGCAGTCCTCGAGTTCTCCGCCAACGTCGAAGAGCCCGGGCAGTTTAAATTACTGCCGTTTGAATTTTGTAGGGACTGTGATGAAGATCTAATGCGGGAATTATTATTTTGTTCCTTTCGCGACTGGTTATATTGTAATTTACGACACTCGTTAATTAAATGACCATTGTTCTTGCAGTAATTACAGAATTTTCTTTGAAAATCATTGTTAGATCTTGGCTGGATTTTAGAGGAAGAATTATTATTATGGAAATTGTTACGATTAAATTTTGAGGAATTACTGGTACTTGGAGAATTGATATGTGTGTGATTCTGAATTCGGTGAACATTATTAAAATTTTTGTTCTGGTTGTGTTGTTGATTTTTGTTCCGACAATTAAATGAATTATGACCCGATTTGTTACAATAATTACAAAATCTACTTGACGAATTATTATTTACGCTTTGATATTTATGAATTTCGTATTTGGATTTAAGTTCCTGTTCCTCGTTAATCGCGATCGAGATTGCTTTTTCTAATGTATCCGGTTTTTGAGCTTTAACTAAAATTGACAAATCTTTATTTAATCCCGTGATAAAAACGTTCAAAGCTTCATTTTGCAGTAAATCAATGTTTCCGTTGCGTACTTCTTCAGTTAAATTGTCACTTAACGAATTTATTAATTTTACGTAGCATGTTTCTACACGATTTGAAAAAGAAACGACACTTTCATTGTGATTTTGCCGACAGGAATTTAACTCCAATTGCCATTGACCAACTGTACGTTTATCTGAATACAAATCTAGTAAATGTTTCTTTAATTGTTTCCAATTTGCAAATTCTCTATTACGTGTTAAAGTTCTCGCGTTATGCGTTAATTTGGTTTTAATAATTGAAAGTAAAAGTGGTTGATTTGCAACTCCAACAAGATTATGAGCTTGATCACAATTATCTATAAATTCGAACAACATTGATTTGGTTCCATCAAACTTAATTAACATTTTTTCTGCTAACTCTAGTGAAATCGACATGTTGGTGAGATTTAAGTTAGGGTTAATTAAATTACTAGATGATTGAATACTTAAATTATTGAGGCTACTTTGATCCGAATTGGGCGTAACGGAATCAATCGTGTTAGTTTCTTCTGAACCGATTGAATGTGGATTAGACGCGGTAGCTCCTTCTAAATTCGTCGTAGCTTCCTTTTTGTGTTTTGACATAGATCTCGTTGTTGGCATCAAACAAATAAATTCACTTACACAAGGGAAGATAACTGCTGGAATCCCATTATGTTACACTGGACCACACGATTTTCGAAAACCTTCACGTCTGGGGTTGAATATCGCCGTTTGTCACCTATGGTAGCGACGATGCAGCAGGTAGCACGAATACACGAACCTTGAAGACCTGGATGTTGCACCACTGGATGATGGACGATAGCCCAAATCGAAGTTTCCCAAACTTGCTGATTGAAATTTCAAATTGAATTTGAAATAAATTTTCCAACCGCACTATTACGATCCCACTTCTGACACCAATTTTGTGATGGTCCGGTGATGGGAAAGAGAAACTCCAGCACTTTACTTCTAACTACTACTATAATTTATTAAAATTTGGAATTTGGAATTGACATTAGGTCGTACAGTAACAACTAACTTATTCTGACTGCCCCGTAACATAAAAATGATTTCTTATATATAGAGGGATGAAAGGCGATAAGCGGAAGAATGTACAAATAAAAGTGAACTCGAGATAGTAAAGTAATTAGGTACAAAGTTGAACATGCCGGATGTAGATGATACAAATTAAATTTAAGACGTTTGCTAATGATAATGAAAGATGTTTACTAATGATAATGATAATTATAACGTTAAAGGGATATTTATAATGGGTACATTACACAGTATTAAAAGCGCTGCCGGATGTAGGAGCCGAGGGAACTCTTAGTTTTTTGAAAGAATTCGTTTCTAATTATGGAAAGCCCAATAAAATAATTAGCGACAGAGGTACAGCGTTCATTTCGAAGTTGTTCGAAAAATTTTGCGGTGATTGTGAAATCCAACACGTAAAAATTGCAACAGCAAGTCCTAGATCGAATGGACAAGTGGAGAAAGTAAACGACGTGATAATAACATGCTTAAGTACAAGTACGGATGACATAGAAGGTAGTGATTGGGACGAAAAATTAAGCGAAGTACAATGGGCTATTAATAATGCAACCCATTCGGTCACTAAAAGAACGCCTTTTAGTTTGGTCCGGACATACACGCGAGACGGGTTCACTAATAATCCGTTAGCAGCCGAAATACGCGATTTAAATACACGCTTAAATACGGAAGAAGAGCAAAATTTAGTTGCGGATCGGCTGAAAAGAAATGCGGATCGTATGTGCGCGAATTTTAATAAATCGCGGCGTCAGGCTAGGGTTTTCAAGCAAGGGGATTTGGTGTTGGTACGGGCTGAGGTACCGTCGACCGGCCAAAGTCGTAAATTGAGCCCTAAGTATCGAGGACCCTATGAGATTGTTAAATTTATAGGGAATGATAGATATTTAGTGCAAGATATAGAAGGCGAACAACAAAGTAGTCGCTTCTATAAAGGAATTATTTCTGTAGACAGATTAAAATTAGTTAGTAATTTAGAGGAGTAATAATTAAGATAAAGTAGGTTGTACAAGTGTTAAGGGTAATGTTAAATTTTTATCGGAATTTTATTATTAGAAAAATTTGGGGACATAAGTAGAGTGTTTAGTTTCGTTATTGTAAGTTATGGTAAGTGTCATTAGGGAATGAGTGATTAGATGGTTGGGATGTGTTCTCGAGGACGAGAACATTGTCAGGAAAGGCCGAGTTGATATGAATTCGTAGAATTGTAAGGGATGCTTGGGAGGTCCGAATGGTTAGTGTGGGTGAGGGCTTTTAGGGCGAGTGTGAAAGATGGGAAACATGTGTTAAAGATGAATGCCGAATGTCTGGATTTTTAGAAAATAAGTTAGTCTGTAACTGGCTTTTGTAGAGTAAAGTAAAATTAAAAGGTCCTGTTGAGAAGATCGTAGTTTATTTACCCTATAATCCTGACGTAATAAATTATAAACTATAACAATTGTAACATTGACTTTTATCAAAATGACTCAATAATTGTGATTAAAGTAAATAGAAAAACTGTCATTCATTCATGGTTTATAGTGGTTATTATTGTAGGTTATCATTTCTTATTGAAGTTGTGATTTATTACTCAAGATTATGTTGAACCTAGACATTGTTTTTCTAATTTTTTGTATATCTAATTTAATTATGATTTGTTTTTATTAATAAGGGCGTCATTTCTAGTTGTTATCGAAATAAATTCAAACGAATCCATCTAGCTTCTTTTTTGTTTATTTTATTATTCGAAATCTATTTGTGTTATTTAGTTCATTGCCAGATGAATATTTCTGTCATCAAAAATTAATTTTTACAAATAGTTAATAATATTTGGGTTTATCTACCGATTTGTGTCTAGTTTCCTGTTAATGTCTTTTTAAATCTACTTTATGTCTTTCTATTTCTGTTAGTTCTTTCCTTATCATTAATCACTTGGAGTCTGTTGACATCAAGTGGATGGTAAATATTATACGTCGCAAAAACTGAGTCATTTCAGATGTTAGACCATAACGAGTTGGAATTCTTCGGTTGCAATATCTGTCTAATGTGTGGCGAATTAGTTAAGCTTGGAATCATTTAGTATGAGTCAAGTTCAATTGAGTTGAACATCTGTATGTAGAGCAATAAATTTAATCATTTCTAATGTACACCCAATGACTTTGCAATATCTTCTATGGATATGTTGTTAATATACCATGTCGACGGTATTTTTATCATCCGCCCATCCGAAAATATAATTACTAGTTTCTTGTTGACGAGTCAATTATAGTTTTTAAATAAGAAATGGCTTCACCCACAATATTTAGCTTTTAATTTAATTAGTGATTAACAAGGACCATGGGTGGTATGAATAAATCATTCCAATAGATTACCATGTCTCAAGGATTGTATCGGCAGGGGTCATTTATGGGATTTCTTATATCAGGTATAACAGATATGAGCTCTGAGCATTTACAGAGTTATAAACAGTCTTAACACCTACTGGTTTTATATCTCAAATCCTCGAGGAAATAAAGTGCTGAAGTATTCACCAACTTTATTGAACACCATTTAAAGATTTTTTTTAAACTTATATTTAAAATAACAATTATTTATATTTTTACAAAATGTCTTGATAGACTATGTTTATAGAAGCTTTTATTCAATCGAAAAAATCAAAGTCCTATCAGTGATAAATCTTCGTGCGCAAGTTATAAATATTATCGTAATCGATAGAAAGTCTATTACATGAAGAATGTAAAAAAAATTCAATATTCTATTTATTATGTTGGATGTAATATCAGCAGACGCCTCTGTACAAATGTCCCTTTCAAAAGATTAAAGACTGAAAGACACGCCGTATAATTAAAAGTCGGTTACTGTTTCACTCTCACCGAGCGTACAAATAACTTAATAATGCATTGTTCCCATTACGAACATTCATTGTTAAATAGGCTTGAAATTATACAATTATACTTATTTTATATGTTTTAAGTGAAGTATTACTTTCATTCTGAATAATATTAGAATTCACAAAGCATTTAAATGGCCCATAAATGTCTGTAACCACGTGTATGTTTGTAAACACGTGCTGCGAAAACTTGAATCGTTAGATTCTTGCACACTTGTTCCTTCGCGTCAGGCGCCACTTCATTCTAGTCTCACGAGTTTCACCTATCGCGGTTTCAAGCTCATTCAATCATACTGTTTATGTGTTTTTAGGTTTTAAAAATTTATTTTTGGTGTAGTTTATGATTTTCGATTTGTTAACACTGTGATGAGACATGTTTATTACGATCCATCTAAGTTTTCACGGTTTAGAAGTTTGGAGCTTCTCCAAAAAAAGCCAATAAATAAGAAGTAAAGAAAAAAACAATTTTTGTCTGTTGAATTCATTCTCCTTTTTGGTAATCCGTCAAAACAGATTCTTTGTAATCTGTTAATATTGATGTAGTAATTAAAAAACTGCTTAAGGGTAATCGACATATAATTAATAATACATAAGATTCTGACCTGATTGTTAGTTGAACAAATATATAGATAAATCATCAGTGAGGAATTTTTCCCGAGGAATACACAGTCACGTATTATTGATTATAGCAATCAATGCAGAAGCTGGATATCTCACCTTAAAATTCATTGTCTGAGCTTAAATGTAAATCTTGGTAATTTTATCACAGCTGAACTGAAACGATAACACTTTACTACAAGATAAATGTTTTCGTGGTAGAAATAAGAGTAAATAATATAGTTAAAAAATCTGAATTAAACATGAGCTAGAATAAATTAAAACAATGTGCAAAGGCACGCTAGAGTCGTAAATTTAAATACTAAAAAACAGGTGATAAAATAATAAACTTTTTGAAGATTAAGGGTTTGAATCTGCATAGACGTGACTCAAAATTGAAGCAGCACTTTTTTAGATTTTTGTCAAGTGTTTATAAATTATGCTTCCAGACTTTTAACAATAGAACGAAATTTCCTCCTACAAAAAAGTTTTTTTTATTACCTATTGAATTTTTGATTTAATAAACTTAACTAGAACACATAAATACTTTTTTTTGGCTGTAACTTATTCAAATACAAGAGATACTAATGATTGCTGTTATCAATTCTTGTCTTTACAGTACTATTAAGTAGTAACCTAGAGGCAACTTTTTGATCGTTTAACATGTAGAAAACTTATCTGTGATCTGTAGTATGTAAATAAGGTTTTACCTTTTTTTTAGGACGCTTTAATAGCCAGCTCCTACAGCGCCAACCATATGCGTTAAAGTGTTAAAGGGTTTATCGTTATGATTAAGTGGGTACAAGATGTGTGTTATGTTATATTTTGGATTCACCTTGATAATTTAATAGATTTAGACGCAAAACTCATTAGCATTGTTGTTCTACAAGAGAATCGTATATTAATTTTGAAATCTTACAATCTGAACGTTATATATGTTCTGTCCGATAAGATTAAACTTGGAGAAGGCATTCGAAATATGCGTCTGAATCTTCAAGTTTGCATGAAGTCCAGATTTGGTGCTGGTAGAAATCATGTGGGAAGTAACAGTTAGTGACGGTTTCTTTCATCCTTATAAAATTAGTGGGTTGTAATGAACTATTAGAAAACTATGTTTATTGGTGTCGGAAAATGCGTGGGAGGAAATTATACTGAAATTTTTCAAAAAGATCGAGTGATAGCTGGTAGTAATTATACTGTGATTTATTATGTCGCTAGAATTATAAAATTTTGAACATTCTATTTTTGTTTCATTGAATGCAGTTTGCATTCATGTGTTGCACCTGGCAATGTTTAAAACATGCAATTAGCTTGGAACGAAACAGTGTGCCTACACACCCTATAAATATTTAATCAATCATGGATTTACCCTGTCGATTTCTATAAGTTGCTCCAACTACAATCTGTAATTTAACCGAGGATGACCTAAAAATACAAAAGGTCGGCCAAATATCAAATATTGGTATTATAAAATAGTGTTACAACTTAGGACATTGTTGTATTCCCCAAGGAAGCAGAAGCGTTTGCTCTTCTTGCGGCGAGTTGCGCATTTCGCATCAAAGTCAGTCGGAATTGCATTAGCATAACGAGATATGTTACTATCGATGTCACTGTCTGAAAGAAAGCTTTATTTCTTGGCTGTTACGAAAATAAATACGATATATTAAATCGCAGGAAGTTTAGGAAGATAATGTATTTATTCAGGATTATGGCAGTTTTTATAAATTCAGATTGTATTTTAAATGTAATGTGTTGTGATTTTTTTCTAAATATATAAATTGTGATAAAGCTTGATGAGATTGCAAGCGCAATGAATCTTGTGATTGTGTATTATGCAGACAGATCATTAAGGATGCAATCAGTGCCGACTAATTACAGATCCGATCACAATTAGATTGGAAAAAATCCATGCAACATCTTACCGACGAAATTAATTTCCTGTTGACATTGGCATAACCGTTAAGATTCATAATCGGTGGATTCTTGTCGATTGCAGTCAAGAACATGTGCACCTCCTGTCGTGTTCTTTGATCGACAGCATTCAAGTTAACATTGAGAAGTCTTTCCCTGAATTCGGGCCCCATTTTTCTTGTAGTATGATGCGCTTCGTTGCATATAATATAAAGCAATGTCATGCAATAAAAAGAGATAATAAACAATCCACCTTCTTTGAATGACAACCCTTGGTCCATTATCTCCGTTACAGAACCGTAACTTGCAACGATGGTCGTCAGTAAAATCAGCAGGCAATACATACTGTACATTCCGCTATAAGCTTTGCCTAACTGCTGCATCATGTGAGATAGGTCCACCCATAAATCGCGATAAGCACCAAGCAGACTTGCAGGATCGGAGGATTCTAAAGCATTGCGAAGATTTTTTACCATCCATACTGCCACGCGCCCTTTGGCAGTGCAGTTGATGAACCATAAAGAACAAAGGCAGTTTAACATCGCCAAGATGTGGTAATAACCGAACGTGTGCCAGAGAAGCATATCGGTTTGAAGGTAATATTGGGCAAGCATCACAAGTATGCCCATCACCCAAGAAAACACACATAAAGAATAAGTTATCAAAGTCAAATTGTGGAAAATAATTGGAACTCCAGTAACTTGAAAGTATTTCAACTGAAATATTGAAAAGTTGTTAGTTTTATTGTTTGAGAAACGACTAAATTGTTTATAATCTGACGAAAGTAGCTTCTCTAAAAATAATCGTAGAAAAAATTTCAGTGCTTCTGAAGTATTAACATGGAGTATGAACAAAAATTTTGAAATTTTTTCCAGCCAATTAAATATTTATGATGAGTCATATGTTATTTACTTTAAAATAAGCCATGCATCAAGAGCTTATAAGGAAAGCTTTTATATAAATTAAAGCAAGTTTTTTGAAGGATTATTCTTAATGCTTCGACGTCATAAATATTGTTGTAAGCTGTCATTTGGAAATGTTTGATTTCTTCATAAACTAGCAAAACTTCATCATTAAAATCAATTTTGCTAATTTATTGACTTCATTCAATTTTAATCCTTCTAATTACGAAGGTAATTTAAAATGATTACACTGTCAATAGAGTAGGTATTCTCAGTACTTTGGTAATCACCTTTACTCTTTGCTTGTTAATTGCTAAAAATGGAATAGTTCATGGCTATTAACTAAAATGACTTATCATTTGATCGATTTCTAAATTGAATTAATATCTATTATTTTGTTTATTTACCTGAAAGCGTGTCCACATGTTTTTGAATTTTGCGACTTCAGATCCATTTGTCCAAGCAGCGACAGGTAATAGAAAATGTGGAATTAAAATACTTAAAAAAATGATGCCGTAAATGTATTCATCAAATCTTTTTCCTGGTTGTAGAATCAAATTTAATCTTTCTTTGAATACTATACTAACAAAAATAGTCTCAGCAACATATACAAAGTAGGCGTAAATAGATGTCCATGAAAGCCACCTGAAATATTGAGAATTTTCACTACATTTCAATTCCAAAATGTGAAATTCAGAATAAATTTACATAATTGCTTGTATGTAGCAATTTAAAAATGCTGATAAATTAGTTAACTTCAGTGATTTAGTGCTTGTTTAAAAAGATAAAGTCATTTTCGGTGTATTATTTTGGGCTGTATTCAACCATCAGCAAAGATTTATTAAATTCAATATTACGTGTGATGAGAAGGAGATTTATTGGCATTGTTTATGATGAATTACCTTAATTGGTAAAGGGAAAGCGAATAAATTACAATACCTGAATGTAGTTTTACCCTTTCCAGCTCGTTCAATTGGCATAACACCCATTATTTGGAAAAGCACCAACAAACTTTTGGTTGTTTGATAAAAATTATCATATCGTTCCAGTAAATCAGGATCCGGTTCATCGTCAGGATTATGTGTAGATGGTGATGTTGTAACTTTAACAATGTTATTTTTTCGACCATAGGTTGGATGTAAGAGATTTTTATTGTAAATCTGTTCTTCTTCTCTTGGCTGATTCATGTTGTTTTAGTGAAGGATCGAGCTCGACTTATTGGTCAGCATTGCGTGATCCAACTCATAATGAAGGTGTTGTCTTAAAAAAATTATCAGCTTCAATTATTTCGAAGCTTTAAACTACATTAAGCGATCAATCATTCTAATTAATCAGTCGAATTGAGTTAACACTTCATTATTAATTTGCTACATTTGTATTTAGGACATGTTATACTAAACTGTTTCTTTTTTTATTTTAGGGCGGCGGCAACCCTTGTTCTGTTTGATGCTGGAATGATGTACGATTTGAAGTCGAAGATAGTCAGAACGCCAGGGACGTATCCTCTCGAAGTGAGTACGGTTTTTATGGACTAGTCAGTGTGAACATCTCTATACAAATATACACCCACTGCTTGTAACTTTTCTATCTGATAAATTGTTTCTTATCGGATTACATGGAAAGCCGCTTTGTTTTGCTTTTTTATTTTATTGAAGACTTTCAAGCTAGATTCCATTTATCATAGAAAGCTGTTGCTGGAATACTATCGATACTTTACGTTTCATGCATACATCCAGCAAAAATTTTGAGATGAATGGACTACCGATGGACAGGTTGGTCGGCGTCAGCAGGTGTAATGCAGAAGCCTATCAGTGCTAGTAAAGCTTGTAAAGATTCTAATTAATAATAAATCAAGAAATTACGTACTTTTGTTTCTATCAAATATTTGTATTAGCTCATTATATGCCAAAGATATTTTAAACTAATTTTACTGTTTGTAGGGCCTTTGCTTATTTTTCATTCTATAAAAATCTCATCTAATTTGCACCAACTCATATTCATTTACTTTCAACTAAAGTATTACTAAGTCAAGGCTTCACAAATGATTAAAAACCAATTTTAAAAGCAAACACAATTTATTTTGGCTTCATTCGGAAAAAAAGTAGAAAATTGCTAGGTATGTAATTTGATAAAGATATAAATTGTGATTCCTTATTAAATGAATTGCTTGTCATAAATTTAAATAACTTTTTATTCGCATCATTTACATGCATGAAGTTCCCTTCAAAAGTTTTTGTATAATCACCAATCAAGTGAATTCTTTGGGAAGACAAATAAAATGCGAAGCATCTCTCTAATTTATAAGAATTGCTTTCTAATTAATTATTTGAATTCAGCCTTGCATAGTTTCAGTTTAATGTTACACAATAATCCAAATTTTATGACATAAAATGTTAATTAGAACGAATTTCCAAACAAATAATGTAAACTGAATTGGTCGTTTAAGTTTTAATTGCACGCATGGCACATAACCATAAGTGAATTTCATGATTAAATGTCATTACTATGAAAATTTCTTGTTTTCTTACTTTTTTTTATCGGACTCCCCATCGAAGCCGATCGAGAGATAATCCTTGGGTTGATCATGTTTTATGTAAATAATACAATTCCCAACCCCTCTATGGTACGTCTGTTACACTAACATGTCAAGTTATGTTGTAATTTCAAATCTGACTGGATGAAAGGATCGTTTTTATCTTTTCAGACTGTCTGGACGAACGTTTTGCACATTTATTTTATTTATTCATGACGAATTTGTAGCCGCTGCCCATTCAAATTGCATTTTGTTTGGACAACTGAATTCTAAAGAATGGTTTACGTTGATACCATTCGTAAGCTTTTCATTTGTGATTTATTGCAAAAGTTACGCTTTCAATGTTGGCAGTTTATTTTTATTTTAAAAGCGACTACTTTACAGGAAGTGGAAACGAAATGTGCAATCGTTTCAAAAGTTTGTAAAGTGTAGTCGAGATTTAGACGTAATTGGAATTTTCATGATTTTAAAGCGTTGACAGTTACGTAATAACATAACTGCTATAAATAACATTGATTTAGCCAAAATGAGTACAATACAGTTTTATTATCATTGTTATTCAAGGATAACTTGTTAAATAAAGTGTTGTTTTAATTAATTTCGATTTTATATCAAATTTTTTTCTTGTAGTCACTGCGTAGATGGGTTATTTTTAAGGCTGCATTTTGAATGCGCATGAGGTTAATGAAATCTACAAAGGTTGGAAGCTAATTACCACTTTAATACAATAGCTGAGAGAGATGAAATGCTCTCTCCAACATAATTTCCATTAAATATATTATAACTGTGCTTATAACATCTCATCATTTATTCTCACCTCAGCGGCAAACATTAAGATAATCTTAACAGCCTTATCGCTGAGCATCATCTAAATTTGAAAAATACTTCATAATCTCTACTTTGATGTCACGTTATGATTTTTTTTTTCATATGTGGGACCTTCTGAATGATTATACTCTGATTTCGACACATAAAAGTCTAACAATATCAATTTAAAAAGAATTGAATTTAATTAATTCAATCATAAAACCTGTTTTTTAGCGTAGCTCGATAGCTGTAATTGAGAATTTAACCTAATTAAATATTAATAAATTGTTTTTAAAAATACGTTTTCTTTGCTATTTTGACAAAAAATAATTATATAAAAATGGATTAAGGTTTTTCCGAGTTTGTTGTGCTACATCATGAAATGAAGAATAATATTATCTGTAATAAAGAATTAGGATTTATGTTAGAATTACACAAAACATATTCAAAATGTTGCAAATGCGTGGAAAAATTAGGCAAAAAAAATATTTACAAAGAAACACACAATAGCTGACAAACAAACAGATATGGCCTGGTTCAAAGATGACAATGATGATAATAACTGTAAAAAAAGTACAAAAAAATAAATAAATATTGACTCATGAATACAATTATAATAATTTGAAGTTATTTCATGATTCATCTAAAAATATTGCTTAATAAGCACCTTCTACTTGCGGATTAAAGTTTCTTTAACCTTACGGTTCCATCAAGAATTGAAAAATCCGCCCAGAAGTTACGCTTATCATTCACTAACTAATTATTCTTTAGTTTCACAACGTTGTCATCGCCCCTAACATAAAGAGTCTTTTGTGTCCAGACGGAAATGTATTTAACGCCCCAAGCCCAGAATTCTATTGTGAATTTAAATGTTGCGTTGAAATGGTATTTTTTTCGTTGACACTACCTTTTAGCGGACACATGGAACAGTCCTTTGCATTGTTTGATGTCGCTTGTACAGATAGACGCGTCCTATTCCGTTTAAATTATGCCGTAAATGCATACTATCCATCTTAATCCACACAAAGCGCACCGCAATTGAGTTGTGCATTGTACATTCGTTAGGCATAAATAATGGCAGCTTTGTGCAAAGAATATCGGGAGAATTGTTGTTGGTTATTCATCTAACGTTCGATGACAATAGCGAAAGTTCGATGCTTCGGGAGAAGCTATCGGAATCTGCTGAAATCGCAAAAACATCGTAAGAAATATTATAACACTCTATGGAGACTATAATACTTTCATAAATTTTAATTTTATTTCTGAATTTCAATGACTTTGAACTTCATACAATGGATTATTTTGGTTAATACACTCATTAAGAGTATTTTGGCAATGATTAGGCATCTCGTTGGGATTCTTAGGAATCTTTTGCTAAATTTATCCTCAAACTGTTTCATTACGTAGCTAAATAAACATTTCTCTTATAGCTTCACACTTTTTTTGTTGTTTTTTTAGTGACAATTCTTATTTGAGATGCGGTTCACAACTATACAGATTGCGGTATACCGAACGAAAGTAATGCCTTCCTGTGCTCGTTACTACGACTATAAACGAGACTTACGATCCATTTATCTAACTATAGATGGAGACCATCAGCGTCCATACAAATCGATAGTAAAAAGAACAAAAATTACAATGCACGAGACATCAATTACATTTTAAAATCGATGCACGTCATTTTCTATCATTAAATTGGAATATTTTATTACGACGCTTTTACCTTACTGCAAATTATCACATTGACTGGTCTCTGCAGGAAAACGTGCCGAATAATAATTCGTGTTGTTTTTTTATATTTTGTTTTGTTGAGACGGTTAAGGAATCTTGTTAACAATTATTTACACCACAGGCGCTGTTTTATAGGCGAGAATACAACATTATTAATGCATACGAAAGACTAACAAAAAGACAGATTTGGTTTTAAAAATAAAGCAGGAAAATATTACAGTGTAAACTTGAACAATTGTGTTTGTAAAGATACACCAAAAAGAAAATATTTTGATGGAAAATTCTGGTTTGAACATTACGCTTGGCTTCTTTACATACGTTCGGGAAACAGGTAGGAATAAAAATTGAATGATGCAGGGAATAATGCAAAATATTTTTATTGTTTTGGAATAAATTATTATAAATAATGCATTTAATGAAACGTAGAAGTTACCTAATTTCAACATACAGTTTTGGATCAGTAACTTTTTTTTTGAGATTTCTTTTTGAATCTCCCACTGATTATCTTGTCTGTAGATAGGTATTCCGTTTTTTTTAACTTCAAATATTCCTTGCAATATAAACAGTAGTTTTTTTTAATATGGTTTAGGTTTACTTTTATTGGCCTCAAATTTCAAATTGGAGAAATGTATTCTACTCCTGCATTGTAAATTAGGGCACATTTGTCATTTAACAGCTGAATTAATAAAGTTAATGTCTTATGAATAACAACAATAAATCAATTAACGTTAAGACTTGGTGAAATATAAATCAGTTTCAGATCACGAAAAATATATATGGTTAACATAATGTTTCATATGAGAAAAGTTTATAAAATGAAAGAAATCTCAATTAACATTTACTCGGTTTTTATATAAGATTATATCATTGATTTTTTTAAGGTTCATAATATGTACCGAGAGCGAATACAGAAGAAAACGCCAAAGACTGTGGGAGTATGGTCAGCATGGAGTCCGTGGACGCCTTGCTCGAGAAGCTGCGGGGGTGGCGTCATGCAACAGACAAGGCATTGCGTTAGTAGACCTGCTGATTCCAGGTTAGTTATCCATTATTAATTCAAAATCAATGAATAAGTGCAATTGTTTATGTGAGAGCAGTTTCGGTATTGATTTATTACATCATTTTCTATTATCATTTTCATCGTATTGTCTGTTCTGAACGGTGTATGTTCAATACGATATATGATGAATCACGATAGCTTCAAAATAACATGTGTGTCATGACGATTTTTCTACCAAATTTATTATTATTGTTATCAGACTCTGGTCAGATTGCTTCTAATAAGATTCAATCTATTGGAAACAATTGAGTTTTCTGTGAATGGAAGCGAGATAATATTGAAGATTAATTTATTTACTATTTATAGAAATAAACCGATAGAAGAGAAATAATTTTAGAGAGTTTTTCTTGAATCCTATTAAATCTTTCGACCAGTTTTATTCAATTTAAGTTTCACTACTATAAAAATGATTTGCTATCACGGAAAAAAATTCTATAACAGAGAAATATCAATAAATCATAAGTTCTTTTTATCAGCAACCTTCATAGCAAAAGTTTAAAGATAAAAGTTTGCTAGAGCGACCACCAATTAAAAGTCTACGACAATAGTCATTAAATTTGACATAAAAAATAATGATCCAAAGAGCAATTTGTAGGAAATTTGTAAAACATTTTAAAGTTGTTATTAATTATTTGATTTTTCAAGAGGATCTCATCAATATTTGAAAAACGACAATAAATATCTATGGAAAATGATACATTTTTTTTAAATTAATTATTGATTGCGAACAAAACAGAGACTGTCATTCTAAACATTGAGGACACGACCTTGTCTCTCGCTAATAAATATTTATTTGTTTAATCTCAGAACATAAATATCCGTAACAGGTAATAATCAAGTAATGATAATTGAAAAGTGCCTTCCAGCTCCGTTTAGAGTCACACATGAATAAGTAATAATGGATCTATAAGAATCTTGAGGAGTTTCTCCGCTGCACTACAAATAACATCAACTTAAATTATTGTCACTAATTCTAATTACGTTAGTATTGGGATCACAAACTAAACGAATGATCATCCGAAACGACAGAGCAGAAAATCGGACATGAAGTTCGTCGATCTTATGATGAGAAAAATATCTGGTTTTTCAATTACCGTCGTCTGATTGATTTTGCTTTTGGATTTGTAAACAAGAAAAATGTATGTTTTATAATGACAAATAAAAGCAACAGCCTAGAAAATAAAACAGCTTCACCGTTGTATTTATCAATTAATCTTTTATTTTGCAGCCATTCGTTGAGTTCTCAAATATAGTTTTTCTGCTTTTGTCATCTACTTTTATTCCGGGTACCAGGAAACGAATAAAATAAAAAGAGTTAGTTGAGAAAATTGGTTTGAATAGCTCTTGGGGAATTTTTAGCGTTAGCGAAACCTCAGAACTTCAAATTAAACTAATTTTCCGTTAGACCCCAAGATGTAACTTTGAGACGTTTTATTATATATGGTGGTGTAGAACGAACAAACTAATTGAAATTTGCAGCAAATATTTGGAATTAAAAATTGGAATCGAGCATACATCTTAAGCATAAGAAAAATATTACTTGGATTATATTTCTTGTTTATGTATTCCCAATTAAAAGTTCCTTTTTTTTATTATTTTTTTTGCTGGAATGATAAGGTGTGAGCAGTGCTTTCATTATTATCAATCACTGACACTTTTACTCATCTTGAAGCTAAACCACAACAATGCAATAAAATAACGACAAAAATAATGCGCGGCCGACCATCAGATTGTCGAATTACCAAGATCAACTGCGCGGAAAATTGGGAATTTATTCTGGTTTCAATACCGCAGAGACCGCGTTTGAATAGAAGACAAGATAATTTATCAGCTTTCTTCGATGCGTCAAACATTATTTTGAAAGATCATAAACATTTCATATGAAAATAAATTAAAAAAGAAGTTGTTTATATTTTCATTTTTTTCGCAAATAAGATTTTAATTGGGCAATTAGTTGTTGGCTGCTTTTTACCGCAAATTGTATGCGTGTGGTATACATTTTTATTGCTTCACTTATATTTAATAAATCGTAAAATTACATCCTGCAGCAGTTGTAGAGCTTTGCGGAGGTTTGAATTACATGGACTTCTAGGTTTGAACAAAAGTGACATTTTCTCGTTTTTATGAAAACATGACGGGATGATGCTTCATTAAAAATGAGCTTTTTCAAATGTGAGTCATTATTTCATCCTCTGTTACTGAAACTATTTGCTCAATTGAACTTAAACGTATTTTGGATCATTATTTACATCTCGCTTTAGATTAATTTGCAGGTTACTGGACGTTGGTTTATATATTCTTTACTAAATATAAATACAAAGGAATATTGAACTTTACATTAAAATAGCACTGGATATAAACAAAAAACACCATTTTTCTCACTGAACTGTAGAACAGTTTGTTGCAATTTCTTTTAAATTTTAATAACACTCACAAAAAGTTCAGAATTCTAACATGTTGAATGTAATTGTGCCAAGCAGTGCCTTGCATGTCTTCTCTTTTTTCATTACCATATGAGTTATTTGATACTCCAGGGGCGAGGCGCCACTTCATTAAACATACAAACACTTGTTTAGGATGCGAGATCCGTACCGTTTCTTTAAGTATACTCTAATTGAAGCTGACAGCAAAAAGAACGAAACGTAAACAGATAAAGGGAGCCCTTTATCATCTTACAACTCGCCTGGTAATTAACTGGAATGACCGTGGTTAAAACCAACTCACGAACATTATAAAACCTTTAATAAAATCAAGCAATAATAAAGAAGATGTTGTGATTGAATTTTTTGAAATTGTTGTTAGGCATTGTTATTGTTATTTCTATTTAATAGCTATCAATATCATATTGAATTTATTAGTTAATAATTATAGTTCATGTCTTTATTTGTTATGCAGATGTGGTTTGCAAATAATAGTGACAATTAATTCAAATGCAGTCAGTATCTTATTTCAGTGTTTACAACATTGAACAAATCGTTGTGAATTAGTCGACATTTATGGCTAGTCTCATAAATTCATTTAATTTAATAAATTATATAAATGCGTATTAACGAGACAAGATTCTATATGAAATGATAATTATATGTCACATAAATTAATTATTAGGATGGAGAGGGATTAAGATTAAGTATTGGTTAAAAAGAACAAGTTTTCTTTTAATTATAATTATCGTGACAAATTGAAAAACGTCAGATTAAATTGATTTCATTTTTTCATATGTTTATATTTTAATGGAATCAAATACAAACACAATTGTTAAATTTCAAAACAGCTACCGTTAGAACATCGTCATTTTGATAAGAACCCACGAAAATAATAATTATCGGACTTATAAAATAGATATAGTAGAGGACAGGAAGTAAGTTCTAATTTGTTAAAAATAGATTGAGGTACCGCGGAGGATAAACGTGCGAAATTATTCAAAAAAGAAAAAGATTTTTGTCGTAGATATCTAGTCATATGGATAATAACATTTTACTTATGTTAAGGACACTGTTAAACCATCTTATATACATAGAGTAGTTTGTCTTAGTTTATAATGAATGCAAAAATGGTAATGAAAGGCTGGTGTGAAAAGTTCAGAGAGTTTCAAGATTCTGCTTATATCAAAACAAAACCTAAATTCATATAAACAGCACTGTTAACAATGTTAACATTATGTTATTCTATTTCTACCATTTTTTGTTTAGATTTCTATTATTTAATATAATAATAGTTGAGTCTAATTAGATATAAAATAAAGTTATGTGGTGATCATCAAAAATCATTTTTCCGGAATGGCCGTAAGCGTTCATAAGAAACAAACGCAACAGCACTATTATGGGATTAAGGAACAGCAATTTCTCGGTTTTTATAATACACATGTGATGGTAGTACTGGGCTGTGTGTTAATTTCTCTTATTAAATGGGAAAACTAAAAATAATAAGAAAATATCCACTCATTTTTCTGTAGTCATTTATGAATTAAATAATCACGAGAAAATTCCATTTACTTCTTTTTATCTCTAATAACAATTATTTAGTGTTCATCAGGCAGCCCATAATTAAACGGTTAATATCTCTTGTAATTTATTATTGACAGTTAGCCAACAGCAACATCCTTTTTTATTCTATAAATTTTTCGCTCGTGACTTACCGCATCAATAGATACAACAATTCTAACAAAGTCAAGTATGGCAACATATTCTTTTATCTTTTCAGTATAATAATGAACACCTGTTGACCACTAGACAAAAAAGGTACTGAGCGCCGCTATTACAGCGCCTTTTGGTGCCTTCTTTGCAAGATGTATCCGCATAATCGGGCGTGCAGAATAGAGGAAATGACGTTATCTCACGCCCTGACCACTTCACTGCTTCGGAACAATGAGGCATTAAATCAGTATCGTTGTCAAATGCCAATGCTGCTCTCCATTCCACTTGCACTATGTCATCTCTTATTATCGAGAATTTTTCACAAATATTGCTCTAATCAATTTTGAGAAGTAATCCTTGTAACAAGAAAGTGTGGCTATTGTATATTTTTCAGTTCTGTATTTGCTGTTGTCTTCCATTACCATACAAAAAATTAATTATCTACTAAAACAGTGACTTCGCCTTAGGTTCTCACCAATAAACGTGGCCTTATTGTAACCAGAGGCGAGACCTCTTAAAAAGTGGTCGCGAGATTGTGACATGATTATACCCATCAGATAGACGATAAATCACATCTGATATGTTATTATATCGCGTTTACACGTAATTACCACGTTCGACGTGTTTTAAGCGACGACTAAATTAGATAAATCTTTTTTTATTATTAGATTCACTATGTTTGAACATTCATAAATGTTGATCTTTCATATTTGATAATACAGGTGTAGTGTAAAATTACACCATAACTGTTTACATTTAAATGTACGTGAGTATGAACAGAATTGAACAGATTCTGGATGTTTCAAAAAACCTGCTCTTTCAACATATTTGTACATTGTTTATTATTATGGTAATCCATTATATAAAATGCATATTTGACATTAACTTTTCGCAGGAGTATTGGAAACTCAAAAAAATCAGAGCTTATAGAATTTTTTTATATAAATATAATTAATATAAATACCATTTTTCATTTAATTATGGAGTTTATCAGGTTGATTATTAACCCAGCGCATCCACCATTTTTGCAACCTCAAAAATTACATTTTTTTTCTAATATTATAAATATTTAAATGTTACATATTTAATTTATTGTCGATATTTTTTACAAGTTTAAACAAATAAACTTTAGCACATCTTATTTTTTTAATTATCTAATTATAAAATATTGAGTTTTGTTCCGCAGCTTCAAATATGTTAATAGGTTTATTTGTTTTATGCTTCAATTACTGATGCAAATAATGGATCGCTTTAATTCCAAATTTTACACCAATTGAATTCTTAATAATGAAGCTACACATGGCAAGTAAACATTCAAGTATTTCTGGAATCAAATTCAAATGGATCATTGCTATTAATATTTATCGCAATGTTGTAAAACAACAAACAAATTCTACAATTTTTTATTTTCAAATAAAAATTTTATTATGACAGTTTTTAATACTTTTGAGTATTTTAGTTTACGATTTTTGGTAATAATAATACATTCATTTGTATGTCCTCTGTATTGCATCATGCACTAATATTCAGGTCGTGATTCAAATTTTTCCAATTAATAATGACCGATTTTACAGATTTGTCCGTAGACAAAGACGAAGACGCCAGGCTAATGGTTGCGTGGGTTTATATAAGCGGATTCATCTCTGCAATACGCAGGTAAAGAAAGTTCTATTAATCTTTGCTTTAACTGATACTAATCAATCTTCAACCGAAAAGTTTCATGTACGTGTCGTGATTTCGCGCTAAGGTCAGGTCAACCATGTCTTTAAATCATTTATAAAGTTGACACACTAGTTGCTACTGACTAATTTCTTTGCCCACCCATGTATTGTTTTTAAGACGTAATCCTGTTTCAGAGCTGTCCGTCAGGAACCGATTTTCGCTACGAACAATGTGCTGCATTCAACAATAGGCTTTTCAAAGGGAGGACGTATTTGTGGGAACCCTTTC
Organism: Latheticus oryzae; assembly: GCA_030157265.1. Lineage (NCBI taxonomy): Eukaryota > Metazoa > Arthropoda > Insecta > Coleoptera > Tenebrionidae > Latheticus > Latheticus oryzae. Next base: position 8,401,655 of record CM058049.1, read on the forward strand.
TCAACGGTAAGAATGATAAAAAAAACATATATGTACATAATTCTTTGCTATATTTTCCAAAGTATATTTTATTTGAATCAAAATGAAAAAACCAAATTATCTATTCAAGTGTTTGAAAAAACAAAAATATCAGTTATCTGATGATGATTCTTGCATCTATGCAACCAGTTATACATTTACAGAAATAGTGTTGGACCTAATTACATATTAGATGGAGTTCGTTTTCGTTGGCCTCTTCCCAATTTTCTTATCCTTCTCGGACGTCTAAATAAAATTAGTTAAATCCTTTTGGGAATTTCGTTTTATTGTGATGTTGGCGTTTTCTTTTTATTGCCCAAAAACTATCAATTTGATTTGCTCTCAGTAAATTCAACTGATTTATTGCAATATTTTGAATTATTGAAATTTTTTTATTATGAAGAGATAACTGCTATTAAGTGTTTTCTTTTGAATAAGTTCTTTAAACAAAAAGCATTTATTGTAATAAATAATAAGTTTCGCCATTATAGCTGTAATTTATAGAGTAATATTTTTTAGCACCTGATGAATGTGCTCTAAATTGTCGAGCATCAGGACTTAACTTCTATGCTACCCTCAACAAAACAGTAATTGATGGCACTTCTTGTAATCGTCCTGTGACTGCTTATGGCAAAGCTGCTCCCAGAGGTACTAGAGGTGTATGTATCGACGGATCTTGTAAGGTAAGATATTTTTTGTACATTTGGAATTAGTATTATATATTACATTTGTGAAAACGCGTTTTTAATTTTAAATCAAAAGGTCATTTTGTTTCTGATTATGTGATAAACATAATATGCAAACAACCAGCACGATTATGATATAGATGATTACAACAATAGCCTTCGGTTTTCTAATCTAAGAAGCGTCCACTCCTTCATCTGCAATAAATAACGTTTTATGTTACCCATTGGTCGATTATATACCGCAGGCGTCAGCAGGAATTTTCTTCAACAATCTTTCTTATTTATTTCCCGTATATTTATTTAATTATCGGCGTTAATAGCATCACTTCACGCCATTCCGAAACCCATAAAGCGACAAAATGTTTTATAAAGCTATAAATGGACACAATTGCAAATAAATTATCTTCATTTGCTATTGAAATAGCGATTGATTTATACCTTTATTGATTGAGAGTTTACTTAAACATTGTTATTACAATTATTCACGTCTCTTCCGCATTATCTACAAGCATTCGTGTTGTTTATTTTGAGTACAAGCAAGGTATTAATATTTGTTAGTATAAGAAAACTGGATTGAATTTTAACGAGGTGGTAGCTGTAGGTCGCGGTTTATCTCGCTAACCGCGAGCCACAGATGGGAAGATTGTGCACCAGAAACAATACATAGTGGCTAACGTTATCAATGTTTTTTATCAAATGAATGAAGCCAGTTTATATCATAATGCGGGATATAATTCCAGATTCCGGTTGGATGCAATTTTGTGTTACACCTCGTTAAATACAACTTTTGTAATGAGGCGTCGTGTTATACAGAACCACCTGCGGAGATGGACATCCCACACTTTGCTTTGCTCGATGGATTTCACGCTTTTTTTGTATCTGAATGTAGGATGTTCCTGTGAGAGGTTTTTCGCCTGTTAGGATTTAGCTATATATACATAATTGAATCTTTTGGGCTTTGGAGATTCTTCGCAAACACCAGATTAGATTTAATTGAATTTATTCTCAAACTCAAATAGGGAAGGAAGAATATCGCTTTGTTTACAGCAGAAATTTACTTCTATATAGAGTGTTATAGCATTCGCTTGAAAAATTTATTTTAATTTTAAATGGACACAATGTTGTATTATACACTAACAATACAAACAATAGTTAAAAAAGACATATTATGTTGCTCTAAAATATACGAACCATTGTTCAACACACAAACACTACCCAAATTTAGATACACTTCTAACGGGAGGAAATACTGGTTCTAGGGTCTTGGACCGCTACATTTCACCTTCCACTTTACCTAATTTATGATATCAGACAATGTTGGAGGTATCAGAAAGGTTAAAATGGAATGTCCCTGAGTCGGTCTTATAAGGGCACAGCCGGGATAGCCTCATAAATTAGCCCCCACCGGTCTAGAATGGTCATTGATAAGTCACTCGAAAAATTTCAGTGGCCGCTATTTAGATTTTTGTACTGCATAGACGATACCTAAATTATTTTCTTTTTTTTTATAAACACTGAAACTTATTTGTACAGTCACTTGAACAATATACCGATTTTCTATACTATAACAACTAACGAATGGATCAGCTTCATTTGTTTGGTTTTCCATAAAAACTCGTACATTAATTTCTGCAACGAAGAACTCTCTTTCTATAACAAAAAATTTTTATTTTCTCACTTTCTAAAAACGTTATATTAATTAGTACGTTTTTGGATTGCTCAAATGAGCAAAAATTTCGGAATATGAGTGGATGCTCGAATGATATTAGTAACGACACAAACCTTTAAAGAGAATAATTTATTTTTGTTCTGCATTTGGCTCACTGATATCAATTTGTAACATAACATAAAACCATAAACAGAGACTGAAATGTGATTGTAACAACTTTGACAGCAAAAAATTTCCACTTATTAATTTTTGTTGAATCTGTCAAACTTTCCAAGAAATTTCTTCGTCGTCATAGTTATAACTCGCGAAACTATTTTTTCTATTCGTCATTAATGAGTGTCGTGCGATTTTCGATATAATTTTGATGTTCTAGAGAGGTAAAGTAATTACCATGACAACATATATAAAATATGAATCATTAATTATACTTAAAATAGACTGTGATTTTCGAAGACTGTAAATTGTATTTGAAATATAGATTAGAAAAATCATTTATTTAAATTAATTTTAATTTAAAAATGTGTAATTGGTTGCTGACATATTTGTCAAACTCAAAACATCTAAGACTTTTGATGTTTTAACTACATTATTTAAGAATATTTCAGCATTTTCTGAATTTGTCAAAACTGAAGATGGCACTTGTTCACATTCTGAACACATTTTACTTCTTCCATAATAATTGGACTTGAAGCTTGCATTTTGCGTACAATTGAATTAGATACGTAACTCTTAAGGCCTATTTAAAACAATTATTTTTAATTTAATACCTTCATCATGTCTGGAGCTTTTAATAAAAATTTAAGAGTTTCTTACGTGAAAGTTTCAACTTTTTCACATTTTTTTAGCTACACCATTCATCGCATGAAAATCGAGTAAACATTTAGAAACAAATTCATTGTTCCAGCAGTGGCCTCTTCTAACACAATATCAGGAGGAGTATCTTTCAATGTCTGAATTGTCTTAATCGTTTCTTAAAATGTTTTTATGCTTTCTAATATTTTAAATTGATGATGACACTTTTTCGTCAGTTTGATTATTTTTTTAATGTGACAACAACTTATTGTTGCCTAACAACTACATTGCAAGACGATCTAATTAATAACAATAAATACAAAAATTTATTCATCTCTTGCTATTCCTCTTTTAAATTATAAACAAGGCGAAAAAACTATATATATGTATATCATGGGAGCAAAGTCAATTACCTCTCTTGTGCAATTACAGCCCTCCGCTTCACGTCAGGCCGTAAACTTTGCCGCGGGAGGAAATTTTACACTTTGCTACCTTGATATATAAATAGCTATTATGTCAAATTATAAAAAAAAATGTGGACAAGGATGTTTTTGACTGATGAACAAATGAGCATTCTTTTTGTCTACGAGGATTAGAAACTTATATGTACTAATTTCTTCTATTTTTCGCATCTTTTAAGATTTCAAATGTACTTGTATCACACAAAAAAAAGTTTAATTATATTTTATATGCATTCCCTTCAATCTCGTTATAGACAGTTTTGACTGTATTTAATTCATTTTTTAATATTATTCCCGCTACTGATTTTCTCTATACCAAAAGTACTTTCTTTAAAATTGCTTTTCCTTCTTCCCGTTCCACTTTTGTGTCTTAGCAGTCCAATATCGGTTATAAAGCTCAAGCAATAAAGTTAACAGAAGGATCACCCAAGCAACCCCATTTTCCTCAATTGGATTAGATTATCCAATTTTCAACTCCTGACTTTAGGTCAACCTTTAGTTCACATACTCGATTATTTTACAGCGTCACCGCAAATACGTACTAACTTTTAATAGTCACTAATGTTGAACATAGCGAAAACATTAACTAAAAGCTAGTATATTTTGTATTCACTAATAAAGTGTATGATGGGCCGTAAATGATGTTTAATGTTTCTGAAGTTTAATTTTCTCAGTAAGTGATTTGACACTTTGTGGTGAGCTTCAAGGTATAAGCTGGGTTTTTATAACGAAATAACTACGGTAGTTTTCAGATAGTGGCAATTGGTCTTAGCAAATTGCTCAGAATTTTTTTTCACAATTTCAATAAGATTTATGAGACAGCGCTTATTAGCACTTGAAATAAATTGGCCTAATTGCGATGTAGTTAACTGTTATTATCCGGGGTAATATAGAGTTGAATCTCTTTGAAGAATTGAAAAAAAAATGAGTTCTCTCAAACAAGAAGCTAAATGTATAATCGAATGTTCAAACATAAATATTTGAAAATTTTTATGGCCATGCAAAAGACGTGTGAACTATCAATAACATTGCAACGAATGGTACATGTTAATTAGTTTGACCATCTACGGATTCTGCAGTCTAATCAATTTTGAAAATATTTATAATTAGAAAATCACAATTCATTAGCTAATAAACTAAATATTCAATTGTTATAATATTTTGAAAAGACTCACAGAAATTAAAAAAAAATTAGATAAATAGGTGTTAGAATCGACTTTGCTTTGTCAGTCTACCAGTAGGAATACTAAATCTGGTTATTTTTTATTATCAATTATAAAATATAATATAATGTATTTATGTAAAAATGAAATATTGTAACGTTGTGTAATAAATAATGAGTTAGTGGAATTAATGTTAGTGTAAATTGTCTTTGATAGCTGTCATATATTCAACATTATTTACATAATTCATCCGTTTTAACCAATCAGTGGCTAGACGACCCTGGTTGAAATCTCGGCCAATGAATGTCGTACGTTTTCTATTTAATCGCTAATTTATGTAGTTTTCTTAATTACGATTCAGACACGTCAAGTTAAGCAGGATTATAATAAATCGAAATAATACTTGAAATTCCTGCGCTAAAAAATCATTGAGTTACAAATTGTTGCAGGATAAAAGAAAGTAAGAACAACATAAATCCTCTTAGAGACGGCTAAGCTTTAGTTCTATTGTCCTAAGCTGTCAATAAATATCCAAAACAATGTAATTCCACTTTGTCACAAAAAGCCCCCAAGTTTATCTTCCGAATGTGTCTTTGTAAAAAGAGGTCACTTGCTGATTGAGAGATTAATTTTGGTACAAACGAAGAAACCGAATCAATAGATAGAATTTACTGTTAAGCTTCTGTCGGATAATTTTGGCACGGTAATAAATTTCGATTTAATTTAGTCATTTTCCATTCAAACTAACTCCGGAAATGTTTTTTTTTTCGGTAAGCTCCTGGAACACGTTTAATTATGTAATTTTTCACGATGAGGTCGTAACGATCGTTGCTTTTCCTTTCGAGATCACTATGTAATTATGTGATTAAAAGAAAATATTATCACGCAGATTTAGAAAGGAAATTCTTCGAATCAATTTACATAAATAAACACAAAAATGTTTATTAGATTTTAATTAATGTTTTCTATTTGTCAAAGGATTATGATTAAATATGTAATAAATTATAAATGAAAGACTTTATGTTGACAGTAAAGAGTCACAAAACATGCCAGCTTCTATGCATTGTGCATTACTGCGACTTTTATTATAATTTCTCTTCGGTTTTTTCCTATTACCTCCGGCTGATTTTGTCGTATAAACAAAAGGGGCGTTGAAGATTTAAAAGTTATAACTTGGATTAGATGTAGTGAACATAAATAAACAAGAACATAAAAAATAGCAGTTAATATTATTAGTTTTTGGAAAATGGTTAAAATGTAAATTTTCTTCATTTGGTGGAAAATAAAAAACAACTATTGATATTGATTGATATAAAATTTGCAATCAATAATAATCTCTTGCCGTAATATAATCCACACCATTCCAGTTGACGTCTCTATCAATTTTCTAAGTAAATGCGGCACCACAGTCGTCACTATATTAATTGCATTTGGCGGCGCATTGAGATATAGAACAGATGTGATTTAACATTTTTAGAATTTCGAAAATGTTCGCTCCATTTTGGATCGATATTTCTTATGATTTATCATAAGACGTCTATTTTTAGTATCCAACCGAAAATTTAAAAATTCCAGTGCAAATTTTATTATCTTTTCGCGCTTCTGTTAAGATTTTGTTTATACTTTAGTATTAGTTGAGAAACAGTCAAGAACACAAGCGATAGCTCAACCTGATGACAATGAAAAATGTGAGTGCTTGCAGAAAGCCAACGCAAATATGTATCGATAAAGTAAACATAAGTTTTCGTTTACCGAAAGGTTCAAAAACGGCGGAGCAATAAAAAAAATCGTATATTCAATGTAGATCAGTTTATGTGGAAGCTGGAAGACATTACTTTAGCTGATGGATATTTATTCAGAGATGAGGAATTTGTTCAACAGGTTACATCTGACTGCTTGCATTCACTTCAATCATTTTGGAGTGGTGGCAAGAATAAAAAGACCAGAAGAAATTGCAAGATAAATTTGTAATGTACCGATGCCTGTGGTAAATAAATAGTTTCCAATATATGAAAATAAAACCAAGCATTTTTTTAGTCTAAATGATATTTTATTTTTGGTAAAACACAGAGTGTGGTATTTAATGTATAATTATTCATGCACTGTTTTTATGGCAAAAGCATAAATCTGAAAATTTGTATAAATTATGTATTTTTCTTAAACCATTTCGCCCGAAGGAATATCTTCCATTGCGTGTTCTCCGAATCTGTTGTCTGTTCCTCCAAATGCTTTTGTGTTTAAAAACAGAGCAAAACCGAGCCATATTGCCGCAAATAGTATGTTTTATTGCACATCTTGCCCACTGACAAGCCACATATTTTCTCTGAAATAGCATATAAAACGTTCTGTCATAAAAATTGGCGAAATTTACCAATTCTAGGTTTAAACAATCCAAACAAAGAGAATTTCTTTGTGTTTTTAGTATGGCGCGTGTCGTTTACGAGCAAGTAACGAGGTAATGCACTAATATTATTTTTTACTTAACAGTAAACATTCCAATAAAGAGATAGAGACAAGTCAAAATATTTAGTCTACAGAAAGAAGTTTACAATGATTGTGAGTGGACTATAACATCCGATTTTTTATCAAGGGTTTTATTACATTCGTTCCGGAAAAGTGCAAATTGTTTAAATGTTTTGGTTGGAAGAATGAAACTATTGGATTGTTGTTTTTACAAATAGAAAAAAAGCGCAGATTTAAAGTGTATTAGCGGTCTGTTTGTGGAATAAGGCGGTAATCCTACGAAGGACAGTAAATTATTGGGCGGTTGTTTACAAAGGATGAATCAGTTTCAAGTGGAACTAATTTATTTTAATGTGGGAGTTTTTTGTCGATCGGCTGAAAGTAGAGAGAACTGGTTACAAATAAGTGGTCAATAACATATAATGATTATTTTCACACTAAAAAATCTACTTTTTATCTACTTGTATCTTCAACTTTGTTTTGCTTATATGGAAGCTGTCGAGTCTTATTTGAACTCTTTTGAACTTGCATTAGTTGACAGGATTATTAACTTCGCCTGCTTATTAGAAAGCTTTATGCCATCCTAATTGACCGATTGATATCTTCTTACGTATGTTTAACGTATTTACGAACGCACTTTGCGACGACCACACATTACTTACAATCCTGTTCTTGGCGCCACTATATTTTTCGAGTTTCTTCATCGACATGTCCTCTTAGATGTAAGAGCTGTGCTTTACATTCAGGATTAATGGCGTTTTCTCCTTTTCCACGAACGAAAAACATAATTTCATAAAATTTTCAGACATGATTATACACATCCAAGTTTTCAGCTTAGTTTGATTACTGTTTTAACCGGTTTTTGATGTCTCAATTATTGCGAAGAATTTCTACCAAATTATAAACTAAACAAATAGTTTCAATACTATTACAATAAACGATAATTTTAATAGGTAGAAATGTTTATTAAAGCAGAATGTGTTTATTGGTCGATTTAATCTTTATTAATGCTTTCCGGTTGCATATTTTAAAGCGCAATCGTGGATTACTTCTTAACCGCATTATCTTGACAAATTGTGGAATTCTCAATAATAAAACGCTTATGTCGTTATAACACGGCGGGACCTTTCAAAATTGATTATTTCCGATCGTACCTTTCGTTAAAGTGACAATTTGAAAAAAGGTCTGTGATAAGGTTGTTGATTTGTTCCCTTATTCCTATAATAGATATAATTTTGTAATTTAAGATCAGATAATAAAGTCGATTGCTTAATCGTCGCTACAGTTTCCGTCATATAATCATTTCTGTCTTATCGGACGCTTTAATATGAATTTATTGACTGGCAGCGCCCCCTACTTTGATTTTATTGGAAGTTAAAAAAAAAAAATTCAACATTGTAGCTGTAGCTAATTTGCATACAATTTAAAAAAATTGCATTTGGATTAGACGCTGAAAGCTGGAACGTTTTAAATGCTGGTGACGTTGATAGCTAGTTAACTTTTACATTAGTAGCAACGATTTGGTATTTGTATTAATTTACGATAGAATTTAAATATAATCATTGCCAATAATAGTGATGCGGAATTTAGGATAAGGAATTTTACCAGCTCACATAGAGTTTCGAAAATATTTTTAGAGCTTTTAGTAAACAAAACTTTATCAAAGTTTTGCGTTCTCATTCATCAGAAGCATGAATAGGATAACAGTGAATTTATTAAAAACCTGGTTTTCTATTTATAATCCATGTAGTGACTTAATCTTGTGATATAACATAAATCTTTGTTAGTTTATTATTGCAATAAATTGCGAAGGCACTTTATGCTTTTTGTTCAACACTTATTATATTATGATTCTATTAAACATTCGTTTTAAGACCTGTCCATTACTATTATTTTAATTATGACTATGAGATATAAACATCAAGGGAAACATTTCTTTTCGATTCAATCTCTCTATTATATCAGTCTTTGATTTATGTTGTTTACTGCAAAGTTAAAAAATATCAAATTGCGGTATTGCGATTTATAACAATTATAAAAAAATTGCAAGAATAAATTTAACAATTTGAAGCGTTTTTCTAGTATCAAAGAAAATATTACGTGTTGGTTGTAATTCAAAAAATAGAATCTTCTATTTTTACATTTGTGAAAATAAAAAGATAAATTTCTTTAAGGCTTATCCTACAATATGTTGATATATGTTACTTTTTCCACAACATTCATTATTCTAACACAATATAAACCAAACCTTATAGTGAAGTAAGTGACCATAAATTTACTGGCGAAAAATATAAGTCGAGAGTCTCTAGAGTCTCTAAAGCTCTGATAGCGAAAGGACAATACAAGTATAAAACTCAATCGCAGCACTCAGCAGCGATCACGAACTTTTACTTAAGTCGCAAAAGCAAAATTTATAATGTGTTTATCAGCTTATTTATTGATTTATTTAAATCCTATTACAAAGCAAAACATCTTTACAAACCAGTACATTGAATAACATTCTGATTACAATTCGCAAATTATGTGCATCTGGGCGGTCTTTCCAAGACTGGTTTATAATAAGTATGCTTTTATGTTAATATCACCTTTTATCCTACAAGAGTTTTATCATAGTTGCGCCTAATTAGACCTCGGTTAAATCACTGTAGTTTAAACAGTCAATCTCTTGCTTTTCCGCAATCCTTCTTTCAAGAGGATGAGTCAATCGACGAAATTTGTCATTACAGTTTACTTGTAGCCATGCATCATTCAGCAAAAAAGAACTCTCAATATTTTAAATTGAACATGCATCTAGTTAAGACATTTCAATTATCAGTTGTGTTAGTGCGGTCTTCCACAACTTCAAAGAGCTCTCCGAGTCTTGACAGTTTAGTATTAATAACTATTCAGTTGTATTATGAATGTAATATCTATGTTGATGATATAACATGTCATAATTTGGACGTGCAAATGAAATCAAACATTCACTGTTCCGTTATTTGCATCCGACTGTTATCAATTTAAGCCATCATTCTATCATTCGGATTTACGCGAATGTTGAAATCGGAGATTATTTTTATAATTCTCGGATGCGTAATCTATAAATAAAATGACAGAATAAAACAGGATTTGTTGCGGTATTAGTTTTTCTAAAACATGTGTTTTTCGTTTATTTTTATCATCAGTAACATGCGAGAAAAATTTCACCGAAAAATGAGGAATGACTTTTTGCATGCACTTTTTTCTTGTATTGTAAATTTCATATTTTTGACGTTGAGTTGTGGAATGATAATTAATTCAATTATCTCAAAATTCGCGTAGCAAAATTTTGCAAAAATGGGTTGATGACCTGACCGACTGTTCTCGTTAGCTGTATTTCAGCCAGTGTTATTGGGATCTGTCGATAATTGTTCTTTCAATTACTGACTTCCTATGAGCGATCTAATTTTTAAATTATTTCCTTCTTTTTTATAATTATTCTTGAAATTGCTTTATTTTTACCAGAAGAAGATAAATGAATTCTTAAGCACCATGATCATTTTCTATGAACGCCAAGTTTATATTCCTTTCAAATTGAAGAGAAGCAAATTACTGAAAGTTGTAGCTGTGCCCAACTGCAGCGTGTAATTTGTTTTCTTTTTTCCATTTGCATAAAATAGAAATTTTTGTTTGTCAATAATCCACTTCTGTTGCATGTGTCCTATAAAATGATCTGAGATGAAATTTACGATTGCGTTAGTGTGAATTAGCACATCCGACCATTTCATTGTCGATTTTTATTTGATATATGGTTTTATGTTTGTCGTAAATAATTTCCATCATATGACACGAAATAATTCCATTGATAACATGTCAAATACATCTATAAACACATTACAACCAAAAACTGTTGAAAATAACAATTGACACTGAATTACACAAGTAATTAACATACTATGGAAGTGCATTTCTCATTTACAGCTCATCTACAATTTTATAAAAATTGTCGTGTGCATAAATTATATGCGAGTGCATATTTTACTTAGATGCATGGTCAATTTATAAAAGTGTTTTACTTGACAATCTGTCTCTCTGTCTTTTGAATATTCTCTCCGCATATAAAAGAGGAACAAATAAAAAAAATCTCGTAAAGAATTAATGGAAAAATAACCCGAGAAAAAGCAGGAACATTGATGTCATATATGTCTGCCTGAGGCCGGCTTATAAATAATTTCATATGTCGTTTCCTACCCGGCCTTTTTTTAATATAAAAGATTACTTTCTCTTTTCCATCAATTTTTTCTTATTCTGATGCTGCATCGTTAAAATCAAAACGTTTTGTAGTAGTTTAATCAGTAGATGCACTTCAAAAAGGTGATTTATTTGCAAGACTAACAGAAAATTGGATCAGCAAATGGTAAAGCAAGATCTAGACCTTCCAACATTGGCGCCTTCCTTTTCAGCAAATTTTCTGCAGATTTGCATATTCAAGTGCTAAATGTTGTAAGCTATTAACAGTTCTATAATTTTTCATTGCAAAGCTATTTTACGTAAAAGCAGAGTTTTGGTTGTTTTATTTTTAACTAGATTTGCTCTAGATTTTAGTAATGTTTGAATATTTGGAAAGTTGGAGTTTACTTGAAGTTTCTACATTTGATCTCTAGTCTGAACAGCACTCGACTAGCTCCGCTTTTGGATATTGGGCTTCTAATTTATGCAAAGTGGCACAACATATAAGTAAATAAAATTTGCATAAAAATAATTAGAGATTGTTCTTAAAGGAGATATAATTTCGACATTGTGTCGTCTATGAGTCACAATGCATTATGCGACTATGTATTTGGCAAATAATAAATTTGCCGGCCCTGAACAAAACAATAAATTATCAACTGAAGCAAATAAATATTCTAATCTGGTTGAAGTGAAACGTAATTCTGTAGAGACAGCATAAATTCCATTTTATTGGTTTTCACGGAAAGTTCAAGTGATAAAACGAATGCAGATCGTGAAGGTTCCTATAAATACCGGAGTAATCCCAAAAGTAAAAAGGATCTTTTTAAAATGTGCATATTTCACAAACTTCAACTTGATAAATAAAAAAAAGTGACTGAAAAAGACTATCCAAGAAGACTCAAAGCTTGCAAATTGCAAATTTAGGTCATAACTTTTGACTTTTACGACTATGTCTGCTTAAATATTTTTTATTGTGTAAATGGCAAACATTTTCATTCCATTGTCACGACTAATATTGATCTCTGTCAAACAGATTTCACTGAAAATCTCGAAAACTTATTTCTGACATGTTCTCACACACAATGACGCTTGTCATTAGTTGTCTTCGTAAATACACAAAAAAATGTTGCTTGGGAATATTTTGTGCTTAATTAACTTATTAAGTGTTTTATTTATCTTTAGGCGGGTTTTCTAGTCAACTGAAGTGATACTACAACTTCAAAAGGTTCTCAATTAGGAGCCTTATAGACGGACCTAGACCCTTATTATTGAAAAATTATCATATCTTCTCTGTTTAATAGGAACAGCTTCTTCAGAAGTCACTATTAATGAAATAAATTATTTTCATCCATCACAAAAAGATGCTAATGCTGTGTCTACAGGTTTTTTTTATATTTCATCTTGAAATAGAAGTAGTTCAAAGTTTAGTTAATTTATTGAATCTGCAATGTGTAAAACTTTAATTAGCATCATATTCACAGTAATTAACATGTTTATAAATTGCATATCTATAAGTAGTGAAATTACTCATGAAGATTTTTTTTACTTTTGAGGTCAATATTAATGCTTCCTTGTCAAATCATCTGTTTAATAACAAATTTGCAGCCATATCCATTTTGAATAATTGCTTCAATTACATGACAAATGTGTTTTCCAGGAAAATCAAATTATCTGAATTTTGATGCAGTTTAGATAAAAACGTTGTCCCAGTCAACACTTACATGGACATGGTTAAATATACAGTGTGTATTTCGATGATCACCACTGAAAACTCTGTAATTAGAAGAGATGAGCATCGGTTAAATGGGGAATGTTTCATATATTCAAGGCAAACCACATTTCAAATTCTATTTGATTCTTATCACGTTTGAGTTATTTTGAAAAAACTGAATTTTTTCCAATTTTATTTTTCTTCAATAATTCAATAACGAGACTCATGTATGTTAAGAGTTTTCTTTGAAACAAATTTTTTGGTACTAACGGAAACCTCCGATTTTTATTTATTTTCGAATGATTGATTTAAACTTTTATTTTTCTTATGGAGGTCATATTAAATTTTGGCTTACTTAGCTAGTCCTTGAAAAAAGCTTTTCAAAAATTTTGTCACTTGAATCCTCAATCTTTATTTCTACAAGAAATATGACAAAAAGTCAACACTGATGCAAAATAAGTAGTTTATGAAATCTTAGCTTCATTGTTAAGCAAATGATAAGAGTTGTTAACACGTAAAAGTGGCTTTACTAATAAGTAATGATGCGAAAAAAAAAAATTGATTTTTTGCATTTACAATTTGAGGCTCTAGAAATATAGTATATTAGATATGACTGCTGTCTTTCTCTAGCTTCACCCTCAATCTAGCCTTTATTATTATCAAGACTGCAATGTTTATTAGAAAAGCTTCTCCAGAGTCTTGTTCAATTTAAATTATGTCTAGTCTGTTAGCTGTAATGTTTTTATCAGTCAAAATTGTCTTATCTCAATGTAAAATATAGCTAGAATTATCGATATGACTACGTGAATAATATTTGAAATATTATTCTATTTTCTCAATCAAGTTATATTTTAAAGCTAATTCCTAATGGATTATTTCAGTAAAACTATTATGCCTAACCTTCAGAAATTGATCTATCTTTAATAGTATTTCTCTTATAATATTTAGGTCCGGTTTACAAAAGCGTCATTAAGTTAATTGCAATCAACTTTAATCATGTGATCAAAATGAACCAATCAAATTCTCAAGTTCTCCGAATTAATAGAAATCGAATAATTAATTGCAATCAAATATTTAATTGACTTTTTATAAACTGGCCCTTAATGCTGACAACCTGATCTTGAATTTCAAAAATGAAAGCTTCGGTTTTAGGAAGAAAAAGGTACAAAAGATATTTTTTTGTTTATATGATCCTGATTTAAATCATGGAAAAATTTGACATCCAATGATTTTTGTTTGCTTGTTATGATTATTATTATTATTATTTATGTACTATTATCATAATAAGTAATTCAATCCTCAAAAGTGATTAATTTTTAATAATTTATGCACACAATTCCAAACCTCTCACAAGTCCACTTTTAGATGTCGACAATAACATAGCTTATCATTTCCCTAACAATGACGCTAAAATTTCATAGCCTATTGATCTTGCATCATTTATTATCACTTATGTTATTATCACTTGTAGAAATAAACATTTAAATGAAATTTTGAACATTTTTGAAAAGCTTTTCCAAGGATCATCATAGTAATGAAAAATCTAATATGGATTTCGTAAGAAAAACGAAAGATAGTTTTAACCAATAAGAATCAGGAGTTCTTGTTAATACAAAAAACTTGTCTGGAAAAAGTGTAAAAGAGATCGGATAGAGCGCTATCGAGTAACTGAGAAAAATTGAAAGCAGCAAGTTTTAGTATTTTTCAAAATATCACAAGAAAAGAACCAAAATGATTCTGAAATGTGATTTCTTTTGAGCATTGAATACTGCAAAACATTTCTTATAAACCGTTACTCTCTCTTCTAATAACTGGTGAGCATCAGACTGTACATAAGTAAGTAAAGTAAATTTCATAGGGTGTGCTTAGTGCAAAAATTTATATTAATCAGATTTGATAATGAATTTTTTAATAACCAAATGAATAGAATTTTTTTTCCATGACTAAATTCCTTGATTGAAAATTTAAAATTGAATGCTTGGTTCTCCGCTGTTTCTTTCGTTATTAAATGAATTAAATGTCAATATAGGAACTCTTGAAAATATTTGAGAGTAAATATTTTTTTCTAAGTTGTTTTAATTTGCGTTCTCATAGCGCTTCTTGAGTTTACGCTATATTTGCCAATTCTCGTATTCCATAAAGCCAAATGATCTACTTTGCTTGTATGATAACATAGATATTAGATAATATTCAAAATTAAATCCATTTTTATTAGTGAACAAATTGTGTGTTTATTTATAACATCCGATATTGGCGAGTAATTAACATGCAAATTACTAATTAATATTTAGCTATGAATGGAGGAACTGTTTCATACCCTGAAATAGGTAGTATTATTAGTTATTTTGACTTCCCAATAACACTGCTCAATTTGTACGAAAATCATCATTTGATTAATTGATTGATTATACTTATGTAGTTTCTTCTACCGCTTTAACCGCCGTTTTTTCATATTAAGCATCTTTTAAATTATATTTCTGATAAGTAAGTTAGATAAGTTTACTACTCCTTCCTTTTCGCAAACATTTTAATAATGAATAAAACCATGGATCTCATCTTTTATTGATAGCATATAAAGTTTCAAACGTTTCATATTCCATTCAAAAGTTAAACGACATTTCAGAAATTGTCCTTAGCTTGTTTGTTGAAAATTGTCTCGATTTTATTCATTTACGGCTTTTATTATGCCATTTCAACAAATAACACAAGACACATTCAGTATACATCTCAGATGAATTTACATACATTTCGTAAAGTTTGAACCATCAACACGAAAGAAATACAAAAGCTGTTGAGAATAATGCTTGCTATGAATATAACGAACAGACGAATCCTGACAGTTTCCCCTGAGGAATGTATTCTGCAGTTTTAGTTGGGTTTATAACAGAAACGGCCTAAAATGTTGACGATAACACCGGAAGGTATTGTTCCAGTTTCTTAGTTACAACCTGGAATTTAGCAACAGTAGAGTAAGTAGGCTTTTTGATGACCGAGGAGTTGAATGAGACAAAATTACTCCACCTAATCAGCGTTTAAAACAATTGTTAACTGAAATTGAGAGAATAAAATTTTCAAGAAATATTTGAGATATTTTAATTGCAAATGAACTAATTTACAGTGTAATGCAGTTTACGTTCATTAATTGGTTTTACTCATCATTTCATTATATGTACTAAATGTATTAAGATTCACATAGAATCCAGAACCACAAAAATGTGTATGAGCATATTATCATGTTTTAGATGCTAGTTGTGTTGAAGTATGTCATTCTAGGTTTGTGCAGGTATTATTTTTTTCAGGTATTTTATGAAATCTTAAAAATTTAATGGTTTTTCATTATTGGATAACAAGAATGAGTTGTTTTAGTTTTGTTTCATTTTTGTGTCTCAAGTTACAAAGAAATATTTTCTTGAAAATATTTCATCCAGAATCTACACAAAAAAGAACTTGCGTTATATTGAAATACATTTAAAGCACTTTTGTCTTTGTAGTAGATTTTATGATATTATTTACTAAGAAGAGCTTTTATTTCGAATTCAAAAGAATTTGATTGACGTATCTTTTAGAAAAAGTTTATCGATTTGTCTACTATTTTTTCAAAGTGAGACGTTATAACTCAAGTGAAAGAACAATTTTGTTGTGCGCCAAGTTTCAGTTCTACTCTGAAATAATTACGAACATATTTATTTACTATTAACAGTTGCTGTGAATTTGTTTATGTTTTTTAAAGTGTATACTAAACATTTAAGTGGGTTGTACGGACACATTTATTTGAATGATGTAAATATTGTAATGTATACATAATAGAATAGAAAACTTTCGATTAATTTCTTTATACAAGTTCTTTGAGCAATAGCAGCAAAAATTTTCAAATAATTTTAGTTGGTTATTTCGTTCCAGAATATTGCAATGTGCTCAAACAATTAGATCAAAATTTGTAGAACAAAACTTTTACTCATTGTTTTTTAATTCTCCTTCTGTCTGGGTAAGATTTATGTTGAAACTAAATAATACGTAAATATTGAGTTTTCAATAGACTTTAATTAATCAATTTCTTGTAAACACGAAACTCACCAAAACTTCTTTTACACATATTTGGATTTGATTGAAAAGTTGTACCTACGTGAATAAACCAGGCGAATTAATCAACAAATTGCTGAACTTGAGTATTCGCCAGTTTTAATTCTTCCAGAAGATTCTTCTCTTTCTTCTGATTATTTTTTTCGACAGACTCCAATTAATCAGTTTCCTTCAATATCTCGCAAACACCATTATGTCAACTAGAAACACTTTGCTGTCATCTCCTCTACCCCTCCTTCAATAAAAATAAAATATCATTCATCTCATCCGGAAATTGTTAGAAATCGATTCCCATTTCCAACGCCCATATATGCCAGTACCTCTATTAGTAAGTAAATCGTGGGTGCAATCGCCATACAGTACCTGTGTTCCAAAAAACCGTATTTTTTGCAAAGAGTGTTAGTTGCGTAGGTAAACATGCTATAAATTAAGGAAGCAGAGCGAAGCACGTGAACGCCGAAGTAGCGGAGCTTCGTTCTTGCAGTGTTCGAGCGCGTGCTGTTTGCGGTGTCAGTTTTGTGCTTCGGTCCGCTGGAGAAAGACGCATCGGAAGCCAACATTAAATCATTGTTAAATTTCGAATGGTGCGCGATTTTTTCGAGTGATTTTTGACGGAAGCCTCGATTAATGTAAGGTGGCAATTCACAACTCCACCAATTTTTTTTACAAAAAAATTTGAATTTTTAGCTTTTTTGTATTTGGTTTATTCGACGAATTTTTATCTGATGCTAAAAATAAGTTGGCGCTTCATACTTTTACAACATATTTAAACAAAAACCTTGTTTGTTTGAACATTCCGACTAGTTATTTTTTTTGTATGAAAAAATTGTAGAATTTCTTTTAATTATTCAAAATAGCATGAATTATTATGAGACACCTGAAATTGGTTGAGATAGGTCGTGATATTGATTCGTAAATTTTGAAATGTCAGGCGAATGTGAATAGCTTGCCGGATTATGAAAATTTTACTCATAAATATTTATTTTCTTGAAATATTGCGAAATAGATTAACATTGATAGAAGTAATGCTTCGTTAATTTTTATTTGTTACGATGTTTGCTTTTTCCCTTACTATTAATCTTACCACTTGAGATTAATTTAAACAAGAGATTTGTTACAGAAACTTAGGTTTATGTAATTTAAGTAATTTATATCTTTTCTGGAAATATTTCCAATTAAGATTCAACAAAAAATGTAATTTTTCTCATTTCTTATTAAGGTTACACCCTTCTAATTGAAATTTTCTTATTAAAAATCAGATTGGGAAACATGGACAATAGCTTAAAAGTCAGTGTTACAATTTTAGCTCGTTTCGCAAAACCTTAAGATTTATACCTTTATCCTGACGCTTACATGAGTGATATAGATTTATTTCTTTATTCCGAGTTTTTCAGCTATTTAGCTCGTGTACCTTCTATTTTTGTTCGCTTTTTTTCCGCTTTGACGCCAGTTTTAATTTGTAGATTTAATTAGTGTCGATTTTTCTCCTCTGTTTCTGACATGTGGTCAAATACCATATTTGTATCATTTACCAAGAAACACGGTTTTTGAAACAGTAGCAGTGACATGAATTTATTAGTGCATAGAATTATTTTGTTTTTATGCACATTTCTAAAGTTATGGACTGTATAAATCACGAAAGATGTGCTTTTGTGCTGAGGTTTAATATTTTTTCTAAATTAGAATGAGAATTTTTGTAGCTTTGTTTTATTACTAATTTAAATTTTTAAATGTGCTAAAATATTTTTCCAAGAGTTCAACAAACTTGCAAAATATGTGGTAAAAAATTTATAATATAGTAATTCAATTAGGTTCTGTGAAGGTCGGGAGGCTTCAGATTTCCTACAAGTTTAATTGTCAATCCATGTTTGAACATATACTTTTGGAACTTTTCTGACAAAATGTTATTCATAATTATAACTTTTGTTGCTCCACTTATAATAAAGTTGGTCGTCTCGCAAAGTTTTAATGAATTAACTTTGTAGCACATATATTCGCTTGGATGCCATATATTTGCGTGTTTACAGAATATGTTGCAAGTAATTGTGTAAATTATTTCCGCCGTAATTACACCTTAACGTGTGTGCACACAAAATTTCAAATAGAAAAACGATTATATTAAAAATAGATTTTCAGCAACAGTAAATTTCAAGAAAATGAGCTTTATTAACATACAAGAGGGTAATTCATTTAATGATAATATTTCATTATTTGATGTTTGAATAAATATCATTGCAAAGTCCTATTTCAAATTAATTAGTCAAAAATAACTGAGAGGTAATTTAAACTGTAAACAATCGTTTCCGATTATGAATTAACAAAAGCACTTATTCACAGACCATAAATTGAATATTATTAGCAGAGAATACTTTAATTCAAAATTGGTATAGAAAATTCTAATTGGAAATTTGTCTTAGGGCATATTTTTTTAGCAATACATAAACAGATTATTTTTAGAGTGAAACAGGATTTGCTGCTTTAAGGTTTTGCGTTCTAAAAGGAAGTTGCCATAGCGCTGAAAGAGCTTTGCAGCTTCCTGTAAGTTTAATTAAAATTTTGTTTTACCTTAATGGTTGATTCAGCAAAAAGATTTAAATAAAAAAATTCATCATTCATCGTAAAACCATAACGCAATTACTTCCCAGCTCTTCTAAATCAGCTTACATTATCAAGTTAGCAAACTTTAATTTTTTAAAGCACGTAAACCTCCAACAAATTGCAAGGAAGCGTAGCAACGTACTTTTCTTGAGAAACTTGTGAATTTTAATCATGATTAAGTTTATTTACCGCTGGCAAATTTCAATTTTATCGCGTATCAATTCCGATAATAGCAGCCTCTAGTGGCAATTCCGAAGCAAATGGGAAGTTATTGTGTCGAAGAGAACGACGTTTTCCTGAAGAGAGTAAAACGGGACAGAAATTCAGACTTCATGTATATTAACTTGTTTACAATCGTTCCATGAACAAAAGCGATCTTTTTTTATTCATGAGATATTTCAGTGACGAAGACACTTTAAATCAGACTCGTCGGCATTGTAAATCTATCTTATTGTTCCTCAAAATAAAACCAATTAAATAAAGTTGAAAAAAATTTTTTCTTCCAGTGTTGTGAATTGCCGACTTTACACTTTTGTTCAGTGCGTTATGAAGCTACAGTTAATGATTGAACTATAAAGCTAATTGAACCGTTCGCGCTAATTTAATTTAATTACCATGTGGTCGTCGAATTTTATCGCCTGTATCATTCTGTATTTGGTAAGTAATGCATTTTATGCTTCTGAATGCCATTAAAATAGCTACGGGATCATCGATTTCACCATTTAATTGGAGCTGAAACAAATAACAATGTTGTTCTTCATTCTCACATAGTCGGTCTATGCACTGAAAGAAATATTAGATTTTTCGAATCGTTCCAACATTATTGTGTAGGAAATGTTTCTGGCACTGCTTCATTTACAATGATTCTTTTGCAATAACTTTTTTTTTGTAATAAGCCTTGATGAAACTTGAAACACTTCGATTGTAATTCTCTAAAAAGGTAATTTTTGTGAATATAAACTCCAGGATAAAATTGTACAAGTCGGCTTTTGAAACTTATTTTTTTTTTTTTAGTTATTCGTATATGAAGACCGGAAAGAGCTGCTTTGCTGACTGTTTCACTCGGCAAGTAGTCTACCAGCTTCAACCAGCAAAGAACCTTTTTGGCCGTGGCATTCAAAAAATTTTTCTTATTTATTTTAACATTACTTTGTTTTCCAAGTATTTAACAAAGAAGCGGTTTTTAAGGTTCAACAAATCTTTTTTCAAAAGTTTTCACTTGAAAAAAAAAATTTGGGTGACTTTAGAATTCCTAGTGTCAATATAAACGTTTCAAACCTTAGGCTAGAAGTGATAATAATAGCTCATTTCAGGATCCTTATGCTACTTCTACTTACAATATTAATAATTGCTGCCACTAGAAAAAAAACATAAAATGGAACATTGCTTTACATTTTTTCAGTAATTAACCATCCAATTAATTCTATCGTTGTAATCAACGTGTCAGTATAGTTACAGTGGATGTAATCAATCATCTAATCATCTTAATTTTTTGTTCTCTCCCTTGACTCTAGAACGCATCTCGAAGTTGTCTTAGTTCCATTTCATAAAGAAACTAACTGTACTTGTGGAAAGTGGGTAGTAATTTGAATCGGAGCATGTAATATTATTATTTCCACTAGTTGACAAAAAGAATGTTTATAACTTCATAAATTTAAATTGCTAAACAAAGTCAATATCAAGCTCTATAATTATCCTGTTAAAATCGTCAAAAAAATTTTGCCTGAGGATTATTGTTATTAAGTCATCGAGTTATTAAGTAAATTGATTGCGTAACGAAACGATCAAGTTGCACTTTTTCAAGATGCATAAATCAAATTTTTATTACTGGTCAATCTGAATATTCTTTATTAGCATGTAACAATCGTAAATTACGGTAACTTTGTATCATTTTAAGACCTGTTAACTGCTGCAAATAAGGACTAATCATAATAATTAACACATGCTCTTCGTTATCTTTTCTTATTTTATTATTGCATATCTTTATAGTAGTTCTCGAAGTTTTAAATAAATATCTGTTTTGCAATTACCTCCAATGACGAATTATTTCGAATCTTTTATTGTCACTTATTTTTTCCATCGATAAAGTGTTAAGGATTAATCACAGAAGCTATCGTATTTTTGCAAAATTTATGTGCGACGTTATTTCCAATAAATTATTAATGATATACGACGGCCGACAGTGATTTTTTATTGGACCTTTTGTAACGAGAAGCACAGAAGGCGTCAAATTTAATGACACAATTTCTTTTTCCAATAAGCAAGTTTTGCTTGGATTATTTACCAATTGATCTAACAACTCGGGAATTTATTTATTTGTATTTCGTGTTCAACAACGACTTGAATTTTTTATCGTTTTGGTCAGAAGTTGGATTTTCGGAACGGTAGTACAGAATGAAAGCGGAAACACATTTGTTGCCAAGGAAAGAATGGTTTCCTGCTTTTCTAGCTCCTTTAAGCGACTTTATTTTATTTCAGTTATCAAGTTTACTTTATCTATTATGAAAAAAATGTTTCCGAAAAAGAATTTTTAGATTCTAATAATAATAGGTACCTTTTTTTTGAGAAAAAAGCATTTCAGATCACGTATTATACGTAGAGACGCATTCTAATAAAAACGAACGTTAGAAAAATATTCAAGTATCTGGCAAATGATTTTTTTTAATGGTTAATTAAACTTGCCGATTCTGGTTATAATTTAATGTTTCAATTCATTTTTGGTATTTTGATTTAGCAACGGTAGGAACTATTTTAACATGCATAAATCAATTCTAATTATAACTGAAAAGCTTTTTCAAATCAAAGCTCTATTAAATATATGAAAACACGTTTTAATATGAATTTTAAATCTGTCTTTGGCTAGCTTTATGATTAATCCATATCACTTCACAGAATTACGGTTATTTCATCATTATTTAAAAAGTTATAAACTCGCATCATTAATTCTCATAAAATACAATGAAGCTTGTGTGCAATTCAGACAACTTCTTGACCATGTGTAAAAGGTGAGAATTGTTGCAAAAAATCTGACAAGTTCATGAATGAACTCTTTTATACTGTGTAATAAATGTACTTTCAAACACTTTCTTTTCTACTTCATTTAATTATATTTTATTGCACATGTAACGAGTGTAAAACAGTAAAACTATAATTCTAATTTACGTCACTAATTTGCTTGGGTGGTGCAGTAACAAAGTGATGTATGATGGTCATAAAGATAAACCAATAGAATAAGTAAATTGATCTTTATAAAGCAAAAAGCTCTATAAAGTCAAAGCGATACGTGCTATGTTTATTAATTAGTTTATTTGCTTGTTTATTAAATTAATAGACTAGCAGCTACTGTGGGTCAGATTTATAGCATTTATTGTTTATAGCATTTTTTTTTTTGATTTATGAAGCAGATTTGATTAAACTTTAAATTGAGAATACGATTTGCATTCATTATCGAAATACTCACTACTATTTGAAGCGGTTTATTTCGTCACTCCTGATTGCATTTATTTGCACTTTAATTATGAACTCACAAAACTGTTTTATAATAAGCTAAAAATCCATAGCTTAAAATGATCTCATTTTTTTCCTGTATTTTGAATATGTGCCATATTTGCAGCAAACTGGAAGATAAATTGAATATTCATCAGAGTTATAATTCGACATTCGTGTTTTGAAAATTCAACAATTTTTATACCATCATTATTTATGTTAAGTTATAGTTATTTTTACTTTTTGCGATAGTATTTAGACATAACAGGAAAGTAGCAATTAGTTTACTATTTTGACGAACATTCTGTTCGATGGAATTATAGATAGTAGGTTAGCACCAGGTGTTTGTTGTCTTTGCGTAGGTTCGTGATAAATAAGAGATAATGAAATTGTAGTACAAAGACTCTTAAATAAATAAATAAACATTGCATGATAGATAGTCTTGAAAAGCTTAAACGGGGTCTAATTTAATAGGTATTATGCGATTTATTCACATTTTTTTATGGCGCTCTAACGGTTTCTTATTTATTTTCTAAAGAACAGTGAAAATAGTTGTCTCTTATGGCGCCTGTTCAATATTTTTATGAGGATAATAGATTGTGGGAACTGTTCTTTGAACTGAGCAGTTGATTAATATCATGCATCTAGAAAGGATTTACCTTTAGATAAAAGGTATAACATTTTGAATTGCCACTTCATGTTTTTACTATTTTCTAGCTTGACACAACCTTCTTGCTATAGCCGGAAAGTCGTAAAATTCGCAACACAGTTTTTCTTTTTTTAGAGTAAGGTGACCCAATAAACCGCTGCTAACAATGTCAAGAGTGTGTTATGTGTTGTTAGAATAGTTCATGCTGTGACTTCTGTTGAAATTGGAAGCATGAAGAATTCCTGCCTGCTGGTCTCTTGATGTGTACCCAAATCATTCAGATAAAAATGTTTTTTTCTTGTGGCCATGTGTTGATCAAATAAAAATACTGGAGCATGAGAATCAGCATCGCGCATTTCCATTACATTATAAGATGAATTATTGCTTAACGCAGCAAATCACTTTAATCCGTTAGTGAAAGAGTGACAATGAATGGTTGTAACGATTTAAAAACAAATTACTATTCCAACAAACCTTTTAAGTCTAATTAGGTGTCCCAAGATCGGATACTGTGCAGTAAATATGTGCTAAGACGATAAAGATATTTTCTATAGGATTTCAGTTCCAATTAACATCATAAAAAGCTCGATTTATTTTAAGGTTTGGGTTGGCCTCCAACCGGCATTATTGATTTACAATGGATGTGGTGTAACATTTGTAGAAAAAAAAACGGATAGGCTGTACAAAACACACTTGGGTTTTATGGAGGGTTGCATGTCTGGAAGGTTACAAGAGACTTCCGGCATGAAACTAGATTTCGTGAGGTTTAGTTCACCTAATTGCATACATAAGTACTTTTTTTAAGAAATTTAACGAACTTAATTTAACTTTGGGTTCAGTAAAATGTACAAACTGCCACTCCAAAAGCAAAACTTTAGCGTACTGATTTCTTATCAAAACTTCAAAAGTTTATCGCATGCGCTTTTGTGATATTCACTTTTGATAAGAAAATGTAACTCCTGGAATGATCGATAAAACTAAAAAAATCTGATCTTAAGAAAGTAGATAGTACATTCAAATATTTTCAATAAAATCAAACACCTGTAAAAATTATGTTTTTATAAATATGGATTTATTGTTGCGAAAAAATTCGTAGAAAAATATTAAAGCATTACTAAAACACAAATTCCCACGCAATTTCAAGTATTTAATTAACTGCTTTATCCGAAATAAGATACAGTCGCTTCAAGCAACTTTTTAGATTTAGCTGATTGAAGACTTGTTTTATCCAAACTCTTCTAGAGTTTGACATTATATTTTGTAAAAATTTAACAAGACAGTCTTGTTTAACAATTCTCCTAGTTAGAGTCTACGTTTGGTACAATTTGTAGCTGTAATTATAGATAGACTTTCGAGGTACATTCAGTGTAAAATGCGCAAATTATTTTTTTAAGGCTATAAAATATTCTTTAATTATAATTATAATACTAAATTTTTGACAAAGCTCGTCAATTTTGACCAACTGAAACTGTATATTTTCATGAATGAAAATATTTTAAAATTTCAGGAATTAAAAACAAATATAATTTCTGTGTCTGTTACTAATGAAATAATTTACTTAGTGGAGGAACTTTCTTTAATAGGGCATCAACTTTTATTTCAGCGTTTGTATACACAGCAAGCACATTTACTTTTTGCAAAACAAACGAATAAATGATCAGTTTCTCTATGAAAACATGTGTTTCTGGTAGTGATGTATACTTACGTTTCAAAGATATTAGACTTGAATAGCAAGCAACAAACATGTTTTTCGTTTTATGGGAAGGAATATTTGCAATATTTTCAATGTAATTGACGATATGAAAGAATGCAAGGAAAAAATAATTGATATACATAGAACAAGCATTTCTGAAACATTCTCAAGTGATTTGTCTTCACTACCATGAATAATACTAATAAAACTTTAATTATGTATTGCAGATGGTAATAAATTCTAATTCACTATTTACTTAGTTGAGTAGACAGAATTGTGTAAGTAATAAGTTGAAATAGCATGATTTTACTTTGATCTTAGAAAATTTAAATAATTTATTGAGGACAACATTTTCCATAGAAGAATGTTTTCAAACAGTATTTATTGAAGGAGATCTAGTTTGACATATATGGGCGTGTAGTATTCCTTGTTAAAAGCACATTACTAACGACTATCCGAATTTTAAAACGATAATAAATCCATTCTAACACTGTTTACATTAAATTTCAAATGTGAAAGGTGCAAAATACTCATTTTTATAATTTTCTGTTTTTAAATAATGCTGTCCAATTGAATAATGGTATTTTAAATTCCCATTTCAGTTGCTGAAGCACGATTCCAAAACGAAAAATCCATCGGTTAGGAAGCAGTCTTAGAAAAAGAATGTTTCGATTCTCGTAAACGTGATGAAGTGAATGGTGTAAGCGATATATTATCATTGAAACACCTCTTGCAATGTAATCTGCAATTAGCTGTGGATAATTTTCTTTTGGACGACTTGAATGCTCTTTTTTTTAATTTAAACATTTTGAAGCTGCATAACGCCTGCTGAGTTGAGAATCCATTGGTGGTCAGATATCCTTGCGTGCACCAGATCTATATGTGGGCGGTTCTGTAAATACTCACACTATATGAGATGAAGTTTGATATTATCTTTTGTCAGACATGGGGTTTAATTTGTCGAGATGTTGTTTATGTGGTGTTAAATGGGTTCTCTTTTATGAAGGTACTTTATATAGAATTAATTTCCGCTGCATTTTCATCTGTTTTTCAAATTGACTAAATACTCATAAGATGTCAGTTATCAAACACCAAGTGTAGCAACAGGCAACAGTTTTTGCAAGTCGTCCTATAAAATGAATTTACTTTTTCAGGATTTTTTTTAATAATTTTTTAATAGATATGTACCAAGTGTTGACAGTGCAGAGGCGGATTCAGAAATCTTGTCGATTGAGATTCTGATTTAATCTTAGACCAAATACTTGAAATATCTTTGCATTCTTAAAATAGTCCTGCATTTTGCAAGTATATTAAGGAATAACTTGTTTAATATCTATTATATCAAATTAAAATTGATGTGGAATTGCAAGGCTTTATTTATTTTAACTTCTGTTTTTTGATACTTGACTATAATTAATGTCATAAAAAGACGTTCTTCCATTTTTTTCTTCTAAATATTGTTACAATTTTTCATTCTGGATAACTGAATAATTTTTTGTTTTTCACTTCTTTCTCTTCGCTGCTGAACCTCTATTACATCCTAAATTCAAACAAGCTGACAAAAAGTGCGCAGTTTATGGTTTCTATCCGTTTCTATGATAGATAAAACACCAGCACATATTTTGTACTCTTTAATTGAATTGTATTCTTGTTGATATAACAAAACCGACAGCGTCACATTGTTATAAGTTCAAGTAGTGTCTCGGCCTTCTAGCCTGCATCTGGTTAATGGATCTTCTGCTTTGTAATCGAAACGGAAGTAATGAATTTTTTATTTTTATTACATTTGTAGGTGCTATTTTTTCTTCTCTTTTTCCTCTTTTTACACATAAAAGAATCAAATTTATTTCTTTACGACTGTATAAACAAGAAATACTGTCGAATTTCAGAATATACGAGCTTTTCAAAACGTTAGTCGTTTAACATGTAATTATTTGATTGCATCATTTGACTACCTGTCATTAGAAGCAACCACGGAATTCGATCTGAATTAATGGGAAGTGGTCGAGAGGGTTGGGTCAAGAATGTTGTCGGCAAAGTCCCAATTATTTAGCAAGAAGAGGCGTCTATAATGGTGACACGTTCATGTTTCAGGAGATAACGTCTTATTAAAGTGAATAGCACCTGCTCTCTCTTTAATCCATACATTTGTGCTCGTATTCGAAGAACGAGCGGGAATTACTCTGTCGGGTGTGTACAATTTTGTTTGATCCTCGTCAAAGTCGGAATATTGCACAGCTTGGTGGCAGAAATTGCCAAATTGTTGTAAAAATATTCGTAGATGTTTATCAGCTGGTGTTGTGGTATCTTTTATTTAAATGAAATTTTGTTATTCCAAAATGTTAACTCGAGATGTTGAATGAGTTTGGGTGGGCCTATAGCGTTTTTATAGTACTAAAATGCAAATATAATGATGCACTTCATGAAATGACCATTGTATTTGTTGTACACAATACTGCAGGATTTTTCACGGGTTAAGCGTGCGAAAATAATAATATAATACTTTCATTATAATCGTAGATAGACTGAACATAATAAATATGTAGTTCGGCCCATCCCAAATTGTTCGTATCTCAACACCATCAAATGGTTCATCTGTTCAATCACGCACCGCCCTGAAATTAGCATATTTTTTATTTTCCAAACTTGCTGGTAAAGTTATTTTGTCCATAATTTCTCCCTGTTACCTTCACTGATGAAATTCTTGGAATGCTCAACTTTTAGTGTATAAAATTATTTTTGAACAAATGGTTTCTTTTTCCTTAATTGTTTTCTCGTGCTTCCTGATAAAATCGCCGCAACTCTATTGAGATCACCATAAATGTTGTCTAATTGAAGTAATGGCCACACATTGAGCAAAGCTCCTCACACGAATACAAATCGTCCTAATTTAAAACATGGCTCTTAAATTGAGCCATTTATTCTCAGACAATTCGATTATCTAATGTCGAAAGTCAGCCGACAATTATGTCTATTCGAATACATTTTTCTATTAGTAATTACACAATGGCGTCCCGTTTCTATTTAGATAAATGAGGATGGACCTGAGGTACAACCTTGGACATCAAAGTTTTATACAATTATATGATTACCCTTGATTAGCTTCTAGTATTGGATAATGACGCTTTGATCTTGTTGCAGAGTGTTAACGCAAATGGGATAATCGGCAGCATTGACGATAATCAAGAAGAATGTGCTGCCTGTCTGAAAGGGAAATGCAGGAGCGTTAACGGATTATATACTAGACCTGATTTGCCTCCTGGGTACTCTCTGGTGGCGCAGATTCCTCAAGGGGCTTGCCGGATACTTGTGCAACAGCTAAAGCATACGCGAAACCATCTCGGTAAGATAATAAGATTTCTTGGTAATTCAGCATCACCCGAAAAACATATTATAAATAAAACAATGACAAACAAATATTGAGATAGATTTTTTTCATATTTTTTTTTTTCAATATGATACCAATAAACATTCTAATTTTTTTTTAATAAATCAATTTTATTGTTTCAATATTAGATATTTTTAGGTCAAAATCATTATTAAATGAGAGTTCAAAGCTGTAGAAGAAATTGATTGCTCACTAAATTCAAATTAAAATCAAAAAATGAAGCAACAAATCAAAGCAAATGATAATTTACTGTAGTAATAAAAGACTTTTGTTTCAAACCTAATATATCTCAAGTTTTTCCACGAAAATGAATTTATTTTCTCTTTGAGAAAAAACTTTGAATATTATATTAGTGTTCACAGCTTTGTCCTTGAAATAAAGTTAACTAATTTCCAGGTTGGAAGAAAAAGTTACAACAAAGCTATAAACAGTGATTAATGTTTATGTCTGTCTATAACCACTATACAATAAAAGTGCTATTAATTATAATAAATATTTCCACTATATCCTTTGTTATTTAAAATGCATTCAAATTAGTGATAATTGGTAAAATTACCATTTTATATCTTCAAGCGGGTATATGTGAATTTAGCTTAGTAATATTTTATTTTAGAATTTTCTAAAAAAATCTGCATAATACGTAAATCGCTAACACGTGTAAATCTCCTTGATTTAATTTAAAACCGTCATCTACAAAGAACTAAATGGCAAAATGCTATAAATTCATTACGATTAATGTTTTTGCAATCGAATAGCGTCATTTAGATAGCTTTAGATGCCAGACTGACGCTTCATTTGTATACCATTTGGTTTATAGCTTTGAGGAATGCCAACGGATCATTCATAGTCAATGGTGATTGGAAGATTAGTAATCCTGGAGTTGTAGAGGGTGCTGGCACAAGATTTACTTACGTCAAACAGGATGGCAATACTTTTGAAACTATTAGTTCACCGGGACCTTTGACCAATCCTGTTGATATCATGGTAAGTTTGCTCTTTAGTTTTATAGGATGAATATGATAAGTGATTTCAATTGGAGGTAATAGTTCTTCTTGATACTTCTAATTTATGAGATTGTTTACGACCGGTTCAACTTATAATGCAGCATTGCCAATTTACTTTTATTGTATTATTAGAAGGTTAGTGTAGGTCAATTTTTTTCAACCAAAATAGAACCAAAGCACTTTGCAAAACTGATAAAGTTCCAATCTAACATTTAAGTTTTTTTGAAGCTTTTATTGCGGTAATTAATTTACGATTGGAGTGAAAATATTTACAGTTTCAAATATATCTGCAGTTGTAATATTTTACAACTGTAGATATATTCGTGAAGATTGCTGATTCAAAGTGCTTTCAGTTTTCAACTTGACAGAATTATAGTTTTGTTGGTTTAAATTTAAGATGCAGATGATAATGGTGACGATGTTTGTTATGGAATTTATACTGAAAAGAGTTAATAAATTTTTGATAATATTTACAAGAAATGATTATTCTTTTCAGATTGTCAATTTTCAAACCAACCTTGGCGTCAAATATGGCTACGCTCTTCCTTTAGAATCTAACACTCCCGCTATAGCCCCACCTCTTTTGAAACGACCCTCCGATTCCGGAATTCCGGAACCTCGACGTCTGGATACTCCTTTATCCGGACTAAGTCAACGAGATGAAGCACGACCAATCCACAGACGTACTAGACTACGAAGACGATTTGCTTGGAAGATTAGTGGCGTATCAGCTTGTTCTAAGTCTTGTGGCGGTGGTAAGTTCTCCAAATGTAAGTTTTTCTCTTTTTGATAGGATTTTTCTGATTAAGGTGTTCAAGCAACTGTGGTAACTTGTGTTAGAGAACACACCCAAACACCTGTACCTGATCGTAGATGTGCCCATTTAGAAAAACCAATGACTCAACCCATACGGTGCAATGTTAGAGACTGTCCGCCGTATTGGGAATCTCATTGGACGCCCTGTAGTGTTACTTGTGGTGAAGGAGTTCAACATTATCTCCCTCAATGTCATCAAGAGTTAAGTACTGGGCGGACTATTGTTACCAATGAAATGGCGTGTCCAAGACCTAAACCTGCTTCTCAAGCTAAGCCTTGTATTCAGGATCCTTGCGATAATATTAGAGATAATGAGCTACCACAAACTCCTGACAATACTTTGTTGAGGAATAATCGACAAGAGTGGAATGTAGGACCGTGGTCTGCTGTAAGTTTTACTTTATATGCACATTTTTTTATAAAAAATTGATTCTTTTTCCTTTCAGTGTTCAGTTTCTTGCGGTACTGGATACCAAACCCGCTCTGTCACTTGTCCTAGTGGTCACTGCTCTCCTGAAGATCGTCCCAAATATACTGAATACTGCGAGAATGGTCCTTGTTCAGCTTCACTTACTGGTGAAACTTCCCCATGGTTGCTCACAGACTGGTCTCATTGTTCCGAATCGTGTGGTACCGGAACCCAAACTCGTTTGGCTGTGTGCTTCCATTTAGATAATTGTACTGAAAACAGCAAACCGGAGACTTCCAGGGCGTGTTCGAGTGAAAAACAATGTGGTGGTCAATGGTTCACGGGTCCATGGTCATCCTGTTCTGAATCATGCTCAGGCTCTGCGAAACAAAAAAGAGAAGTCTTTTGTGTAGTCAAAATAAGAGGTCAGTCGCACATTACAAATGATATGACTTGCCCAACTACTCTCAAGCCACCAACGGAACAGCCATGTAACGGAAAGTGTCCTCCTAAATGGTTCTTTGGAGAGTGGGGAAGTTGCGAAAATTGTCCGAATGGAGTGCAGAGGAGAGAAGTTAGATGTTTGAACGCGCAAGGGAAACACTCAAATAATTGCATCGATAGTGAGATGCCAGCTGCCAAAAGGCAATGTGCTTGTCACCGAGCGGAAGAGCACAGGGAGAGGTACAAACCGGCACAGGATGAACCTGCTGATAGTAAGTCTTTGTCATTTTTAATGTTTTGTTTTAATAAATTACTACAGAGATATTTTAAATGAAAGTAATTTGGAAATATTAATTAAATTGATATTAAAATTTTTCCCCGGCGCATCCACCATTTTTAATATCTTCGTAGAAGTTAATAAAAAAATTATTCAACATGATGTAAATAGCGAACTTGATTGTTTTTTTGCAGATTCTTGCATTGATCGCATCAGAAGCTGTTACCTGGCAGTGCAGGCACGTTTATGCCAATATCCATATTATGCAAATCATTGCTGCGTGTCTTGTAAAAGGGCACAACAAAATTTGTTGGAATAATCTGTGATTGGAAGAATTACACGTAGTCAAATCCCAGTACTGACTTTAAACAAATTAGGAATTCTGAATTCTTTTTAATTTTAGAAAGTGATGAATGGGTGGAAGTAAAATAATGTGTGTGGATGTGTGTTTTTTCAAATAACAATGCATGTAGATGGAATATGTTTATTTCTATTTATTTCTGTTACTAGTGTCAATTTTTGTAAATATATTTTTTATACGTTGAAAAGTTTCGATAGATTCCAATGTTTCAACTACTCTTCCATCACCAATAGAATACTCTTATATTTTATAGATGTCTGTGATTGTTTTTTTTTTCACTAATTACTCTAGATGTTAAGAACGAGTGCGTGATTACTTATTATTCATTGTACTTCGCTTGAAAAGCACTGCCAAATTTTATTTTAAATCGGATATTGTTGATTTTTGTAATTTGCGCTAAAAAGCGCGCGACTGCGCACTTGCCAAAATGTGTGTTATGTGTAATTAATTTAAATGGAATTTTGACTTATTTCTAGGCACTGTATTAATTTTAAATGTAGACATTACAAATAAGTATTATAATTTTAGCTTATATGTATTTATTAGTAAGTAATAAACAACATTAAAATCTCAAAATATATCTATCAAGTCCATAGAGTTTTAATTTGATTATAAGCTGATACCAAAGATCCATTCATAGTCCAGAGCAAACCCAGAATTGTTGCTATCAATCCAACAAATCGAGATTCTTCAGATGTGTAATAAACGAACCAGTTTGTGTAATATGCGTAACATAAACTCACCATTCCTATAATATATCCAATAAGACCAATGGAATTGTGAAGAAACTTTAAGATAACTGGACGTGCGTATTTAATAAAGTTCTGTGAATGCGATGCAAGTACGCCGAAAAACATTGACAGTATAAATAATATCATTGATATTAATCCTGCAAAAGAAGGAATATTAACATCAAAGTGATTATTTACGTTATGTAAACCTGTTATTCCATGTACCGTATATAAATGATAACCTTCTTCGGTAAAGTAAAATATATCTATGCAGCCTGCACTAACAAGTATAGTTCCCAAGAGAAAAAGACTTCCATGTATCCAATATTTTTGTTTCCTGCTTATCTGGGAAGACCATAGTTCATCTGAAGGGAACATCATCAAAGCTTCCGTCATAAGGGGAATCATCTAAAAACCAACTTGACAGCAAAATACTATCTATTTCTATTTTTCTAACGGTTTTGGTATTAGAATCAGCAAAAATAAAAACAATGGTTGCCATCAAAATTTTGATATTGAAGAAAATAGTGATATTAAGGTTTTGTAATAGTATATTTTGATATAAGAGCATAAATGAATCTTTCCAGCAAGCGCAGATTTCAGGGATACGAGCCTTGCCGAGTACTGCAAGTGCTGGAAAGATTCTATTAAGCTCGAATATTATACGATATTTTTTATGTTGGTTGCGGAATTTGAATCGAAACCTGAAGAAATTTCCTTCTTTTAAAATCATTAGACACGTTGTTATAGAAATAATATACCTATAACTTTATTTACTAGGAATATAGGAACTATAACTCTATAACTTTGTACTGAACCTTGCTGCTCATGCTTAGTAACCATATTTTATGAGCACATGTACTAATAAGATCCGATTTTTACGTGCTTTTTAGTGTAAAAATTTGACATTATGATGCAACTAACATAAAAAATCTGTTTATGATCACACTAAAGAGTTCGATTATACAATGATAATTATAATGTTGGAACTCTGAATTCTGTATTTTAAAGCTTCCTCCCACTAAAGCATTATTTTATCAGTAAGTCCAACTATTAATTCAGAATTTAAAACTATTTTTTCCTTGGTTGAAGTTCAAAATAAGACAAAAGGTAACAAGGATCTAGTTAGAGCAGTTGTTTTGATTTGAACGAGTATTTAGTGTAATTGGATAAAGTCTATGAAAAGTTGTAAATCGATTTTTTGGGGTAGTTTTAGATGATACAATATGTACCCAGAAACAGGGACAGAGATGATTTAACTGGAAGAATACTTTATTTAAAAAGTTACTAACTAAATAAAAAATCACAACAAAATAGAAAAAAATCAAAATTTAATAAAAGTGATGGATCAGATTTTGTGTCGTTAAATATAAAGAGTGTCCCACCACAGTGTAATTCTTCCATAGCGTGATAACCGTTGGGCAAATGAAAATTCATTTTGAACAAAAGCTGTTTAATCTTTCTTGGGGTTGTTTTAAAAATATTTTCAAAAATAGTGCACTTCCTGTTATACCGGAAATTGATACTAACTTCGTTATTTTAAATGCAACACCCTATAAATTTTTACACTTTTGGATTCCTTGTTTAATTTAAGCATCATTTTATGCACCATATGTGACTCTTTGAGTGAACCACTTTCAGAAAAATCTAAATTTATCATCTCATAGTACTTTTCTTACGTTTTGATTGATGTAAGGTTGTACCCACTTACTGGCAACAGTTTTTGAAAAAAAGAAAGTTTTTTGAAATTTGTAAAAAATTACATCATCACATTAGGCTTGGTGACTACTAACTATTCTTATTTATCAACTGCACCAAAAGAAGAGTATAATTGTAGCTTAAATTCTATTTTTTATAAGATAACAGCAAGATAAATCAAAACTATGCACAAATAATGGAGAAACATATAGATTCGAGTTTTTCTATCTCTGGAAATTAACTTCCAACCAGAGACTTCCGCTATGATTGCACAGTGTGAATGATAATGTTATGCAAAATCTGTTTATTGATAATTTTGGGATATTGAATGTTTTGCTTATATTTAAATGTCAAGATTTGTGTTTCTTAAACTGGATCTACCTCAAAAGAGTATTTTGTTCTATTACCACAAATCCATTTTAGCCTTTATTCAAAAAATGGTGAATAGATAGCTGATTTTGACATCGTTTTTCTCTAAGAAAAATTTCGCATAAATTCATAATATTAGAAGAAAATTTTGTTCAAATTTTAAAAAACATTTATCATATTTACTAATTATTTTTTACTTGAAGGCTAATATTTTGTTAAACATGTTCATATCTATAATAACAATCAAGGCTAACCTGATGATGTAGATTTTTGCAAAATTTGAAAAAAATACATTTTTTTTCAAAAACTATTGGCTGTAAGTGGGTACAACCTAATATCAATTGAAATGTAATTTTAAGTTCTATTTGGTTGCAGATTTAAAACTATAGCGTTCCATTTAAAAAATCGAGTTATTTAGATTTGAATTTATGTCTAAAATGAAGGTGTAAAACCGCTTCTCTCTAAATACTTTTGTGTTTGAGATATTTAAAATAATGGCAATCTTTGCAAGGCCATATTTTTTCTTTAAATCTTGATTTTCTTGAAAATGGTTCACTCAGTGTTACATATGGTACATAATGTGATGCTTAAATTAAACAAGAAATCCAAAAATGTAAAAATATATAGGGTGTTGTATTTAAAATAACAAAGTTGGTGTCAATTTCCGGTATAACCGGAAGTGCGCCATATTTGAAAATATTTTTAAAACAACCAAATAAAAGATTCAAATAACTTTTGTTCAGAACAAATTTTCATATTCCCTACTGTTATTACGCTATGGAAGAATTACGCTGTGGAGGGGCACCTGTATATTACTATAATTTTGTGACAACTTACCCCTAAAGTGCAAAGAAAAATATGCCATGAAAACCAATAATGATAGTACATAATACCCAGGCAACAACAATAAGTAACAACACCAGCAAGAAGATTTCTTGTTATTAAATTAAGTAGAAATCTTGACACATTTTTCTTTAGTGATCTACTTTCATCCATGTTTTTAATAAAATTCTTCGGTAATCATTTACTTATAACAATAATAACTGTAAACACTGTAAAAGGTAAACTGTATTGCTAAAAAATCATGAAATTGTCTCTAATCACTCATTATTATCTCGACTGTATTTCAAATTGCAGATGATCTTAGATTTCTGATAATTCAATTTCGAATATAATCAAAGTATAAAAAATAGATTTTTTCATTCAGTTAATTGACTAAAGGTTTATTTAAACAACTTTCGCACAATTATCAGCAACTTAACAATCTAATAATTTGCTATGCAAATTGTATGACAAAAATGCGGCCAACCAATCACTCGCGTCTTAATTTCTCCCGTTCTTTCTCGATTCGAAACTTTGATTGGTTAACTTCACATGTAATCATACAATTTGCTCACAAATGTATAAATATGTAAAGTTCGCTAAAGATTATATTCTATAGAAATTATATACAGGTTGTTATGAAAGTCCACACGAAAAAAAATACCCATAAGTAGAACTCGTTATTTTTAGCAATTTTTTTCTTAAACGAACTCTTTTTGATGAAAAACGTATTGTTTTTTGTGGCAGAAAACGAACTGAACTTTCCGCGCAAAAACAGGTGAACAGAGTTGAAGAACTGAATAACCGTGTGATGGAATTGGCCGAAACTATTAGAGGAAATCCTGTTATGCTAGCTCAAACTCCAAATTCTTTAGCAAAGAGGTTGCAGATTTGCATCGAAAAAATCGTAGGTATTGCAAACTATTATTATGAAGATCAGATCAGAAATTTTGTAACTAACTTAAGTATTTGCAATCAGAAAGTTTTTGCTGACAGTGAGTTTATTGATCGAATTATAGAATTTACAACATTCATCTCTTCAAAAAAGTTTTAATTTGATGATATCCGGATACAATTGCCGGGTACATAGTCCATAATGTTCCTAAAATTGTAGCTACCAAGGCAACTATCCTGGATCCTTCAGATGTATAGAAAATAAACCATTTAGTATAATAAGCATAACACAAACTAATAATGCCTATTATGTACCCTAAAAGTCCGAATAAGTTATGATTAAATTTTAAAATTATAGGGCGTGCAAATTGTGACAATTCTTGTGAATAATTAGTTACAACTCCTAATAGTACTGACAGTAGAAAAAATATCATCGAGATTAAACCTATTAATAAAAGAAAAATTTATTTATAACTGATAAAATTCATCTTATTTACCGGTAATTCCATGAGCTGTATATAAATGATAACCTTCTGAAATGTAATAAAAAGTATCAATGCAACCAGCTGTAACCAACACAGTTCCTAAAATCATCAAATTCCCATGAATCCAATATTTCTGTGTTCTGTTTAGTTGTCTTGTCCATAATTCATCACATACAAAAAGCAACAATGCTTCAGACATCAAAGGAATCATCTATTAAAATCTAAGAAATGCTTAAATGTGTAACATATTCAAGTACTTACCCCAAAAGTACATAAAATAACATGCCATGAGAACCAGTAATGATAATTTTGAAGAGCAATCCAACAAGAATAAATAACTACGCCTGCCAGCATATGTCTTACTATTAGTTTTATCACAAATATTATAACATTGTAAGTAAATGACCCAAGACTGACCATTTTATTCTTAACAACAGTGATTACTTTTTGATTCAATCGTACGTTTAACTTTGCATTTGAAGTCGAAAGAGTGGGAATGGATTTCCCAGTGGTTGTGACATGATTCTATGAAATTCGACGAATACTTTATATTCTAATTAATTCATGGAGAATAAATTATTTTATAAAAAAAATATTGAATTTAATTTTAATGAAGTGTTTTTATAATTATATTTATGTATTATCAAGTTTGTGATTCACCTAATATATTTACATTGGGATTAACGTTGTCTTTGGCAAAGGACAGATAGAGATAAACGTATTACTAATAAAAAAACTTTCTTTCGATTTTTACATTTTTTTCGAAACTATAACTTACAACAATAAAACAATGATATCATTTTTTGTCTACTGTTGGAAAATATAAATGATATACCTACCTATTTACTTATTTGTAATCTTTTCTGTAATCTGAATGTTAAGCCATCTTATTATAGTTGCAACCTTATATCTAGTATTTTTTTCTTGCTTATCGAACGATTAATAGTGAAATCCAGTTCTTCTCAATTTATACATATATTTTTCTTGAAAAGAGTTTTCATTTTTATGAAAAACAAATTACCTAAGAATATTCAAACTGGGATTTTTTCTATCAATAGAAGTGTTTTAAAATGCTGCCCACTGATTAGAGATCATTCTATATCCTTGGTCTTTGCTAGAAATTTGTAAAGTTGTAAATAGCAGCTCTATATCAATTTAAAGATTAAAAATTAAAAAGTTCATAATTATGTCATGAGAATTTATAAAACCACAAATTCCTCAAAATTTCACATTTTTTATAAATTTACTGACTGAGCTAGTAGATTGACGCATAAATGGATTTTAAAAAAAATTTTCATTAAAAAAGTCTTTTTATTCCATAAGAATTGAGCTTTTTTTTCTAAAATCGTAGTTTTATTTTTTACAAACATGTATAATCAAAATTTTATATTTTTGTTTATTAGTGTGGGTATAATCCTTTATCCAAGACATTTGTTTTTTAAAAAGACGGAAAACGTGAGAAGCAAGGACGTTCATTTATCGTCCTTGGTGGGAAGAGACGTGTGGAACTAGGGAAGGGACAGTGAGAGCGGTATCAGTTCTAAAAAAAGTGCGATAAAATATAAAAGTTTTTTTGTTGTCAAAAACAAATAAATTTAATTATTTGGAGATATTATTAGTTTGATTTTGAGTGTCCCAAGTATTCTTTTCAATAATTACTAATTACGACTTATGCAAATGCATTTTTTGTTCAATTTCTGTTTATTCTTAATTCATTCTCGCATTAATATTTGAATGAGCACAGATAGCACCCTCGTTAAGAAAGCTATTTAAAAATAATAACAATAAATATAGCAACTTGTCTGCTGATTGTGTAACATGTTACTCACTCAGGAGGAAAAAGCTTCATTTCAAAATAGTTTCAAAATCTACAACTTTTTTATATAGTTTGATCAAAATGTTATCTTCGAATGAATGACAGGTATCAGTCATTGTTTCTTGATATAGACATTGGTTCAAGGTTTTGTTTTTGCACATTTCTCAGAAATGTGTAATCAAACAAATTGAAAAGAAGTATTTAAATACAAATAAAATTCTATATTTAGAAGATTCAACAAACAAAAATTATCATTCGTGAAATTGAAATACAAAAATGTTAAGCGCCTACATTGTTATAAAAGTATTTGAGACTTCTTCATGTTTTTAATTGTTAGTTTTTAAGATAAAATAGTTTTTAATTGATTATATCCGGATTTCATGGCTGCAATAAGACTCCAAATAGCAATTATGCCAATCATAACAACAGCTGCTGTACGAGATTCATAACTCGTTGTATTAGAAATTGTGTGCTTCTGCAATCCATAACATAAACTTGTAAGTCCAAATACATAACCCAAAATTCCAAAAAAGTTATGGATAAGTTTAAAATATACAGGCCTTAAAAAAAATTTCAAAGACTGAGCTTTAGCAGAAGCAATTCCAAAAAATTGAGACATCAAAACAAAAATCCAGGAAATAAATCCTACATGACAATAAAAATATATGTAAAATTTTCATTTTTTTAATATTTTTAAATTCACTCACCTGTCCATCCATGTATTGTTTGAAAATGAGGACTTGAATGTTTATTAATCATAAAACTTATCCCAATAGTTGCTAGAACTGCACTTGTAAAAAGAAATGCACCATGAATATAGTATTTGGTTGTTCTTGGAATGTTCTGCGTCCAAACGTTATCATTAGCAAAGAGGACGATTGCTTCTGCCATCAATGGTAGATACTGAAAATGCTTTTTAAGTTAGACAGAAAATTAGTAAACTTTTTAACTTACTGCAATTGTGGTTAAAACCATATGCCACATTGAAAGCGAATTTGTAAAATTGTAACATAAAGTCCATAGTATAAAAACTCCAACAACTACTACTAACTGGTGAAAAATTGTGTTGCAAATCCAAGACAGACGATCTTTTGTAGAAATAACATTTTTTGACAAATTTTTAACAGATTTTTTCGATAGATCCGTCATGTTAATTTTCACTTTCTGAGGTAATCCACGCTTAATTCTGTCTTTTTTATAGACATATCTCTTATGATAACAATTAATTTAAATCTCAAGTTATTACTCTTGATTCTACACACGAGTAAAATACCTACTATGTTTTTGAAATATCACAATAAAATACTCGTCTTCTGATAAAATAGGAAATGAGGCAGCAAAATTTATTGCACTTGGAACATTTTTAAATGCTATTGATGTTTACAACTCGGACTCTAATTTTGAATTCTTGGAATTATCAGTTTTGCGAGTCTGAATCGATTTTATCATTTTATCTTGTACGTGACTATTTTGTAACAAAACAAAAACTTATTATGAGCGATAAATACTTAAATAATTTTCGTGAAAATATGTTAATGATTGAAGTTACTTTATTTATAATTTTTTTAGTGATTCACCTGCTATATAACTTAAATATCTATGAATTTAAGCCGTGTTTTAAGACATAAATTTATTACACTATAAAGGTGGTTGATCTAACATTTAATTTTTTTTCAATGGCCAAAAAATAAAGTCAATAATTTTATTGGTATTAAGTAGGATCACAACAAAATAATAAATTAAGACAACAGTATAATCCGATATATATAATAAATAATAAAATAGAATAATAAATAAATTGATATAAAACGGAAATGTGATTCCTGATCGTATTCCCATCACTTAAATCTATTATAAAAGAATAATTTTATCAAAAGGATTAAAATAAAATGACTTAATCCCCTATAAAGTGGAACATACAACCATTGATTGAAATAATTGACGTTTTAAAGTTATATCACTCTTATGTACTAATTACGAGAAAATACTTTTGAGTTGATTGTAGCCTGATTTTAAAGCTGCTAATGTACTCCAAGTTGTAGCTATCCCTAAAATCCAAAAAGCAGCATTTCGTGCATCTTTAGTTGTATATCTTGAAAAGCTTCCAATTTTCATTCCATAAGCTAAACTAACTATTCCAAAAATGTAACCTAAGAGTCCAAAGAGATTGTGAAAGAACTTTATGTAAACAGGAGGTGAAACTTTGCTGAAGGTTTGTGGTTTAGCTGCTGCAAATCCTAAGATTTGAGATATTAAAACAAATATCCAAGAGACAAAGCCTATAATTTTTTTGTAATTTTTTGGTTAATAAAATTGAAGAATTTACCAGTCCAACCGTGAGTACTTTTGAAATGTGAACCATGTTTTTCTTCTATTATTAAAGCAATGCCGATTGTCACTAAAACTGCACTAACGAAGAGTATTGAACCATGTATCCAGTATTTTGTGGTCCTTTTTATACTCCTGCTCCATACGTTGTCATCAGCAAAAAGGATTATCGCCTCACCCATCAGGGGGACATACTATAAAAATATCCACAATTGATAGTCTATAATTTTTTGCAATTACTTAAAAGATCTGATTCTAGTTCTTTTTTTTTGTTGAAGATTGAAAGAGTATCCTACAATTATAACAAAGATTTATCTAAACTTGTATATAGATACAGACTTACAACATTAAAGCTTCCCGTATCTAAGTTAGAAGATTTTAAATTATTTTAGATTACATTATACAACATTTGGCGTGTTTAGTAAAAATCTAGTATTCAGTACATAAAGTGGACTGAAGGATTTTTGATTCATTCATTATTAAATTTTCACAAACGCAAAAATTTCTTATTACCTACCAAAAATTACTTATTATAATGACTTATTTCTGTCTACAAAAATCATCAGCATTTTCCTACAGTTTTCTTCGTATAAACAAAATAATTTATAAAGAGGATAGTTAAAGTATCTTATCTCCATAAAAAAGTTAATGTATTTATATTTAATTAGAAATTATTAATAACTAGAAGACCAGTGAAAAGTCTCATTCACTGTCTTATTGATGAAACTTCTTTTTTTCATAATTAATCATTATTATTAATAGAGCTGTTTAGTTGAAATTTTATATCTATGGGTGCAGTTGCTTCCGTCATTGTTTAACATTAACATTACAGGATTTTAGGAGTTACAGAATAGCCTAAATTATGTTTCCCTATTTCTGTTACACAAAAAAAGCGTTAATAACAAGAAATTTTAAATTTTGTAGTAATCGAAATCAAGAAAAGTTAACAAAACACTGTCAATTAAATTTTTTGTTGATGAATTTTTTTATTGATCGAAATAAAAATGGAATACTTACTGCTATAGAAGACAGCACTACATGCCACGTAAATTGTTCCGATAAACGACTGTTATAAAATATAATCCAGAAAATATAAACTGTCACAACAGCATAAGCTTGATGAAAAAGTGTATTAAAAACCCACATAAACCGTTCTGTAAATGGAACTATATCAGACACCATTTTTTCGACTATAAGTTGTAAAACTTGATAATCATTTAGTTAATAACCGAATAAAACCTACATTCTTTGTTTCCAATTTTATATACCACTCCTTATTTGGATGAAAAATATAAGGTCCCAAGATAGTAAAATTAAGAGACAAATTATCTCTAATAAATAATTTGTGTAATCAGTTCTACGTGATTTGTCTGATGTAAAGTCTGCAAAAAAGAAATTATAACGAAATAAACCAATCAGGACTGGGAAGTTATTGTACTTATTGTTAAACTGAAGTATTCAATTCATCACCAGTTTTGACATTTATTGCGTTATCCACTTAATTCGTGATAGTAAAAGATTCCTACTTACAATCCTTTAAATGCTAATAATGATACATATTTATTACCTTAATTTAATTACTTTAATCTGGATGAAGTTTTGAACATCCTCACATTTATTTCGCTAAAGATAAAAACAATATAAATTTTTTAAACCGTATATTTGGAGAAATTTTTATTATTTTATATCACTCTTTGTACATTCAGGAACTGAATGCAAAAATAATGTC
The DNA here is from genome assembly GCA_030157265.1 of Latheticus oryzae. NCBI lineage: Eukaryota > Metazoa > Arthropoda > Insecta > Coleoptera > Tenebrionidae > Latheticus > Latheticus oryzae. Next base: position 8,444,886 of record CM058049.1, read on the forward strand.
ACTTTTTTATGGTCATTTTCGGCTCCATATTGTTCAATTTTTATAGACCAGTTTTTAGTCCTTCCGAGAAAAAGATTTTATTGTGAAATAACAGGCATATCTTTACTCAATCCTGCGATGTAAAGATAGAAAACATTTTGAACAATTAATTGAATATTCATTTCATTTTATGGGAATTAGTGATATATTTTCAATTATAACAAATTAAAAATTCGCACATATTCACAAAAATTTTGCAGTAGCAGATTATCAAGATATAATTCATAAGAGCAAATATGCACGAAAAGTGCTCGTGAATATTGCGCGACTGCAGAATCGAGTGAAAAAAATATCTACATACAGATAATACAGAAGAAAACTGCCCGCCAAAACTTTTATTTGAATAAAACATTTCTAAAATTAAACATTGAATTTATTATTATAGTAGCGTATTTTACAAAAATAGATTAAATTACACCCTTCAAGAACTCGGTTCCAGTTGAGAAATGATGAAATTTGTAATCACAGCTTGAGCTGAAAAAGATGGCTAATGAAGAAAAACTTGAAATAAAACTGTTGGAAACTGTACCTAATGTACTGTGATTTTCTACAGCTATGACATGTGCTGTATCTCCATTTAAATTGTGTAGTCTAAAATCGGCACCATGAAGAAGTAATTCTTGACAACTATGAGGGTGGTTGCCCCTTGCAGCATACATAAGAGGAGTGTTGCACAACTAAAATATGAATATATTTATAATTTTTATGTTAAATAAATGATATTCATCTTTATTTTATCGACAAACGTGATCTAATGTATTTAATTAGGTTATACTTCAAACTAGAAATCGTTGAAATATAATTTGAGATAAAAAGTTCACGTATTTTGATATAATTGTAAAACATGAGATTCTTCACTTAACAATAATAATTTGGAACAGATTATACATTATCGAGTACAAAGGTACATAAATAAATTTTTTTGAACACTCGAAATGTATGATTAGGTACTTACAGTTATAAAAAAAAACTACTTCCTTGTTGAGGTTTTGTACTATTTAGTTGCCTCTCTGTCGCGTATTGATTTTTTTTGTATAAAATACAATTTTTAATAATACTTTATTTATTATTAAAATAGTTAAAAAATCTGTTTATTGCTATAGCCGAAAGACCAATTATCAAACTTCATAACTCCAAATGAAACAGAACAAAATTATATACTCGAATGGCTTAAAATTGTTGGTCGAGTTGGTTCCTAAAAGAGTTCCTAGATGTTAAAGAATTAGGCTATAGGTGGATGTATGTATCTAGGATTTAGATTGTATGAAAAGATAATCATCCGATTTACACAATGTACTTAAGTGTCAAGTGCAGACGTACAGGACATTTTGGCTTAAAAATTAACCTTGAGGTTGCAATAGAAAAAATATTGGAATCAACTCCACTCTTCCCCAGAAAAGCAGCTTCTTTGATTGTGTAGATAAATGAAAAAAATTCAAGTAAATGCCTAACTAACTCAAATTATTATATTATTTCTTAAAATTCTAGTCTCGATTTATTTTTATTATTATTTTTTTTTTTTGGTTCCTTGCACTAGAGAATTTATGCGCGATGTTGTTAACCTTATTTTTGAACTTTATCTCAAGCTTTTGAATAATCTATTTATTTCAAGTAAACGGGCTTATAGTTATTACAATCACAGTATACCAGATAAAATCATCAAAACGCTGATGTGATAGACACTTATTAAATTGAAAATTGAAGATTGAAGTGTACTTATGCAACCAACAATTATCTTCGTTTTATCAATTATTTGATGAATACAATCCAGCGGCTTTGATGAACAAAGTGAAATGTAGAAATTGCGACAATTAAATTTATTTCTTTGATGTTTCACGTCTATTTTTCATATAAGTTTAAGAAAATCTGATGAGACAGTGGACAAAGCAGAAAATAGATTTTTTATAGAGCCGACGTTTCGAACCTTTATTGGGCTCTTTATCAAGGCTCGAAACGTCGGCTCTATAAAAAGTCTTTTTTCTGCCTTGTCCACTGTCCCATCAAATTTTCTGAAACTTATTAAATTTATTTTTGGCTAATATCCTTTATCCTTATTCATAAATATTCATTGGATTTGTACATTTTTAAAAGGCGTTTTAAGTACTAAATAAGGTAAAGTTGCCATAAGGAAAATTAGATTTGATCGCTTGATTGTCGCATTTTCACAGTTCCATACTGCACATTCATTTAAGCTATCCACCTTTATGTCTGTTTATTATGGTTCGCGCTTTTGAAATAGCAATTCTCAAAATTCAGTTTAATTCAGAAGCAAACATTGAAGTAAAATTAGCTCATGCATTACTTCGAACTGAACGAGAAAATATGAAACTATGGAAATGTGTCTCAACTAAATCTTGAAATATTTTAGCAAAACAAAAAATATAAAATCATAATAGAGAAAAAACGAATATATTACGTGATCTGCGTGATTAACGTCGGCTCCTTTGTCAATGAGAAGTCTTATAACATCATGGTGTCCCCCATTTGCTGCCAAAGTCAGAGGACTCTCCTCTTCAGGTCCTAATTTATTAATTTCCGCGCCATTATTCAAAAGTAAAAGCACGGTATTATATTGTCCATAAGCGGCAGCCCAATGTAACGCCGTAAGTCCATTACAATCCCGAACATCCACCGATTTTTCACAGTTAATATCGTGTTCTGTAATTTCCCCTTGCCCAGCTCTTGTATGAAAATTTATATCAGAGGATCGAGGAATAGGCGTTTCTGCTTGGGTATTTCCCCGTTGTAAATTAGTCAACACTGTACATAAACTCTGTCGATATGGCTGGAAAGCACTTTTCCGATTGGCATCTTGCAAAGAACCAGGTGACCACTTTTTAGGACCACTGGTTAAGTTTGGTGTCAAACCTATAGCGCTATCACATTTTTCACTGGATGAAATAATTGGTTTAATGTCTTTTTCTTCGGTAGAAGATTCGTCTTGAGTTTCGAAATTCATTACAAAATTGCAAATTTTACCGTTTGAGATGTTTTTTTTCCACAACAATGACAGAAACTGGTTTCATCCGTCTCTGTTTGATTTGGACTGAAGCGATATTTCTGTCTTTGTTGTTGTCATCAACAATGTTCTGTCAATTGGAAACGATAAAATTTTGGAACTTTGACCAGTTAATTAAGTATTACGACAGGTTTTATACTCATAAAAATGGATACATTAGTTAAAATAAACGCTCAGGCTGCAGGAAGAGATAAAATTGCCAGGTATAGTAGAATGAGAACATTTCATCAAACTTAACCTTACTTTTTCAGATTGTTTCAATATTTAAGTAGAGTTTTATGGAATAGATTGCAAACTGTTAATAAAGATCAAGTTAATGCATTCAAAAATCTAGAATTTCAATTGAGCACTTTCAGGAAACGTGAGTTTTATCTAATAGGTAAATCTTCAATTTTATTAATTCCAAAATTCATTTTCAGTACTTAGATTTGGAAAATGTGTCGACACTATCTACTCTACTATTCCATTATTAAATCATCCGGATACTACAGTTCGTCATACCTTAATTTTAAGCAAAATTGCCATGTCCCTTTTTTTGTTAGCCGATCATTTATTGTGGTTGGGAAGAGCTGACGTTTGTACCGTTAATACACAAAAGTGGAGTAAAATTTCGAACAAATATTGGTTGTATTCAATTACAATGAATCTAGTAAGAGACTTTTATGAGATATTATGTATATTTAGAGCTCAGAAAGAACCTGTCGTACCAACGAATGGTATTCACAATGTAAATGATGTCTCTAAAATTATAAGTAGAAGTGTTTTGATACTACAGAATCATAGAGATGTTATGGTTGATACAATTAAAAACGCTTGTGATTTTTTTATACCTTTAACAGCTTTGGGACATGTAAATTTATCATCTGGTACAATTGGTTGGTTGGGTGTTATTTCATCTATTGCTGGACTTCTAGTTTTAATAGATCCTAAAATCAAACTCTCTCCTGTTTAGTATTCAACGTACAAAAAACTGTAGAATATCATGTTGTACATTTGAGAATTTTCTATTTTATAATAATTTCACAATCAATTGGGGTGACTGAGGTACTTTTAAATATTAAACTTTTGAGGGCTGTTTATATTCAGTATTTAAAATGTGGTAAGTGAAGACATCAAATTATAATAAATTAAGTACAAAAGTGTTTTTTGTGAAATGACAAATCTAAATAAATGTTATTGTTTTTACTTGATTAAAAAGGAGTTTTTTTTGTGTTCGTATTTACTTTCAGAAAAGACTTATACTGAGTTCACGGAATTTCTCATAATAATCCATTATGCAGAAAATTTACATCTTTCTTTTAATGAAGCGCTTTAATAGAAGCGGAAGTAGACATCAACTTTCTCATTTCAAATGAGTATATAGTATGTAACTTTTCAGCTCAGATTATTATCCCTAGTTTTCTTAGTCATTTTTTTATGTTCTATGTATTTTTTTCAACAAAAACCTGTATTTCGACCAAAACATCAAAAAACAACGATGAATTTGACTTTTTACCTTGATTTTTAACCCAACGTTCTAACTCAGATTTTCCCAAATTACAATTTTTTTAGGAAAATGAGTCGATTTTCAAGTTTTGTCGTTGAAGTTTGTTGAGTTTGGAAGAACAGCTCATTGCAATCGGTTCAAAAACACAAAAATTGAGAAAATGACTTGCTTTTAAGTTTATTTTATCTATTGAATTATTATTTGATAAATGGTTGTGCCGCAAACTTCTCTTTATAGAACTTTCTAAATAGTCTGATCCAAATCAAAACTACAAAATTTCTCAGAATTTTAAAATCTAAGATTTCCACATTATTTCTGGTATTATACTTGAATATATTTTAATAGATTCTAACTTGTGGGTTTTTATATTGAACATGACGTCATGTAATAGCTATAGCAAATGTGATTTGAAAAGAGTTTCAGTTCGTTTTTTGCTTTTCCTTCATTAAGTTTGCAAAATGACTAAAAAATTCGTCGACTGCTTTATACTGATGAGTACTGCTCTATCTCTTCGCAGTGGTCAAAAATTAGCAGACCTGGGCCGACCGTTAATAAATAATTTTACTGTCACAAATGTAAATTTATCTTTATTAGTGCAAGAGTTCCATATAATCCAAGCTCAACATCTGGTGAGAGATACATAATTTTAATCTTTTACCAGTTTATGAAATTTTCTGTAGGAATTAGAATTGACAGCGCTATTGAATCAAAAATGGATAGATCCTCATTTAGGTATGAATCTTAGAACAACAAGAACAGCAGTTCTTGGTCAAATATGGAATCCCAAAATATTCAACATCAATGGAGAGCTGATGAATGAAAATAATGAAAATACAGTTTTTTGGAGAGGGTATGGTGATGAGGGAAATGTGTTGTTAAGTGAAAAAATCAGATTTAAAACGGTCTGTACTAAATATTATCAAAAATTTCCGTTTGATACACAAATTTGCGAATATAAGTTTGGGACTTGTGAGTATAAAAATACTTATTTGTTTAACTTTAGATGTTAAAGTAACATTTCAGATAGATTTCCTGTAGAAGAAGTTGCAGTTTTTTGGGATAGCCAACCATTAACTGTTACAACGTCTTTGGAATTTGATCAACTATTCAGTATAGTAAATATTACCACCCATTTAGAAGTAGAAGTTCGATGTTCTGGTAAGTTGATCCAGTTCTAATGATAAATTATTAGGATAAAATTTTTAGGTAATTTTAGTGCAGCAGTTTTACGCTTAATTTTAAAACGGAATCCTAATTATTATATTTATTCTATCTTATCACCTACAGTTTTATTGAGTATATTGAACTACGTATCATTTTGGTTACATAAACGTTGTATGCGTATACAGATTAATCTACTTGTTTTAGGTGGTATGGTGTATTTTTATCATCTATCAATAGCTTTTGCACCAACTACTTTTAATCTTAAAGCTGTTGATCTATATTCCGTGATTTCCCTTTTTTTGGCAGTGTTTACATTTTGTGGAACTGTTTTGTTAGATAATATATGTACAATGCAAGAACAACATTTTCATTCGAAAAAATTCACCTGTTTGATTGTATTCTGGATTGAGTTGTCAATGAAACTGAGTTATGGAATATTTTATATTTTTGTAATTTTGTATTGTTGGTTGTATACTTGAAATAAACGTTTGGTGGTCACTGTATTTCTGCTTCGATGTTGGTAAAGTAGGCTGCATATCTGTCAGTGTCAAACTGACATGACATATGTTGGTTTAAATTTGTGCTTTAATAAAAAAATACCAAAATATAAATAAATAAAATCTAAAACTGATATTTCAGCAATAAAATATAGCATAATGATAATACATTATTTATAAAACGCTTAAGATCGTCTAAACTGACAAAAAAGGTAATCAATTTTATTTAATTTTATGAGATGTCACGTTTGTGGAGTTAATTTTCCATTTCTTCATAAACATTTACGTCAAATGAGCTGTTATTTTTTGATGTTAATAGGCTAAATAATGAATGCACATTGTGTATAAATGGAATGACTTAACCTAAACCATGCAAAACAGCTGTTATAATGGACTATGTCAATGAGTTTTGTCAAAAAGTTCTCAATTGTTGATTCAATAAAAACTTTTTATGTTTCAGAATGAACAAAACCAGAAGTTTAGAAGAAGTCTAGTAGAAAATATGGCGGGAAATAATCCAATCCAAGCCATACCAGAAGGGGTAAACCCTGAAAATAACCACATTGGTGGTGGACCTCTAATCAATACAAATAGGATAAGAAATAACAACAACCAAAATCCACTGTTTAATGTTAGAGATAGATTGTTTCATACGCTGTTCTTTAAGGCAGCTTTAGCATATGCAAGGACTTTCCCTAAACCAGTTAGAAGGATTTTCGAATTTATCATTTTAATTAAAGCAATAGCTGCTTTTTTCGTCCTAGTGTATATACATATAGCATTTTCTAAAACACCAACTACATGTTTACAACATGTGAAAGATACTTGGCCTCGGGATGGCATTTTGAGAGTTGAAATTGTTAGAAATGTTGGCAAAGATTACAACATAGAACAGAGTTATGCTAAAGAGGAGAAAATTAAACAAGAAAAAGTCGATGATATCTCAAGTGTATTAGGATTACTAGCCCGAGATGGGTTTGTGAATATTGAGCCTTCAACTGTGGAAGACGCTAGAAGAGAGACTGAGCCTTTGGAACATGATTACCAAAGTAATTATGTTAATTTATTCATTCACACTCAGTAGAAGTAACTAATAGAAATTTTTTTGGTTCGGAGTTGATATCCTAAAAACCAACAAAAATTTTGATTGGCAACTTTTGTAAGTGTCAAATTTGAATGAATTGTCTGAATGTCTCAATTTTTCAGATAAGATTTAATAATACTTAAATAAAGGCAGTATTTAAAGTATGTTGGGAACTTTAACGAAAATTTGTTTTTGGTTAATTTAGCGCACTACATCATATTTTCAGATTGGAATTTCTTAAGCTGTTTACAAAGAAAAACAGAAGAGTTTATTTACATAGCTAAAAAATTAATATCACTAGATTGGTTACTTCTACTGAGCGTGAATGGTCTATATATTCATATCTACTGATGTGTCAATATGAACAAAAAGTCAAATGTGAATATCATGAGAGCTTTTTTATTTTTTTTATAGGTTATTCTAATGAAAGTAAAGAGGAGTCACATTCCACAAAAAGACAATTTGGACCAAACTCATTATTCAACGTATCCCAAATTTCATCAACAATATGGGATGGCTTTCAACGCTTAACACAATCTCCTTCTTCTTCTTCAGAAGTTACTTTACCTCAAGATGATTCTAAAGAATCTCTAACACATGAAAACTTTTCAGAAAAAACATTAATAGAAAATTCTCAGTCAACGACTGAACATATTTCTGATGCTAAAAAAGAAAGCAAAAGCTCAGGTATTGATTTTTAACTTGTAAATGTTTAATTTTTGGCTCTCAGTGTTGTTTATTAATTGAAAACCAACCCAAAAAATATTGATCATTTTTGCAATGCATATGGGAGTGTCTTTATGTGATGAAATTTTTTCATTTTCTTTCTCGTTGATTGAAGCCTTGTTTTTATTGTAGATTGGCATGAAGATGAATATATAGTTGAGTATTCTCTTGAATATGGATTTCTAAGATTATCACCAACTGTACGAGCTAGGCTGAAAATTCCTGTTCAGATTGTTACCCTAGATCCAGGAAAAGATGAATGTTTTGGAGATTCTTTTAGCAGATTGGTTTTAGATGAATTTTTGGGATATGATGATCTGTTGATGGCGTCTATTAAAACTTTAGCTGAAGATGAAGACAATAAAGGATATTTGAGGTACAGATTTACTTCATTCTGTTATATTTTATGCATTATTTACTTTAATCTACAGGAACGTTGTGACTGGCGAACATTATCGTTTTGTTAGCATGTGGATGGCAAGGACTTCTTATTTTGCAGCATTTTTCATAATGATTGTATTTGTAAGTAGAATTTTGCAGTTTAGTTATGACGGACACAGAGGCTTTGAGTTTTTTGCGAAAATTATATCAGAAGTGGGATTGATTTATCAAAAATGTAAATAATGACGTTAGTGATAAATGAAACACAAAAGTAACAAAACACAGTTTACAAACAAAAATACAGAATTTCCGATAAGAATTGAATAACAGATGGATGGTTATAACATAAAAAATTCATATTTGATGTTTATAAATCACTTGTTTCTTATGTATTTGGTTTTGATGTTGGAAAGTTAAAACATTATTTAAAACTACAATGTCAAAATTTGTTGAATGAAAAGGTTTTTTTTATTTTTAAGCGTGGGGAACAGTGTTTCAAGAAAATGAATATTGAAGAATTTTTTTTGATTTGATTGACTCACTTATATGAGGAGAGGTAAATATATTCGCGAAATGGTGGGGTTGGTAGAAGATTTCACATACGGAAAAATTGAGTTTTGCGCTGTTGTAAAGTTACATAGGATTGGCTTGATTTCCAATTTTTGACACACCTTTTCTGTAGTCTCTACCATCTCGATTCAACCCAAAATTATTTATTTCCAAAAATGGTAAAAAAGCTGCAAGAGACGAACTTTGATAAAGCAAAGTTTGCGCGTTTTGAGGACAGAATTTTTTTCTTCGAATTAAAATATTTCGAGAAGTGTATTAGAATTACGGAAAAATATACTAACCAAAATTAATGATTAAGAATTTCTTTCAATGTTCTATAGTACCTATTCCGCGAGGATTTTGCCATCTCCTCGTATGTAATGCAGCCAAAAAAAAAAAAACAAAAAAAAATTAAATTTAATATCGTTGCGTACAAAAATTGCGTTTGGAACGAGGCATATTCTTCCCCATTGGATAATTTGTCACGAAAGTGTGAGCTTGAAGAAAAGGCGGAATAGCGATCCACAATATATCTTTTTCCAGATCTATAATTATTGATAGTAAATACAACAAAATAAGCGCGTGGGTGTAGGTCTTGTTTCCAGGATATTCCAAAGATAGTCAAAAACCAACAATTTCTGGGTAGAGTTAGATGAAGGTTTTTGCTATTGTGGATACAAAATAATTTCGCATTTCTTAAACTTTTTTCCGAAAAGAATTGTTTTGCTAGATTAAATATCAATTTCGAAAACAGTTGACTTTTTGGACTATTGGATTTTACTATTGAAATTTCATATTAAAAGTTTTAGAAAAATCAACTAAACTGAATAAAATACTATATATTACCATATTTTTAAAATCTAATTAGTAATTAATCTTTATGTTGTCATTGTTGAGTTATCAGATTTGACCATAAGTTGCTGGCTATTCATTCCAACGATATACACAATATCTCACTATAGAATTAATATTTGCGGTTAAATATGTAATAGATATATTTGAAGCAATCTGAAAACCACATATTTTTACATAGTTTTACAGAAACCTCAAGAATGCCGTGTAATTGAAATCTCTTCAATTGGCATGTCTAGAACTAAAAAAATTACACTTGTATTCTTGGTTGCCTGAATTGCTTTCCAAAGAATTGATTTAATTCATGTGGTGTTGGTTTTAAGTCAATTTATGACATCTTGAGATGGAAAGAAGATATTTTCAACTCTTTCTATGCATAATAAACTACTATTCTGTAAATGTTAGCAATTCGACAACAAACACATTCAGAATTGTTGTCGTTTTTCGTTTTAAAGCGAAAAGTGTTCTCCTGTTTAAATTTTGATTAAAGCTATTATTGTGAAAAACTTTCATAAAACCCAAATTTGAAGAATGGTAGAAACACGTAAAATTTCTGAAACATCTTTAAAGTTATTTTTTACTTTAAAATATGATGAGCCGCTACTGCCATTCTACGTCCGTTTTTTCCTTAGTGTAAAATTCTCTAAAAAATCACCGTGTATTAATTATACTTTTATTCACCTTTCTTTTAGTTAACAGTCAATCGTGTAATTTTTTGTGTCGATCCTATTGTGTCGCTCATTGTAATTTGGGTGTGAAATAGTCGTTTGCGTCGTCAATTTTTTATTTCTCTTTTTTTTTTCTGTAAAAGAACAAAGCTGTCCATTTTTGCTTCCGATTTTCTCATGTCCAATGTATTGATGATGCATCTAGAGTGACATCGGTGTTGGAGCAATGTCGTATTAACGAATCGTCGTGTGTAGAATTTCATATAAATTACTTTAACGAGTCGTATAATTTGGAAAGAGGGCGGTTCAATGTGCCACCCCCACGTGTTTCATCCGGAGGCGGTACAGGACAGCGGCGGCGACAGCAACACTGGCGGCAATTCTTTTAACGAGCGATGCGACGCTACTCGCACTGTCATACGATAGGTGACATAATTACGTGATAGTAGGCCACTGGGAGCCTGTTAACCCCCGGCTTCTATGCTGCTGATTTATATTCTGCGAAATATGATCAGTCTGATTAACACCCGAGAACGAACTTCACCAGGCGACGCCGGCAATGTTTTCATCTCGCTTCGAAAGCGGAATAACGATACAGATGATCTGCCGTTGAAAGTCGGAATATTGTATATTTATTTTTATTAATTCTATCAGTGTTAATACTGTTCCTTGTTATAGGTATGGCTTTTTCAAATGTTTGATGGCTAGAAAAAGAAATAATGTAAAGAAAAATAACGCTTGTTGGTCCTTTTGAATTAATAAATCAATCATCTCAATTTATGTAATTTTCAATTCTTGTATTATTTTTTTATCAAATTCTGTATACAATAATTTATCTAATTACTAATCACTTTCCTTCATATTTTTTTTTTTTGAAAATTGAAATCGATTGGATTACAAGGGTTTAGTTTGATTCTTCTTTTATCTCGATGATGAATAGTGTGGGGATAAGATTATGTATCTAGAGGTTTCGTGTTACTTCGTTGTCCATATTATCCTGGTGTTTGTAGTTAATGTAGGTGGTTAATTCTTGTGATGGTGGGTCACGTGTTGTTGTCACTCGGATATGACGTGTGTCGCTTCCGGTTCGGTGCTCTCTTCTGTTCTATTCCGCCCCTTCTAGACCGGAACTGTGTTTTTTTCGAACCTTGAACTATATCTTTGTGTTGTTATATTATTGTCAGTTTGTCGCATTTAAAAATATGTCTGTGGTTGAAATGAGTGTCCAGTGGTACGGAAAATAATAGCTTTACAGAAAGGAAATTTTCCACAGTTTTATGTTTCAGTTGAATTTTTTTTTTATCGTTGTTTGGAATCTAATAATTTGTAATCCATAGTTCAATTCTTCTTATAATTTTGGTATTTTTATAACTCATATTCATACATGTATTTATTTTGGTTATTCTAAATACCTGGTTCAAAATAAGAGGAATAAAAGAATAAGTTTTTATTTTGATGATCCATTTTTCAATGGACTTTACGAGCGTGAAGTTTACCTGGAATTTCTTTAACGATGTTGTCGACTGTCGATGTCTTTGCGGTTGATCTCTCGTTATTTTTCCCAAGGTACAATGTTATCATGATGTGGAGGTTTTCTTGGTGCTCCCTAGCATCTTTGAATCGTTTTATATAATTTCGATGTTTTTAGGGTTCGTAAGGGTGTCTACACCCTCTTTCCCGTTTCGCATCGGCGGCCTCGCTCATGACGGAAATCTGATATTTCAATTAGTCTGCGACATGAATGGGTTCGCACAGGTTGTACACGAAATGAATTAATATGTTTCTGATTTCGGGAGCCTCTATTAAGGTTTCAAAGAAAATCTCAAAGATTGATTGTGTTTCTTTTGTATTAGAAAATTAGGTTGAATATACGAGGGTTGCTGTTAAAGTTACCGTAATAGAAGACTAGTTGGTGGCACAGAAAGCTTTAATTATAATCTATAAAATGTTTGAGATTGATTATACAGACTGTCCACAAACGTTCTTCAAGGAAATAAGAGACAAATTCTTGAGCTTATTCCATGTTGTTTAAACTCAACCTACTTAAACAAAAAATACTTAGTTTAGGAGTTAGAGTTCCTTGAAGTTGAACAGTTCAGTTCAATTTTTCTCGAAAACAGTTTGTCGTAGAGATTTCTGAAAAGAGCATTATTTTATGTAAAAAAAAAATTATTAAATGTTACATAACAAAAAGGGGAAATTTCTAAGTACAAAAAAACTATGGACAGAAATATCCAATAACTCCCTCCCCTCTTTTAGGAAGATCGCTTATTACTACAGAAAATACTATAGAAAAAATATATTTACGAAATAAATGTGCAAAATTATATCTCTTAATTGGAATCGGTTTTGGAGTTATTTGAATTTAACTGTTGTCTTTAAACAACTCTAGTTCCATAACCAAATATTTTTTGATAATGTGATTTACGTTTAATCATAACATAAAATTAACTGTAGAATGTATCCCTCTTTTTTTGCAGGCCGTTTCTGTACATCTGGTATGAATTCCTTTAGAAGATCAGAAATCGTCTGAGTTGTTTTGTTTTTATAAAATATTGATAAGTTTAATTGTGATTCAGATGGGTAAACATTATTGTACACGTTTTTTTTTACGATTTTGAAAGTAGGCTAACTCAACACCAATGCATGAACCCACTTTATTCTGCATTTAGTTATAATGTATCATCCAAAACTACACTTTTTGATTGGTTCAACAAATTCAAATGTAAAGGAATTAGCTTCAGTGACAAAGATCGCAAAAGACGTCTAAAAATAGCAGTTGTTTTAGAAAATATTGATGCATTTCTTCTGATTTGTTCACACTAATCTGTGTTCTATCCAACTTTTTGTTGACAACAAAATTGGTTTCTATTGTAAAACTTTTTGTTTAATGTGAGTGTGCTCCTTGTTTACATTGCATTTTTTTCTCTTATTAGTGAAGAGTTTTTGATTTCTAGAGTATACTGATACTACTTACACTAGTCAACTAACTTTGAACTTTTTTCTCTAACTTTATTTCAAGTGACTCTTTTTATTTAGTTTCAATTTTTAATATAAAATATCGCACTTGACCGATGTTTTTGAAATTTGGTATACGGGCTTAGATATTTATTCTAGACAACTTTTGTTAGTAACTTATTGTCATATCTGTTAGACAAAAGGAACTTTACAGGAATCTCGTTTTTCTTTTAATTTTCAAGGCATACTTGATTTTTCAAATCTAAGATTAGATGACAACTTAGTCTTCGATCAGGCAGGGCTAAACCGCAAAAAATGACAATTCAAATCAAATTTTTTATCAAATATTTTTTATGTTTTACAAGAGTCAGTGACACTGTATAGTGAAAGTAAAGAAAGAACGTAAACAAAAGATTAACCAATTCACAGAATAATTTTATTAGAACAATTAAAAAAGGAATTATGATGATTCAACTAAAGAACAGCTATTTATGACGACTTTTTCTTTTCTTCTATAGGATTGCCTGTCAGTTTCACATATAGTGCTTCAGCCTTACTTTGCAAGCATTTTATGAGGCCAACGGCAAATCTCAAAGAACGATCTGTACACTTCTTACAATTTAGAAGCAGTTTACCGTTTTTGCAATGATAATGTCACATCTCTATCAACAAAACTTATCAAAGTTTCTGCACCTTTCGGGACAAAAGTTTACAAATTATTATCTTCAACCATTATTTTGACATATGTTTGGCATTAAAAGTCAAAATTTTTAATAGTTTTTACAATAACTACTTAATAAATCCAAAATGTAAAAAGTATTTTCAGAATTTTCTGAATAATTGTGAAATCTTGATGGTTTTTACAAGGACAGCATTTTCTCAAATTATTGTCAAAATAGAATTAATTTACCGTTTAGCCAAGTATATTCTCATTCCAAATGCTTCATATAACGCGAATTAGCAAATTTTATCAAAGTTAGAATTCCTCCTTTGACAAGTGTTATTGATAGTTAGCTATTATCGATAATTTTCAATAGTATTATATTTTTTCAATCGTATTTGGGAATATGCACGTTCATGAAAGAAATTTATCTATTTTTGCATTTGTCATTTTATTCAACTAGTTAGTTGTTACGTGCTAGATTTAGTCGGAGCGGAAGATTAATCAAGCCAATAAAAAAGGAACTAAATATATTGATTTAAAGTAGAGATGGGGAAAAATATGTAAAAATTTACGAGTGAGTCTCTTCAGACTTAACTTAATCTTAACCTTAATAACCTGCAGGAGCTGCGAAGATAAAAAATAGGAAAGATCTATTTGACCTTTAATTGTTCCATGCTCTTGTCCAGCTATGAGGCAATAAGTTATAAGGTTTTTCGTTATTCTGTATAGTAGTAACGAATTTGTTATAAATGAAGACGAAGTTTTAGAGTTGATTGTCAAACTACGGACATTAAAAAATATAAAAAGTTGGGCCAAAATTCTTCCAAATGAGAACGAAGCAAACAATTCTTAACAGGGTCCTGAATTTTTCTACGTTTACTGCCTGTTTGTTCAATTCAGTTTTGGCTTTCTGCACAGAATTATTCAGTACGATTAGAAAAAGTATTGTATTAAAATTTGTTCGAAATTGACAATACCTACTAAAATGATTTGCTCGTTTTACAAACTTTATCTCCGTAGAAGTGTCCAAATTTTTCATTTGTCGAACAAAATACTATTTTCAAAGAAAGAAAATATAGCCTTTCAGTTTTTGCAAATTTTATTTCAACATGCTTTTGGTCATTCACTGATAATGTAATTATTTTGAAAGTTAATAATTGTTTCAAACATTTAAAGGTGTCCTTTATCTATGTGTTGTACTGAATTTGAAGTTGTATTATATCAAATCATAGAATTTTTGTAACGAGAAAAGGATGAAGAATTTTTTGCCCGTCTGAAAGTTTGGCACACGGTTCCCAGACGAGAGGACTTTTCACGAGGACAAAATTGCGACGAATTGCAAACACTACTTTTTCTACAACGTCAAAGCATGAAACTGACAGAACATAAAGCTGTGCCGTTAAAGCAGATGTCTTTACGGATTTCGTTCATTCTCATCACCACAGATGTCACCTTCTTAAAATTTTCCTTTATAAATTGGAAAATTATGTGAATTTGAACATAATAATGTGAGAAATTTGGAGTCGATATTCAAAATTATATAATTTACAGTTAAATTGATTGAAATTGTAATAATTTTTGTAACGGAAAAGTTCTCTAATCACTATAAGATGTCGTTAGATTTCAGTTCAATGTTAGAATATTCTGAAGATTTCATAGATAAAATTTCAATAAGGAAGTTGCCATTCTGTCATAGTTGTAGGAAAACGATTTTTTATCTGAGTCTGAGTAGTCTAAAGACGTTCCGCTTTTCCGGTAAAAATATTTTTATGATGTTTCTTTTGTCTTTGGAAGTTTTAATAAATGTTTGGAATTTTTGGCATTATGCCAAGGTTTACTCGACACACTTTTTATTTGAGTATAATGCCATTTATTATATACACCCCGCCAAAGTTATCGCACAGTTATAAGTTAGTTAACTAAGTGTTTGGAAAATAAGACGAAATTCTGTAACAACAGATAGAGTTTTTGTAATAATGAAAATATGTAAAACAAATTTTTCCCATTTTAAATGATTGCCATTTTATAGTCCTTTAAAATTTGCTATAGGAACTGAATTTTTTCAACTATATCTATTGAATCTTGAAATTTTGTATAATTATTATTTAAAACATATTTTGTGAAATGGTAATTGCGAGTGTTGGTAATAAGTTTCTAGTTACCGGTTGCAGCACCTTCGTTGCAGTAAAAAGGCTTAAACTTTTTTCCTTCTCATTGACTTCTTACTTTTATATGAAAAATTGATACACTTTTTGGTTCTACTCCAAAAAGGTATACTTGTCCCATGTGTAAAATATGCGCCAAGTAATGAATTATTCTATATTTAGGATGGTGCGATAATTTTGTGAAGTGTGTATTTTATATCTGAGTGAACTATTGAACGTTTTTATTTTTTTTGCCATAATGCAGGACTCAATAGATTATTTAACATATCTTGATAATATCAAAAAACATAAATTCACTTATGTTTAAAAAAAACATAAAGTTCTAATGTTAATTTTAAATTAGATGTTTTGTAAATTTCATTTGAGTCAAATTTTGTAAGTTGTGAAAAAAGATTCTGAATATAAATTTTGTCGTCGAATTAAACAAAAATGTGCGGTAAATGCTGTTGGGAGGAATTAATTATCAGCTTCTCGCTATCCCGCATTGTATTCGGAAGTAGTCTTCGCTTTATGAAATAAAAAGTTTATCCCTTTTCCGCAGAAAAGTTGAGACTCATGCATCATGCCGCCTCCGTTTCCTTTACGTATTTACCAAAAAAAGAAGAAGACTACTTCTCGGCAAAGACATCGACGGCATCCATCTAAGCACAAAGCTTCTCTGTGTCCGTTCGTACAGTTTGTATAAGGATTGGGATTTGTTTTTGATCTGTGGTTTGTTTTTCAGACTGTGTCCGTGTCGATGCTGCTGCGCTATTCGCATCACCAGATATTCGTGTTCATCGGTGAGTCCTTTGATTTATAGTAGCTCACGCTTGTCCCCAGGGATTGTCCCGTTGACCCGCTATTCGAACGGGACGACGGATTTGAGCATTTGCGCCAAGCAATGTAACACTTCCGACTAACGTCATCAGTGGAATTAATCGTTCTCTTGACGAAAATTGAGACGATAGACGCCATATTGGATGACGTAAAGCAAAAATATTGAGTTGATTTAGTGTCTTGAAAGTATTGGAGACAGAGGGGGGATTATGAAAGGGAGATTTTTTTCTTAGAGATATTTATAATTTGCACACCTCTTCCCCGTTGGGGGAGGGGGTAAGTATGTTATTGATTAGCCGAAAATGTTCATTCTTTCACTTGTTCCTATCTCTCTTCCTTATTTCATCAATCTTTCTTTAACGATTTATGCATATCCAGCACGAGCGTATCTAGAACTTTTATCATTATGAAAGTATTTTTGGCGCTAATTATTAGATGGTAATGGGGATTAGTTCTGTTCAGAGTTTTCAATGTTCACTAAAAGAAGTCAGTTGGATTATCAATGTGGAAATTTTGTCGGAAGGAAATGAAACACGAAAATGTTTTAAATGCATTAATATCTTTATTAAAAGGTTTTTGTTTTGTAATAGATACATTAATGTAGGTAATGCGAAAAATAATTTGAACGTATGGTATATGAACAATCAAATTGATATTTCTATCCGATTTGTAAATTATGTTTTTTGAATATCAGAAATGATAGTAGATTCAATAGATTTTTTTTATTTTAGTTTGACAAAGATTTTTTATTAGTACTTTTTATCTATTTGATGTAGCGAACGTGAGTCTTTTTATAACATTTCATATTTGTTTTTTGTACAAAAATAAATTTCCTAAAGTAAAGTCTTCATCTCAAGAAGTGGTGAACGTAGTTAAAAATTTAAGAACGAACAACCAGATGTTTGAACTTGTCTTAAATTTGAAATATTTAACCATAGTATATCTAATATTTGCACCATCTTTCGTTGATTTAAATTTTAATTGCATATTAATTAATTAATTAATGAATCACTTTTTTATGTTTTCTTATTGTTGATTTTGAATATTTATTTTTTATGTATTTAAAGTTTTGTTCTTTTTTGAGAATGAATATTATGTGAATCAAAGTTTGAAATAATCTTTTGATGTGTGCTGACATGTCAAATCTATAACCGTTTTGTTTCTTTCCGTTTGGTTTGCGGTTGTGATCGGTTTGAGAGAAACTTTTATTTTCTACAGTCACATTTCATCAAACTACCCGTTTCGGTTATCTTCTTATATTTTGGGTTAGAGTTAATACTTTGAACATGAAAAGTCTCAAGGGTCACAGCCTCGGGCTTGCTGGCCACAGTCCGCTAAACAACAACTGCTCATGTTGACCGAACTTGCGGTTAGGCTTTACATAAGGAAGTATATCCGTTTTATCCGTATATCTATCAGTTACCCTTCGTGTTTTATTGGAAATATAATGGAGGATAAAATAAGTCGGTCTTCATGCAAGCATCCATTTGCGATTTATATGAATAACTGCGTATTCGAAGTAATAAATAAGTACCTATGCTAATTAATATTTTTTTTAGTTGATCTACTACAAATGTTGGAATTCAACGTGACCGTAAGTTTTCCAGCGGCTCCTCTACTGACCGTCATTTTGGCTTTAGTGGGTGAGTGTTGTTCTTATTTTGTTACTTTAGAAAAGAGAAATTCTCTTTAGTAGGGTTGAAAAGTAACTTTTCTTAGTATATAATTTAACTTTGCTTTTAATATTGAAAGAAATCCAAACCACAGAAAGTTTCTTCCAAATAATTTATCCGGAGATTAAAGGATCGGGAATCATAAGATAAAGGGTTCGTTCTAATCTCGATTAAAGCGCACCTGTTTTGGGCGTTTACCAGCAATTATCTCTTCTGATGTTTCATTTAGAAATTTGTTTTTACGAAAGCTGTGAAGAGCTTCAGTAAATCAAAACGCGATTTGTTTTTGTCGTTGAAATAAATAACTTTGTTTTCTCACGAGTAATTGATGAATTATGAATTATATTATTGGGGATAATACTGAATTTCGAAGTATAGTAACATTTTAAGGATTTTGGCGATATTGGACTGATATTTTTTTCTATTACATTCTCGAATCTTGTTTACTGTGTTATTAGAAGAATGTATTTTAAAAAAATTCGTTTATTTAATTCTCTTCGAATAGCTGTTTCCATGAAAAAGATATTAAAGCTTCCGACTAATTTGTGGAATTTTCTGAGTAATTCTCTTTGATATTAGTGAGATGATATATGTTCGAGTTTCTTTTCAAGAGAATTAATTTAACATATTAAGAGAAAACATTTTTCTTCATAACAGAAAATTGGACTAATAACGATTCAAAAAACATGCCAGTAGCAGTCTTTATTAAAAATGCCCGTCTCGTTTTCGAAGAATTCCGTAACGTAATTGCAATTTAAATCTAACGAGAAATGTACGACATGTCTGTATTCATACCGACCATATACGTATGTGTATACTACTTACATCGGTTCATTTCTGACGTTTGTCAAATAATCATTATATAAAGACTTGCTAGCATATTAACCGCAAAACGGGCATAGAATGGCTGTGAAAGCGACAGACGAAGAGATCTCGATTAAAGCAGCTCATTGAAGCAATTTGAATAGCACGATTCGATTATAGAACTCAATGGAGCGGTGCGCTAATACACATCTGAGACCTAATGACTTAGAAACCCATTAGATCACTGACCGCCACTTCACATCTCCGATATTGTCCATCACTTATACTTCCATCAAATATTATGGTCTATTAGCATAATGGAATTGTGTGTTTAATGGTTGTTGGACATGCACAAAAATTTACACGAATTAAAATTCGTAATCGAGATCGGAAAGGGTAGAAGCTAGTCCAATGAATAAATAAATAAATAATTTTTAATTTAATAGTTCTTGTTGACACAATATTACATCACAACATGATCTAATTGTAAGAGAATTTGCCGGTATTATAAACTTATTGCTATTTGATGTTCATTTTGCGGATGGGCGATATCAAATCCGGCGTATATAATTCGGAAAGTAAACATTATTTAAACTAATATTACCTAAAGACAGCATTAGCATATATTGAGTGCATAAATTTACATGGCGTTGGAGATCACTTTCAGACATAAAATTGCGCGATCGATCGTGAATCGCTTTAATATCTTTTCTTGAATATCTTTTTTATCTAAGCTATCCGTCGTTTTTGTATTAATTTGGGAGCTGTCTCAAAAGAAAGAGAACGAAAATAAATGAACTATGTTGTATATATATATATAAAATATATATATATATATATATATATATATATATATATATATATATATATAATTTCAACAAATTATTTTTTAAGTCATTTAGTTTGTTTTTTTAGAGTTAATTTGTGTGATTTTTATAATCAAGAGCAAATTTATTCATAAATTTTACATCAACTGAATCATTCATAACTCAAAGGAAAAGCAGCTTTTAATCAATCATCTGTATTTTTTAAATGAGCGTGTTTAAACCTATTTTCTTTTTTCGTGCAACAGCTCACTTTATTCAGTCAACTTCGCGTAAATCGCTTAGACGCAAAAAGTCTGTCGATAAAAAAAAGGAAGGTCAAACATCATGCTGTAGTTTTCTTTTGCCATCAGCAACTGGTTGTTGGCAAAATGCCAGAACGTGGCGGCGGCGTCTCGACGCACCAGGACTCTTTACTTGTTGATCATCAGCTTTCTAGGTCGTTGTGAAAGATCGTTTCGTTGGTCGTTGCCTGTTGCGCCTTCGTCTGAACGTAGTTCGATCCTCTTTCTACCAGTTGCTTCTATCTACTTGTTGCTGTACCACCAGATCCTTGTCCACGACGACGACGGCGTAAATTTATAGCAGCAAAGTTTCGCACTATAAATCAGGAATGGGTGTAACTGCGGTCGTAATTTTCTGGGTTTGTGGGTCGGAAGTCGGAAGTTGAAAACAAGCGAATGAAGACAGGAGTTGATGTCGGTAGAATTGACGATGCACATTGCAGATGCTTTAAGCACGGTTGTAAGGGAGAGAGAGTGGTGAATTTGATATATTGCTGCATACGTTTATAAACTGAAAAGAAGGAACATATCGTTTTACTGTTACTTTATGGCTTTATGGTGGAACATTTAAGGTGCAGTATAGGTTCCACGATTTAAGATCTAGGTCAGAGTGTAAATTGATGCCTTTATTCAGGTGTGAATAATCATTAAATCTATCGAAAAAAAAAATGCACAATTGTTGATAAATTGCCGAGAAAACAGGCTAGCATATTTTTTTAGTAAGAAAAAAAATAGAGAAAAGTTTGAATGATATCAACTATCAGTTGTTATTTCAACAATTCCTGTGTTAAAAACAAAGCGCTGTGTGTTTAAAATTTTATCTAGATAAATTTCAATATTATTTATCCATGTAACTGTGTTGTTATGTTTTTGAACGTGAAAGTAATAATTTTTATGTCAATTACAAACGCAAATGTTGAAATAACAGAAACATCCATTAACGTTATTGTTCCTAAAGGGATGATTGTTTGAGTTGTTTTAAAATTTATTGACGTTGTTATGATTTACTTTCACAAAATTAGTATTATGGTCATCGTAATGAAATACTGTTAGCTTATGACAACAAAAAAGCAACGTAACAAGCAATAAACTTTTAATATTTTTTGTAATTCACTTTTTTGATGAATATTTAATTATTTTATAATGATAAAGATACTTACGTTCTGAAATATATTTTGCCTGTTTTTGATAGCCACTTTAGAATTTCTGTATCAAGTGTTTTTTACCTATTGATGTAAATCTGGAAACAGCATAATTTTAAAAATTTCTATATGCTGATTAATTGTGGAAATAGACATTACAAAATGACTATCACTATCGGAAATTGGTAGTGTGTATTAAATTCAACATTATAATTAATCAATGCCGATTCGATAATCTCCAACGATGCATTTCCGTATATAGAGGTGGATTAACATTGTTCAAAAAATTTATCACCAAACAAACTGGAACAATAAAAATAGCTTCAGTCTCACACGTCCAACACGATTCCATTAAAATTTTCATTCTGATGGAAATATTGTCATGATTTGTTGTTTACAATGTGATTCTGTCAACTAACGATGGAAATTTTTCTTCTAATTAATTTATTACGTCGAGTTTGTACTGGCTCAGGTTTCCAATTCATCCGATATCTATTAGGGTCGCGATCGTGTGTCGCATTTTGTCAACGATGTGATGGATGCGGTCATCCGTCATCTCGTTCGACATATCGTTTTTTGAAATGACCCTCAACGAGTGGCATTAGCACTAATTAACCAGCAACTATTATTCAAAAACTGTTGCTTTGGAAGAAAATTTACATATGTAGTATACATTTAAGTACTCGTTACAGAATCTACAATACTTTGTGAAATTCATCAGTGCTTAAGATTTTTGTTATTAGTTAGGAATCATTTTAGTGAGAACATTAAACTGATATTCTATACACTTTTTTTACTCAACTATTAAAATTGAAATTACGCAATTGATTGTTTTGATCATAATTTTTTTTTTTATTGACTTTTGGAATTTTTTAGCAAAGGACATAATTATGCAACAAAAACACTTTTAGTTAGTTTAGTGTATTTGTGAATCTAAAATCTTTTATATTTATTTCTTCATTGTTGCATAAAAAAGGTAATTTGTGTTGAGCAGGGAGTAAAAACTTGTTTAATAAAGGTAAAAAAAATTTTTGGTTTGTAAATTTAATAAATATTCTGAAGTTGAAACTACGTTATCTGTTTAATGTATATATCTAAATTTTCCGTGGAAATGTGAAAATTTGAAACAAGAATTAGACATTATGATGTATTAACTGAAATTAGCTGGAAGGTTTTTATTTTAATTATACGTGAGCTTTTCAGTTCTGAGTTTTGTTTGGGCTTTACAACAGGACTTATTTAATTGATTTTAAAGAAGCTCAGGCAAAGAAAGTTGGTTGTGGCTCACAACCATACTGTGCGCTCTTAAATTCAATAAGCATTTTTTTAAAACAAAAAAAAAACCATCTGCAGCTGTTTATCTAAGCCTCAGGCTCATTAATATCGTTGAAGGCACAGCATCGTCCCTTGAAGTTTGCCCACGTTTTCCTGAAAGACAAGTAATTTATCTGGGACACAAATTGTTTTTTGCTATTAATGTTTGTAGTCCGGAAAAATTAAACAAACATCTACTCTTTCTCGACAATAAATATTTACTCTTTAGTTTCATTTTAAACTTATGATAAAGGAAAAGAACGAGAAAGCAGCAAAAGATCCGTTAATATTTTCGCCTTGGTTGAAACCTGGCGGACAATAGGTTCGTTTAGATGGCTGCTTTGTCCGGAGTTGTGCCACTTTCAGAAGTACCGGAGCTGGTTTCTCCAATTAACACGACTTGGCCAACAATGAACGCCAATCTTGAGCTAATACGGGAAACTTCGTTTAAATACTACTACGAGAAATTTTGCTCCAACTAAGTTGTTGTGCAGATATACAAACATATTCTAGATGTATTATCGTAGAAAAGCAACTAGGATTGTAATGAACATAATACTACAAATAACTTTACAGCTTAATTGTTTGTTTGATGTTTATTTGAAGATAAAAAAAACAAAGATTGCACAGATTAGTTCCTGAGTTTTTTAGTCTAATTTAGATTATAAAATGAAAAAGCACAAAAATAAATTTATTCTCGTCGACTTTCTCAGTCCATAATGCCAGTTTGGGCGTTACAGGTCTTTTGCAAGTCAATTCTTAAGAATTCCATAAGTTGCGTGACCAAAATGATTTATGAGATGATGTTTACATCTTTCACCTCTTGAGCTGCATTCCTTGCGAATTATAAAAAGAATGGAGTTGCGAGTCGTTGCGTGAGAGAAAATTAGACATTAGAGCAATTTTGTTTAAACCGCAGATTTAATGTAATGATGCTTTTTTCATTCTAAAAGTGGCTTCTGTTTTTGAGGTGTTTTACTTTAGCATTAAATAGCCCTGAACTGACAGCGTTCAATTTTGGTTCTCATTGACGCATTAAATCCGGTCTTGTGTTAATATTTTGGTTTATGCCCTGAAGAATCCGTTGCTGCTTTGACGACATTTCATTTCCCATTTATTTCGTTTAATTCCAAACTGCCTCTCGAGCGTCTTGGTGACAAGGCGTGATATTGTCTTGCCTAACTCGACATTGTCCGTTCTTCCGTTGTTTTTTACGACTAGTCTAGAGGTCGGTCTAGGACATGCAAAATTTTATTATTTTGATGACGAAAATTGTATTTTTTACTATAATTCAAATAAATATTGGCACATTTTAATCTTTAAGACATAGTTTAAATAAAAGACGTTCTAGAAGTTGATCATTAGGAATAGCTACAAAAGCAAGTTGTTTATAGTTTTGTAGTCTTTAAAATCTTAAAATATTTTGTCGATTCTTGTCTTGGTTGTTGGTGAACAGTGTCATAGATGGCAGCCGCGCAAACTGCATTACAGTGTCAGAAAGAGATTTTATTCCTCAAGAGACTCCGATAATTTTCCTTCCTTTAGTTTCATAAAGTAGATCGAGAAGGCAAGGAGGGCGACTTCTTATGTGAATGTATTTTTAATTTCATTCTTTAAGAGTCTATCTTTCCTCTCTCCTCCAGTCGTAACATTATGAATACGAAATTTTACGACGTTCTTGTCATAATAATAACGACGAGAAAAGGAAGATTTTTTCTGCTTGACACAATAATTAAATCGGTTTCTGGAGGCATACGTTTCACAAACAACCCTTACTGCCAACGCTAGGTTACTTTATCAACAACGTCGAATCGATTTCGTTTTATTTACTCTCGGTTAATTAAGCATTAAAAACTCACTGCGCTTAATCCCAACAAATAACTAACGCGAATAAACAGCCTCCGGAATCTACGACCCGTACCAAATTCCAACGCCAGAACATCACTAAATTCATTAGGCGTTCAGATTGTAAATTTCGATAATGTAACTATTGAGACGAGTTTGTTAAGGAACTAAAAGTGTCGAATTACATTTGTTTCAAACCTACCTATTTTTACACATAATTAAATTGCTACTCGAAAATACAACTTTCTATCAATTTTTCGAAAATGTAAAAATATCTTTTTTTTTTCTATGTCGTTTCCAGAAGTCTTAATATAAATAAGTTTGGAAATGTTCTCTAATTAATGCCACAGTTGGTTAGTGCAAACTAGACTGGGAATTAAAAAATCTCAACAAATAAATATCCAGTTACACGGCGAATATATACAGATAAAGTCGAGATTGCCTACAGTGCTCGGGAATTACCTTTCGTCCTCTATATCGCAAGAAACGACAAAAATAGTCAAATAAATAAAAAGTTTGAGCGAGCAAGTTTTCAAGTCGTAACAAGTTGCGCTTTTCTAGCTGGCAATATTTTGTTGACTTTCGCATAGAAGCTTGCAGGAAAATAAGCTAGATGATTACTAGGAGGAATAATGAAAGATGTTTTAACAATTAGAATATCTTGTTTGTGTTTCATTTTATTTAAAAAATTGAATAAATGAGTATACGGTGATGAGTACGTACTAACGATGTAAAACGAGGAATCAACAACGTAAAAAACAGGTGCAAAACTGAAGCTGCACATAATCATTTTTAATAGGATGAAGGGGTAGTCTTATAGTCTTTTTTTCACAAACAGGGCGCTAATTAACATTTTTCATGGAAAATCTCACCCTCCAATAAGCTTTGAGACAATAACTCTCATTTTGGAAAGGTTTAATTGAGATCTAAAATAAAATTATATTACAGAATTTAATTTCGTTTATATCTTAAGGTTTTCAAAATTGTACTTAGTATGGTTCCTTTAGAAAAATCATGTTTTTATCACTAATATTTCTCTAGGTATATTTTTTTTATTGAGGATTTTTTTATAGGTATGGAGGCTATAATGTCTGAATTCTTCAATGATACTACAACTGCGTTCTATATAATTTTGATTGTGTGGATGGCAGACCAATATGATGCTATTTGTTGTCACACCGCTATTACGAAACGTCATTGGTTAAGGTAAGTGTTAAAAACTTTTATCCTTATATTAAGTTGATTTATTCTCCAAAATTAACAAAATTCGATTATTTTCCCTAACATTTCAGACGTTATTCGTCATCGTATTTTCGTCATGTTACAAATTTAAATTTTGAAATGTTTGCTCCGTCTAAACTTTAGAGTTTTTTATTTCAATTTGAGTTAAATATGGCATTAATTAATTACTATCTGTAATTTTCATTTGCTGGGGTTATTATTCTTGCATCAGAAGGATTTTTACAGCTAATTACTTGGGCATTTTTATTTGAATGTGATGAAAGCAGATTTTTATGCAATATTTCAAATAATAGGTGGTTTTTTGATTTTTTTAATGAAGAGATTTTTGCTTTTTTTGTTCAAATTTTATACACATATTTTTTACTAGAGACATTTCAAATTTCGTAAATATTTTTTTAAGACTTAAAACTGACGTTGTTATCTTGATTTTTTTTTTTTCAAATTTTGGGAAGGTACTTAGCTGATCATCATCATCCATCAGTTTACTCAAACACAATAAGCTTTTGTTTACGATAGCAGTTAGCATGGAATAAATGTTGACGGGTTTATAAGAAAGCAATCAGGCTCAGCGCCGCGGGTTGCGATCAATCCGGCCTCCGCCTGGATACCAGTCCGCCCTCGGGGGTGGGCATTCCAATCCCCGCCGCCATCTGCCGCTGGCGGCCCGTCCCATGACCGCTGCGACCGACTTAGATACCTCTGTGTTACATACAGACAAATTCTATGTAACGTTCTTTCGGTGATGGGATTCGCAAAGATACACGTGCGGATGACGTGATGATATGTGTTGGCATAATCTTTTGTTTTTTCTCTTCTACTGTTGCTGCTTTTTTTGGACGATTGTTGTTGGATTTATTCGTTTGGAAAAAGAGTTTCAAGTGTATAATGTTGAGTTGCAAATGATGTTTTCAGCATAGGGGAGTAAAGTTTGTAAAGAGATGTAAAAAAGGGGTGGAGGTTTGGCAGAATTAACACTTCGCATTACGGTAATATTTGTTAATATGTTGTACGGGCTTTAGAATCAAAACTATTTATTTTAAATCAATACGTTTATTTACCGCAACGGTCTGAACAATACTGAATAACTTGATAATAATGTCATTAAGTCGTCATTGACAAAAAAACAGCATCAAATGATTGCAAGGGTGCAAACAAAGGAATTATGAATTAGGTAACGTCTCAACCAAAGTAATGAATCATACAATGGCGAGAACTAATTACGCTATAACAATCCCAAATATAAACAATACAAAATATACAGTTATTAGAAGAGATAGAGCAACGGTTAAATGGAGAATATTGTGCAGAATTTAATGCTCACGACGAATTTCATTTCATATTCATTCATTTCTTTCAGTTTCGAAATTTTTTGGAAAAACTGAAATTTACCGATTTTATTTATCATCAATAATTCGATAACGCTTTCTCTGACAAGTTTATCAGTGCTAAGAAGAATCGATTCTCATTTGTTTCCGAGTTAGTAATACTATCTTTTGTTTTTCTTATGGAAGCCAAACTGGATTTCTGATTATTTTAATAGTCTTCGAAAAAAGCTTCTCAAAAATGTATGACATGTCACTTAAATCCTAATTTCTACAAAAGATATTAGCAGAAAATAAATTTAACACTGATGTAAAACTAGTAGGCTATGAAATTTTTGCGTCATAGTTAAGTAAATGATAAGCTATAAGCTGTCGTCAGGTAATAGTGTCACTGGTGGGAGATTTGGAACTGTGTGCATGGATTATTAATAATTAATCACTTTTAAGGACTGAATCATGAATAATAGTAATAATTAGTATACAAAGTCTTCCATCTTTAACCAAAGCAAATTTTACATGTCAAGAGTAATATATCTTATTATTTGCTTAACAATGATGGCGCTAGAATTCCATAACCTACAGATTTTAATCAGTGTTAAATTTATTTTTTGTTAATATCTCTTGTAGAAATGGAGATTCAAGTGACATGTCATACATTTTTGAAAAACTTTTTTCAAGGACTGTCTAAGTAATTAAAAATTCAATATCACCCTCATAGAAAAATTAAAGTTAAGCCTAATAACTCAGAAACAAATGATAATCAAAGGTTCCCGTTAACACCATAATATTTGTTTAAAAAAAGTGTTCCAACAATTTGAAAGTTTGAAAGTGGTAGCATAAGGCGTTATCGAATTATTGATGATAATAAAATCGGCAAATTTCAGTTTTTTCAAAAAATCTAAAAAACTGAAGAGAGTCTGATTGAATTTGAACTCAGATTTGTTTTGAGCAGTAAATTCTGCAAAATATTCTTTATTTAAACGATGTTCTATCTGTTCTAATATCCGAGATCCTAATGGTGAGCATCGAAATATGAAGACACTGTATACTAATCCAATAATAATTAATGTGAGACTGCAACTGATAATTAATATGAGTTAGTAACAATATTCTTTATTTAGTAATTTATATTACATATATTTTTTTAATTATTTCGGTTACTAATGTCACATAAAATATAAGTGAAAATGGTGGATGCGCCGGGTAACTAAACTTGAAATTTTAAAATAAATGAAAATTAGTTTTAAGTCGTAAATAATTTTGAATTGAAATGAATAAAATGTTTTAAATCGATGGAGTTTACGATATTTTACTAATTTTATTTTGATTAAATCCAATTCAATTCCACAAATTAAAAATTATTCAAATTTTAACGTTTACCACAGAATATGAAATTTATTGTACCCAAGAAAATTATTACTTTGGTAAACGACTAATTGCAGTCTGAAAAATTCGTTATAAAACTAACGAAATATCTGTTAATTTTAGAGTGATTCAGGGTCACTGGGATTCACTAGTGTTATTGGTAAATTACTGTTTTTCATATTTTCAGTTTAGGAGGATTAATTAGAATAATAATTATATAAAATTTATTAACAATAAAACAAGCCTTAGTACGTCGGACGTTTTGATTTGAGCGAAATGAAGTCGCTTATTTTGTTTATTTTTTATATTGTTGAATTAGCAATTGCATACATTTGTAGAATTGTCTCCTACACGTGTTGCATGAATTAGAGTTCTCTAAAAACAATATAGGAATATTTAATTGAGTTAAAAGTTTCTCATGTTTGTCTAAATGTTAAGTGTATATTTACATTTCCTCGTTTCACGCTTAAAATATTTGTTCCATAACTAAATTTTATTACAGAATTGGACAACTCTAGCTGATCTTGCATGTATATGGCATGTAGACACAATTTAATTATTAAAGATAGAACGTACTCGAATGAGATAGAAACAAACAAGACAATCGTGAAAGATCGAAACGGTCCGGTGACGGTTTTAAGAGTGATTGTCATGAGACGGCAGCAGCTAATGGGCCGAGCAACGACTCGCATTTGCATGATTGTCACAAAAGACAAGGATTAATAAGAGCGCCGACGACAGCTGCATCACTTACAAAAAGCTTTGGTCCCAATACGAAGAGAATTTGTTTAGTTTAGTAAACTTTCATCTGAGTTGCAATTAATCGAGCGGAAAAATGTATTTGTATTTGTAGATAATTTTTAAAGAAACACTCGTGGGAAGTACTTTCTGGATTTGAAATTTTGAAATTAATGTAAAACATTTATTTAAAGAATATTTTAGAATTATTGAATGTTTAATATTTAATTACTGTTATCTAGCAATTTTTTTTAAAGGAATTAGGTTACTGAAAAATATGAATCAAAATTATTCTTATTTGTGTTGAAGTTTATATTATCATATTTCCAGAAATTTTGGAATAGATACTTTACAAACTTATAATGATCGATTTGCTTCGAAAACTTTGTATAATACTTGAGAATTGAAAAGCTACTGCTTTCGGATTTGACAGACTTCCTATATATATATTTTTAGTGGAATTTTTGGGAAAAATATTGTATAAAAGCTTTAGATTTTAAATATTTTTTAGATAAAGAAGGATCATTGTGTTTAATTTCGAACACTGAAGGGGAATTTTGTTTGTCTGGTTATATTTATGAAAAAAGTGTATCAAGATATAATATTGCTTTCACTGAGCGAAAAATATACCTATCTGAAAGAATCAGCGATCAATCTCCTCCATTTCTCTGTTGTTTTTCTCAAGTTTCTTTTCTTTTCGCTTCGTGCCTCTTCCCACCCTAATTATTTACGACGTCTTGGCCGGAGTCAGTTTACCGAAAAGGAAACACTCATACGAATGGACGACGATGACTGACGTCTTTTGTTCGATTGTAAAAGGGTCGCATTAGTGTCGAATGGAGAATTCTGCTGGTCATCTAGTAACTGAGAAAGTTGAGAGGTCATTGTTTGCAGCACGGATCGTCAGAGTCTAATCTATGGGACGCGATGGTCCCTTGGGCGGATTGTAACCTCCCTTTCTTCCACCCAGATATCGCTTACAAAACCTTCAGACCTCCACTTTCTCTCCCTTTGTAATGGTGTCTTTATTCAATTAAATGTAGATCTCATACTGGAAAATGATGTTAGGGAGCTCTGTATTTCGGTGCTTCGACATAAACATTCTGTATGGTAATTTGCATAATAATACAGTTACGAAATTAATGTGAGAGTTTGAACTGATGTGACACCTTTCTCTTGTAATTGAAACTCTTTTGGATATAATAATAATTTCTATGGTTAGATTTTTTTAGACTGTTTATATTATTATTAGTGTATTTATCTGAATGCTATTTTGAAACTACAACATAAAGTACGATTAGATCCGATTATCAATGTGAAACAAAGCTCTGTGCTAATTTGTTCCATCAAACAGCATCCGTTTTGGATCAAACGTTAAAATAATTTGCAAAGAGATTACGAAAATCTACTCGTATAAATCCTTACAGCGCATGCGAAATTTCAATTGGCCTAAACTTAATCTGTATACGCACAAACAAACAAACCTGCTGTTATGGAAATTATTTTTGTGATCCTTTGTCTGTGGAAGGGAATTTGTGTTCGATTTTTAAACTGTTTAATGAATTGGACAGGTAATGAATTTAGAAGACCTGATGGATAAACTGTCTATGCTTTTGAATTTACATAAAAAAATAAAATAAACTGCAGTCTGTTTTCTGTATAAAGTGTTTGGCATGATGTTAAAGAGGTTAAATTTTTCTTCTACCAACTGAAGCGTAGATCTAAAATTTGGATGTTTCTTGTTGGTTTTGAAAAGAAAGGTAAACATGTTAGAGTAACATTGCATTGTGTGGTGATATGATGTCGCGTATAGAGCGTCGTCATCCAATAATAAGCACACTTTGTGTCATTTCGTGTTATAGCGGAACTTTTTTCCATCCACATTGAAACGATCGCTTGTTTGTTCGAGAAATAATGACGGCTTTGAGTGTTCGGTAATCACTATTTCCGTAGTTTTATTCGAGAGGCCGTACTCGTTCACAAATCAAACAAATTATAATAACGTCCTTTCGAACAAACAAGCAGATCATTTCGGTCGAATTAGGGTTCATTCAGTCTTCATTAGCTAATGATAGATGGCGCTCTTCTCATAAATTATCCGCCATCAAGCTAAAGCAAGGACAAAAGTGTCCTGATCACAACAGGCGACATTCAGGCGGACGACCGCCCATCGTTGTTTCTAGACGACCTGAATTAAAATCCCATAAATACGCACGTGGAAATGTTTAATTAAGATATGGATAGGCCTATCATTGAGGAATGGTCGCGTGACACGTGGGCTCATTGGCTATTATGAGATTTTAATTGAGATTGTCGATAATTAGGAAAATAACCTATTTTAGACTTTGGAATGACTTAATTAGGCACGTTTGTTACGTGAATGTGTGTGCACAACACTCACGAGAAATATACCTATTTAATGAGTGCTAAGTTTTAATTTTTTTTTTTTTGTTATTTTTGATGGCAAGTTTTGTTTTGTATGTCAAATATTCATTATGTCATTTCTAAATAAATTATCTAATTTAATTTTATTGACATGGGATGTACGTGCACTATGTATCTAACAATGCTAATTTGAAGAGGGAGAATGCATTATTTCAACATTTATTTACACAGCTACAAGATAACTTACTCTTCTTGAATATTGTTGTTTATTTTAGAACAGAAATGTAACGCTTAGAGTCATCAAAGTTCTTAATGCATTTTCCAGTTACACTAAAATTATTACTCTTTCGCTTTTAAGCAAAAAGTTGGAATTAACTTAGTTCAATTGCTTAATTTGTTTACATTTTAACTTTATTCAGTTGTATCAATTTTGTAATCTTCTGTTTTGATGAATATAATTAGTGTTAAAATATTTAGGCATTTATTTATTGTCTGAGTAATAAGCTGTTATTTTATTATGGTTGAGCGCAAGAAATTTGTTGTTGACAAGGTAAAAACGAAGATAAAAAGAAATCCCTCCAAAGTTCATTCGGATTGTTGGATTTCCATCATGTTACAATATTCTCGTGGTCTTGCTGCCTCATTTAATTTATTTTATGGCCTACAGGATCTTTTTCGAGTGACTTGCCCCTTTTCGATGATGTTTGTTATACATCATATTGTTTTCGTTGCGTAGTTACCTTTCGGTTTTCTCCCCAATTCTCTCCCTCTTGCTTAAAGTGCCCCGTCGTACTTATTCTATATATTCGTAAAAACATTCTCACGCAATAATAAGATCCATTGTTGCAAATTTCATCACTATTGTTATTATGCTAATAATGAATAATCAGAATTCAAGTCTGTTCTACCGTTCTCTTCAATAGCAATCAATGTATGCATGTGTTCGTAATATTATGCGTTCGATTAAAAAACTAGTTTCCGATAGTCAAAATTATATTTAAAATTTACTCGAACAATGCTTGATTACGGTCCCAAACCGCCGCTCAATCACCGTTTTCGTCTGTCTTTTATTTTTAATTTCTATCAGTAGTTGGTGTTGTATCGAAACAAGGATTCGAAAATTCAATGTTTTTGGTTAGCGATGTAATGATGTGGAAAAATTCGTTAAAAATTTTTCTTTATTATTTCAAATTCAATAAAGGAGGTTAGCTTTAATAAAAACGGCAATATGATAGAGTGCTATTAATACTAAACTGAATTTTCCAATATATACATTTAGACATAATGTTTGAGATTCATTTTATACGAGATATGGTTTGGGTGTTCGAAATTTTCTTATTTTCCTTTTTTGTACTCTATTGCGGAAGAAACAGAAACGTTTGTTGTCGTAATTTTATATTATTACGACTACTTGAAATTTTTTTCAATCATGTTTTACTTTTCATAATATCCATGGATAAAACTATTGAATTTTTTCTTCAGGTGAAAGTGCCTTTTTAACGATTTTCATACCTCTACATTGAATTGATTCAAACTTGTTAGGAAGTTTTCTTTTAGGGATTTCAAAGTATTTAAGTTCATTCGGGAGTTGAAAGGAACTGTAGCATTTGTGATTCTTAACGCTATGACCCTCGTTGAAAGTAGGGGAATTTCACTCTTGTGGCAGTTTTTTTTTTATTAACTTTGAAATGCTATTCAACATTGTTCGTTAATTATAAGGTTTGTTTTTTTTTTGGAAATAGCTCATTCATCATTTAAAGTGATTTAAAGTGCAAATATTTAAACAATTATGCAATCTCATGTACTGCTATTTACTTTTATATTTTAAACATACACGAGTTCAATAAATTTATTTATATTTATTTATGAATTATTTTCTAGCACGTTTTTAACAATAATCAAATTAAACAAAACAAATATTTGAGTGAAAAAAATTGTTTCAGCAAATAATAAATGAACAGTTTTTTCATGTTAAATGTAAGTGAATAGCTGATTCCAACTAGTTCAATTAGTAAAGACTGTAATTAAAATAAATGGAGCAAGTTTTTAGAAGAAAATTGGGATTTTTTGTTTGTGAAACATATTAGCTTCATAACAACTAAGACAAATGTGTTTTTCTTAGTAAGAAAAAAGTTGAGTTTGAAATTACTATCGGTTTCTTGGTGATGAGTTAGATGGCGACATCGTCACTGAAAGCAATCAAAGCTTTAGCGACGTACGTGATGCCGCCGAGGTTTGTTTGTCCATAAACACTATAACCTGGAGATCATCTCCGGCCTAATGAAGTGTGTGCTGTTTGCCTTTGAGATGGGGTTAGCGTCGAGATTATGTTTATGAGATTTCCTAAGATCGACCGAACAAGCATCCAATCGAAACGAAGATTTTTCGCTGTTCATAAAGACGAGAAATTTCAAGTGGCTATGGCGGCGTCTCTTTAAATTCATTATTAAAATGGGACTGGAGCTTTAGTCGCGAGGATTAAAACAACACGAAGACGAGTCAAAAAGCTCCGGGTTATCTGCCGCACTGCATTATCCTTGCTGTTTATTCGCTACGATGCGAAAAATAATTAGCAGGAGACATCTTAATTTCTTAGCAACCCGGTCGGAAAAGAAGATTCTTGTTATGGAAAAGAACAAACAAATTATTTTTAAGTAGGTGCACGGGGAGACTTACAAGAAAAATCGTTGAAATTAACGAGAGAATGTTGATACAAAGGATTTTTTGCTAGAGAAAATGTTACGTTTCCGCTATTAGTGAAAAAAAGTTATATCGCTAGGCTCATTTTTTAGTTGAGATTTGCTTGTTGTTATTTAAAATTATTTCAGGGAAAGATTTAGCGGTAAACCTTGCATTTACAGGCGTGAGACTCACTTAGATATTCTGAATAGTTAAAAGAGAAAAAGTGAATGTTTTGATATTCATGTGTATCTCGTCTTCGAGTTCCCATTTACATGTGTTGTGCAATCCTTACTTGGTAAACATAGTCGCATTAAATTCATTTTGATTTCTAAAATATCTGATGTTCACGTTCTTTTTCAAAGTAGAAAAATATGTATTCCATTGTGGAAGAGAACAGTGTGATTTAAATATGTCTTTGACACAGGACTATGCGGCATTGTCCAACAGACAGGCTTTGAGAGAGGGAAGTCTAATCCCTGTGCTTCTTATTCTTTATATACGCATAGCATATCTGGAAATATCGTCCAAGAAAAGAAATACAGAGCAGATACATTTTCGTCACAATTCACCGGTCGTAGTTCGTTTGAAAAATGAGATTAATACCGAGGAATTGAGCGGATTTCATTCGCATTGTAACTAAAGATCGGCTTAACGATAAATAAGTCTATTTGCATGTGGAAGAGATTTTGGAAAGTTACTTGCGGATTTACAAATAGTTCATGGTTCAATCAGATTAAATATAAAAAAATACTTGGTGTTGAATTGTAATAACTTCGTGCACATCCATTCTTCATGTTTGCATTTTAATTGTGAAAGAGCGTTATGTTTGTTGTCTCACTGTAAACGTAGTTTATAGTGATATAATGATGTGTGGAAAGACCAAATATGAGAATATAAGAGTAGAGATTATGTTACAGTGCAAGTTTGAGATTGTTAGTCACTAGGGTGCAACCCTTCTGTTAATACTTTATACCGTAATCACTTTTCCAACATGACTGTGTTATTGATACCAATACTACAAAAATTCAATCAATTTTGGTATCCCGGGGCGCTGACTCGCCTCGTACA
This sequence comes from Latheticus oryzae, assembly GCA_030157265.1. NCBI lineage: Eukaryota > Metazoa > Arthropoda > Insecta > Coleoptera > Tenebrionidae > Latheticus > Latheticus oryzae. Next base: position 8,480,645 of record CM058049.1, read on the forward strand.
TCACGCAGAGTTTTGCCACATGGCACATGAAAACGGAATTATTAAATTTCAACGTGTTTGCTCATAATAACAAATAAAATATTTGTCGATTTTTATACAGTATTCATGTACTCAGTATACACCAAAAAATTATTAGTTTGTTATTTTCTCTCAAGTATTTTTGCTTCATTTTTCGATTGCGTATGTTTAAAGTAAATAAAAAGCTTACTTTAAAAAATGATGAGCTTTGGGTTATTTTTAACTTTATTCTATGAAAAAAATATTTATATCAATAATAATGAGAAAATAATACAAAATACGAATATATTTAATAGTAATACGCTTCTTTAAAAGCTCAACTTTGTAATAATACCTCGTTTTACTCAACATGCATCTCAGTTCAGAAAAATCCTTGGAATTTTGCTTTGAATCTTGAAATCTAGTAAGCTTGCTACAAGAAAAATGTTAATATATTTTTGAATTGGCACATTATGTTTGAAGTTATATTGTATTCGTGTTATATTAAAAATATGCTTTTAGTATAGAAGTAGGTAATGTATGTATGTCTTAATCACATTTATATTTCATAATATTTTCATTTGTGTCTTTGGTAACTGCCAAAGTAATACATTTTGCTTTTATTTATACTCTAATTTTGAAAATTTTTAATAGAAATTAATTTTTTTTAATTTTTCACGGATATTTGATAGACAAAACTTTGTTTTATTTTTGCACGATGATTTTACGAGTATCTGGGGTTGCTTCTGGAGAAACAAACTGTTTTCAAAAAGGTGAAATAATTCTCTGCCGTCTTGTATAACGTTCTAAGCTATTTTTATTAAAAATTTCCAACTTCACGAGTTCTTTTATCGTTTCGAAACCATATTCAAGTTTATTTCAAATAACAAACTATTATATGTTAATTTTTTTATTTTTGCCCTGTCATCTTTGCAAATTACTTGGAAATTATGTTTATGATACGTTTATATTTTATTGTAGTGTTTAGAATTTTTGTCAGTTGTATGCTTTTACTTACATGCTCTAATATAATAGTATTTTGCTACTTGTTTTTTTTTTTAATTTGATTCTTGATGTTTTAAAAATCAAAAAGTTATAACATTTTAATATATCTATTGATTTCAAGGCTAAAGATGGATTGCATAGCATTATGAGACCAATAAAAAAAAATAGATGTTTGTTGAAAAATGTATTTACCTACTTCTGGTAAATATGAAATAATTATTACGAAATTAAGTTAGACAAGCAGAAAAAAGAGAAGCAGTAAAATAATTTTGATTTTTGTTAAATCCTAGACTATAGAAGCTTTCAGCCATCTAAATTCAAAACTTATAAGAATGACGTTTCATGAAAAGAGAAAACTTATAGAAAATGATGGGCATTTGCCTGTATTTTGGTGTCCATAAACGATTTTCAAAGAAAAAAGGGATACATGCAACAGCTAATTTCAAGTCGATTAAGCTTAAATCATCTTAACAAAAAATTCTTGGTTACGGAGGTAGAGCTCTTCAAAGATAGCAAACCAACAGCGGTTAAATACCAATAACTTTTTTGGATTGTTCACAATCAAATGGCGTAATAAGAGTTTTTTCATTTTACTTATTCAAAGAGGGAAAGGCGTTATTTGGGGGTCATTGGATACTTCTATCCGCAATTTTTTTGTTTTTGGGATTGTTTCCACTTTTATATGATATTCAAAAATTTCGACTTTTTTACGAAAAAGAATGCGGTCTGAAATTTCTAAAATAACTCGTTTTCAAGAAAAATCGAATTGAACTTTTCAACTTCAAAGCACTTTAGCTCCTATACCAAGCATTTTTCAATAAGGTAAGTAACTTAAGCTTAATCGATATGAAATCAGCTCTAAAATTTGTTCACTCTAAAGAAAGTACGACAGCTTCGTAGATTATTAATAATAAAACTATTAGATAATCCACATCTGGTCGTTAAAATCTTGATTTTTTCCAAGATTTAGTAAAGAGCTTTTGTCAAAGACGATGGGCTTAATCATATCAGTTTTTTGTCGATTTGTTATTAATAGTGATACAGTATGACTACCTTAAAATCTGTCCCTTGTGATGCACATCGAATGGACTTGTGTCTGTATCTAGTTATTTGATCTATAAATAATTTTTCTCCCTGGGAAAAAGTGCTTCCTTTTCTGTCACTGCCATTGGCTTCATAAAATTACTTTCTTTCTTACACATTAAAGAACCTTTGGACACCCTACATAAACTTGTTTTGGGAAATCGTATTAACTTATTTTCATTTGTTCATATGTTGTTGTGATATTTATAGATGTTATTTCTACTAATCCGAAACTAAATTAAAGGCTGAACAGTCTAATATAATTTAGAAGAATCCACGAGTTTTATTCATTACAACGTTTTTCTTTGCTAATATCAACTATAGATGGCATTAAATGAACGACGAATCTGTTCATCCGTAAATACAACAAGAAAGTGTATGTCTGTAACACGTGAATAGGAAGGGCACATGTTGTTGGCACGTGACGACGCAATTGAGCCGTTCTATGCAGATCGAACATGTTTTGTGTGTATTCCTGTTCCAAAGCGTCACTTACAGGTACTCCAACGGGATTAATTTAACAGTTACAATGGTCTAAATGTAGTAATCAGTTGAAATTTCGGGTGTAATCGGTTTGTTGCGTAAACAATTCCCTTTAAATTGACGTTTCCTCAAATTATTTGGGTCTAATAAGGATATAATATGCTGGATTATTGCGATCAAAGCATTTGATCTGGGGATGTTCCTAAAGGTAAAATCAGATTGCCAATTTAATGCCTTTTACCTATAAACTCTCTTAGTAAGCGGTTGGTACTGACATCTAAATAATATATTTCGAATGGTTACTTTTTATTTACCTTTGCTGTATAAAAAATTAGAATTTCTTTTTCGCCTAACTAAACTAAATAGAGATTAGTGAAGGAACTGAAAAGCATTTCATTTCCAAATATTTAGCTATTTTTCAACACTCTTTTGATGGAATATTTTAAAATTAAAATTGAATACGAATTTTTGTTCAAATGGATAAAAAATATCGAAAACAAGAAAAGCCCAGTGTGCATTTTAATTGAGAGCAGCTTTCCATTGACATTATTGACTTGTCTGTATTAACCCGTTGTAATAAAGCTCTGCCGTCGAACAAAATTGGATCAAAAAATGTCCGCTTGAATGAAACGGTCGTCCAAAATCAGTGGCGCGCTTTCGAATTAATTTCCGGTATGTTTGCGGTTAAAAGTCGAAAATAATTAACGGTCATACGCAGCTATATCTGAATTTAAGTTGTCGGTTTCGGTTGCTGTTATTGTTTTAATTAACCGAATTCATGTCTAAAGCGAATGTCTTTTATAGCTGTATCGAGCTCGAATGTTTACTGCTTTTGCACTGCGGCCGGTAATCGAAATGCTATGTAATGCTGCATAAAGATAAATGGGGGTGCAGTTTACCTAACCACAGGGAGTGACGCCGGCGGCGTTTACTCCGCCGCAACCATACCACATTCTATGCTGCCGTCGACAGTCGACTCGCTCTCTCCGTGTGACGGAATACGCACCAAACTAGATCAAATTGCTTACTTGTTGACTTTGCTTCTGGTGATGTCTTGGAAAAATAAACAAAGGTTTGCATTTTTTCAGCCCATATTTAGTGAGGGAAACATTTTTTGGAAGAGGATAAAGAAACAATTTATACTCTACAAAATGTATGATATATTTTTTGGATCTTCTCCAGATTTAAAGCTAAGATAGTCAGTCAATATAAAGCAAATTTAATAGAGAAAAAATTAGGCATTTGTTTCGATGAAATTAATTGGCATGTTTTAAACTTTCGATAACCTTGCAATAATGAGTGTATTGTTTACAAATGAAATGTTTGATTGTTGTTTTCGTTTTGTTTCAGATTTTTCTATTTGTACCACTTCTCATTCTACGCTTATCATTATCGATTCAATGGCCAATATAGCAGTCTGGCTCTAGTCACATCGTGGCTCTTCATACAGGTAATTATTCTTTCCATTTCAATTATTAATCGTTTTCGGTAGTTTGCTACTTCTTTTCGTTAAGTTATTTCACGGAGTTGTGAAGCGCGGCGTTCAGTTTATCGATAAGGACCAGGGCGTGTCGGAATCGCATCAAAATTCAACAGCCGATCGGTTGTTTTTCGCCAAGTGCACGCCTGCGGCTGAAAGATGTATTAGGAAATATGATTTTTTAATAGTTCCAACACGTCAGGAAGATTGCGTTAGATAGCGGCGCCGAAGTCTTTTCAACGGTTCGACAGCCAACTTCCACTCGTTACCAATTTAAAAGTTCTGCCTGTAATTTTGTGCGGAGATAATTGGATATATGTATAAAACTTTATTCGACGTTAGGGTATGAGGAAAGATTCAAAAGATGTAACAACAATTATTTTATTGGTTTGTGTACAATTTGATTCATGAAAGCTTTTTATAATTTCATGCTTAAAACTTGGTTTTTTTAAATCTCTAATTTATAAAAAAAGCATAATTTTTGTTTTTACAGAAATTACAAAGTATGATATGAGCATCTAATTTATTTTCCGTATTTGACTGGAGCGTTTCTGAGCACATCATCTCCTTTGAGTTGACTTTTTCATTTTTGCCCCTTTTCATTTTCTTCTCTTTCGTCGTGCCATCTTTTAATTTCTTGTTTATAGCAGATCACAATTTGATTTTTTTAATAAGGTAACTTTTATGAGTGTCTCATTTCTCTTTGATACTCTTGAATTACATCCAACCGCTATTCATTAATCCCTTTTCCCTTGAAACTGGTCGTCGATTTCCACAATATAAAATTCATTTTTTATTTCCTCTTCCTCTTTCCTTTAAAACGGAACGTACACAGGAAACAAACAATTTCTTCCGGTCACTGATTAAAAATCAATCAAGTACGGCTTATTCTGTCTCAAGAGGAAATGACTACAAGGGGGCGATCGGATCTCGTTCTCGACGTGGCGAATTTTTTTAGGTGTATCGAATAACAAAAATGTGTTTAAACCGTGACATTTTCATTTTCTGAGGACAACGTGATTCAGTCGCCCAATACGACGCCATATGTGTCGGGAAAACAATGGAGGTTCTTACATTTTCCGGACGACTTTACCTCCAACAGTGTTTGTTATTTGCGAAGACGAATCTGACAAGTGCATAATACTGTCACGTTTTAAATGCTGATTCTATTACATGGGGCTACTTGTTCCATTTTAATGTAGACACGATGAGACTTTGCACTTTGATTCTTTATATTATAATAAAAATTTAATGCATCTTGTTTGAAAATTTTAATTCTGTTTTTATAATTTTTTTTTTTTTGTTGAATGAAAGTTCTTAACGATTATGATCAAGATTGTAGAATTATAAATTTTTTATTAGTTAATGCACTAGCCTTAAGCCTTCAAAGCGTACTCCTGTGAGCTGTTTTAGAGTGTGATAATTATTCATTCATACATTTACTTTGCGGTAATGTGAAATCAGAAACAGAATTTTTGAATTCGTTCTTGTGTCTTGTTATTATAAATCTCAACAAAAACCACAATAGTTGAAAATATAAAATTTTTGTTAATTTTAGTAATGTAGGTTCTTCATAATAAATTGTCAATTAGTTTTTGTGATTGACAGTTGATTTATTCACCAATCGACCTGAATTTTGTTTCAATCAACATTCCTCATCAAGTTAATAGAACAATTTAATACTCCTGGTGCAAAGTGTCTTGGCCAAATTGAACATTTTAATTGTCTGAAGTGTAATCTTGGTGACCGACATCATGATTAAAGTTATGTACTATGAAGTTCAGTCAGAATTGTATTGAAAGTTTCTAGAAAAGCAATACTACAATCTTAACGAACACACATTTGGAACTGTAGCAGCTTCAGCTCGTCATTAAATTTTCAAAACGTTTAGTTTCTCTGAAGCAAGCCATTGTTATTAATAAAACAATGAACAAAAACGGACTCTTGAAAAGTACAGAAATATGCGTTTTTATGAATCTTTTACGTAAAAACATTGCTTGTTGTTTTGGGTTTTGTTTGTTGGTAATAATTAGATAAAAGAATATAATTTTGTTCAAAATCGTAATAATGATTTATGTAGATTTTCAATCAAATTATCATGTGCAAAACGTCAAACATCTGTCACAATGTTATTTCTGAAATATTTATAAAATTTTTGCAGCACTCTATGGTATATTTTTTCCATCACTACGAGTTGCCGGTGATTCTTCAGCAAGCCCATTTCCAGCAATTTATAATCCGTAATACCCAGCAACAGCAGCAGCAACAACGAGAAAATTTGCCAGTTCCGGCTCCTCAAAACACAATCACAGTTCGTTTGACTGAATTATTTTCCGCGGTGAGACCATCAGCGACAACTCAAACTTCCACAAGTCAGATAACCACGTCGACGAACACGACGTCGACGGTGGGTACCACCGCACAGCCGGTGACTTCAAGTCAAACAAGTCAGACTACGCCACGTTTGGTGGAATCAGCGTCGGCACAAACGCCTCCAGGCGCTGAAACGGCTGTCGCTGCTATACAAACTAATGACCTGACTGCGTCCAGACCTACAGGAGGTTCAGATCAGCCATAAGCTCGTAGCGTTTTTAGTGCAGTCACAATGTTGTATATACTAGACGTTGCTTTAAAATGTAAATAATTGTTAATTTTTTTCATAGGTGGATGTAGAATGTATAATTACATAAATTAAAATAAAAGTCTCAAAATCTATACATATTAATTTTTCTTAATTAGAGAAATTAATTGCAAGGTTTATCATATTAAAAAAAAAAGGATTTATGTAAACGGTAAGTACAGTTTGTACTTCAAGTATGAAGATCCAGGTTTCACTATTAAAAAAAAATGTGTTTCGATAAATTTAAAATTATACTGCTTCTTTGACATTCAACATAGGAAATTCAAAATCTGAAGTATTTTATTGTCTGATTTAATGCATGAATATTTGAGGAAATGTAAATTTCAACCAGAATAGGCCAGATTTGATTTTAATTCAAATTTAATTGTATTAACGATGTAAAATTCAATTACTTAGATTTTAAATTAAATTAGGGACAATCTGGAAATGTAGTCAAAACATCCTTTCAAAGTGCCGACAATTCAAGGGCCAATTTTCGTGCGATTTCAAGAGGAAATTTTTAAGTCAAATCTTGAGTGTTTTTTCTTTGAACAGTTTTAGAAATTTAATAATTTGAGATTGATAAATATTTATAGTCGGTATTATATTGCAAGCAATATTCTTTTGTTCGAAACTACATATAAAAAAAAATAAGTTTTAGTATCTTAGCCAATAGTTTTAGTAGCGTAGCCAATAACATATTTGAAAGTTACTCAATAGCCATCTATTCGTTCAAGATGATTCAAGAAATTTGAAAAGTACAAAAAAAAGTTGCTGATGAAGAGAAAATATGAAGAAGATGGCAAGTAATCGTACGCACGAAGAAGTGAAAGCCTGGGGGTGTTGTGGGTAATTATGTGGCTCAAAGGAAAACTAGCGAGCATCGCAACGCCAGCCGGCAAGCGTAGTAATTAGAAATCGGTTTGAGCTCAGCTGCCTTTTGTTCGACTCCTACAAATGATATTGCCTCTTTCATTCTACAAAGGAAACTAAAATATAAAGTAAATCACTAGTAAAATTAACTTATCACTCAATAATGAAACTCTGGTCGACAAGCAACACTGTCATTTATAGACGGATACTCATCATTTTCCTGCTTGCCGATAGACGTGCTCAAAAAACGGAAATTTACGATTCCAAAGAAGATTTACTCCAAAAGTTACTTTCTATAAAAGATATTCTGTCTGTTGTTAAATAACAAACAAATGAGGTGAATATTTACAATTAATTGTATTATTTCTCTTAAATATATTTTCGTTTTTTACTCGCAATTATGAAAAGAGCAAACATAGGTATTTGCTTTAGAAATTTGATACAACTTCAAGAAGAACATTGTATGGTCTCAATACACTTGTAGGTACACACCCGGGGCTGAGTATGATTGTGTTTTGATATTTTCTTACAAATTGTGAATATCTTATTTTTGTGATGCCTTAGAACTCGATAACAGCTGTTGCAGTTACAATAAGGTCGACTCTAGTAGGTCTTCACTTTGTGCTTTTTAACAGTGCTTGTTTACGAAAATTGGGTATTATAGATGTTGAATTCGTTAAACCCAGTTCTCGCGTTTTTTTTTCTAACAAACAAAGAAAACTTATTGTTAGTTACAAGGAAAACGACGTATTTTCTTTCTGCATATGTTTATTCAAAACAAGTTCTTTTGATAACAGAAGAACAAAAGATGATCGATTCTGTTTTCAGCAAATGTGTATAATAAATATCAATTTTTTTTTGAACGCTTATAGTCAATGATCAAGTGGTGGATCGATGTTTGCATTATCTGAAAATGCAGGCCTTCCAGCTCACTGACCGAGGTATAACACTCTTAACCAACGGACCAGCAGAATTACTGATTGACGATACCGCAAGCGCCATTCGTTAAACCAAAGTATCTTCGATCCATTTCCGAAATGTTCAAAATCATCTGCTCCAGATTGGTGTACTCGCCGAGATCTGTTTAGATAAATGTAGTTATTACCCTAAAAAATACAAAAAGATTTCATACATTTCAACATAGCAACTGGAGATTATACAGGATGTAGCACGACGAAGTTCCATCAGAATGCAATTGAGTAAGAAAAATGAAATTTGATATACTTTGGTTCCTCGTCAGGCTCGATTTGAATAAAATGAAATTAAAGCGTTTTTAGCACGTTCGCAAATGTAGGAAGTTGTGAATGTTTACGAAGAAGTGATTGTTGATAGTTTGCATTTAAATTCGTATGAAAAATGAAAATTAAATACAAATAATTTATTTTTGAATACTTCTTCAGTTTGAAGATAAGCCGTCCTGCTTATTTTTGAATTAAGACAAGAATTAGAATAAGTTTTTAATACATTCGCCAACATTGGCATTACCGATTTATTGCTCGTTTTAGTACATGAAAAACATTATCTTCAACAACGAAAGATTCATCCTTTTTTTCACCACCCCCATCACCATTTCTAAGTCAAGCTTAAGCGATGCTTAATTTGATATTCCGATAGTTACAATTATGAAAACATAGCAACAATTGTTTCTAAGACTAACTTAATTTTAAGTTGCAAACGGACCTAAGTGAAATAAATGAAAGTTCATCAAGGTTATAGTTATAACATTTATGATTTAAAAGTAGAATAGTTTACGAAATCATGACACTCTGGATGTTTATTTTATTGAAAACATTCGCAAAGTAGAAAACTGGTTATTAGATAAGTCACATTGGAATTTTTCAAAGAATTCTTAAGTAAAGTCAGAATAGTAGGGTTCGTAGTATTAGGATTTCGCAACACGCGCGCCACCTTATGGCAGTTTTGACGTTAGTGGTAGTAACACAATATCTTGAAGAACACGCTGCAACATAGATGAAAGAGATTCTACCTTTTTTTCTACAATTTATACTTTGTAGGTAATCTAATACATTTTCTCTAAATATCACAAAAATTATAAAGCTTAAAATCACATTAGGATTTAATTTGAAATAACAAATGGATTTTGGGTTTTCCACCTTAAATAAGGAAATGCAGTGGTAATTCTGGTGTAACCGGAGGTGATAGAATGTTGAAAACATTTTATTGAAATCGAATTTCATCGTGACACATTCTGTATATATTCTTGTTGAATTTTTGTAGACTTGAGTATACATACACATTTTTAGTGAATGAAAAAAAAAAATTGCGTTGAAGTAATTTTTTGATGATTTAGATTCCATAAGCTTATAGAAATATAAAACATATAACTTAAAAAGTAAATATGAGGAAAGCAACAATGCTTGAGTATGGCTCTAGTTGTAAAAAATTCTAACTCAAACAGTATTTCTAGTTATTCCGCAAATGTTGGGAAAGCTATTATGTAAATATGCAGAACTACGGACTGTAAATTTTATGTTTTACTTTTGCTCTTTCGGCTGAAAATTTGATTATTTTTTATTAATTTGAGAAAAAAGTTACACACTTACACCTATCTTCTTTATCTTTGAATAGAGATTATAGCTAAATAGAATATGTCTAAATTTATACGAATTAGTTTCAACAATTATTTTATTTATAAATACAGAAATTGCAGAGAAACAGCCACTTGAGAAGTTATTATTCTGTAGTGTAAATTCTTTATCAGAGCGCAAACATGTTGATCTCAGTCCATGTACTTATTAAAAGCACACATTGAGATGTAAAGTTTATAATTGTTTGCGCTAAATCCATCAATCGACAAAAAGCTATCATTTTTTAAACTTACAGTAATCAGTTATTTGTCACAGATTGTGATAGTGTGCTAACTTTTCGGAACTCAAGTATTCTCTAAGAAAGTTCAGATGAAAATAAAAATCATGCACATAATATAATGTATGAGACGTTCTTTGCCTGAAGCAAATAAAACTCAACACAAAAAACAACCTAAAATTAAATGTAACTACTATGGAAACTTTGGTGACGTAAGGTTTCGTTATTGTTGGCCGCAGGAAATCGTTACCATAGCGACTAACAGGCTCTACCTGGGCATCAGAATCTCCAGATGACTCGTGACTTCTGGTATCAGCTTCTCATTCCTCTCGTTAGATGATAAACAAATTTTTTAGTGTAAGAATTAAATTCCAACAAGAGAGAGAATGAAAAAAAGCAAGCGACGTATCTTTACTTGAAATGCTGAAGGCGCTTTCAAAACTTATTAATTTTTTTCGGAAATTAAAAAAGGCCAACAATTTAGCAAGTTAAAGCTTCTTAACGTGGCTTTTTCCAATTTTCTACAACAAGTAGAGCCAAGTGTGGCGGACGAGAGTTGATTCTTATTATTATTAAAAAAGGTTATAATTGTAACTGCTGCATCAAAAAGAGATTTTGAAGTGTAAGCATTAATTTCAGTGCAAAAAACAAATATAATAAGATGAAAAATTACTTACTTAAAATAGGAAACAAAAATATGATTTTTGAGACAGCGGCAAGGCAAAATTTCAAATTGGAAAAGATCGATATTCTTGTTCAGTTTGCTAATTTCGGCTTTAGTAGTCCTTTTCTTTGTTGGCTTTTTCCATAGATCATATGCTTTGCGTATCCATATCTTATGATAAATCAGTTTCATAATGAAGAAACAAGCGAAGTTTTTGATCTTCTTTGTTCGCTTACGTACTCGTATACAATGTATTCTCGCATGACTTCACTGGACCTGGACGGCTGTAATTAATTAAGTATTTAGCTTGAGGTTTGTTGCGGTTGATATGCAAAACAAAGCACTTGTCTGCGTTTAGTCGCTGAAGATATTTGGAACACCATTAAAAAAATGTAATGATGGTATGTGAAATGTGCACAGATTTTGTAGCATCCGCATATGGAAGGTATAAAAGCAGTCTGGATGAGAATCAAAGTTTGAGAAAATTTTGGGAAATTCTACCAAGAAATTCACAGCAGCCATCATCACGAATGCGTTTATATTTTATTCTATCATAAAATCTGTGATAAAGTAAGATGCAATCCGAAGCAAGAGTCATAAGAAGATTTAATTCAGAGTTTAGTTTATTCTAAATTTATCAAAACAGAGAAGAAAATATTTTAAATCAATTACAAACATTATGTTTTTTAACGGAATAATTTTTAAATAATTTCCTACTTTTTGAATTGTTACAAATTTATATTCTCACCAAATTTTTACAAGTCAAAAGAAAAAACTGCTAGAGTTTTGAATTTTTATGTAAGGAAGTTTTTTTTTCTAAAAGACATCAATCTCCTTGTGAAAACGTTTGAGATTTAATTAAAGTATCTAAAAAATTTCTGTTAAATTCAAATTTTTATTCCATTTTCAATGACTCTTTTTGATTATGATTTTAATTACACTTTTTAGGTTAGACTATGCAAAAAGGCTGTTGAAAAAAATTCTTAGTCGACGTTAAAGGATTATAAGCCAAGAAATGGTATTTATAATAACACCTAGAGCAACGAAAATGCTGAATGCGAAAAATTTAATTAGTCGAATTTTTTCAAGTAAATCAAATTGTTTTGAAACGCTAGAAAAAATAAATAAGCATTGTTGATAGAATGATTTGTTCGAAATATTAATTTAATATGCCTATAAGAATTTTTAGTAATAGAAGTTTGTAGATTTCCTGCGAAGAAACTTGTATTTTTGAATTAATCTCAAAACTCTTGTTATATTTGATTGACAGTGTTATTTAATATTTATTGAATATGTAAAATTTTATTTCAAATAAATTTTTTCTTGTTTTTAATAAATGTCTATATTCTTAAGAGTAATTTATTGTCTTCTTACATTACCCGTAAGATTATTACACTTTAATAATGGAATTACTCGTAGTTACAAGTACTTAGGTTGTGCGGCTTATTAAGTTGTGCTTGTAAGTTGAGAGAGGGCTGGGGAAGGAGCAAGCATTGTTTGAGCACAATGTTGAGGTGTTTCCGGGACCGGAGTGCTGCTTCCGGTTACAAGGATCAATTGCAGGATCGGTTTGTTTGCGTTGCCATTACTGGATGAAATCTATGCTGACAGATAGGCAGGCACTTTCTTCAAAGAAATCTCACATAAAGACCTGACAAAAGGCGGGAAACGTTACACAAAAAGAAAATTATCTTTTTTCCTCTGCTTTGCAATGTTGTTCTCTTTGGTTCATTTTTAATGAAGCGTGTTTCAAAAAGCATTTAATTTTATCAACATCTTAGAATAAAAGCTAAATTTAGTGATTGGAATTTAATTGCAAGTGAAAGCATCCAGCAGATATTAATTTTTTAGCTACGCACCTTTTAGACATTTTTTTTTCAGATAATTTAATTATAACTTGTAGGAAGGCTTTTATTAAAAGTTATCGAAATTGAAAGCAAATTTGATCCTCCCAAATATTTGTTCATATACTTAAAATAAATATAATATAATTTTCTAAGTCGTGGGATAAGATTTTTAGGGTTCTTAGATGTGCGAATTCGCAAAGACTGGAATGCGTTGTAGGTTAGGATCTTGAAGACCGTTTAGCACTCCACAAGAAAAGTAAACTGAAATTCCAAATAGCGCAGCATCTTTAAATAATACATTGTTCCTGAGATTGAGACAAATGGAGCAGGGAGAGATTAAACGCAGTGCAGCTTGAAAGAGAGTAGAGTATATCGGCGTTGTAAAGCAACAGTAGAGGAGAGTAGATCCAAAAAGGTTGGAGGGATGAATGACAAATAAACTGGGAAATCCCATGAATTACAAAGGAGTGTCTCCGGTTACTGCAATTTGGCTCAGCTTCCCACTTTCCTCCGGTTTGCTTAAAACCCGGAACAAAATTAAAGTGGAAATTACAGATGTATTTGCACGTTACCGCAAATTGGCCACTTGGATAGCCACAGAAAAAACGACCTTATTGCAACGACGAGTTTACTTTGCAGTAATTGGAAAAATCTAACAAAGAAAAATTCTTTAACTCACAAGGTTTCTCTCATCATGTTTCATGTGTTAAAAATACGATGAAATTTTATTAATATGGGGAGTAGATCAAACAATCACTTTCAAAGAGAAGAAGGGAATCACGGAAAATGTGGCGTCCTTTGACAGTCTTGGCCAAGATTAAAGTAATATTGTAACTTTTACGATTCGAGGATTCCCACCCAAACCTTCTCACATTCAAACTTTTATTGACGTCTTACACTTAAACAATTTTTCAAATTATCGTAGAGTTTTTACCGTAAACATTTATCCTTTATTTTTGTGACATTTTTATTAAAAAACATATTGCATAAATTATCATGAACTTTTTTCGTAAACGATTTACACTTAAAACATTTAATTTTTTCTATATTCAATTCCAAATAGCCTTGTTTATTCTCAAAAAATTCTAATTTGATTTAGAAAAACCAAATTACTCTCCTTTTTCAGAGTTTCAAGAAGTCTAACAGTCAGATTATCATCCTTCAATCCACAACTTTTGAATTAATTTGCATTATAAATCTGACAAAATGGAAACGCCACCGTAGCACTCGTACATAAAAATATCTCTATTTCTGTTAAATATCCGAGATCATTGAGTTAGATTAGTGTGGCAATCATCGTCCGATCTGTAGATAATTGTAACATTCCAATTTAGTTTCATTTGGCATATTTCACTGTATATCCATTATTTAAATCAGTCCGATGTGTGGTTTACCTGAAAAACGACTGAATTGAATCTGTGGGATTCCCTTGGCTAAAGTCAAGAGGTGGGGGGGGGCTTAGGAACGAATCAGGATGTGTGAAGGATTCGGGAATGCGAGGACACTGTGGAATGTGGATTATATATGTCGCTTTATATTCAGGACTGTTTCTGTCGGTCTTCAATACGAGACAACGCATGCAACATTCAGAATTTCGAATAAAAGTATATAATATATTTCATTGGTGCCGAATTTCGCTCAACGTTTATTATAAACGGCACATTCCTCGAATTGTTACGATGAAAAATAACCGCTTCGACGTTATTATTTACCCTCTCAATTAATATGTCTCGTATTGTCGGTAAATTTAATGGGTTTACACACCTAACTGACGGAACATTATCAAAAACACGAAACTTTACCCACGGATACATTAATTAGGGTGAGGTGCAAATAGAATTGCGAGTTAAAATGGAATTTTATTGAACAGTTTTATGTTGACGATATGATTTATTACTTCAGATGACTTAAACTGATTAATTGAATCGAGACTTCTGTGCAGAGACAATAGGCACTATTTAACGCAAATTTTCAAAAGTTAACACATTTTCCTTACACTGCTTTTCAATTTTTTTATTGTATTGTTTCATACTAATAACTTAATGTAAGTAACCAAAATAAAAAAAAATTAGACATTTTTGTGTTAGCGTTTTCTTTATCTTTATTATATTTTCCAGTATTCAAAAAAGAGGCTAAAACATGATTCTGCTGATATTTATAAACAAATATTATTACACCGTAGTATTCGAAGTATGTTTAGACAGACTAAATTTTAAAGAAAAATATTTTGCTGCAATGTTATACATCGATTGCGCTTCGCAACATTTTGCAAAGCCAACAGTCAACTGTGAACATAGAATTCGCATACAAGTACGCGAGTTTTTGCGAAAAACACTAGCCATTCTAGCCATTCCAGAAATAATTTGACAACAATAAAATCTGGTTTGCAAATTGCCATTTTACCAATTCAGGTGTCGCAAATACTAAAGGAATAAAAAGAAATACGTATTTGAAAACCTTCTTTGACAACTGTCAAAAGAAAAACTTACTTGACTTACTTGATATTTCCAGAATTTTTGCAAGAGCTAAGTGTTTACTAATGACGCAACGCAAATTTTTTAATAAAACAAAAATAAATGTTCGATTCAAAATATATTATTCAAACCTCGTCCTGCGAAGACGTATTCGGCGCATTCACGCATATGAAGCACTTCCTCGTTCCTCGTTCGTGCTTCAACGTTGCGCTTATGCGCGAATAATGTTTTCACACACTAGCTTCAAAAATTACTACCTATTTCTAAAGAACTTAAACGAAAAAAATATTTTTGATAAAGGAATAATTGAAAATATAAATTATGTCAAATTCCTCTTTGCTACGTTTTATCTCACCTGAAATATCTGGTTCGTATAGTATAGGGTCTTTTCCCAAATGATATTAGGCCTAACGAAATTCCATAATAGTTATCAATTTTGACTGGCATTATTTTAAGAATAAATTGGGCAGCCGTGATGCTTATGCTTGTAGTCACCTTATTTAGCAATGAAATTTTTTAAAATCAAAATATATTCAAGTTATAAAACAACAAATCTGATTTTGATTACGTTACGTTACGTTATCCTTGCAAATTTATTTCACGCTTTATTTTCAATCTAAACAAACTCTGTACAAATTTAATTGTTATTAACATGTCAATGTCAATTATTGCAATTTACTACTTATTATCTATAAATCAATATAAATTCAATTAAAATTTCAGCGTTCTATACATTTCTAAGTATATGTGTTAATTTAAAATCCAAATAACGCGTCATTTTTTTGGGTGGGAAATGACAAAAATCAGTTGTGTAGCCTGAGTGGAAGGTGACATTTGTACGTACCAATATTACGCTAAATGATTACACTTAAATCATTAGGTATGGACAGAAATTTGGGCAAAATTTCCACCGTAACATCAAGCTTCCCATACAGTTTGTATTGGCAAGTTGACGTTTTCATTGACATTTTGCCAAAAATTACGTGTCCAGCACTGTACTTTTATACAGGTTTTATATACTCAAGTTATATTCCAAATTGAATTCAAGAATATTTTTAGTTTGAGTTTTTTCATCAAAAGAACCGAATGCGGACTAGAATATGATTTGATCCGGTGCTGAAATGTTTCATTTCACAATGAGTTACTGTGAAATAAGTAGCAAAAAATAAAATAAACAGGTATTCTAATATCTCGCCACAAATGTTCCCCAAGAGTATAATAAAGAGGTTAATGATAAAACCTTGGTAATTCAATTTTGCAAAACATAAACTTTTATATAGTGCAAACTTTCGTCAGTCACTTGACGGTTTAAAAAGATAACAATCCAAAAGCAACATTTTCCAAAGATAAATAAAAAAATTGACAGGCTTTGAAATTTTTAAGGTTCTAAAAACGAAAAGAATTTATTGTGAATTTTTTTCGTAAAGTTATTTCGACTCGAATTTTACGAGTCTTCCGTGGTATTTGAAACACATTTTAATTAAGTGAAAAGTGATGGAAAATTTCTCAACACCGATTGAAACAGTATACGATTTTATCAAAGTTACAAGTTTTGTAAGGTAGAAAGCAAAGAACGAAAAGGGTGAAGAGTAGAATGGGTAAGTGGGCACGTAATGAAATGCGAGACCGATCAATATCCCACAGCGGGCTGATTAAATAGCAGCGTTAACCGGATATTGCCATCCAAATTGTCACCGGTGAGATGTTAGCCACATCGCTATTGAACAAAATGGCGACTTGGTCTTTTTGTCTTTGTTGAACTAGACTTCAAAGCTAAACTTCATTTACTGATCGTCGATAGGTTTCTTTGCCAGGCATCGACATTAGAAACTTGAAGAAAAATCGTTGCAGAGCTTATTTGTTCAGATATTATGTGATGAGGAAATTTTACTAATTATGAGAGAAGTCTTACTTATCTACTCTCTTGAACTGCAAATATAATATTGCTGGTGCTTATTTTATTTATAATTTTTATTAAATATTATTGACTATTTAATTTATCTGTTATTAAACGTTCTTCATCCAATGAAAAAAAAAAATTTTAGACAGTTCAATGGTTACAAAAGAATTGCAGCGAATATTGGACTAGTGATATTTCAATAGTATATTGTACTAAGAGTGAATATTTTTATCAAATGAGAATCATTTTATCACTTTCAATTCATCACTTAGCATCGTAATTCAATAAAATTTTGAAATTCTTAAGAGTTAACAAATGCATTAAAAGCTGTTTGTGTAGGACGCTTTCTGACATTTATAACAGTTATCAAATAGTTGACAGAATAGCGCAACCATAAATAGCTCGATTTATGAATTATTGAATTTGGATTCGAAAGATTCGATTTATTAAATAGTCCACCAAATACGATTCCTAGTCACTGTGCATAACATAGACTACTCACTGGATTACATATGAAAGTATGAATTTCAAAATTGGGTGGGTGTACCTATATTTGTGTGCACAAATGAAACCCTAAATAGTAGTAGTGATCTATGCAGTAATTACACTCAAATAATGATTGAGATTTTTTTTCGAACATTCGAAGTAGAATATTTTTTGTATTACTGGTCATAGATACTTGGAAGTTAATATTTTTAGAAAGATAATTCAAAGGTCTTTAAGATGCTGCATTTAAATTTTTAAAGTTATTCAACTTTCAATAAACATCTTCATTTAACGAACTTTCCTCCACCAATGCGTCAAAAAAATCATAGTAATAACACTTAAACTTTAAACTTTCAGTTAGTACAAACTCTGATTCTAATTTTTTTGACTTTTGTGTGAGAATTTTTTAAAAATTGTGTGTTTTTGCCAAAAAATCAATTATTTCAAAACTACGAAGAACTGTCTAATAAAAGTTGTACAAAATTTTCAAAATGTCAAGCCACATTTAAAAACGCCAAAAAATATAGGCTGTTCCATTAAAAAAAAAACATAAATTTGTATCGTTTATGAGACACTCATATATTTGAAAATACAGAAGTAAAAAACCGAAATGTCATTTTGTTTAACCAGGAAATAGCAAAATATTCAAAAAATTTTTTCTTTCATAGCTTGAAATGATGCTTATGTATCGGCAAGTGATGTTCTAGAAATGAATTTACTCAAAATCCACAAATGGCGGCAAATCCGTTTCTACTACTTTTCTAGAAACAAATATTGTTTTTCAATTTTCAAGTAAAATTTTTTGAGGCGGTAATTGACTTTGATCATATCTAACCGCAAAATAGTGTTTCCTAATACTAAACCATAATCTAATGCAAAAAGAAAAAAGAATACTTAGAAAAAAAATTGTCTCAAACATTCTGTTGTTTAATGATTGAACTAAATGACTTTTGGGTTTTTTGTTCTCAAATTCTTATAGAGCTTCGTAAGTGGAAGATATGTGCCAATTTTCGTCTTTCTAATTGCTACTATAGATTGAAAAATCCTCTATGCGTGCACAGTGGATTTTTTGGCTTCATGGTAGCATTTAGAAGAACAAAAATTTCCATAAAGCATCTACTAAAGAAGTGCTATAGGAATGTGTAAGTAAAATCCCAAATGCCATTTTGTTTAATCAGAAAATAGCAAAATATTGTAAAAAAATTTTTTTACATCATCTGTTGCTTAAAAAAAATAGTATATTAAGAAAAAAAATTCTTAAACTTTTTGCTGTTTTATGATTAAACAAAAGGACTTTTGAGTTTTCTGTTCTCAGATTCTTATAGAGCTTTACAAGTGGATAATATGTGCCAATTTTCGTATTTCCAATTGCCACCATAAGGTTAAACAATCCACTATCCGTATACGATGGGACAGTCTGTGCATTAGCATAATTGAGCTTAAGCTTTGCAAAATTAGAAGGCGTAATGTTTACAGTTCGATGTTCAAAGATGCGTAAATAATAATCGAGTTTCCCGGTAGCTGTCGTAATTGTTACACTGGAAGACAGCGATGTTGTCGAGCTTGTTAATTCAGCGAGATACTTCACCATAAATATAAATAAAATTAGGTGTTATAAGCTACCGATTTTGGTGATTACACAGTTAGTTAGTTCCAAGTGGAATGAGAAGCGCACGTTTAGACGCCAACTCTCGATGAATGAAAAAGTGAAAACGAGTCTTTATTGAGATCATCTGCGGAAATGTGGAACGTTGTCGGCTAACGGCCTCAATAGCTTGGAAAATTAAACGACTGGATTGTATTTACAGATCCGTTGCTGATTTGTCAGCGACGGGAAACACCGGAGCGAGAATGACTTATTGAGTAAGGCGACACTACAGCCGTCCGTTTTTGCGACCGATCTTGCAACTTTGATAAATTGTACGATGAAGAGGGCTAAGTGATCGACTGATTTGATGGCTGCCACTGCAACAGATTTGCTCAAGCATCTATCCTTGTCGACGAAAAGGGAATTTATGCGCATCTGGAAAAGGCCGGTTTGGTTTTGGCTCTCAAAAGAATTAATATCCTAATCAAATGTTTTCGTTGTTTTTGGCAACCATTTCATCTTAATTATGGTTTAAAAAAGCTAAAGACAAGACTAAAAGATTTTTTGTTTTTCCATTATCTAGCACTTAAGTAAACACTCTTTTCAATTGTCTATATAGTGGGCAATTTTCATTAAATTTCTCTTGCATCACTTACATAGTACACAAAATAAGACTTTTTACATTAGCATTATTGCATTTTAATGTAATTATAGTTTAGAATTTGCATGCGGCAGAAGCAATTTCTCTGTTGATACAGTCTTCTGCAGGTAATTAAGTTGGTAGTTTGGAGCTCATTATAGGGAAAAAGGCGGCAATACTCCTTTAAAAGGGTGAGAGCTCTGTGATCCATCATATGTCGGTTATCGCGTGGCGGTGAGCCGACGATGAACCGAAGCCGCCACCTCAACATCAATCAAACTTGCCACTGCAAGCGGTGCTTCCAGCATCAAAGTACATAGGCTGTTGCGTTTTTTTTTCTTTCTTTTTCCTAGCCAACTTCTTTTCAATGGTTGTTTCCACCTTTCTACAGAAATTGCTAATATTCATGTGGATGGAAAGGCAATCTTATTTACGTAACTATATTTTCACCATTTTGTGTGTGAAAAAATTGACGAAAAACTTTTTGAGGAATATCACAGTTCTGAAAGACATATCGGCTATCGTCAGACTATTAAGTTAATTAAAATGTTAATCAAAATGATGAGTCGATTTTTTTCAACATTCTTGTGATCGAAGTTCAATGTAAACAGTTTTTCTTTTCTCGATAATCAGCTATAATAGCTATTTATTGAATAAACGAAAAAGAGTATAAAATTTCTAAGTCATTTCCACAAATTTAATAAAAATAGAAATCTTGATTGAGAAAAATTAACGACTTTTCATTTTAAGCACTTTTGTCTATTTTAATATTAAACAGTTCCTTTGTTGTTCAATATTTTCCAAAATGCAATTTTAATATGTGATGTTTTAAAGTTTTTAATTTTATTGACAATCTAATTAACTTAAAATTAACTCTAAAGATGAGATACAGTTCTTGCTGCTTCTTTTATTAATAATTAATAATTTTTTTCATTTAAGTGTGCAATACATTATTTTTTCCAATTTGCAACTAGTAAAAAACTAATTGTCGAGTCACCAACTGAAAAATCTTAGGAAATTTCTATAATAAATTTCAAGTTGGTATAAGCCGCCATACTAGAAGAAAAGTATGGGATCAGAAACTTATGGAAAAAAAGATTTATGGGGAGAGAAATTGACCCCATGCTTTATCTGAAAGTTGCTACTTTCTATTATAAGAGGTGTTAATTTTTTTTTATCCTATTTTCGACAATATATATAAAGAATATGATGAAAACAGTGAAAGATTCATAAACGTTTCATTGTAGTCCAGTGAGGCGCATAGATGCATAAAAACCTACAATTTAGAGTAAAAGGTGTATTTCTTTTATTAAATTCATTTCATACCCAATTGTTGTTTGAAAATAAGAAAGATTATCACTTATTTTTGGATTACAAATGAATGTATAACAATATATTCCACAATTTTATTTTTTCAATATTAACGTTTTTTATTGTTATGTAGAAAACATATTTAAAACAAGGGGTATTGAAACGACTAATGACTAAATATTGAATGTCAAAGTTCGTATTATGAGAATATGGCTAATTAGCAAAATGTTATACATTTTTGTTAATTAACACATTTTCAGTTTCAGTATTAAAAAACTCATATATTAACTTTCCTTTCAAACGTTATTCAATATTAACTCATTTAATTTAATTTCAAAATACTTTTCTTATAATTTTCAAAGTACTTGATTCGAACGTTATTTCTTTGGGCGTTATGAACAAAAAAAGTTTTTGTAAAATAACGACTATTCAATAAAATTTTTGGATCCATTTGCTCACTTCTATTCCTACTGCTTTTAGGTTTAAAAATTACTATTAAATTTCTGTATACGCTGTTTATTTTGTAGCATTATGGTAATTTGCTGCGTTGACTAGTTATGTACAGATTTATTGTAATAAATATGATTACCTGCCGATAGCGTTAACAAATACTCTTTGGATATATCGTAAATTTGATATACAAGTCCATTATTTGATTGTTGATTGAGACAATTCAGCAAATAGCGAACAAAAATGAAACATTTTTTTTTATGATGCTTATTATTCATCTATTTAAAACATTTTCACATTGAAAGGGAATAATTATACTTTCTTTGTAAATGAAAATTTAAGCTTTTTTCAAATAGGTTTTTTTTTCTATGAAACTTCCTACGTATTCTATGAGGTAATAAAGTGTCGTCAATCGATGTTTATTTCCCAAATAAAAATATTTTCACAAAATTGGGGACATTATTAAGGTCCTCCAACATAGCTCTCAATACATCAATAGACCTCGTTCTTTCGTCGAAAATTCGTTTGCACTAATGCGTCTTTTATTGGAACGATACCTTTGACATCACATAAAGCAGATTTCAGCAAAGCTATCATCGTATGTTACCTACCTTAATTGGCGTTCGGCTGATATTTTGCAGTTTGTTTTTTTATCCTCATTTAATTTCTTTTATTATTATGTTTGCTTGTTTGTTCGCTCTTCGTTTCACTGTTTGAGACTAATAGCATCTATATATTTTCTTTCGTTGACAAATGAACGTTTTTTTATAGATAAATAATAAATGAATGATCGACAATAAGTTGATGTTTGTAGTTAAATAGCATTGTATTTGACAAAGAATGCTGCTTGAAAAATCGTTGAAAAGGAACCAGCGGCGAACTGGTTTTGACCAATGTTCGCTCTGATAACAATTCAGCGATTCTACTCTTCGATTCTTTGAATTAAATGTGGACAGTACTGAATTCTAGGGGAAACCAACGTTTCAATGCATTTTAAACACAAAGGATTTCCCAAAATATCCTGTCTCTTTTAAAATCTACAAAGGGCCCCCTGTGGCTAAGTTCGTACTATGCTTTTTATTTTGTTTTGTTATAATACGCTTGTAATTATTTTTTCTGCCTTGTTTCTACATTCATTTTGTTTGCATATTATGAAATATTATCTGGCTTGTTACATTATAATATCATTTCAAACATTTAGTCTATATGTAGAATTTTCTCAGTAAGTATATTTAGGCACTTACCAAAAATTAGATAATAGTTTTCAATAATTCATGTATAATAAATGTTGAAAATTACATTTAATATTCCAATTCAAATTTTCACGAATGCGTTTTAACAGAATACACATTTTTCATTTCTATTTTAATAAAATGTTTTATACGTGCTACTTTTAGTTATGTTGTTACGAAAATTGATCAATTTGAGATTAAGTGTTAAAATTGAAAAAAACTAGTTTGACGACATTTATTATAATGTTGTAAAATTAGTCTGCTAAAGAGATTCAAAGTAATGACATTCACTTGAACGAAATTAACATAATATGAATTAAATTAATAGAAAGTTGAACATTGTGCTTACGAGGGTCTGCACAACAAAACTTATATTGGAAAAGTTAAGCTAAGTTAATTTAATTTAAGTGATTGTTATTAAGGCTTTAGACGATTAAAAATTGATGAAAACTATCATTACATCAAAAAAATATGTCTGCTTATCTACAAAATTTTACTTCAATCTAACATTCAAATATGAGTTTTCAGATACAAAAGTTATTTGCCCGGCGCATCCACCATTTTTGTTCATTGATTTCAGTGAATAAATTTTGGTTGAATATTATCACTTGTCATGATTTGATGAAAATGAATACAGGTACATGTTTGCATAAAAATAAACCATGTGAATTTCAAAACTCTTCTAATTTAGAAAACATTGTGAAGACTAGTTTGTGAAAATTGATAATAAGGACGCTAAAAATTGGTAGAATCTAACATCGAGAGATTCAGTAAAAACTAATTGTATAATACATAATATAAAATTAAATTCGATTAATTTGATAATCAAAATTTACCAGATACATAATAACCAGTTATTTTGATTAGGACGAAAATGAATGTTACTCAAAATAAAAAATGTTATTTTCTATAAAACTCAGAAACAATATAGAATACAACATTCGCATATCTTTTATAGAACTGTGTTGATATTGTCAGGTTCATTTGATTATTTAAATGGCATTTCAATTTTTGTTGTAATTATATTTACTATTCTGTCGCTTATAATAACAGAAAAACTACATTAAAACACAAAACAAATTATATTTTGTCTTTAGTGCAAGTAAACACTTTTAACATTTACAGTAGTGCAAGTCGTTTTTTTAATGCAATTCAAATCGCTCTTTACATGAAATGACAACTTATAATTATTATTTTTCATCAAGTTCCTTTATTGTTGATTCACATAAATACCAGTAAAAGCAGTCTAACCTTAAATAAATTATTAGCGATGCTATTCTTCAGTGACGTAAAGGTTTTCTAGTGTTTGTATAGCCCAAATGGGAGTCCTTACGTATCACTATCTCTAACAATACAGCCACACACTTAGACAAAGTACCTAGAAGTGGCCATTTAAGCTGAGATGTATATTTAAGCTGATTTGTTCGATTTCATGCAGCGCATTAAACTAGTGTAATGAGCAATTATTAATCCAATCAACAGCACTAGAATAGTTGCAATGTTCCGACCGTTGACGATGTTGTTGTCACTTGTCAGCTACGTGTATTCTCAAGCAATAACATCCCTGAATATGTGTTAATTACCCAAGAATACACGTGACCAACCAAGTTACCTCTTGATGCTTCATCTTCCGTCTTCTTCTTCATACAATTAAATCAACTGCGCCAAAAAGTAATAATTTTTAAATTCATTAAATTGTTACTTCTCTTAATGAAACCGACAGTTTTCTCTTATCTGATTTCCAACACGTATAAATTTCACTTTAATTGCTTGTTTTTGTCCTCACTTTAGCAAGGAAAGGAACCGAAAAAGACAAAAATACACATTGAAACTACAACTCAAACTTTGCGAACATCGAACATGTATCGTAACTTTACATCGATCCTTCAAATTGTACTCATGATTAACTTCATCGAAGCAGTTACTTTGAAAGGTTAAGCCCTTACCTGAAGCACGTTATAATAACAATGCAGTAGTTCACTTTGTCGGCAGTGTGTGCGCTTGTATCATAATAATATTTAGTGGGATTAATTAGTGCGTTTGTATGTGCAGCCTTTGACTGTATAGGGAAGCTTGAGATCCCTTAGGCTCCTTCACAGTCAGCTGTATACATTCACGGTTTTCATAACCTATTATACACACTACTGATACATATATTGTTTCACACATTAAATTTGATTAAATTTTTAAGATATTAATCAAGCTGTCCATGTTTTTCGCGTGTTATATTGGGTATCAATGGTGCTGCAGGTGTAGGAAAACAGTTGGGTAAATATTACGTTACATTCAATTTTACATGGAAATATTAATAACATAACGTTATGGAATGTAAACAAAAATTGATTTTTTTCATTTTCGAACCGAATATTGTGAATATTTAACGTTAGAAAAATTAATTCAAATACAAAAAGCGGATTGGAACTGAAATGTCATAGAGTTCATTTTAACTCTTTTTTTATTGGAGCATTATTTTTCTTCACTCTCCACTGGCCCGGTAATTGACCAGCAATAATCATCAAAATTTTGCGTAAAATTATAAACGGTTGAGGCATTTACAGTGGCACTAGGTAGCTCGTCCCACTTTTCGAAAAATTGATTTGTTAAAAATGTTTGTCGGAGAAAAGTTCTAAAATTTTCTGTTTTCAGTTTGAAAGTATTACCCAGTGAACATTTATTTACAATGATGCTTAACAAAAAATCTCTATCACTAGGAAACATACCGTTAGTTTGAATCAAATTTGCTGTGTCGAACCTTTTTCTAATTATGCAGTCTTTTTCTTTTACTTTTCCTCTTTTGTTAATTGCTTTTCACTTTTTGTCAAATGACTTTTCAAATTTTCAGTTTAATAAGCTCTGATTTTCCAATCCTTTTCACTTTTTGCCAAATGGGATTATTTATCAAATGACTTTCACACTTACTAAATATCTCATATTATACAATAGTTTGAAATTTGAAATGATACGAATACTATAGAAAATTAAAGAAAAGAGATCCTAGAAATTTGTTACTTATAAACATGAATTTAAATTTTGATTAATGGGTCAACTAAATCAAAACTTAGAAAATGTAGGGCAAAAGCTCATCTATCTAACATCAAAATCAAAAATTTTTGGCTAAGAAAAAACAGATATTAGTACTGTAACTGTGACATCATCTTCTTGTGTTACTGTTAATCTCCACTATTGTCCAGATGCAATCCATACAGACAGAATCGCTTTCACTTTGTTCAAAATTTGGAATCACTTTGAAGATTCCTCAAAAAGAAATATCAAATTAGTATTATGTTAAGTACGTACTAGGTAGTATAAGTATTAATTATTCTAACTAGGTTTTTCGTGTAACCTCATCATCAAATAATCATTGTTTCATGACATTGATAGCAATGACATTTATCAATTAAATAAATTTAGGCGCCATGTTACTTGAATTTTTGTAATGTAGCTACTTCTTGACAAAAATTATAATAAACAAGCGTTATTTTAATTCTGAGTTTCTAGGTTACAGTTACGCCATCTTAAGTAACAACTCTTCATCAAAAAAAAATCCTCAAGCAAGCATTAGAATTGGAAAACAATTGTTCTAAATGTTTATATTTGATTCATACACCTACCTGTCAGGTTTCGAATCTTATAAGTCGTACCGTCATTTTTGTAGAAAACATTATTCAACATTACTGGATTTGCACTAAATTATTCAGATCACCTAAAATATAGATAGTGTTAGGCAACCAAAGATACAAGAATATTTTGTGATTCAATGCAAAGTTTATTCCAGCAAACATGTCAAAGAGAGTATAAAAATACAAAGTTAGCTAAGCTATTTAAGCAAAGTTATTTAAGTTATTTTGCTAAAAAGCAAGATTGAAACATGTTGAAATTGTATTATTTAAAACTTACACATACAAGGGCACACTAACATTATTATAGTCCATCATTTAACAATTTGATTTGTATTTAGTATTGTAGATTAATTGTCAAAGGAGTCTAACAGCTCTCTTTTAAGGTAAACTGCTGTACCGTAAGTCATACTACTGAATGATATAAGTGAGCCAAATTTCAAAAAAATTGGTCAAATACCTACTTTTGTGTACAAAAAATAAGTGTTTATTTTAGAGGCTATATTTAATAGACAACCAACTCGAATCTAGTTTTTTTTGGAAAAGTTATAAATACGTGTCGATTTATTTTAAGTTATTAATCTATGGTTAAAATATTTGTACTTGTTCGTGGGGCACCTTTATAAGAACACAATTTAAACACTAATGCCCAGTTGCAGAAACGTCCATCAAAACTGATCGATCATTAATCTCTTATTAACTCAGAATAAGGTGGTTTGAAAAATTAATCTGCGATTAACTTAATTAAATTTGATAAACGTTTCTGCAACAGGCTATAATTATATCACAACAAAGACATGATTAAAAAGAGTTATTTAAGGAACATAATAATAATAATAATACAATTTTTAGGATATAAAGCAATGAAAATTTTGAAACAACATAGATCATTTTTATGGTTTTTGGAGCAAATGCATTTTTTTTTTGAATTACAATCACCGATAATATGATATTTTGTCCACAAACACGCACTAGAAATAGGATTTTTTTTCGAATGTTGGTAAAAGCCGTATTTACACGAGAGAATTTTTCAACTAATACAGATTGATTCAATTCTAGTGGAAAACAAAAATTTTCGAACCACGTCATAATCCAAGGTTAGATTTAGACAAATTATATGAAATTTATCTCTGATATCTTATCAACTGCTGTCTTTGAATTGATTCCAAATGATGTATTACTCTCCTAGACTCTATTTCATAAAAAAATAATAAATAAATTTTGGTTCAGTTATTTGACAAATGACAGTCAGATGAGTGCCATTGCTGCAAACTTATGTGAATTAAACTTTCTAATATTCAACATTTTTTGATCCAACCTAAAAATACAAAATTTCCAAAAATCTAGTGTGTGACTCTTTTTTTGATATCACTTTATGATGAATAAAAGTCTATAAATTCAGTTTTTGCTATATTTAAAGTTAATGTTTTTTTTACTATTTTGTAAAGACAATAAAGTGGGTTCTATTCAATGTTTTTGTTTAAGATGTCATAATTATTTGCACTTATTATTAGTGATGTATCTATAAACGAAATAATTTCAGGAACTACACCAGTTTGCAAATCGTTATTATAGAGTATAGAGGAAAGGTCCCAAAATAGAATCTTGTGGAACACCTCGCTGTATAAATTGGTAGTTTGAAAAAATGACATCACTATTTTCATTTACAAGTTTTATTTGCTGAGGTCTTTTCGTTAAATATGACTTAATCATGGCAAGAGCATTTCCTCTAATTCCAAGGTCACTTCATTTTTCTAACAACATATTATTATCTACACGTCTACAGCATCAAAAGTCTTTGATAAATCTAAAAACGAATCTAGCGTTTTTTTTCTATCTATTGAGTTAATTATATTATTAATGATTTGATACTAAAATAGTTCTCTCTCTGTTGATTGTTAAAATTTCCTTCACTAATTATTTTTCTGTTGCTTTTGTTGTAATTTTCAGTTGCAGTTACAAGTTAATAACAATCAATTTTTTTTTAACTGACGACGCCGACGAGACTTGAGTGAGCAAATTTACGTTCCAAAAGATAATTAAAAATAAACTATTAACTACTTTGAGAGTGTAAACGCCATTCACAAGATCCCTCAATATAGAATTATACATTTTTGCATGACCTTTATCGAAAGTTGTCAAAGTCATAAGACATTGGCAATATCAAAACTTTTTGGATATGTGGGATATAACCGCAGTAGTGTGGTATGGCCGTCAGATGTTTTCACGTACGTAAATTCCCAATGATTTTAGAAATCCAAAGAGAAGAACAAACACCAGTGAGTACCAATTTCAATCCTTTGTAATTATTGAGCATTCCTAAATGCAGTTTTTTAAATTTTAAAGTTCATTTTTTCTTTGAATGGCTTTATGATAGAATTGATTTGATATTTTGACATTTATTAGAAAGTTGATACTTTAGTTGAGAATTTTGTTGTAAACATCCAAAATAATTTAAAGTCGTTTAAAAATAGTGTATGTAACTTGCTGGAAAGTGCGTTCGTTTTCTCACTGGACCTGCGCCTCTCATTCACACGACATCTTTTACTTTCCTCGCTTGCTGCATAAATATCTATAACAGATATCAGTTTTTCAATTTTGTATGCTAAATTACTACAGCGGTTACGGAAAAGACGAAAGTTTGATTATATTATGCTTATTTATGTATTCTTGTAATTACACACTTACTGTGGGACTGTTAGCTTCATGCAAAAGACAATCGTTCGGAAAAAACAGTCTTAGCTATGATTTGAAAAAGGAATTTTCATTTTTGCTCGTGCATATAAAACTATTAGATTGAAAAATTCGAGAACAGTAAATTTTATAATATCTAGAATTATGTTTAGTCGTCTTTTCTAATATACCAATTTCTTAATTCAAAGTTTACTGGCAAGGCAATTGTAGAAGAAAAAATCAAATATGGTGACGGAATTAGGTGAAAGTGGGGTTTGTCAAAAAAAAATTAATTTAATTAAAAAAAAAATCAATATAAATATCTCGATGTTCCCTGAATTGTTATTAACTACATTAAATAAAATGTAATGTGGATCCTTTGAGGTGTCTGAATTTGGGTGTTTTACCTTATTTAGCGTAGATACAGTTTTACGTTTATCAAAAACAGAAGTGACTTAAAGTATAATAATAATAATAATATTTATTCTTGCACTTTACATATTATATGCCTACATGTTTGTGCTCGTCAACAGATACAATAAACACAAATAATCCACACACTTAAATTGAGACATCGCAATTCTTTAGCAATTGTACAACGTGTCTCTCTCCTCAACAATTTTTTTCGCCAGATGTTTTAAATAAAAACAGATGTAAGTAAGTATGTAAGTATAATATATAGGAATCAAAAAATTACTTTAAAAATGTTAAAAACTGGTCGAAAAGCTAATTTTAGTTTATTTTGTGGTCAACTACGTTTGTTTATTGAAGTAGATTACAATAAAAGTAGCTGTAGCAGAATTTATCACTTTTTAATATTTTAAGATAATTATAAGAAATCATTGAATTGCTGCCAATTTTTACCTAACAAAAGTTAATCCATTTAGTTTTATACAGCGCCCAATTAATTAGTGTTTCAAAAGCAACAAAATACTTTTGCTTAATTAAAGGAAAAATAATCTTTTTGTAAAGTTAAGCAAGTTGCGGTAACTTTGTTAAAAGTAGATATCTTTTTTTAAAACAGAGCATCAATGAACAAACCCAAGTTTCAATTTTTACGAGTAGAGATCACGTAACGCTATCATCAGCCACCCCGAAAGCGCAACTTCTCACCCTCCAGCGCTGACAAAGAAAAAACCCTCCAATAAATCTGAATTACTTGCAAACGCTGCCTAGATCCGTCCGTTGACTACATATCTCATGAAAAACTTAAAGAAGCGTAAGGAACTAAATCTAGTTTATTGATATCAACGAAAAAGGGTTGTATGTGAATATGAAATCGAAACTTGAAAGTTATGTTGTCAACTAGATGTAAATGTAGGTTTGTTACTGATGGTATAGAAAATGGAAGAAAGTTACGAGAGTGTCGCATGACTCCTCAACCCGTGTCACTGGAACGATGTAGTTACCAGTTGAACACATGGGAATTTAACAAATTACCCGAGGCACGCAAGCGTACCTTCTATACACTTCACCACACAAATAACAAGCCGCTGACAAATTATACAACTCTTGTATCCAGTCACACGCTGAGGGACTTTGTGCTATGAATAAAAAAACACTTTAAACGGAGTAAATGTGATACAAGAACTCATGACATACAAGAAGAACGATGCTTTGTATATTGCCGGATTGTTTCAGTGTACAGAATCGGGAAGAAAGGATTTGAATTTCAGCTAGGTGTTTTATGTTTATAATATTTTTTTTAATTCTTTGGCATTTACAAACTTAAGAAATATGAGAAAGAAAAATATTCTTTTGCTATTTTCGACTAAGATGGGAAACGTTTCTTCTTAGACTAAAGAACAATATGATCCCAATGTGAACATTAGCTAGTGGCTAATTCATTTCAAACTACGGTGTTTTTTTGAAAAAAAATATAAATCAAATTTTGTATGTGAATGAATTGATTTTTCAAGGACCGGTTGCGTGAATGCAGATCAAGCTATAATCCTAGATCCTGGTTAAGACTGTTTTGAAAAGTCAATTTTTTTCTTATTTTGAAAATATTTTATATTAATATTGTTTGTTAATATTTGGCCATGTGAAAAATTGGTTTCTATAGAAACTGAGCATTCAAGTGTAAATAATCTATCAATGTGTAATTAATCTATTCTTTTAATATTATAAAACATTTGATTACACGTGTTATAGGCAGGGCTAGTACCATGGGAGTAGTGAAGTCGTCCAACTACAAGGTCTCATCTCGCGATCAGTATTGTTATTCGATGTGGTCGATTGGAAACATTTCAGCGGCATCCACAATATCAAACTACAAAACTAATCATTATTAGAAAATTTTGATTTTATGCCGCTAGTCGTCATTGACAGTGACAGTAACATTTATCGCAATTATAACTGAATGTTTCTCCAAAAATCTACTAGAAAATGACGATCACAAAATCCTTAATATTTTAATATCTTCGTGCGAAAGGCGACGCTACTGATCTTTGCCCTGGTTATAGGACAAATGCTTTGTATGTAAATAAAAAGCTTCTGAGAAGAAAAAATTGCAAAAGAAATTCAAGATAATTCATAGTTGTTGATTGACTATAAAAAACAAAAGATTATGTGCTGATGACTACTTTGCATACTGTTATAAATGAATAAAATAAAAATATGTCGTTTTTAGTATAAATATTCATAATTCAACAAATTGCATTTTTAGTGGAAGTTGTCACTGGATTCCACAGGAAAACGAGAAATGTGGTGTCCAAAAAACAAACAAGCTTTGTTTATGGTAAAAATGTCTTGTACCATTTGCCTATATTTACTTAAACGCTTCATTCAAAAAACATTTTTATGTAAAAGCACTAAAAGTAAAAACATCTATCAATCGAAAATTATTATCGAATTTGGTTGATATATTTCTAAGTAAACCAATTTCTTCCATAGCCAACTACTATTAATTTATTTTTAAAATAATTATGTGAATTTATATATATTTTTAAGATCGGAAAAAAATTAATAATAATAACTGAAAAAATATTTGTTGGTACTACTGGATTCCACGTAAAAAACTGTTTAATCATAGTATTTTTTCAATAGCTTGCCTCCTCTATTAACGTAGATATGATTATTTTAAATATTGACATATTGTCAACTTTTGCATATAACCAAAAAAAAAGAGACGATATCAACTTGCGGTATTTACCAAAATTATTTTTTCAAAAAACGAGTTCGAAAATGAGCCGTTCGTTTTTTCCAAACCTTTTTTAGTTTTTGAGATCTCCCTATGCGGACTTCGAAAATTCACCACCCTGTTTGATTTTAATTAAGTATAGTTATTCACTATTTTGTCAGTACTTATACATGTCACTGATGAGTGTGGATGGAAAACCAAAACTACAATAAATCTCAAGATTTAGTCTTGTCTTGTCAGACGGTTGCTGCGATCTCATAGCGTGGATGGCCCATTAGGAACCAATTTGATAAAGTACGTACCTCCGATTTAATCCTGTTACTGAACTTGGCTTACAACCGCCAAATTGCGCCAAACAATAATTCGTACCTACACTAAGTTCATGTTCCCTATTTTTTACATTTTATAGATTTCTTAGCATCTACAAAAATTCACATAATAATTAAGTTCAAAAATTTCAAATACCTCTATTATAGTTTGCATACTTCATGCTTTTAGCATAAAAGAAACTTAGTACTCAACTTTGCAAATGCACTTTATACTGTTTCCATAAACCGAATAACAAGGACATTTACACTATAATATTTAATCTTAACTAAAAGTATTAGATGAACAAAAGTGAATTTTTAATAACGTAAAACTACATAACAATAAAATTTTATAAAATCTTCCAATTGCTGGAATATTTTCCTTTAGTATATCATTTCTATTATTTGGATTGAGATTTATCGTCGTATTCAAAACGACTGAGGACTATATGCATTTCAAACCTGCTCCTTTAGGATGAATCAATAAAGTTTTGGTGGAATTTTATTTACGAGTGTACGATAGTAGGACACTCAATCATATCAAACTGAAGAAAACGTCATACGAAATCGAAATAAATTACATCTTGCTACTTCATATCTTCTCGACCGCCATCAATAATGACAAATAGATAAAAAAAAGCTTAAGGAAACGATGAAATTCTCAATTGAACTCAAAATCCCACAAGTAATAAGAGAGTTAATATGTAGGACGTAATATTTGTTGGTCAAGGAAAAAGTTTATGTAATACTATATTGAAAAGTGTTGATTATAGAGACAGATGACTTTTCTGACAACATATTCTCGGCATTTATCCAACTATTGATATAACCAGATTTGAAACATTTCTTGAAATAGGTAAATTTTGAAATATTGGGTTAATTGCAGGTTGTAGAGTTTGAAAATAATGAAACGAAGTGAAAAGTGTATGGTATCAATTTAGAAGCACTCAACACGAACAATGTGAGTGTAATTGAGGCGAATCGTGACCGCATAATTATGCCAGCCACCTCTGTCAGCCAATTACAAAATGCGCAATCAATGGTCCTCTATGATGGTGTTAGAGCATCAATGACAAGGCTGGTCCCTTCAGGACCAACTAAAACACCCTCAACTTTGAATATATAGTAACGAACCTGCTCTGTTTTCATAACTAGTTATGTTAATTAACTTCAATTGTTTGAATTGTTTCGTCGACCAGATTTGCTACGACAAACTACTACTATTCAATTCTGTCCCAAAAAAAATTATTAAAAAAAGTGATGCAAATATGACAAGGTGACAACAGTGAATTCAAGTGAAAACGCAATAAAGTTAAACGTCATTTAGTTAAAGTTTCAAATACTGCTTTAATTTGAATCTAACCAGTTACATTGCTTTCTACATTCATTAAAATGGGATTTGTGGGAAGTGTCACCGAAAATTTGAAATTCCTCCGCCGTTTGATGAGAACATTTAATTGTAATTTATCTCCATCTTTTGATGAATGTAATTTTGAGACGAGGCGAATAAGAGGGTGAAATTTGCCATGTGGAGATAAAATAGATTATTCAAAAAAAATCTTTCTGTATCGAGCTCATTGGTTTCATTTGACTCCAAGCGCTTATATCTGAACATGCTGCAATTAAAATTTCAGTTTATCCAAAATAGCATTTGATAAAATTGTTATTATCATGAGAACAAACTCATCAATTTCCAAATATTTTTGCTTTCAGATTCTTAAATATTCCTAAAGCATAACTAGCTCTTAAAAATTAAACAAATTTTTAATAAGATAATTAGAAGCAGCTATTTTTTCAAAAAACTCTTTTGTTTATTTTTTCAAGATTTAACATTATTGATTGTTTTTTTTTTATAATTAATAGCAAAGGATAATAAATTAAAAGTAATTGAAATATTTTCTATTACTTAAACTAATATTTATTCTTTTTTTTTTCGGTAAACAAAACAACAAGTAATTTTAGTGTGACATATTGCACTGGATTTGTTTTTCTTTTTCATATCCATGCTTCCAAACAGCATTATCTAATAGCGAGCTTTATGAGAATTTTCCCGAAAGCTGGCATGCTGAGTTTGATGAAGGTAAATGTTCCTTATCAAGAAGTACGTTCCTCTCTAACTGAGCCTGAATTAATATTCATTTAAAGAGAAAGCAAAAATAATATATTTTAAATCGCATAAAGCGTAGCGAATCTGTGAAGCGCTGCAGAAGGTGGGGAAAGATCTCTTTGATGACTGCTAATTCGGCCTGACTTGCCCGGATTACTCTTCCCCTTGTCTCGCCGCCATTTACCACCCCCAGCTTTCGACTCTCTCTACCGCCCTATATTCCTCGTGCAATAGTTTACTATTTCCGATAAGAAAATTTTAAATTTCAATTTGTACACATTTGTAGCCGACGTTTCGCTACTTCCTGTCATTCGAGACATATTACTACCGTAACAAACTGAGAAACGACTTTGACTAACAATATTATGTTGCTGTTTACACAAATTAGCTAGAGATTTTCCAACAAACATCGTTTATTAGTGAAGAGGAAAGGAGATGAAGAAGATGTTGCTTCGTTACTATAAAGAGAATGAATGCAAAATTTACACCGTGCGTCGACTGGCATATATTAGAAGGATTAACGTTGGAGAAATAATTTTATGGTTGTGTGTTGTTTGAAAGTTAAAGAACTTTGAAGTTTTATACATTGAGTCAGTGTTGAAGCAGTTATGTGAAACTTCGTTTTAGATCTAAAACAAGTTTGCACATCGAAAGGTGCAACAGAAGTTTATTTGGAGACTTTAACAAGTTAAAGAAGTTTGCCATGACTAAGGGAAAATTAATACTTGATGCGAAATCTACCTGTTTAATATATAGATACTCATAAAACTTGCTTGAAATCAAATTTACACAATTTATAAACCAGAACAAAATTGAAAATTTCTTTACATAATTATTTTCGTTTTGTTTATGTTTATCATAGATTACGACGATATTTAACAATAAAAATCAAAATATTATCAAAACTTTTATTTATTACACCTTAAAAGGTCAAGTTCAAAGAATTCTATAAATGTGAAGAAAAAAAAGCGCTTTTAAAAATATAAAGAGCTTTTCTTCACATTTCATCAGTTACCAGTTTGTCTTTAATCTAATGATATCAAAACCTTGATTAGCGGTATCTAATCCAAAAAATTAAAAATTGATAAAAAAGTTTTAATTTCTCAAAGAATTTCAAAAAGAATTATAATTATTTAATTAAACTATTTAATGTTTTATGTGTAGCCTTATTCTGCACATCACTTCGACTTCCACTCTCTGATACATTAACAAATTAAAACTGCTAGGCTTCAGTGACTGCAGTATTGATGTCAACTTAATTAAAAATTAATGGGTGTATTGAATCTATTCAGTCGAAAGAGTAAAGTATAAAAGATTATGTTACTAACAAAAAGCTGTTTACCAATATATATATATATATAAATATATATACGTACACATACACTCACATACTTACCACAAAAACACCATCAAAGAGTCTTCACTGCAGATCAAAAAGATTTATTATGCGACATGATTTTATTCATTTCAATTCTGCGTACGTTCTCGGTGCACTTCATCATATCCCAAGCCACAATATCCGTCCATTTGAGTTGAACTTTATACCCTGAAATAAACATGGAATATAATAATTGGGAGCAGGTCTCGCGTGGAATTCCGGATATGCCGCCATTGCTACGCGACGTCTCTCTCATTATTCCAAACGCCAAGACCGGACTGGGCACCCGGACTTCCGGAGCCATGCCGAAATGCTCTCATCCGACGGGGAATTTGTCAGATAATAAGTTTAGAAAATTTCTCACAAAAAAAGGATATTTCAAGGGATTTACAGACAAAGCCAAATTTAGTATAAATATTTCATCGTTCTTGAACATTTCAAAAATGTAAGTCAAGACACGAAGGTAACTCTTAACGGAAACGAAGAAACTGAAAATGAAAGAAACTTCGTTATCTCTAAGCGTAAAAATATCCTTCCTAAATTTCAGCAAACTGGTTTAGTTACTTACTAAAATTAACTTGCACAAATCCTCTTAACCTAATTTACTCGAAATTCTTAACAGTTTTCACCCCGTCGGGGGTTGAGATTGCGGCTATTGTGTATCTCTCTTGACGAAAAAAAAACATTCGAAATAAATCAACCAAAAACTCAACTGCAGTGAGTTATTTTTATTAAAATAATGATGATAATAATATGTTTGGCGTGTTTCCGAATACTAAAGAACATCTTTTTGGTGAAGTGCTTGAGGAAGAGAAACACGGACCGTTGAATATTCCGCATAAACAGTTCGGATCTGTAGCCGAGGGTTAAAATGCATATTAGATTTTCCAAACTTGAGTAAATAACTAAATGAGTTGCTTGAGAATTGTTACCGTGTTTTTATTCTGCTTACAACATACCTACCGTCTTCGCGGATGTTTTAAATAATTTATGATAGAATGGAATTTCAGTTTATTTTAGCGAAGAGATGGTTCAAACACCTTCTAAATATCTTAATTAATAAACACATTTGATAAAAGTAAAAAAGAGCTTACAAAAAGATTACATTTTTTCCTACTTTCTAGTTTGTGATGAAAAATATTAATTCAATCAGTTATAAGGAAGTTTTGTACAAGAATGTGTTTCAGGAATGTTTCGAGAGAAGACTACGCAATTATGAGCATTTTCAGGTGTGAAACGAGCTGCACTCGTAATCTGTCGGAACGACGTTTTGAGCCTGACAAAATTAGAAATTTTTGCTTTTGAAATATCCCCGTTTTAATTTCCGCGCAAGAGGGCGTCGGTTCGCCGACCCTTCGGTTGTTTGGCGAAGAATCCAGCCCCGGAGCCGAGAGCCTCATTCATCGTCAGCTCCGTCTGCAAAACGCTCTATAATTGACACACGAGTTGGAGGCATTCGAAGTAAATATTTAGCATACCAAGCAAGCGATGAAACAATTTACTTTGATGGTATTTAATTTAAGATATGGTGTTTTGTTTCAATGCCTACCAGGTGCTCTTTTCTTTTGATCCAAACACTCTAGGGCTAGAATTAATTAAACACAAATAATAATAATATTACGAAAGAGCCAAAAAATCCGACAAAATTCATTACTATGAATTAAGTGTTGAACTCAAGCGCTTGGCTACATTAATGAGGGGGTTAAATTCGCCCAAATGAATTTAAATATTCATAGCGGCGGTGCATAATACGAAATTATAATTTACACGGCCGCAATCATGCCGAGCCAACGATAATAAAGTGAGCGCTGTATACCACTTGCTCTCAACGTTCGTCTTTATTGCGAGGTTTATGGAGCTTTTTATATCAATAACGCAGAGACAGTTCTCACAGAGAAAAAAAACATCAATTAACCTACTATATTTTGAAATGAAGAAATTGTTTCCAATAATTACTTTAGTTGAAATATAAATGGATAAACCGCACGCTTTCGCTCTTATCAAACGGGAAAAAAATTATGTCTAGAGGTACGCGATGTTTTGTTAAACAATCTGGTTGTTTACTATTTCTCTATTTTTGGTAAATTTGAATATGTGTCAGCATTGTTATTCCACTCTCTAACCTGTATGTGCATCTGTTTATTCACTTTTCGCACGATAACACTCTTAAAAAAATTAAATTTCTGTTCTACTTTAATTTTTTTCAGTACAATAGAAGAAATATGGAATAAAATCCATTTGTGCTTTGATAAATTGTCATCGTGTCTGCAAACACGACCTTTTTAATTTGAGTATAAACGAAGAGAAGGTGGAAAAGTTGAACCACCTCACCTAAACGATATTCATCATTCGGATTGACAGACACACCTCATGTTTGCCCAATGTTACCACAACACTGCATACAATATTGTCAAAATATTAGTACATTCATTCTGGATATTAAACGTTGTAATGGACTTGTTCGCTAGCAATAAAAATAAACAGAAATATGTTTATGGAATCGTGAAAATTTAATTTAAATAAAATAATCACTTTTCCAGTTAAAAACAATTGAAAAGTTTTTAATAAACTTAAAAAAGTA
This sequence comes from Latheticus oryzae, assembly GCA_030157265.1. Lineage (NCBI taxonomy): Eukaryota > Metazoa > Arthropoda > Insecta > Coleoptera > Tenebrionidae > Latheticus > Latheticus oryzae. Next base: position 8,519,410 of record CM058049.1, read on the forward strand.
GTAGAAATGTTATTGAAATAATAATACAATTAATAGCAGTAATTGTACATTCAATTTTACTTGTTTTTTCCTTCCCTCTGTCCCATTTACATATCGTAGAACTTTTCGTGGCGTTCTAATCAACTAATTGTGTCAGCGTAATGTTCCGATTAAAATTAACTATACGTCCTCCATTAAATTTCCGGAATCCGGAATAGAAAGCAAACGTGTAGGAAATCCAAAAGTGGTCAAAAGCTTTGCAATTAGTTAAATAGAATACTTACTCGTTGCGTGTTTGATATAATCAAAGACATTATTTTATAAAATTCAACTCTACGTTTCGACCATGAACAAACATCATCACTTGTCGCGTCAAACATGTCGTGCGTGGGTATAAATGCGTGTATATATTTTTTTGTCTGTCCGGGAGAGTTATATATCATATGTAAATTACAGCAAATGCGGCAGTTTATAGGCTTTGGAATTTTACTGGCAGTGACACTCTATTTTCCTTCTGCTAACTTATTCACTTTACAACAAGAAATAACTGCAATTCACGGTTTGATCTAGAAAATGGAAGCGACGACGTTTCATATTTTATAGCGTGTGCTTTTCGAATATTTCAAAAGTCTGCCAAGTATGTAGATTTTATTTTCTTAAATATACCAAATTCTTTTTTTGCATTTCATAATTAAAAAAATAAACAATCAGAAATATGACAAATTTGATGTATATTAAAACACAGTACAAGTAACCGCACCCCACGAATATTTTATCGAGTAGTTTAATAATTAATGGAATAAATTTCTCCCCGACGACAGATTAAATAGCACTTTTCATCGGAACAGACACTTGTTGGAGACTTATTTAATTTTAAAGAGTTTGTAATTTAATTTAGTGCTTGAAGAACGTATAACGTCCCTGTAGTAATTTAAATCGAAGCAGAATAAAGTTGTTTGATTCGTATTTTTACGGCAAACACTCGAAAACGATAAATTTTCTCTGGCAATAAAATGCTCCAATGTCTGGATGTATCGTCGTTCTAAATGTGGTTTATTTGTTTGATATCCGGTAACCCACAAACCTGCGTGTCTCGACCTAATCTCCTCTACATTTCTTCATTTATCTGTGCGTCGCCTTTTAGACGCACCGGATTTAACCGGAGTTTAATTGGTATTATTTTGTAAAAACGTTATTAAGGTTAACGCAGGCGTGTGCGAATAATTTACATAATATTTAATCACCGCTCCGGATTATTAGTCACACCACTAATATAAAAAGCTGCTTTTTAACTTTGTTTGAATAAAATTTAAAAAAGTTGATTTAAACTCCTATCACTGTTGAATCTTGAATTAGAAGCTTCTTTCAATTCTTGCGCGTTTAGAGCTTTGCAGAAAAACTTTTAAGAGTTGGTCGATTAATTTTAAATGTCTGCGTACTTAATCGAAGAGAGTAAGATATTCTTTCATTCCAACTCTAAAGTAAACAGCCACAAAATTCTCAATGATAACAGCAATGAATACTTGAAGGGTTGAAGTACCTTCAGCGTTTAAAGCGGAGTATTCTCTTATTTGCCAACTTTTCCAAGCAAATAAACGCGAAAGAGCTCAGTTACTGCGAATACATAAAACGGAAGAGACAATTCTTTATCGTATGTTTATGATTCATAAATAGCTTTAAAGCAGCGCCTCAGATATTAGGAAGAATCCGTATGCCACATAAAACAGTGGTGGGTTAGATTCTTCATCAAGCAAAGAAAGTATTCAGATTCTTGCAAACTCCTGCAGGTAAATATCGATTGTCTTTTGACGAAGCTTTGTGGCCACTTCCAGCCAATTCTCTAGGCTCCAACTCAAGTTTGATTAAAACATTGCACAATATTAGGGAAAACGAAGCTCGGGGAGTTGTTCCAGCAATTCCGCCTCATACATTTTCTCTTTTAAAATTAAAAGCATTTAAGTGTAAAATACATTTTTCAACCTGTAGGGTCTTGCCGCTAATCTCTATAAAACACAAAGTTAATTTCAACGGAAATATTCATCAAGATTTATACAAACTCTGGGACCAAATAAAGAGATATGAACCTCAAACCCTCCATACCATATTTACGCAATAAAAGAGCTTTCGTAATTTCACGCTTGTTAGAACGCCTATCAGTTGAAAGAAAAAACGGAAGAAAGCACACTTTTGACATTTCGAGTCTTGGGACACAAAAGCTTCAAAATCTCACTAAATCCACTAGAGGTGTCGTTTTTGTAAGCGACCGATGTTTTGATATAAACGTATCTTTTGAAGGTTTCCTTAAATGCGATAAATTATGTTTTGACAATTCTAAAGAACCTTCTCAGAGATTCCGCGCCGAAACGATATCTCAAAATATTCAAAAAGAAAATGCTTTGCAAACCATTCTCTAACACGTTGTATATGGAATAGATTAATGTAAAATGTATAAACTAGTAAAATATGATTTTTATTTTGTGACTTCTTTTTTAATTTCAATTCAATAAATTCATTACTTGTGAATTTTTTAGTTGCGTTTATCTAATTGTAAGTTTCAGAACATTAGAAATGGAAATTCAAGGTATTTACTATTAATTACCAGTAGATATTAATTCGATGGCTGTATTATACCAGTGCATGAAAATATGAACTAAACATGCTAGTAGCTAGTCTAATAATTGAAGTGAGAAGCTTTGCCTAAGTTAGTTTCGAAAGCTCCGTTTAAATCACTTCTAACTGAGTTAGGTGCACTTTGTGTGCGTGCTTTCAATGCATTGCTGGTAGATGGCGCACAAAAATGACGACATACGTTCTACCAACAATAAAGTAGACGCATCCCGTAGAGCATTTCGTTCGTAATAAGGGAGTGAAAGCGAGACCGGAACGGGACAGTAAGAGATGAATATCAATTTGACGGCAGCATTATTGGCGGTGCAACAGCGCCACCTGGTGTTCGGCCGGAACTGTTCGTGTTACCTAACTCAATTACCCGCTTTCCCGCCGAGAAATGTCATTACATAAACCCGTGTGTCCCCTCCGGGCAGCCCTCACAAGATATCTGCTTGTGTCCGACAAGAACCGACACTGACAGATTGCGTTGTCGCAATAAACCGTAATAAGTATAGTAGAGCGGGGTGTATTATTCCGGGATTGTGGAACTACGGAACTCTAAAACCCAATGACGGGGAGATATGGGCTTGAGTTCAAATCAGCGGCTACAACAGCTTACCAAGTTCACGTGCAGATTGCTACCAAATGCAAACACCAAACAAGTGCAAAGCTTCATAAACTAAGCTGAGTAACCACTCCGGAATATATATAAGTTATTATTATACTCAAATTTTCATGAAATATTGAGACGTTTTTCTATTAGAGTCATTGCGTCTTGTCATTACGAATTGATAAAAAAAACTTTTATAGACCCTAAATTTTCGAATTTATATTTTGGACACGGACTTAATCAAGCTCTAAGTCTTAGTTGCTTGTTCTGAGTAAAATTTTAAATTATGCAAAAATGAAATATCTTAATTTTATTTGAAAGTTTGCCTTAAAAAATAAACCGCTTTGTATTAAATTAAGTGTGTACAAAATTTAGCGAGTAGAATTACCTAAAATGATTCCGAGCATTGAAGATTCTGAAGTTCTCTAGAAACAATTGTTTTCATGCAACAAAAGCAAATAACTTAAACTCGTTCACTACAAAACAGTACTTTGATCAATATTTTTGTACAATAGCGTAATTGAATCAACTATCAGGAAATGCATAAAAGATGTAACCTATTTAATTGTTTGCAAAAAAGTTTGCCAGATTTCAGAGAATATAATTTATCTAGAAAATTAAAATCTGCAATCTTATTGAATCCATGAGTTTAGGTGATCTAAAACTTCCACAATCAAGTCCACCCTCAGACTGGATTACATAACCCCGAAGGAGTAAACGAACACACTTTGCGCCATTCATCGCCTCACAGTCAGTTAGTTCTCCTGATTACATTTCATCTAGCGATGTTTGTTTAGGGGCTAATTATGCGCCCACCAATTACGCTGATTAATCACAGATGACTGGACATAAGGGAGAAAATAAATTAGTAATAAAACATTCAGTAGCATTAGTCAAACGGAAATCTCTAGCGATTTCAAATAATATAAGCAATAAATAGTTTTAGACGGATCAAATGGAAATGTTAACAGTTTTTCCCTCAATTCTTTTGTTTGTAAAACGGAATGAATCAGCAAAGTGGTATTGCAACAGAGTTTGTTCGTTGTATGATTCTTTTACTAAAGCCGACGCTGACACAGAATTTTGAATCACAGCCCTAGATCGTCGATATAAACGGTAAAATAGAAAAGTCCCATCTAGTAGAAAGCAAAATTATTGTTTTTCTACTTCACGAAGATTGTGTGTCATGAAATGTATAACATGCCAAGATATTACAAAGCTCAACAGATTTGCGTGAAATTGTTTTCAGAACTTATTGTTGTTTACTATTTCCATAAAAATTAATCTTAGAAGATTGATTTGAATCAAAGGCAAGTTCAGGTTGTTTGTGTTGATTTGAAAGTCTTCACATTCTGAATAAAATTTTATTGAATAACATAGCAAATTATTGAAGCAAAGAAAATGTCCCTTGGTGTCAGAAACAGATGTATCTAAGTTACGGATCCGAAATTCTCAAGGTATTATCTTCTAACCCGAGCTTGAGACGACCCGGAATCCCATTGTTGATCACTCTACTGAGCCAATTGTCTATTGTCATCATATATAATTGTAGTACACCGTTATAAGCACTCCCTTTCAGAATGAAATATACTCGAACACACCAGAGGATGTATCATCGATAATTGCGAAGGTAACGTAATAATTTTAATTAAGTGTAAGTTGGAAATGATGTTTACAGAATCTGAAGCACTTGAGCAAATCTAATTTAGAAGTCTGGAAACAATCTTCCATATCACTAGTTTTGTCAAAGGGCAATGAGATGGAATGTATCCTATCATGACGTTTAGTTGAAGAGTTTAATTGTGTTCTAAGTCGCTGTGAAATATCAAGTAAGAATGGTAGTTTTAATTGAGTACCTAATTAGCGAAATGGAAAAAGCACTTCCGGATTTTTCAAATCTAATTCCAAGTAGTAGAAAACAATCTTTCCGTATCAATAGTTTCTGTCTGAGCGCAATCAAGACCGAAACAGAAAAGAAATAGGGAGAAGTGTTGCTTTTTATATCTATATATATCACGAAGGTTGAAGTTGTACAGCGTGTCCATCATAAAGTTGCGGGGATATCAGCGGTCGCAGCCGTCTCTTATCGCCATCTGTCAACACTCAATCAATACTCCGGTTTACCGGAAGTGCTCGCTTCACGACGAAAAAAACACGAAAAGTTTTTAATACGAAACAAAAGAAGTGGATTGTGTTGACGTTTAATAGAGGTAAAGGGTGCGAAAGAAAAAAAATGGAACGAAATTTCGAAATGGGTTCATCACGTCATGTTTCCAAACCTAATCAATTAATTGTGTTAAAAGTTGGTGGCATGTAACTAATGACATAATGGCGTGCTGGTGTTTATGTGGTGTTTACATTTAGGTCTCCCTTATTCCAGCAAAATTATTAATGGTTTCATCACAATCGTTTTGTAGTGAAAACTTTTGTTTCAAGACTTGAAGAAAAATCGTACATTCCTGCACCTGTCAAACATGAGAACAATAAACTTTGGTGACAAGCAATAAGTGAAAGAATTTTCTCTCTTTCAAATAAAAAAACCGTACGCCTTTTGTGGTTTATTAATATGTGTTTGGCACGCACCGACTAAGCCAGTGAGCCCCCTAAGACTAATAAACGCCCCCACTCATTATTCATTCATTAAATTTTGCGCAACCTCTCCGAAACAGCATCTTAAAAAAATGACCACAATTAGTTAAGTTAATCATCGAACCCATCAGTTTTCATCTTAAAGGCTCGTTCCATCGTTTCGAGGGTGGAACGGATGTGTTTCTTAGAAATTCCCCACTTATCGATTATATTCGCTTTAACGCGTTTAAAAAGTTCTGATATTTAGACGAAGAGCCTGCTGCAGCGTCTGCGGCATATAGCCGAGCTCGAAATTAGCCGGATCTTTTATCCTGTGAGGATAAAGAAGCGGAAGGAGAGTCCTAGCGCGGGAGTGGCTGCGACGGGACAACTTCCGGTACAGTGAGGGATTTCCGCAATACCGATATTCATTATTTACCGACAACTGCCGCATCCTTAGATCAAATAATCGCACAATTGCCGGTTCGATTTCTTAACATTCACGACATCGGCTTGAATTTTTAACACAAATGCCACATTTAAATGTTTATTTTATTCTGCACAAAACTTCTTACAGAATAAGTTAATTATTTTTCTAGTTTTACTAGCTGTTTAAGAGAAATGAAAAATACTAAATGTAAAATAAATTTTTCAATATGTTTATTATATTCAGAAACATTAATTTGTTAAATGAGTGAAATTATGTTTGAATATTACTTGCGCTATTATGTCGCAGTTTTTGTCAGTATCCTTTTAATACAACGATCGTATAATAAAACCGTTTTTTAGGATAGCTGAAGTTAATTCCGAGCATGAATTCGGGCATCGTGCGGACTTTAACACAGCGGACGAGTCCTCGTTAGAGGATCGTGCCGAGACATGAAGAAAAGGGATTTAAGACAGCACCCCTCGACCCGTTGAAAATCAAATCAGAAATGAAAGTTTCAACGATTAATAGCGAGCAAAAATAAAAATTAATGAATTTTTCAACAGCTTTAGAAAAGAGGAAAAATTAAGTTCCAGTATTTCAACGTGTTTTATTTCGTATTTCGTTTTGTGTGCAATCTCTCTCTTCTCTCTGGTCTTTTTTAATATTAAAGCTCTCGTGTTTTTATTTCAATTACGAAAGATGTACGATGAATTTTAAAGGAAATGGCGACTTCATTTAGCGGCTGAAGAATGAAATAAATCGAGACCGTAAACAATTTGCTATTCAGGTGAATTTGTATGTTTCCACTTGACATTCATTTCATTGCTAGATTTTCTTCTTTAGAGTTTTGCGATTAAAACAATATTGAAAACGAAAAAACAAATGTTCAAATCAATAGGACATTACGTAACATGAGTTGTAAGAAGCATATTACGTACAAGTGGAAGAGTTGCGTACGAGCGACCAAAGGGAGTGAGTAATGCATTCCACGCGTATTTCGGGTACTATACTTATTTTACGAGCGCCCAACTTCAACAAAATTCCTTTATAAAAATATCGTAAAGTGCTTAAAGAAATAAGATCATTTATTCAGTCAATAATATTTGAAAAGAGACAAATTGAATCTTTATAAAATTGTATTTGGTTTTTAAGCGACGCCAAACTCTTCCTTGATTCTCATCTTTGCAAAATTTTGCAGGTAACAGGTTAGCTAAAACAAATTTAGGTTGCGTTCTGATTTTGGATAGCATACAAAAGATGTCTTTGTCACTGCACATTTGTGTTTCATTCAAATTCAGTCATAGATAATAACAACGACAATACAAAAGAACTGTTTCCTATGTTAATAATTTTTTGTGAGCGGAGTTAATTACAAATACATCAAATACATGTGCCACCATCTTTTCACAGAAGGTTGTCTAAGTATAAGAAACCTACTTAGTCAAATGTTGTAGGTATTTTATAATGATAGGTGATAATGACAGTTTGAAAGCCGTTTTGAATGAAAATTAGAAATTTCATCAAGGACATTAAAGTATGGTTCTGAGGCCCGATTCTTGAAATTTGTTTTCGTATGCGAAATAGATTTGTATACTAAACCACCACAGCAACTAAAATCAGGCGATATACAAGGTTTCGTATATGAAAATTTTCAAACGCGTTTCAAGAATAGGGCCCCAGGTCTCGAGATGTTAAGTGCAACAATCAAGATACTGAAGATGGTGTGAAAATAATATGATTCATGTTACTATATTCAAAGAATTAGATATTTTTCAACAGCGTGCAGTCAAAAATTCAACAGAACCATAACCTAAACGTTTAAAAATGTCATTTTTACAATTATTAATTTACATTAACTCAGTCTTGAAAACTGCCTTTTTTAAAAAGTTTGCCTAAAGTACATTGTCCGTCAAAATTTTGTGTACAATCCCAAAATTTAAGCACTAAATGACTTTGAAGTGGCACAAGTGTAGAGGGGTTGCGTCTACGATTTAGACTATTTTTGATAGCGGTCGTAAAAAGATAATATATATGCAGGGTGTTCAAAAAAGATGGTAAAATATTTTAATGGGTACTCCTGCAGATCCAAATAAGTAGGAAAAGCTCAATATACAATGGTCCGAAAACCAACAGTTTCGGAGATATAGAAGGTTACTCTAAGAATGGATTGGCATTATGACCTGTAAGATAGCTTGATTCAAATCCAAGAGAATGAGCTTTCTAGGATATTTTGAAACATTGTCTTCGGTACCAGTGTAAAAACCTCCTGGGAGTGTGAAAAGTTTCCAAGAGTGGATTTAAAATACTCAACAAATTCGAGCAAACGAAGGGGTTCTAGAAAGTGTTCAAATACATCCAAAAGGTAAGATCTTCTTAGAAATGTAAGGAGGGCAGTAAAACAATTTATGTAACCTTATTTTTTTGTCTGTTTCTATGTGATAAGTAAATAAATGACTACCAAAGGATATTTCAAAACTGAATAACTTTCCGTATGTTTATTTATAATTTTCTGCTTAGTAAAATGCTAGAGTTAAGTGAAAATGGCTGCAAATGGCTGCAAATGCTAGGATTTCAGTTGATATTTTTTTCCAAAATATTAAGATAATACCATCAAAATGTGGAATTTATCAATAATTGATTATTTAGAAATTCAGATCGATGGATTAATAGTTGTTCATTAAAATTAATCGTTTATTTTTAGGAGATATAAGCTATAGTAATTTACATTCGTGAATTTATTACAGCTAAGTACGCAACACAAAAAAAACTCAAATCAAATAAATTGACGTAGAAAAGTTTTTATTTCGTTCTTATCAACCTAAATTTACAAATTATTTGTTGAATTGAATAGAAAGTTGTAATAGGTCCTCCCATTTTTGATTTAACAAAGTGAAAAATAAAAATCTAAAAATAACATATTTTTCAGCTCTTGCGACGTATTCACTTATAAATCTTGAGAATACCAAAGTGTTTAAGAATTCATAGTTTAAAACAGATTAAACCGCTATTTGAAAAAGCTGCTGGAAATGAAGTTTCACGATTTTGTTCAAAATTGAATAGGGACCACTTCAACAGCTTCTACCTTCAGTGAAAACAAATTATTATTATTATTTCAAATTAACTTCAATCACCATAAAGTTTTTAAGTTATTAACATTGCCAAAGTGCCCAAGTCTAGCTTTTGCTTTAACTTTTTACTAAGCCTTATTCGTCCGCCTGAATTTTATGACCAGTAAATAATGGATTGTTAATAAATTTCACATTCTAAAGCTGTTATGTAAGATCTGGAAACTGTAACCTGAATCTCCACTGATTTCCATCACTTGACTTATTATTGTAAAACGTCACTATTGTCGTGATGACATAACTATATTACCGACCATTTGGCGCCAATTTAAATATTTCATCAATTTCATTCTACTCTAGCATTTTACTGAAACATAGAAAATCTCTGAAAAAATTCGTGTATCAGGTACTAATAGCTTCCTTCAAATCTGTCTAAAAAAATTCTATTAAAAGTGAATAGGTAAGGTACAAATCACATTGATACATTTTTGCACTCATTTGTCTATGCACCCGGAATCTTGGGACAGGCTGTATAAAAGAAATGGAAAATGATTATTCAAACACCAATTATGAGGGAAATGGGTATTATTTACCCATTTAGCTGGTTAATGCTATCTGTGATTATTTTTCGAGTTCAAGCAAAATGTCTGACATTTTTATCAGTTTAAAAAACTTTTACTCAAACACTGCTTGTTTTTGATTTTAAGATAACAAAAAAATTTCTTTTTTTTTTCAGAAAAAAAACTACCATAATAATATGATGTTCCTGGATATAGCGAAAAAAAATAAAATAAATTAAGTGTGTTTTAGTAAAGCAGGACTGGATCAGGTTGAACTTCAGTATGAGAACTCAAGCGTTATAAACTTATAACAGGCTAAATAGCATTGGATGTTTCCTAATTTTATCAAAGATAGATAAATGCGAATTAGTATACAGCCACAATCAGTCAAGTCCTACTCAATTAAAATATTTTCAAGATAGTTGTACTTTCGGTTATACTGGAATGTTGTTATTTTGATATAGAAAGCTATATATTTTGTTGTATTTTTGAAATATATAAGTTATTTCAAGACATTTTTTATAAACCTCTTCTATACTTAAGTTTGGTCGCTCTCAAATTACTTTGACTTTTTGGATTTGTTACTTTTTATTCAAAAATCGACAACTATATTATTTTCAATTGTTTAGAAATCGTAAATAATAACTCGAATGGATAGTTTTTTGTCGACGTCTTACTATTTATAACATTTTATCAGGTTTTGCCCTGTTTACTAAAAAATATTTCATATTAGATGTTTTCACAAAATGATGATTTTGATTATTCTAGGCTGAAAAAAGTTAACAGTAAAACTGTTTTCACAATGGAATCAGAAGAAGTGTTTCTAGTTACCGCGAAACCTAGATCAAAATCACATAAAAAAATTCCAATGTTAGCAAACACCTAACATCTGAATTTAAAGTTAATAAAGAGAAAAAATATTATAAATTAAAAATTAAATTGAGTTATTTTCGGTAGTAAACTAAATTTAAAGGACGATTTGGAAGACTAATAGTATCTTTCTTGAAACTTTTTTATTTATTATAACGAAACATAATGAAAAGTGATTCCATGGAAGTTTATATACCAGAGATGCGTTTTGGATTAGCACATCAAGTATATTTTATCGGCATCGAAAAATTATAAATTATTTTTATTGCATAAATTTATTGATATTAAAAAATCTGTGAAAACAATTTTTTTTTCAAAAGATTTATAACACAATCTACAGTCTTTTAAATAAATTCTTGAAAAGAGAGAAATTTTCATAGAACTGCTTTTGTTATTAATTGCCAGATCGTTTGTTATATAATCCATAATATATTCCCTTGCCTAGATGATCCACTGCTGACTTCTTCCACTTAATGTTGAATAACCCTCTGCTGCGACTCTGATGATCCCTAACTATGACGGCGTTTGATTGTTGATAAATTGGCACCTGAATCTGCTAACAGCGACACAAAATAGAAACTGACAGTGTTCAGAGTACTTTTCACATTATTCAACATATAACTGCTGGGACAAATGTGAGCATTCATTTAGAAGCTAGCATTTTTTTACATAATTTTTTTTACGACGACTATATTAGTTGTTTATTCTGATTAAATTTAACTAATGGTCAGTTACCATAGCATATGCTAATAATATTCAGTTTAACTGTCATTTATTAATTTACTTATGCGATTATTGTGATTATCAAGTTTCAGTTTCACACTATTGTCTTAATAAAGTTTATATATCCTATTTATGTGTAAGTAACTATAATGAAATTTATTTATAAATATTATTGGCAGAATTAAAAGGATATCCACTTGTGCATTTTTAAAAATAAGCTTTTATTGAGCTTCACGTGTGCACTATCCGAACAATTGTTTAAGCGAAAACTACTCCCTAGCGATTAATAAAAAACAACCATGGCGCTACTTTAGTAGTTTCATTTGTGTTTTTTTTTTTGAACTAGAATAATCCAATTACTAGTACTTGAAAAACTAGCAAACAACATTTTTGTTGTGACAATTGAACAAATTTACAGTTGAACGTGAAATTTTTGCTTATTTAATGAAAATTGTTGATAATTCATGTCGTTTTGTCGAAAAGTGGAACAAGTATAACAGAGTCATTCTAATTACCAAGGTAGGAAAATAGATGTAATGATGCGTTCTGGGAGTAATTTGGTCGTATCTGTAGGTAGGAAGAATGCAATCATTATCAGAAATAGCGGGCGATGTTGCATTAAACATGAAGCATACATATTTCAGGATAACTTTCGACACGTTCGTTGCACACTGACTCGTTTCGGCGCGATGAATTTTATCACCGTTCAAATTGGTCGTTCTCCCCGCGTTCTCACTTCACACCGAATTTGTAACCGACAGCGCCAAAATTGGAGAGATTTATATTAAAGTTTATAAGGCATCTTTCCTCAAGGTTCCACTGATTGTATGATGTTGACGCCACTTCAAACAGACTCTGGCGACTAATTTATTATTGATGCAGCGTCTCATCCTATGTGTACGAAAATTTTCTCAAACAATTTTAGGAGGCAATTTCACATCTGATTTAAGTCGGATTTCGCATTTAAGGAAAGGAATACCATTGTGCATATTCATTTAAGCAAACTTATTAAGAAATAATATGTTTAAAGAAACATACATTTCCAATTCAAGTTTTAATTTAAAATCAATCAATTCTTCGTTTGATGTAGACAAAAAGAAGGAAATAACTTGATAAAACCGCTTTTAACAAGGACACTATACATTACTGAGTGGTTTCTTCATAACGAAATAACGCTTTGAGCTTTCGCAATATCATGAAGTAGTTTAAATGGTTGTTAGTGGCCTACATATTGTTGGTCCTGACAAGGGTTGCCATAGCATAATTCGAACAAGGCCAATTAGAGGTCGAACTGGCGTCAATATTCAACCACTAAAAGACCAAAATTGATTAACAATAATTACCTCAGCTACTTATCCTCCTTACAAAGTTATATTTAAGCTTTAGAGTGCTTTAATTAAACTCCACTAATAATGTAAATTATTCCAAATAATTTAAACAGTCTTCCAGTTTTTAATTATAATAACTCTAGATCCAATTTGTAATTTATAATTGCATCTACATTTCTCCATCACAGAGATACTCTGTCTCTAAAATTAACTTTTTATTGATCCATCACGCCATAAATCATATTCATGAATGCATAATCAGAGTAGTTACATTATTTAAAAATTTATTTTTTGCCGCAGTAAAGACGAAAGTAAAAAAATTACATACACGAATGCTCTTGCAATATAAAAGAAAAACAAAGATTTTACTAATTTACATTTTATGGTTACTCATCCGACGTCAGACAGACGTTTGACTTTTCACTGCTCCACACCACTTTCAAGTGGAGTTTTTACTAGGGTGTTTGCAAGTAATAAAAGGTTTAGTAAAAGTGGATTTCTTTTCTACACTCAGAAAAGATTTATTCACCAGCAATTATTTTTAACAAACTTCTAAAAGATACTCCTATTTGAATTTTTTACTAAATATGATATAAAATGCATTATAAAAATTTAAAAGGATATTTTTCCGCCTTAATGAAAGAGAAAACTGAGCCTGTGATTTTTCGTTAACGAAGAGAAAAATAAGCTTTAAAAGCTAAAATAATCTTAAATCCATACTTTTATGATGAGTAGAGCTCATTAAATATAGAGAACGGGAATACTTTTAAGAAAAAATTTCATCTCAAAATTTGTATTAAGCGCACATTAATTTACCGTTGGCCTTTATTTTAAACAATTTTTAGCTAAAATAATGCTTTAAAAACTAACATGAAAAGTTACAACTTGTTCATTATATTGACAATTGTTAGTCTAATTCAAATAGAACTTCAATAACTATAATTTTTATCAGTTTTTTGAACAGTCAAATAATAAAGTTATAAATAATGCAGCATCATGACAACAGTGTTTTTTTCTAAACAAATTTAATTTCAATTCAATAGGTTATTCCATATAAATAAAGCTTGAAAATGTTGCATCCATTAAAAATTGATGTTCAACAACTCGTTAAAAATTTGTAAAATTAAGATCACCAATAATCAGGTTATAAACGCGCGTCGACTTCGGCCGTGCATCGATAAACCATAAATTCGAAATGAAACATTAAACGTCCAACATATCCAAAGTTCCAAACAGCGGGTGATTTGTCCGTTACAAAATCTCCGCGAGTTTAGAGCGGAAAATGGCTGACACCGAAAATTCAATACGTGAAAACAATGAACTCTCCATAAAATAAAACTACCTTTTATTGGGGTGTCAAAACGTTCATAAACAATGATAGGAGTGTTCCGATCAATCGGACGCCATATTGAATGCCTTTCGTAGGAATGTTGGTTCCCAAGTATCCCAGTCAAGCAACGACGATACAGCAGGAAATCAAGGAAGAACCAGAAATTATTTGGTCGGATGCAACGGTCTCCGATCGCGTCAATATCTTATGTGACACTTGGGGGTGCGATACACTGCAGTTTAACCGTGAATTATTGCGTCATACAGGATGCCAGGCTGACGCTCTACGAGAATTGATATCATTGAAATCGAATTCGAAACATATTACTTTAATTACCGGCCCTTTGAGAACAGTAAATTAAGCAAACGCCTTTATTCTTTCAACAGATTTAACGGATATTGTCTTTGCTGAACACTCTTCTTGTTTATAAACATTAACAACTTTTTACTCCTCGAGTTTACTTTGTCTTTTAGAAATTGTAACATTCCATGAATCTTGCACGACTTAGAATAGCAATATTTATAATAAAATACCACAAGTTTCAGTAGCAAGGTTTTCACTTGCGGACATCAATTTGCATCAAACAAACCACTACAATTTCAAGAAAGACGTCCTTTTTTTATTTTTTTATTAAATAAGTTACCATCCAAATTTTAATCTCTTTTTGCTTCCAAAATATTAATTAATTTTCAAAAATGATTTATGATTTTAAGATGTATATAGTTTCTCATTTGAATTAATGTAAACTAAATGTTCATCAGTTGTTTTCCCTTTTTAAAACAATTGAAATTTGTTGGTACTTTTTAAAATATCAATTTGCTACATCGTAGGATATCTTTCATAATAGAAAAATAATAGTTATTGCGTTATATTAAATGGAATATGAACATGAACATTATTAGAACTTAGCATACGCGTATGAAATATGCCTAATAAGAGCTAAGCACGAAATGGGTAATAAGTTAACTTATAATTTCAATTCATTCACATTTAAATGAGGTAATATTTTATTGTTTCTACTGTCAATAAATAAGATAAGAATTCCTTTCCATTTATACTTGGATACTAAAGTGTAATCTACCATTTTTGAAGGGAAGAATACGAAAGAAACATAAAATGGTTTATTTTTAAGGTTAAGAAAAATCTTATTTTATTTTTTACATTATAAAGGTGTGAAAATTTAATGCATGTGTGGACATATATCAGTTTCTTGATTATGCTGAATGTTCCGTTCTAAACATTTTGCCTATTGGCACTTAACTCCTCATTTAAGTCTACTTTTATACCATTCTTTTCATCTGTCTTGTTAACGATCTTACATGCAAATGTGCACAAATACTGAATCGCTAAAAAGTATGGATACAGCTAAATATTTTCAGAACGGTTTGGCAGAGCACGCTGAAATTTGCGGCATAGCTAATTGTGTTTTAATTCTCTCATCTGAGATTTTTTTCAATTTTCTACATTTATTTTGAAAATACAAGGCTAACGTAATTTTTTTAATTGGCTGGAAGGGTTAAAATTAATAATTTTTTAAAAAACATTTTTTTCTGAATTTATTGATGTACTTTCATTTTAATCAAAAGGCAAAAAAAATTATGGAATGTATTTTGACCTAAAACTTTTTTTTATTAAAATATTATAGCCTTGTATCATTAAATGAAATGTAGATAGAAATTTCTAAAACGATAGAATTTGCATACAAACTTATAACAAATTTCAATATTTTTTTATGAATAATTTTTAAAACATTTAACTGTATCCTTACTTTTTAGCGATCCATTATATCTATCATTAGAGGTCTATTTGGTTTTCTAATTTTATTATAAATAATGATTGGAACTAGAAGAACTAATCTCTGTATTTGTCCCACTACTGTGTAATCCTGACACCACGAACATGCGGCTGGGGCTTGTATCGACGTGTATGTGTTAAGCGAACCCTAGATGTCTATGCATGTCTGTGCACTTTGTATTGGTACGACATGTTGGTTCATACAACATGACTGTGTGCAGAAGTATGAGTGTTTAAGGACTGCTTTAGCTTGAGATTAGTGGAGTTCCAGTACCATCATACTTCAAAGATACGTGATAGGTGGAAGCGAGTCATAACCGCGTAAGTCGGAATACTAATTTTCCTACAAGTTTATACAAAATTAAACATGATAAATTGAGAATAAGACTAAAGGAAACCAGAAGAAAAATCCTGTATTTAATTGATTGGAGTAGAGAGGCTGAAAAAAGAAAATTTTTAAAGAAATTCTAACAGCGCTAAATGATTAAAATCCCACTCTTTTTATTACTTAGATGCAGGATAATATCCTAAGTTTCAAAATCAGTCAATCAGTCTCGCTTCAATTGCAACTGACTGTACGATTCAATACAATAACGGTGTTCATAGTTTAATGATAAAAAATTCACACTTGCAACGATTACTGCAGCTTCAATACGGAGTATCACTTTGCTGTTGTAAAAAAAGTTAAATACTTACAATTTATTTGGGAACACATTTTTTTTTACTTAAGACGATCCTGGTAGAAGCAATGGTTTGTATACAAACATCTGTTGGATTATAAATTAGAGAATTTCTTGTGGTTTAGGATTCATTGTTAGTAAACCGAAAATAAAATATCGAAGTCAAAAACTTTATGAGTGCATTAAAACGTATTTTCTTTTGGTCTACTATATATCAGTCCGTATATTGACTAGATGGAAATATGTGGACATCAAAACTAGTATCGTTACAAATCTTCGAGTGAATGGAGTTCCCGTACTTGAGTGAAATCTTGCATTGGTACGTGTACATAATGAAGCGTTATACATATGTAGTGTCACCATATGGAACTTTTTTTAATATTAGCTTCAGCAAAAATTTTATATGAGGGACAGATTTTGTTTTAAAGTAGCCAAAAAATTACATCGATAATGGCGACTTAGCAATTTCGTTTGTTGTCAAAAACTGGTTTATCATACAAAAATACAAATAAATAATTGCCAGTATTAATCAGAAATGGTTATTCTTTCTAAAAATCAAAACTCATAAATGAATTATGAATTATCTTCAAGGTGTCTGAAGTTGGGTGTTTTACCTCAATAGTTTTGAAAATTTTAATCAAACAATAAAAAATTGACATGAGTGGAAGAAGGTTCTTATAATTTCAACCTTATTTTGGAAAAATTTAGATTTATGATATTCTTCAGTATTAAATTCATGTAAGATCATGAATAAACAATCAAAAACGGGATTGATCCAATCACATTTTAGTTTTAACACCATATCTGAAAACAAATTTTTGTTATTGACAAATATCCAGAAAAGGTATGGTAAGTGATAGCTAAAACCGACTTAAGTCAGTGCCGATTTTCGACAGTTTTCCACTAATCTTATATCAGTTTGATGCTGGCCTTTATCTTATATCTAATTATTTTTGAAAGAACTATAACGTTATTATAACTTTGCAGCGCTCATCTCAATTTTTTGAAAATGAAAAATATTTATTGTTGAAATAATTTGTTACAAAATATATTGCATAAATAAATAAATTTATATCAGTTTTATAAACTTTGAATTCGTAAGAAAAGAATTATTTGCCATAAATGCCTATAGTGTAATAGCCGTTGGGACTATGGAAATTTGTTCTAAACAAAAGTTGTTTGAATCATTCTTGGGGTTGTTTTAAAACTATTTTTAAAGATACACCGGAAATAGACACTGACTTTGTTATTTTATATGGAACACATTATATATTTTTACATTTTTGGATTCCTTGTTCAATTTAAGCATCACTTTATCTACCGTATGTAACACTTTGAGTGAACCATTTTCAAGAAAATCAAGATTAAAAAAAAATATGGCTGTGCAAAGATCGCCATTATTCCAAATATCACAACAACACAAAAACATTTACAGACGGGCGGTTTCACACTTTTATTTTAGACATATAAGTCTATATGTTAGTTCTGATTGTCTTATCAAATTTGAAAAACTCTTTTTTTATGGGACTTGAACATGAGGAAGTTCAAACTTAAATAACTCGATTTTTTCAAATGGAACACTATAAACAAGTTCTTTATGTATCACTAAATAGAACATTTAATTATCTTCCGATTGATATCAGCTTGTACCCACTTACTGCCAACAGTTTTTTTTTTTTAAAAAAGCATTTTTTGAATAACCCAAAAAACCACATCATCATATTAGCCTTGATTGTTATTATTGATATAAATAGTAAAAAGTAATTAGTAAATATGATAAATGTTTTATGAAAATTTGAACAAAATTTTCTTCTGATATGAATTTATGCAAAATTTTTCTCAAATGAAAAACTTCCATGAGAGATTTCTGTAAAAAGAACAATATCAAAATAAGCTATCTATTTATTTTTTGAATAAAGGTTAAAATGAATTTGTGGTAATAGAAAAAAAAAACAGTTTTGAGGTAGATTCAGCTTAAAAAAGCGCAAAACTTGACGGTGTGGATGTGTGAAACCGTTCCTCTGTAAATGCTTTTGTGTTCGAGATATTTGGAATAATGGCGATCTTTGCACAGCCATATTTTTTCTTTAGATCTTGATTTTCTTAAAAATGGTTCACTCAAAGTGTTATATATGGTACATAAGGTGATGCTTAAATTAAACGAGGAATCCAAAAATGTAAAAATTTATAATGGTTATTATGCTATGAAAGAATTGCGCTGTGGTGGGACACCTGTAGAATTTAATGGCACTGAAAGTAACAAAACCGAATATTCCAAAATGTGCATCTTATTTTGGTTTCTTACAAAAAGTCAGAAATTTTCATTTATATTAGAGTCACACATTAAATATCACACTAAAAACTGTTATTTATACCTTACTAAAAATAATTATTTTCTTAACACTGAAAACAATACGAATATTAAGAACTGAGTAAAATGTAACTGTATTCATTTGAACATTTTGTAAAATTTCCTTTGAAAAAGTTTGTAAAAACGCAAATTCATCGATATTTAAATCATTAGTGTTTCATGTAACTGCAATGTTCTGTTTAACTCTTTGAATAAATTTGAATTCTGCACTTCTGCATTCAAATGTAAAACGTTGAAAATTCAGTTTGCTGAGGTAAAAAGGAGATCCGGAACTTGATTATAGCCACAGTGAACTTTCGTAAAATAGTGTGAGAGGATCAAGTTAGTGCTGGCTCACAGCACGAATTAATAACTCCAGTGTCAACCCAAAAAGGACGAACAGAGCCTAAATGTCAGCCGACCACTAGTACAAAAGCCGAGGTGGTCCTACAAGCCTTGATGATCCCCACATATAATGTTAATACTTCATCTACACCTGTTCAGACTAGCCCTTATCACACTTAATTATTACCAACATCTGCACTACATGGAAGCCTCTTTTGTCATTGGTGTTGTATTGGTGAGATTGTCATTGTACACTAGACTAACCAACAAGGGTCATACATAAAACTTACGGCCAACGGAAGCGGAGAAGGATACATGACAGTCATTTATCTTCGATACTTCACCGTTCTAACGACCTGTCGAAATTTCGCCGAATTTTCGATCTAATCTTAGAAATGCATGCCACTTCAATGCATCGCTGAAGAATTGATCGGGTTTATCTTGTATTGTAGCTTGGTTTAATATTTTCTTTATAGAAAAGAAAAAAGGAGAAGGTGGAGCATGAAGGATTGAAAAGATGAGCATTTCTGCAGTTGTTGCCAGTTGTTTGAATCTCATCAAAAAAGGATTCATATTCGAACTATTTCTTTATTAAGAAGAAATTGTTCTGCATATTATATTTAAGTAAGTATATTGATTTTTTTTGAAAATACATCAAATCGACAAATGAATTATATTTTTTCTTTCAATTTCGAAAAAAAAATTGGTTTGCACGATTCAGTGCGTGCTTGGTGTTCTTCACCCATTAGAATCCTCCATAAATTATTAAGCAAAGCTAGTCGTCACCATCGACTTGCGAACGTGCCAAATTCCCCAGACGAAATTTCATCACCCATCTTTGACAGGTGTGAGCCGCATCTCAGTCGCATACATCACAAATGTGTTTTGTTGAGGCGTTCGCCTTGTGAAATATTCACCACTAAACTTCGTATCTGATCCTCGTCTACCAGAGAGTTAACTCCGAAAAAGGAAAAGAAAAAAATAAATTAACGTAAAATGAGAACAAGATGAAATATTAATTTGGTCGGCTTTTGAACAAATGCGATTTTTCCAATTTGTGAGAATACACGAAAAACAGGGTAATAGCTTGCGACGTCTTTAAGATGTTCAAAGATTCAAGAGTTTATACGGAATGGAAAATGGGCGCAAGAAACTCGAATCCAGTTGTTTTTTTCTCAGGAACTACTTCCAATTTCCTGCGACGTTTTCAACGACAAATCCCTACGAAGCGTATGAACGAAAACGAGCAGGTAACTGTAATAATACCCATAATATCGAACGTAACAGGTTTTCAAAAAGAATTCGGTAAGTGGCATTAGAAACATCTGTTACGGTAGGAAGAAAATGTACGAATAGTTACTCCATTATCATATTGACTGCTGCTAAACTTTGCTCCATTGTGTCTCATATTAAAAGTTTTTATTCGAATAACTTAAGGAGATTTTACAGAAATATTTAGATTCGTCCATTTAACTTTCGTTAGAGTTACGTTTTGCTTCAGTCGTTCTTAATGGTAGGGTGCATAAATACTTTTGAAATTTATGAAATTGAACGAGTTTCAGCAGCGCTACGTGCAACTTACTGAATTCAAACAAATTTTTATATATGTATATTTTTAGAAATGATAGAAAAACATATCAAATAATATAAACTAACCAATTTCCAGAAAGTTACTCTTTGAAATACAATTCAAAGCTAGTAGATGTTGTTTTCTTAATTCTTGGGAAATACTAAAGAGTTAATTTCAGACAAGTGCTATTCTGTTCACCTTTGACTATTATGCATACAATGCAATTATAACATTAGGATCATCACCACAATAAAAGTAAGTGTTTACTAAAGTTTTAACTACATTTAGAACTACACAAATGTAAATACATTCTTTGGGTTATTATGCTGTTATTACTACTGTTAAAAAAAAACTAAAAGTTCGTTTAATTTAAATTGTGTAGTTTTTCCAATGTCTAAATAACAGGAAACACTGAATAACAACTGAAACAAGCTTTCGAATATATTATTAAATGAAAAGTAAGTTGAAAATTAATAAAAGTGTTGTATTTATTTTTGATCTTTGAACTGAATTAATGTGCGTTTGAAGCGCTGTTGTTCTTTATTGCAAATGCCATTGATAATTGAGTAAATTCATATCAACTTCCGTTTCACATTTATTCTGCCTGTAACTCACTCATAATGATTATGAAATTAATCAACTGAGTATTTTAATCCAACAGTAATGTAATATCTGCCAATAAAAATCACGATACATGCTAATAGCAATTATTGCCTCTTAACAAACCTGTTGCCTAAAATTGCCAATGCAGAATATTACAATAACAATCAAACTACTGAAACAATTGATAACATTTGAAGTTCTCGTTAATTTAATGCTAGTATATTTCGATCTTTATTAACAAATATGTATTTCAAGTAGTGGCCGTGGAAATAGTTCGAAATACAAATTAGTTGGATGCATAATTTAAAATCACGCCCTTTCTCACATTTAGGAAGTTTCTCTATATCAAAGCCTCTAAACATAACTGACTCATTCTTATGTAAATAAGTGAAACCCTACATTTACGAGCATGTAGCGATATCAAAGTGTCACGAACTTACGCTTCTATTTGTTGGGAGCTACCTTTGAAAACTGGCTTAACAATTAAGGAAATTAAAGGAGCTCTAAAATGAAAAGACACCCTATATGTAATACATTTATTGAGTTAGTTAATGTCGTCAAGCCTATAACAAGTTTTCTAGTTAAAATTGGCATCTAATAATGCCAATAAATCTGCAATATTGGCGCGTCACTATTGCAAGCGAGTATCAGGGTGGATACATTTGCATTTTAAGTGTTTTCTGCACATATTGGAGCTGCATTGAACTCCTGTTGCAGCAGACAAATCCGGGTAGGTTTTATAAGGGTAATATCCCTAGAATTGCGCGCGATTACCCAACTCCCAAACAACCACTATCCAAACGATCTCAACAACGCCGCAATAATAAGTTTACGTGAGTAAAGAAACGACCTACAGACAATGTCACAGTGTATTGAACCAGCTTTTTAAATTGGTAGGTAATAGAGATTTTATAAGAAAAGTTATGAGGCGTTCCGGATGTATTATACGTTTTAAGTACACGGAAAATCTTTAACACACGAAAATAAAGCTTACAGGAAATCAATAAAACACTAAATAATTAAGACTACAAAAAAAATTTTTTACGCAAAAAAAATTACTAAAATGATGCAAAATCGATCCAAATCCACTTCTTCATTTATTTTTTATTTAATTTTACAAAAAGCGTTTTTGTAAGACAAAAATCTTCCCAAAATACTCTTCTGTTTTACATCCATTTACGAAAAAGGTCAAGCTTCTAAATAAAATCTTCCAAGGGTTTTTTTGTGAATTCCCAGCAACAGTGAACTGAATTCAAATGTAGTTTTTGGAAAAAATATTTTCTCTTAAGCTTTTTTGTAATTATTCATTTTTTTGTTAATACCAACTTTATCTTAAGTTTGTAATATAATGCATGTCTAATTAATTTATTTAATTCACCTACTTAATTTGTAAACTAGCAAAAATGAGTGAATGGAGACTGTACAGGACACTAAAACCAAACTTTTAATGACAATTACGTCTGGCCGAGTTTGTTGGTATTTAATTGTAGTAAAACAAACTGGTCCAGACACAAAGAAGAATTGTTTTGACAACTGAAATATTTCACAATTCTCCATAATTTTACCATTTATTTTATTATAGAACTTATATGATAAAAGCAATTTTTGTTATCTTGAAAAGAAGCCTTTTCCATATTCTTATTACAATATACTGTTAACTTACAGGTATTCAGTATAGGATGAAAAATATAGAAAGAATATATTCAAATTTTATTGAGTTGTCTAAAGTTAAAAATAGATGAAATACTCTTATAGATAAAAATCTCTCTATCAATACAAGAAGTAATTTTTAATTTCAGATCCAGTAAAGCTTTATTAAGTTGATTAATTTTCTTTTAATTTTCTTTCTAAGAAACAACAAATTTTAGAGGAGTTTGAACAATAATGTAATGAGAGAAAATAATCATTATACACCTGCTTGTATACTCAGAGTGAATTATGACTCATAAACAATTTTAATCGCCATAAAGTTAAGGATTAATTGTCAGACTTAATGTAATTTGTTTAGAGGTTGTATGCAGATACGAAGGGTTATTACAGCGGACTTAATTCAACACTTGTAAATTAATATAATTTAGTTTATAATATTTTTAGTTATATGAAATTTGATTAATGCAAGTTTAAATTCGCCCTTTCGGAGTCTCCAAACTAAATTTCACAATTTTCTAAAAGTGCTTAAAACACAGAGAAGCAAGTTCTATGAGATTAAACTAAAATATTTAGAATTAAATCGCCTTGAAGCGAAAAACGTTATTTTTAATAGCTATATTAGTGCTGCTGCAACTCACGGTTTGTTTACATTATTTGCATTGGAATTAATTAAATTAGTCCGTGAAACTAATTAGCAATTAGAAAAGTCGAGCCTCGGGTGTGAAATATAATAATTTGTGCTTGATGTATTCTAAATTAGCAATTTTAATTAACTGTCATTCTGAATTTCACGAACATTCGTCGAGTTAGTCAATGAAGCTGACTCATTACAGTAAATTCATCTTGCTATGGAAAATGAAAAGCTTTACTGAAATGTAAAAAAATACTGTTGCGGTTTATTGCTTGAGAATACACATGTTAATTACAATAACAAAATATTTTTGAAGAGCAGAGACTAAAACAAGTGTGTAAAAGCTATTGTATAAATAATCTACAAAAGCTTCTTGGAGCTTTCAACTCAATATCCGCGTCAAAACTGTCGGCCATATAACAATGATGGCGTCTCTTCTCTTATAAGACATATTTATAGACGGCACACCTCATAAAGAGCTGCGATCGAAGCAGTTTACTCTTATTTTACGGTAAACCTATTAAATATACATTTATATCCATTTAGCGTCATAAAGCTGCCGCACTCGGACCATAAATATTGCATTACATAGCATTTGCTCTGTCCGATATTCGGCCAACTAACACCTAAACAATATTGCCGCGAAAATTCGGCGCTGAAAACGCTATTAATTCATTAGAAACTTGCAAAACTTATCTCACTTATTGTTCGGTGACAATTTATAGCCAACTCGTTAACTGTATTACACACTCATTACCGCAAACGCGCCGTAAACGAGAAAATCAAAGGGAGCAGAAGTTGTATTTGCGTCATGTTGATTTTTTTCTCTTTCGCTTTAATTAAAACTGGAGTGGATGCGTTTTATGTTAAATGCAATGCCATTCACTTGAGATATCTAGTTCAGAGTTTTTTTTTAAGAATAACATGATCTAGATAACCTCTCGTTATTCATCAAAAGCAGTGAGTGTTTTAGGTACCCAAACTACATCTTTTGTGGATAATATTTACAGGTATGCCTTTTAGTTTGGAAAAGGTTATTTAGTTGAGTCAATTATTATTTAGAAAAACGTGACCTGAACACAACAACTAAATGCAATACTTTGAGAAGCTATGGGACCATTTCGGACAATGACGTCACCAGGCCCTCCGAGACCAAACCCTACCTTCACTCAATTGTTTTCTTATTTCTTATAAATTGTTTCGTTCCTAAGATGGTCCCACGAGATCCAACTCTCATGTCAAATGATGTCTTTAATTTAATGCGCGGTATCTTTGAGCCACTGCATTGCTTATCTTTATCAAAAACTTTTTTTGTTTCTCTAGAAATTTGTCACCGTAGTTCAGTAGATAAAAGCACTTCAAAAGCCCATTTTTTCCCTTTTAGAAAAGAATAAGCGTTGCGTAAATTGTGTCGTAATAACTTGAAACATCAATATTAAGGTTGGGCTACCTCCAAACTACAATATAAACTTGACGATATTACGCTCTTTCCTACTACTGAAGTTGGAAAACGAGAGAGGCCCTTCAAGCGCTTGGCTGACAAGTGTACTCAAACGAAGTTGCGTAACAAGTATTGCTATACACACGCTCTTTGTCCATTATTACGAGGTCAATGCATGGAATCTTATTTAACTTACTTTTTTTGTGGAAGATTCAATTTCATGATTGTCTGAAGAGTTAAAAGGCGGAAAACGTAAACAGGGGAAATTAATATGTTATGAAAACCAAACTACAATCAGCAACTATGTTTTCGTAATGTACAGAGTGTTCCGATGACTGATCAAATTTCACTTATTTGATAGTTGCAATGATAATCGGCTGGAAAATTATTTGAATTTTTTTTAAATCGTTGTCAATTTGAACTTCTTGTCTAATCAGAGTCCTACACTTTGAATTATTTTTTAATACTCATGAAAATTTTACCATTTCTAATTAGAATTATATTATGAAGAACAAACAAACATTTTCAATTTCTTATATCCTATTTAAACGGCTAAAAGTTATATCATTTCTGTTCATTACTATTATTTTTATTAATATATCTCTTGAGACAAAATTCAAGTTTATTTCTCAAATTTTTTAAATGAAATTTGAAACTAAAAGTATTTTTTTGCGAATTTGTATTTTTTTTAACGTATACTGAAAAAAGGTAATAATCCATGTTCAAATATTTATATTATGAATATACAATACAAGTATTAGATTTCAACATAAATGGAGTTTAACTCAAAATTTTAGTAAAATATTAGGTATCATAAACTCAATTTAAAATTTGAATATACAGTGAATAAGAAATATAATTTTTTTTATATGTATCTAAGAGAAAAGAAATATTTTCAAGACTTCATGCAACGCAAATTTTGAATAAACAACCGTGCAAATAATTGTTTTAATAAACATTTTGGATCCGTAGTTTTTTATGAAAGCAACCTTTCTTCTATTGTGTTTTCTTAAAAAGTGATTGTAAATTGAGCTCATTCATAATGAAATATAATGTCATAATCGAAAAATTCGGTAATTAAGTATTATTTTGTTTATAGACAAAAATAAAAAAAAATAATGCACTTCAAGTATGAATAAATGGGTGGAAATATTATTATAACTTTATTTATCTATGGTAATCCATTTGATGTTTTTTGCTCAATGTCGAAAAAATCTCTACATTTTATCAAAATAAACAAAGCTGTAAATTACATGTTTTAAAATAATTTGAGTAAAACAGTCCCAGCAATTTTACATAGAACAATAACATAGAATACAATTCAATGTCCAGTATTTCACATACAAAAGCTGATGGTAATTGTCATACAATTACGCTCCGATTACATTCAATTTTTAATTTAGAAAATGTATTCGGTTATATTTTTCATCGAAATTGAGTCGTTGCAAATGTTTTTCATATTATCTTCCATGGAGCGTAAAACTGAAACAGTTTTTACCTGCGATTAACGTCCATCATCTCTGTTTATCGAACGCACATAATGGCGGATGCGCCGGGTTATAATTTACATATTTAGTAATCAGTCGGATTTACGACACAAATTAACAATCCAATTCCTCGATACAGGCTTAGATAAGTTGTGTTGATGGAGAGTTATCGCTTCCAATAACACGAATCCTTTAGACAAACTAATGAACACGAGCTCTCCGTAATGGCGTTTTTAAACCGAATCGATATGCAAAAGAAAGAGATGACAGACATTTTGTGCGTCGGAAAATTGAAAGAGAGGGGGAGAAAAACTCATAACAATACGGGCGTAGGTAATAAGGTTGCATCTAATGACCCACATTACAGTAGACCAAAGTGGAAAAGGGCACTACGAAATGGGTACTTGACTGTTTATGCTACGGTGGCCCACTATATTATTATTACGTTATACAAATTGATTAACTGTTATTTAAATCGCGAACAACGCTAACAGGTGTTAATTAGTTTATGCACTTTGCAGCTGCTAAGCTTTCACTGGGTAATACGAATTAACGCAAAAATCAAATATCTAACAATCAACAATGATTTTTATATTACTTTTTTTATTGTTATTTCATAATATGCAATGTTTTCCGTCAACATAATTTAATATGTACACATTTTCAACAACTTGTTTTTAATATATTCATGCATTTTAAAATATTTATTAAAGCTCTACGGATAATTTTATGGTACAATTGACAATATTTTATTATTGTGCGGGAATTAAAGACGTGTATAACAATGTGGACGATTCGTTTAGCATTTTTTATGCACTAATAAATTAATTTAAATTGTACATCATTTATTTTCACAAAATGAATGAATATTTTGATATGTCCTGTGAATAATAAAAGATAAATAATGCATTTTATTTATTTAAGATACTGATTAATTGTATGAACAATAGATTATTTCAATTAATTGTATAGTGATATATATGCCTTCTAGTAAAAGAACACTAGCCGGTATTTATAATGAAAATACAGTCATTTTGTCAACAACATTAAACCAAAATATTTCACAAACAAGAAAAGTAAACAACAAGAGTGCGGAAAATCATTTTTTAATCTTCATCACATACACATTAACGCACTTCCATAACTCGCATGATATTTCTAGCAAATATTTGTTTATAATTTAAGTAAAAAACTGTTTTTATTCTAAAGTGAGTCCTGAATCACAATTAATGTTTGAGTAAAAATAAATGAATAAATAAACAGACAGAAGCAAAATAAGTTTTAGCATAGACTTAATTGAACACTGTTTTATTTGAAATTTTGAAAACTTCACCTAACCGCATATGCGACAAGCGCATGTAAAGCTTTCCACAAAACAATTCATTTGTAAACTTCAAACGTTACCGTCGCACCATAAACTTTCAATTAAAGTACGCTTCTGGAATAGAAAACTATTGATGCGGGTTATTTCCTTCCAGACAGGTAAACGACAATTAAACTGGATTTTTACGCCTTTAGCAACCGGAAACCTCAAACTATTTAATCAAACGAATAAAGCAAAATAGAAAAGCAGGTGGGGTGTCCAAGAGGGAACATTGCCAACTGTTAATTCGGTAAAAGCTTTCCTATGGCGGTTAAATGCGACTGCGGAATAGCGTTTGCGTTAGAAAAACGACACACTTCATTCACCCTAACCTCTCTAAACAGGACACAAAAAAGTCCTTAGACAAACGAGATATCTCGGTATGTTCAGAAAACGTTCAGACAGTTTTACAGGATAAGTGGCTGGCATAACTGGAAACATATACGAAATGGGACGTGTCTTGTCTTATTGCTATGGTAAATACGCTTTCTGTGATCATATCAGCGGAGTGCGTCTCTGTTCAATGAAACGAATAATTTAATATGAGCTCCGATATCTCGGTATAAAGCGCAGTGTATTTTCTTCACCAATACTTGAAAAACTTTTCTTCGACAAATGTTAGATCATTCGGAAACTTGTTTAGCTCATGCAAATAATGATCATTGCGCCTACAATCAAATGTATAAAAGACCGAGAAATGCAGAATAAAATTCGCACGATCAAGTTTTGAACAAATCGTTTTCCAATTTCACAGAAGAGATACAAGAAAATTAAACTTTTGTACAATACAAAAACTTACAATCATGAAAAGTTAATCAATTCACATCTTGATACACTGTGCATTGCAGATAAAAGTGCTTAAAGAACAAGTGAAAACATCGTAAATAATAACTTCTAAACAGTCAAAATTGAAATAAAAAAAAAAAAATTGAGTAACAAAAAAAACCATAATCAGTTTCTGATTTTTTAACTGGATGTGTGTTTAGCTACAAGTTGACACTAAATTATCACTGGAAACGTGTACCTACCTAGAATTGTTATGAAATATTAGTTCGGGAAAATTCTTCAAAGAAAAAAAATAAAAGAACTAAAATTTTCCACAATTCCTACATTTGATGAACTTTTACAATATATTTTTATTAGTATTAATTTGTGTTTATTGTGCACATCAGAGAAAAATGCAATTAATTGAAAATGTTTTTTTTCTTTTTATTAATACAGTTTCAAACTAACTAAGTAACATAAAGCTAGAACTGAAATTGCAAAGCAGTAAAAATAGTTAGAATTCAATGAAATTTAAACTAGGTTTTTGTCACGATCATCCTGTACCGGCACGAGTTAATTCTCGTTGAGCTGTTACGTAAATAAATGTAAACTCTTACATTACGTTGATTGGTAGGCTGCACTTTAATTAACGTTATAAAATTTAAATTACACCAATTTCCATTACACACAAGACTTGTCTGATAAACACGTAATTGACAATTCGGTAAATGTAATGATCCAGTGATGTAGATACAAAAAAGTTCCTTTTTCGCTTACTAAAATGTTCCCAAAACAAAGGCAAACATTTCAACTGTTTAAATCCATTAGAACATTAGCACGCCATTCGTGCACCAAATACATGAATTTATAACAAACTTTTCAATTATGAACAGTAATCCGCAAGGGAGATCCACGAATAAAATTCTACATAGTGTTTGTCTCAAAAACTGGAAAAACTCATGCTGGGAGAGTAAAAATGAATTAATTCCGCCGCACCCTACAGATCTTTTGGGAGGAAAAGAGGAGCAAACAGTGTTGCCAAATCCTGCGCTTAAGTGAATTGCGGGAAATCTGATCGCGGAATCCGGAATTTCTCTCAAATCGTAGATTTTAAATCGGCCGAATCAAATATAGCAGATGTTTATTTTGTATTGTGGCCAGTTCAGGGGGAGCGGAAGTAAACGATTGGGGTTTTTTTTGGAGAAAATGCTTCCGATTTCAACACTCTAGAGGCGTTTAAATGGCAAGTTTTAATTGAGT
The DNA here is from genome assembly GCA_030157265.1 of Latheticus oryzae. Taxonomy (NCBI): domain Eukaryota; kingdom Metazoa; phylum Arthropoda; class Insecta; order Coleoptera; family Tenebrionidae; genus Latheticus; species Latheticus oryzae. The sequence goes on from CM058049.1 coordinate 8,549,422, forward strand.
GATGGAACAAACAATCAAATGTTACGAAACATTGTGATTTCGTTTAATTAAAAATAAACAACTACTAGGTTATTGAAAATGTAATAAAAATTTCGATTGGAATTTCACACCGCGACTTTATTACAAACGTACCAGCATTTTGTAAAACAGAGGGTATTTAATTATGTATTCATGTTCGCCCCTATAAAAGATACATTTTAATTGAATTTCAAAAATCGGAATCGCATCATTTTATGACAATAGATTTTCTTGATGAAAAAGTCAATATTACTGGGGGGTAAAAATATAATTTAGGACTAGGTGAACGATGACATGTGTGTTCATATTTGCTATCAGTCGTTATCATAATCAACAAACAAAGACCCGTGCCATAAGCATCTGCTCGTAAGCAAACGATATCTTCATAGCTCTATTATTAACAAAATCGGTAAAAATGAATAATAATAATAAAACATCGATAACGCAAGTAAATTGTTTGTTTTGTTAAGCCGCTCAGTATGAAAACCAACCCTTTATTAAATTAGACATGGAGCGTGCCATATCGGAAAAATAAAGTCACGCGATAATTCAATGATCAAAATTTAATTAACGCGCTCAAAACACGTTTAGGGTTAATTAACCGTTCCCTTTCGAAGCACGTGACTCAAACTCTATTTTGCGAAAAGTGTAAAGTTTGAAATTTTACCAAGGAGCGATCGTTTCTAAAGCGTGGATGCAATTATCAAATGGATTCTATGGAAGTTTGGTAAACCGAAATTTCCGATAATTTGGTCGAAGCACTCGAGCAAATGAGTTTTCTCAAGTAAACTCTAACCACTGTCACTCAACAACATCAGCACTGGACTTACCGAAGACTTCTTCTTCTTCACTTGGTGTGTCGAATCGAAACTCGTAGAGGATGTCCGATGGCAGTCCGTTGTTGAGGCTTCAGCAGACGCACGACCAACTGAGATGGTAGAGAGAGCCGGCGCCCGCCACACCCCAGTCGACGGCACGGCGCCGGCGCCACCCCCACTTTTCACCCCCGTACTCGCAAAACTCTAAAATGCAGGTGTACTTCTCCAATTCGCTCCGACCTCCGTCATTAATCCGGAGAGCAAAAGCCACCCCATCGACACTTTCATTGACAAATGTAGTCCCAATTAGCAGGTTAAAGGTTACCAATATAATGGTACCTTACCCATAACTTCACGATCAAGCTCATAAAGCTAAGAAATTTATTTTTATTACTATCCGCTTTTAGTCGCAAGGATTCTTGCCTTTTCATCGCTAAGAAAACTATACCAAAGGTGAGTTAATCGCTACTAATACCGTGGGCTTTATTATGCCTAATTGGACTCTCGATATTATTTAACAGCTCCCTAAAGCAAAGCGTCTCTACACAACTATATGTAGACCCGAAACTGAGCAACTTCTAACGAACAACCCGTTCATTATACCCGCTCGTGTCTCATTATTGAGCCAAATTTTAAAACGAAAACTACTGAAACTACAACGGCAAACAGCAACCCCAACGGCGTCTTGCTTCGATTTAATCAAACTCGGAGACTGAGTTGTAATGTATGATATCGAAATAGAGGTTCACAAAATTAATTTCAGAATATATTATACAACTGCGAAACTTCTATTTGAATGTACCCATTAAAGCAAAATTTTTCAAAAAGGCCATACCTATTTGCATCTAGGTGAAAAATAATCCTCATGTGAAATATCTTATCAATTTCTAAGCAAAAAGAAACATTGAAAATTGTATTTTTGATGAAGATTTTAAATGAAAGATAAAATAACTAAACGATTGTTTGAATTTGGACCTTTTGTACAGAAATAACATATTTTCAATTTGCACCTCAAGCAAAGTTTAATAAAATAATATTTTTAAAACAATCTATTTTTTTCATTTTTTATTGGAATAACTAATCAATTTTCCATTAAATTTTAAATTTGTTTTTATATAACTCTGGCAAAAATTAGAAATGAACAGTAAATATCCCAACCCACTTTTTATATAAACATGTTGTAGGGTGAAATAGATTGTCTTTTGTTTAAGACTGCAATATGTTGTCATGAAATTTAAGCTTATTTCAACCGCAATAAACAATCTATATTCATTAGGAGGTAATTTTACATGGCGTAGGTATACCTTCCCAGCCGTTGCATCGTCCGTACCTACCATAATTTCGGGATTACAAGATAGGAATTCGTAGAGAAGCCAAAGTGTGGGCTCAAGAAGCTTGTCAACATCTGTACACCACCAACAAATAATTCATTATTAATTCCGCTAAAATACCGTTGAAGCGGACCGCGGATTAGGGTCGCGAGCATATTCTACTGACTAATAATATATCGCTTCATCACATTTCCGGCACGGATCATATCCTTGATGAGGAAGATACAGCCAGAAGCTCTTGTAATTTTAAAGTGAGATTATTAAAGCAAAAGCGGCGTACTCTTAACAAACAAACAAAAAAGCCAACAAGCTAAGTTGACGCGATTCGAATTAAAACAGTACACCTTAATTCTGTCTCTTAACTATACGGATTCATTTGACATGCTGTTTTTGTTAAAATAATTACCAGCTTAGAGTGTTTAATTAAGAAGGCCGACTCGGTAAAGACAGATTTGATAAGTCGATGCCACAAGTTAAATGGAGTAAAGATATTGTGAAAATAAATGTAACATGAAACAACTTAAGTCTAAGTCGTAATGGGAAAGAAAATTGTGTAAGGCTAAAGCTTCTTGTCGTTTTGCCAGATGACGGGTTGAATCTACTGCGAGATGTTTTTCAATCGAGATCAGAAGAAGGAAGTTATTTTATGCACTTCGTGGTTAAATAATTTTGGGGTTTGCTATTTGTTAAAGCTTTCTCAAACAGTAATTCCTTTTTTCTTCAAACTCGAAGGTTAAACTTTACATTTTAACATGTAAAATTGCAGTATGCAAAAAGCTTTTGCGACTCTATTAATTCCAACAAAATAGCAGAAAGTTTCTTTTTATTTTATAAATAGTAGACAACAGATGCCCTAACTTGCATGTAACAAGGTTGACATTATAAATTCATAAAGTGGATTTTGTTTAGAATTTGCATGTTAGAGAAGAACAGCTTTGTACTTGTTCTAAGGTTCAATCTCGTCCATGACAAGTACTTTTAGTGAGACGATGGCAGGTGGTTTGATTACGTATTCGTCAAACAAACCACATCTTTAACGCCTTGTCTTTTACAAGAATATCGTCGGCTCATTTTCATTAACTTGCCCATTCGCAACTTTAATTACTTTAGGAAAATAATTTAAAAATCTTCTGGGACTAGAAACTCTTTCTTTCATAAAAAAATATACATCTGATATTAAATAGAGTTTTGATTTCAAATTACTCTTCAAGTATCATTCGCATAGGAAACGTTTAACAAAAACCAGAAATGCAAACTTAATATCCCTTGAATCTTTGACAAAATAGTTGGTTTAAAGTCGCAGTTGGAAGCAAACAAATTATATATCCGATTCAAAAATGAAGCTAGTTCTTAGATATCAGATCAGACTGAATTAAATTTTCCATTTCCTCAATCTAAATAGTTCAAAGAACAAAAAAGGAAAAGCATATTTTCGGGAATATTTTGGAGTAGCTCAAGATCAAATGATTTTATTTATAAGCGTTATTATGGAGTGAATTGCCTTGTCGTTTCCAATTCATTCCTTGTCCAAAGTCCTTGAAGGGTTGTAAAACGTAGACGTCTACTTTATATTTTAAAGTAATCCAAAAATTAATTAAAATGCGTAAAGTTTTTAATTTTAAATCATCTTGTATAAAAAGAAAATTGACCAAAGTCTCCGATTAGGTAACGCCGGCGTATACATAAATAAATTCTCGGTTGGAAGTATGTAAATGACTCAAGTTCTTCGATACATAATCAGTTCTTGTCAAGACGATGGCCACGCCTGGTTGCACATTAATGTATTGACAGCGATGTCAAAAACATTCTTACTCAACACGGCCTGTTCAAATTAAAACAAGACGAGCGATTATTCTATAATTATTCGACAACAGAGGCAAATATCGCCCTTGAATTGATTACCTAAGTCTGCTGCAGATTTTACACAAAGTTTAAAATTTATACGCCCTTAAAGTTATGTATGTAAATACAGCTCTTGAAATGTATGAAATTACATTCACTTTTTAATGTAAAATTAATTGCAAAGAAAATGTGAGAAGGGTTAGGTTACCAAAAGAAAGAATCTTTTATGGAGTTTTCATCAAGGTAAAAAGACAACGCAGAAATTAACGTTGTTGAAATTCTTGAGTTAGTAAATATCGTTTAAAAGATTAGCTGCATTTGATTCTAATCTAATATTTGTTATTTTCGTAGAATTGTGGTGTAGCTCGCAGATTGTGTTTATTGAGAAGTAAGAAAGAAACAATTATATTTTCACAGAAAGGATCTCCGAAACAATAGTTAGATTGTTATAGCTATCGGCAATAGCATTCCCACTGTTCGCCAATAGGTCATAAGCTTCGCTAGTGTTCCCCAACAATATTGATTGTTCCTTCTTCATCAAGTGTCTGTCTCAATTAGAAACAGACCCTTTCTCAACTATATCAATAATGAGAGTACCAAGGCCGATTCCACCGTTCCCAATAATACTTGATACAAACTCAATTAAGTAAAAAAATAATCGAGTCTATCTATCGAAACTGCAGCAATGAAAACATCATCGTCGTTCATTATTGTGTTTTTCAGCAACATGTTCGACGACATGTTTACACAAGAACCCGTCAACATTAATTGCACGCTTTTGAAAATAGATGCGTGGTAGAATGTGGGCTGTGTATCAGTGATAAGTTTCGATAGCGACATCTGTCTGATCGCTGATAACCGGAGCCCTAACTGATAAAAGACAGTGGGAGAACCCAGGTGGCTATCTGTCCCTTCCGCAAGCTTCTGTCTCGGAAATAATGACATTTAGAACGCTGTTGCCTGAAAATAACCGAGTTTTAGACAAAGCTTTATTGTATTAACCTCTTTACGAGACGTTTTATGCTCAAAAAGATTTCCATTGTGCATTAACGAAACCTTTTTATATTCTAACAATGACACTAATTGACAATGCGAGCGCCTTTGCATGTGGAAGTTTTTTACATTTACTTGCAACTTAGTTATTTTCATTAACAAGAAGTATTTCTATTACTTTGTCGTATTCATGAAACGATATGATGATAATGAAATATATAAAAACAAATTAGAAACTCTTTCTTTCTGAAAAAAAAATCTATTCAATTTATTGAATCAAATTTTAGAGGAAACTAAAATGAAATATGAAATACAATTAAAACTTGAAATATTAATTGACATGATACAGTTTTTTTTATTTTCAGTTTTGCAATCCTGTCAGTTAATTTCATATTTTTTCAAATTACCCAAAAAATATATAAACATCAAAATAGAATCAGTAAAAAATCGAGAAACGTTGATGATGCAAACAAATCAATAGTATATTATACTATCAGCTTGTTGAGTAAATATTAGACAGTTAACAACCGAACAGTGTATAATGATCTTTGCACAATCGTATTTATCTAACAAAAAAATTGAATTATTCCTAATTTAATTATTATTCGCATAACTAATAGAAATAAATGATATTTCTTCAATTAATACTTTCTAACCAGATGCTCTACTAAAACCACCGAACTTTTTGAAGACATATTTATACTTCAGTTTTCATTTTTTTTTCAGTTCTTAAATACAATCATTATTTCCAGAATTTTTTAATTTCAATAATCGTACCATGGATTAGATATAGTTATTAATGTCAGTAGGCCAAAATGTGGAGAATAACAGACAAGGCTGAATTTATTATCAATTGAGTAGGTTATTTGTATATAGGCCGTGTGTCATTTAAAATGTTTTGTAATTCTATTCACAAACTCTTTTTTTAGCTTTGAAAGACAAGAATATTGTTTTTGTGAAAAAAATACGGTGGCCAGTTGTCATGAAAAAATTTATAATAAATGATGTTAGGTATATGCTCTATAACGGCCGTTAAGCAACGTCGTCCCTTTTAAGTGACTTTCCAATTGTCAAATGAGTTCTTTTAAGTTAAGATAAGAGGTTAGGATTAAGAAATAGATATTTACGTAACAAGCTTGGAAAGTAAAGGATATCGTGCGAGTGAGAGTTTATCGAACGTGGCGCAGGCCAAGTGGGAAAAACAAACAAGCACAGATAGATACTTTCCAGCGAGTTATGTACACTATTTTTTACAAGACCCCAAACTATTTTAGAAATTCGTAAAGAAAGATTCAACTTTTTGACAAACGTCTAAATATTAACGTCAGTTTTGTCATAAAGTCATTCACGAGAAAACTTTACATTAAAATTAGAAAAACTCATTCAAGAATGTTTAATAGCCATAAAGGCTTGAAATTAGTACTTACTGGTGTTTGTTATTCTCTTTGCATTTTCGAAATTATTGAGAATTCAATCGTGTGCGATGTCATCTGACAACCATATCATACTAGTGCATGTATTTCATATATCGTAACAGTTTTGATATTGCTAATTTTCTGAGGTAGGCTGGTCTTATGTTACTTACAACTTTCGGTAGAAGTCGTGTAAAAAATAAATTATTTTTTGCAAAATCATTGGGAAATGTGCATTTGTGCTCAACACATTCTGTAGATTGGACTTATTAACACTGTAGTCTTCATAAGCAATAATAGTGCTGTCCGAGTTATAACCGCATTAGTACAATAATAAAGTAAGTTGCAGATACTTGTTATTTAATGCTCAAATTTTGAGACTGTACACATAAATTTTTTTCAGAGAATGTACTTTTCGAGAACTTTTTTGAAGAAACAGTTTTCAATACTGAGTTAATATCAGTATAATCGTTCAAGGAAACGTCAAAATCATACATCTAATAGTAGAGTAGTCCAAAACCCGGACCCGCAGAATATTTAAAACGGTTGCTGGAAAACAAACCGATGTTACTGATGACTTATTGACATTTGAGGTTATTGTTTATTTATTCAGAAATTTTGTCTTGGCCCTAAACAGTCAGCTTCAGCAGTCAAGGTTTTGTCTTAAATCTCGCTCTTAGTTCGGAATTATGCAGGTTCGGGTTTTGGACTACTCTATAGAAGGGTCCAAGGAAACGTCAAAATCATAAATTCAATATGGTTGCTGGAAGAAAACATTATTTCATAACTTCAAATTCTGGACTGTTTGGGTCCAAGACTTCGGAATTTTACCCAAGAACGTAATTTAAGACAAAACATTGACTAAAAGAGTTGAATACTGAGAGCCAAGAAAAAAGTTGTAAATAAATTAATAATAACCTCAAATTTGACATTAGTATGTTTTCTTCCAGCAAACATTTTGAGTATTGTGCAGGTCCTGGTTTTGTGCTACTCTATTACCGGACTGTCAAAATTTTTAAACGTTTAGGTTATGGTTCTCTTGGGTTTTTAACTGCACAGTGTTGAAAAATACATACATTGTAACTGAATGATATTATTTTCACTCGATCTTCGGTATCATAATTGTTGAACTTAAAATTTCAGTCGAGACCTGAACTATACCTGAATGTCAACCAGAACCATTGATTAGGGTTTTGTTACTTAGTCAACCTGTCAAAAAGACGATGGCACAATCATCTGCAACGTACTTTAAGTAAAAGAGACATTATATACTCACTAGATTTTGTTTTATAAATTAAAGGCAATAAGTAATTCTTCTCTAGACCACAATTAATGCCTTTTTGATAATTGGCATTTTTATTGATTAAAAAATAAACTAAACATTATAATAATACTTATTCACGATTTACGTGAGATATAAATTTTATTAAAACACGTTTGTGAAACTGCTATCCACTCATTAAACAATTGATAATTTTTTTATCCCATAAACAGAATAAATAAAAATTGTAAGTTATCTTTGTGGAGTGCCAATAAATTTGTACACCTGGAGAAATAAGTATTCTCCAGTCTAGCTATGCGCGCTAGTAATGATATTTTTAGTGGAATCTAATTAGCTCCAGAGATGGTATTGGGTTTAAGTCAAAAATCATGCAGCTGCTAGCACAATTAGTTAGTCTAAACACTCTTAAAAATGAGCGAATTTTGAAAACCTAGCTACCCTGGTGATTACATACCCGCTATTGAAGCATTAAAATTTCGCAACACGTGCGCCTCTTTATGGCAATTTTGACGTAAACGATAGTAACACAATATCTTAAAGAACACCCTACAACACTACTGAAAGAGATTCTATCTATTTTTCTAACATTTTCTACTAGTAATTCCATTATTTTTCTTTTTAATTAAAAAAATTTCTAACAAATAGCACCAGTACCGATGCTCCTATTCAAGCACATTTGTGTGAATTTTTGACTTAGAACTTCACTCTGTAGCACCAGTGGGATAAAAATAATATTGTCCGAAATGAGTGAGATATAAGTTATTAAAGCTTTATTATTAACTTACAATATTAGATTTATATTTATAAAACTTTATAATAAAACAAACGAATCGAAATTGATAAAAATAAGTCTAGAAACGTAATTGAAATTCATTGGAATAGATAATTATTTTCTAGAAAACTAAAAAATTTCAATTTTTAATCACTAATACTTTAGTGATTAAAAATTGTTTCATTATTAGAGAACAGTTAAAAGAACTGCATAACGCCGCAAATGAATCTGTCATAATATAATTAATTTGCAAAAACTTTTTCTACAAAAATGAACAATATCCAAAGAGGTAAGTAAAATAATGAGAAATTAAAGTCTAAATAGGAAGTTAATTAATTATAAAATCCATTCATTTAAGTTGTAATTGAATTAGAGGTGATAGGTGGAAATATAATTTAAAAGCATTTTTATCTTATAACGGCTAACCTAACTTAGGTTTAACATCCGCCATAAACATAGGTATCGTTGTAAATAAGTCGGTAATTGGTGGTAGTTGCATAATGCAAACTTTCAAACTCTAAGACTTAATATAGTTAGAACATGGTCGCTTCCGGCTAAAACCTTCATGAAAAATCTAATTTGTGTACTTTACATATTGCGCACCATGTTTGTAATGCAGATTTAATAGAAATAAAGTGAATGCGATGAGATAATTAAAAGACGTCGGCTAAGTCTGAAAAGATTCGTAAACGACCAAGAGTATACCTATCGTTGACAGTAGTGAAGGGCGGCAAGGGGTTGGTCCTGTTTAGTGATTTCCCCAGAGTGATATCGATTGGGGAATGCAACACCTACCTGATGCTTTCTACAGCCGTTCTTGCGATTTTTTTTCTACTCATATCGACTAGCTTATTCTTGTTGATTAAAAACTCTCAACCAACTAAAAAGTTGTCGTAGCAAATTTCAAACACTGTATGCATCTCGGATCAAGTGACTGCGATTCACGGAAGTTTAAAGGAGTTGCTCACAGCTGCCGACTAGTCGCTTGTGGATAAAATAGAAGTAGCCTCAAAGGTGCAATCTAACATCTGGAATGATACGGAAATCACGAAAATGCGCTCGCTCGCTAAACCTGGATACGTTTATTTTCTCTACTGAGAAACACTTAAATAGACTTCAGGTGGTTGCGAAACTTTTTCAACTGTCCAAGTTGTTTTCATCGATTCCATTAATTCACTGTCGTCTTTTTAGATATCAAAAATTTTATTTCTCAAAAATAGATTATATACATTGTACCTTATTACCGAATATTTATATTTTCTGATCTGAACATAAGCACTCACGGTAAATTATTAGAATATGTTCAACACCAACAGTTTGTTATTTATAGAAAAACAAATTTAACTAAATTTGTAGATATTCAAAGCCAGAAATAGAATCTTGAATGAACATTATCTATAATTAGTATCAAAGGTTTTATTATCATTGATATTATGAGCGAGCTTCCGTGAAAGCTTGTTCAATAAATAATAATCATTGACTAATATCTCGGTTCAGATTTCTAAATATACCTACATTTAAGGAAATTGAAAAATACTTTACATTTAAATATTTGTTCTTACTAAAAGCAACGACCAAGTGCTAGAATAAATATTTCACTTAACATGTTAAAATCTCAATCGTGCTGACATTTTATTTAACTACAGAAAAAATCAAAGTATTAAAAACATCTTTGAGAACGAAAAATAGAAATTACGGAGATTAGTAACTACTGGGAGTAATAGAATAGAATATGTTTTTCAACAACTATATTACATGAACACATTCCAGGCATGGAATCTTCAGATTCTGTAATATTGAAATGGAAAATCTATTACTCTTGGGCGAGAATGTACAGTGTTGGGACACGAAATTTTGGTCAAAATGTCAATGAAAACTTTAGTTTGCCTGTACTAGAGTTCCAATATAGTTAGATTTACAAGTTCCAATATAGGAACTCTAGTCTATTCAAGCTTGATGTTTCTACAGAAATTTTGCCCAAAATTCTGTGTCCAGCACTATCATAAATCATGTCCATATCTGTTGACACAGATATAAATGCATAAATACAAAAGTACCGCCATCTTATAATCATGAAAGAAACTTTCCATTACAAAAATGATTACAATAAGTTACGTTCACATCAATTGGAGATTCTATAATTTGGCAGTAAATGCAAAATTTCTTTTATTATTATGTTTAAATTCAAATAAATCTTTAATTTGTAAAGGAAAAAGGAAACTTTAAGAGCGTGACATCTTTGGTGATGAGAGTGAACGGTGTTAGTTTCACTCATTGACATTAAGGAAGCAAGCAGTTTTCAAATTTTATTTCTATTTCTTACGTTATAGTCGTAGAAAAGGTAGTGTCTGCAACTCGTTCCGAATCATTATTTTGCTCTCGTAAACTGTTCCCCTTACCTGCGGCTCGTGTGCCACAATTTCACTTTTCAGTCTTTACTCATTACAAAAAGTATTATTTTCTACAAATACATTTTTTAAAGTTTTGGTAACTAGAACTACAGAATGTCCAAAATTGACCTCTCATCTTGGTTTCAAATTTTCAGTTGGAAACTACTTGCAATTAGCTAAATTTATTTATGGCTAAATCCAAATCCATTTATAATTAAATAACTTCTACAAGTAACATTCTAAAATTCTGTTGTCACGTAATCTACAAAATCAAACACTTAAATCTGTATTGTTAATACCGCATATATCAGTACAAATCTATGACATTTCATTAGTATTAAACATTCTGATGCACAAAGGGTATGAATTATTATCAAATTTTAACAAAATTAGTGTACACTAATTGTTCTCATAGTGTTTTAATATTTATAGCACTAACCTAATCAGGCTGAATGATTTGAAACCTGTCATACTAATGTAATTCGTATTGAAGATTATTTCAATTGACTAAATACCATAGCTATAAATGATTCGATGAAAGCTGCTTTTAATAAAGAGCATACAAATTACTCAATATAAACGTGATTGTTTCAATAATTTACAAACGAAAAAATTTTTTTCTGATATAAACATTTTCCAAAATCTCAGCGAGGATTTACTTAATAAAGAGTGGAAGAGTATTGAGGTGACGTGGTGAGCAACCCTTCCCTGGAGCAAATTAGATGAACGAAGCAGATGAGCGCTAAATCAAGTTAGTAGAATCGACTGACTTGCACTCTCATGCATTTCATAAATTTATCTCTCAAATATACTTCTCTCGTCCAAAATCAGGATGATGTAAATTGAATAAAAAAAATGATTCAGAAGACATTCTTTCTAAAAACATTTAGGGAGTTTCTTTCAGGTATATAGATTTCATAATGTCTGTAAAGGATAAATTACAAAGACATTATTCTGAAACACAATGAGGGTGTAAACATGAAATTTGCTGACGGTTAACTACAAATCTGCGTTACCTAGATATCATGCGGAGATAATCTAAAGTTAATACTAAAATAGAAGCATACTGTGCTTAACCCCCACTAAGCTATACGAATTACGATGTTTTTGACATAATAAAAATAAATCTATCATTTGAATAAAACAATTTTCTTGAGCCACAAATTTTCAAAAAGTTTGCAAGTTAATTCAACAGAAAAAACGTTGTTAAAACTTCTAATGTCGAGTAGAATTCGTACCGATTATATGGGTCAGTGAGTCAATTACAAATCACGAAACGAATATCTCGTCATTTTAATTTCTGTGAATTCAAAAACTTATTATATTCATATCTCCGTCCTTTGTAACTTTGTATTCGGTACAGTTCATTAAACGTTGTCGCACTTGCTGCCAGGGTTGAGTCAGCTCTAATTTAAATACAAATTTGCAAATTAATTGTTAAATTTGTGACGCTATTAAGCAATACTAGGCGTGCAATGGTCTGGAAGATATTGTTATGACTCTAAAGGAGAATCACATCATAGTTTACGCTCAATTTACTGCAAAGTTGTCAAAGGGTTTGATTATGGAAATTTAATTGACGCGTACATCGTATTTAAATTGGAAAGAATGTTTCTTCTTATGTAAAATAATGCAACTATGGTAATAATCAAACAAATTATTGTCAACTCAATAATTTGTTTCTGTGCGTAAATAGTGACCGAATAGAATGCATTGCTCACGCACTGAGATTAGATGACGAATTTCACACAACTGTATAAAGTACCTAACTATTCCAAACATGGGAGAAAAAGAAGACTAAAATATGATTTTTTTTTAATTCGTTGAAAAAAATTTCTCAACAACATGTACAATGTTAGATTTATAGAATATGAATGAAAATAAATATTATATTTCTAATAATGACATTCTTGTGAAAAACTATTGTAATTACTCATTTTTTTTTCAGTTGGAAAAATTAATTGCAAACTTTGTTTCTATTTCATTTGGAATTTTTTTTTTAGAAAATGATTGGCTGTTTCACTTGTTAAAATGCCTGCTACTGATAGACACAAAAACAATAATTTAAATTAAATGATAAATCAGAAATGATAAAAAAATACAAAAATCTATTTTCATATTGTAACAAATTAAGTTTGAAAGCAAAATTGTAAATTTCATCCATTTCAGTAGAAAACTAATCATCAAAAAATGATAACATTCTTCTTAGAATATAAAAATACTAGCAACAAAAGTATTCATTTTCAATTCTTGAAGCAACAGTGGTCATTTTTAATCTAATCTGGATTTAAAAGTTGGTTTTTCTAATTTGAGAAAATTGAACGAGTGATTTTTCCATTTTAACAAAAACAACATACTTATTTTATTAGAATAGAAAGCAAAGTAATACCCACGTTTAATTTTAATAAAACAATTAAATACACTCATAGACAAAAAATTACGGACGCCTTATAAATCTCCGTAAATGAAAGAAAAGATTTTTATTCTTTCTCTTATACAAATAATAAAATAGCATTATTTATGTAAAATTAAGAAAAAAATTGTAATAAATATTGAGTTCAGTGGACAAAAGACTATATAAATCCATTGGACTTAGTAGCTATATTTTACAGAAATTTTATAATGTAATTTTAATTATCACAGAATGTGTATCATCTCTATAAACTTTTAATCATCTATACACAGCTTATCAATTTTTTTTCCAAATTTGATAACTTTTTATACTTCTTATTTCCTTCAGCAATTTTTCTAAATTAAAATGTCTTCCAACTTTTTTCTGGCTAACATTCACATTGATGATAAGAACTCTACTGAGTATGAAAATAAACCATAGGTAAGTTTCCATCATAATACAATAATTAATTTGGGTGTCTGAAAATTTCGTTCACAAGTGTATTTCACGTCAGAAGTTGATTCTTTGTGTATAAGCCTTTTCTCTCCTTTTAGTTCTAGTTCCAACCTACAGGTAAGTATTTTTCATCTTGTGAGTTCCTTTACCCATGTAATTGTCTCTTACAGTAACCCAAACAAAATTACGAATATTGCTGGATATTCATAAAGGACGACAGGTAAACCAAAGTGTGCCCACTCGGGTAACATTAGCGGTGGCACTGCCGCTCCCAGGTAATTTCATAATGGCCGGTTTCACGTGACAAGTGCAAACAGACGCTAATCGCCCGTAATTTAGTAATTATTGATCAGCGTTTTTAATACCTTGTGCCAACATACGATCTGCTACTATTTCATTCCTGGACTCTTTGTATGAACCGATGCATTAATTCGAAATTCAACTGTATACTATAAAGGCTATTTGCATTCATTATTTTAGCATTAAATTAACAAGCAAATATTAATTAGCTATAAAACTATCACATAGAAATGTGCTTTTCACAAAATAATTATTAAAAGACTGAACATGGGCTCTGTGTAATCATAATACCAAAATTCTGTTTATTACAATCAAACATAACATTATCCAGTGAATCGAGATTACAGTAAAATAATCTGTAATCTGTTGGTGATTTTTTATTTTCAGTTTCAAAGCTTTTAGTTAATAAATTATTTGCTTTATAATTCACAACTTTTGCTGTTTTTATTAAGACTAAAATAAATTCAAAGATTCTGTATGATAAAAAACAAATTATAAATTTATAAAATACAACGTAGCAGAAACATGAAATTTATTTTCTTCTCTTTTACATAGGTACACATAAATAATATTAAAAATTAATTATTTCTAGTTTTCAACAAAAACAATAACATTCTTTCTTTGATTTAGTTTGTGAAACAGTGTTATTTTACACAAAAGAAATACCAAGAATTTTTGTTATATATTTATTTAAAAATTAAACAGTACAATTAACTCCAACTACTTCTAAAAAGCAGAAAAATTAAAGATAAAAACTTAAAGCGTGAGATTAGTTCAGCAGACAAGAGAACGCATATTTTCAACCTCTATCAAAAGTTTACTCAGTATTACATTTTGTTATTATCTATATTAAGAAACGAGGATGACGAAAAGGTATACATAATACAAAATTGCAAATTTGAACATAAAATACAATAAATTTTCTACTTTTAGCTTCTTTTTAAGAAATCCAAAGAACAAAGATACGAATGAATATGACAAAGACCTCTTACAAATGTTTTTCGTATCTCCTTAAATTAACAAGGCTTCACTAGCATCTGCCTTTATTTATTCCCGAATCCGTTTAATTTCCCCAGCTGAAGGAACAAATTAAACAAATAAAAATAGCAAATAAAAAGGTCGACAAAAGTAATTAGTCAATTAACATCGATAGTGGTGGCGAACAAGAATGATTCGATGTGAATGAGACAGTAAATGAAATAACAGATAACCGAAAAGTGCGTTGAAACAAGGATGGAGTTTTTAGAATGCCGCCGACGGACGGACGCCAACACCCGCCGCCTACCAAGACAAGTGACAGTCTAATTGTTTGCGGGGTTTCAATTACTTCGGCTCGTAATTAGGCGTCAAACTGTGAACGGAATTAAATTATTTGTCCGGTTTCGTAAACGCCATGTCAAAATAATCCGAGGAAATTGTTATAAATGTTAAAGGACGAAGCCAATAGTTGAGACGAACCAATTTTAATTTCCTCCAGGCAAACGCTATTGACTTACGAAATGGTAAAAAAACAATATTACATTTATTGTAATAGCAGTGCTTTTACTTTAATATAGAACATTTTGATTTTTGCATATTATTAGACGCTTTTAAGGTTGAAAAGTAGATATACATGGTGTCTCAACGTTGTAACAATTTTGATTTTATGTTTTAATATAGAAGGATTTTAAAAAACTTTTCGGACAAAAGTTGTAGATATCAATCTCCTGTATCATTTAAAATTATTTTTATATATACAGGGTTGTTCATTAACAAGTCGCAATATATACTTCTGTTTTTTTTTAATAGAACACTATGATTTTTCTTTCATGTTTGAATGTATCTTTGAATTTTGGTTAATTTAAACTAAACTTTTATCTATTTCTTCTTAATTTTTACAACAATCCAATTTCTATAAGAAAAATCGCTTTAAAAGTTCCAGAACCAGATCGAAGGGTCCCCAGACTCGACCAAGTACTACCTGTTCAGGACCTGTGCAGTTGACGAAAACTCAATATGACAAAATTATTTTAAAGTATAAACAGAAATTGTTTTAAAGAGAACAATAATAATTAACAATTAAAAAGAACTTATTTGAGATTAGGGTAAAATTCGGCCTCATTTTTCAAATAAATTAACAAAAAATAAAAGATTTTTTGGCAATTTCTTGTTTAATCTTTAAGAATTTCAATATTGAAGAGCATTTGAAGCAAATTTTTTCAAATTTGTAATTAATAAAGTAATTATGTTTGAGCATTTCCTACACTCTCTAGTACGATAAATTTATTTTTCGCGGTAGACGATAATCCGGAACTAGACATGGGCTTTATATAAATCTTGGACTAGTACAGAATCAGTTTTTAATTCTTATCTCAAACAATGCTATTAATTCTGTTTTTCCAAATATTTTTCCAATGTATTTTGTTTATTAGTTATAAATTTTTAAAAAAGTGTGTGTTTTTGACAAAAAAATCTAATTATTTTGAAAACTAAGAGGGATCAACCAATAAAAGTTTATTTTAGGATTACCAAAATTAAAAACTATTTCCAAAAATGCAAATGTACGTTCTATTTAAAAGAAAACAACATGAGTTTATGTTGTAACTTGCTAGTAAACATCCCTGTATAATTGAAAATATTTTTAGATGATGCAGAATTAATATTGATATTGTTGATATATTTTACATGAATCAATACGAACATTTCAATAAAATTATATTCAACATGAATAATTGGATAAAGTAACCATTACGAAACTATTCAAACACATTTTGCCTTAAGCATCCAAGCAAATGTAAACAAATGAAAATAGGTACACCCGGGGAAAAAATATTCTCTAGTTTAGCTGAGGGCGCTATTTCAGTACTCTTTTGGATCAACTTTTCTCAATGAACTATTAATTTATAGTAGAATCTATTAGTTCCAGACTTGGCATAGAGTCTCTTTTCAGTTTAAGTTTTTTTTTTGAAACTAAGCGCATTTTGAGCACACACTTAATCTGGTGAATAATTTTCCCCGAACGTACCTACATTTAGTCTAAATAAAATAACTGGAAATATATTTTGTAACAAACATAATTTCTTCCATAGCATCTTTATTCATAAGCACATTTGAGTATTTTAAATGCAACTAAAAATATCTTGTAATCTACTCTTAAGTTAAAGTTGATATTACTCAACTACGGAATTCGTTCATATCAAACTTTTAATTGAATTAAACAGTCTTAAATTTCAATAAGTAGTGAAAGAATGATTTACTCATTTCTAAAATGCATATAAGTGGAAAATCTATAATTACTGGTCCGAAAACATAGATAAGGATGTTTCAGGAAAAAAAGGTAAAATATATTTCAATAAACATTTTAATAATAAAAAAGGTTTTTGAAACGCAAGATAAAGTTATTGTAAGTTAAATTTAACTATCAACAACAAATTATGAGATAAACTTTATCTAATAATAGAAATCAACCGGCTCAATTATCTTATTTGGACCCTTGGCGCAAATAGTCCGATGTGCCGTCGCATGTTTATAGTTTTTTATTTATTTAATTGAAGTTTAAACTGTCTGGGTTGTCCAAATAGTCGTGCAACGGATTGCCAAATTTTAAGCAGTAATTCACTAGTATGATGTTTTTGTGATTTTGATTTGTCAATTTATCAGATTTTATATATTCACTAGCTGAAGACACTTTGATTCCTTCAAAGTGAGAACAGAAGAATGTGGGATGGTTGCTACCGATTTTATCTGAGCTATTATAATCCTTATGTAGGAATGCGCTTCCACCCACCAAAAAAAAAACTTTGAACAGTCTCTTTTATCTGCAACTTAATATTAGATATGATATTTGAAAAGACATTTTGGCCAATCTTCTTGATGCTTTCAATTTAATAGTTTAAATTTTTTCCCATTTTATTTGGCAATATTTTAATGACTTTTTTACTCATAGATTTTTTAACAAATCACATTCAACATAGAAGAGAAATTTTAACTGGAAAAATAAACAGTCAAAATTTTTCTGTGATTCTCAATCAATGGGCAATCAGAATTATGCAAGCTACATCGTTTTCAAACAAAAAAATAAACGCTTTGAGCTCATTCTAGTCACATTTTAAACTCCAAATTGATAATGTCATTAATAGAAAGGTCAGACCAAAACACAGATAAGAACCATATCTGTTTAAATATGTGCTTTATTCGCAAAACAGTCAAGATGAATATCATTCGAGTTCAGATTTTGCTTGCAAAATTTACCGATTGTGAGTTCTACAATTCTGGTCATGACATTGATAAAAAATTTCCAACACAAAATCATTCGCAAAATTGCTAGGCCAACTCTCGTCAAGAATTTGAAAATTTTGTAACAAAATCTGAACTCTTATCCTATAACTGAAAATTCAAATTTTTAACTGCTAATTTTTGCTATTTTAATGTTATGAAGTTCAAATTTTCGAAACCAGTCATTCAGACTTTTTACCAATGCGAGCTGAAATTGGTACCACTAGCTTCTTGAAATTTAACTAAAAGACAGTTGAAACTGAAAGAGCATCAAAAAGAAGATGGTAAAGAGGTTATTTATCATTTTCTTCTTTCAGTTCAAATCAACCAATCTCAAACAAGTTTTAGATTTTGTTCCGACAAGAATTATGTTAGAATTCTGGATAAGCAAGAAGATTTATATCAAAAATAGATTCAATAATGTAAAAAACTGAGAAATTCAAAAATTGGAAGAACGAAAGTACTTGCACAAAATGCGATTTTTTTTGTGAGTAAAGAATAAAACCGTTATGGCATTATGACAAATTAGACTTGGTTATGAATTCCCTTCCGTTGGACTGTCTGGCTGAATAAGAAAAGAAGAAAATTCATGTTGCAATATTGGCAAATGACAAATTGACAAATATTGCAAAAATTTCGTCACTCGCTATATTATATATAAAGATAAATTGGAAAACAAAATAATAATAGTAATATTAGTAATGTATGTTCAAAATTATAATTTTTCCTCTTGCATCTGCTTCTAATTAAACCTTGTTTAAGTATTGTGTTGTTTGAGTGAGGGCTGAAAAAAATTGATCTACATTCCTTTTCGTTTTAATGTTTTTTCTTAATATTTTATTTATCGTAGAAGATATTTTTAACAAAACTGCCACTTAAACATTTAGAGCTCTTTCACCATTTAAATGTAATTTCTGAGATGATGTTTTCAATTCCAGACTAAGCAATTCTAAAACAGGTAATAAATAATAATTATAAAAAAAATAGTGCCTGAGACTTTGCACTTGTGTTTTTTTTCAAAATACCTATAAGATAAACATAACACAAGAGAATTCGGGTTATAATGTTATGCTTTCCAATAAACAAATTGAAAATTGGAAGTTTTGCAGTCGATCTTATCAAGAATAAGATTTTCTAAATGCCTTATAAATAAATGTAAGAATTATTTGCATATTAGTAGACAGTGATTTTGAATAAAATAAAGAGATTCAGTAGCGAGGTATATATTATATTTTTTCTGAAGTTGTTAAAAAAAATCATATGATTGTCTACCCAAATACAACTTTTGGGAATAATTGCCGGAAATTTTTATCTTCATAAATGATTATTTGTTTAGGCAACATTAAAGCTTTACCAGTGAGCTTTAACCACATCTAAAAAAAATCAGGCGTTCCATTCAAGAAATCATACTCAAATTTCGGTATATTGTAACTAATGCGTGAAAGATTTTATTAAAAATAATCTCAGATGATGCAAAAATGGTATAAATTTTTCCATGCACCTCGAGTTATAATTATAAAATAAATTTTATTACATCGTAGGGACACATGTACTTAAATGAAAAACAGTTAGTTTCGTCTATTTCCAACAGCTTATCTCTTACTTACCCACTTTTTAGAATAATGAGTTTCACTGACAACAAAAACATGGTGTTTTAGGGCTGTCAGACTATCAAATTTTCATCAAATTGTTTAAGCAAACTACCAAAATAATGTGAACATCAAAATGTGACACCAATCACAGTTCTAATTTGATCAAATAATTTGATGAAAAATCGTTAGTCCGACTAGAGCTTTGGGCTTTATAAGTAGAGTGAATTTCTCTCAATATATTTTTTTAAACATAATATAAAAATTGCCTTGAAAAATGGTGACTATCATCAAGCTGTAATGAAAGACTGTGAGACTATAATGTTGCATTATCTTCGCATGGATGTAAGTATATCAATTTTCATTCTTTTTTGCTTAATCCAACGTTATTACTTATTAGATTTTAGGCGAAAAATTTGATAAATAAACCAAATTAAAAAAAAATACTTGAAGAAAAACAAAAATATTCCAAGACCAATATGAAAATGAAAACCAATTCACTGTGTGCGGTAATTTACAGTTGAGCTTATCCCAAAAGCTTTAATTCATGATGCTAGAGCCACCTTTCGACAAAACTTGAATAACTTTACAGGAAATCAATATACCAAATACCTATACTATGTACCTAAACTTTCGCACTTGAAATATACAACAGTATTAAAAAAAAAGCTTGCAAAAACGAGCCTGGATAATACGAAGCTGACATTGCTAATACTGATTTTTCAACCTCAAATTACAACTCCCAACCTTTACAGGCCTTGACTTTTACTTTCTAGCATTTACAGAATGCTATTCTCAGGCAGTAGCTGATAAGCTTAGTGACTACATCTTACTAAAAGATGTCTCTCAAGTTCGTAATCTTTCAAAACTAAAAACCAGCTGTTTTAGGAGGGGCAAATGGGCAGTTGTGCATCTGAAACTGTCAGTGCACGAGCATAGAACGGGATGAAAGGGTAGTGAACGCGCAGAAAGTGTATGTGTTTGTGCCATCAAACAGCAAGGGTTAGTCACTGAAACAGTTTTCTCAAACATCCACAAGGTAAATTCTATCATTCTATTCAGAAACCAAACACACTTTCTGTTATGATTTTTATAAAAAAGACACATGTGCATCTCTATACCACAACTCTTGGAAGCCGGTTTGAATTTTTTATGTTCCGCAATTGGTAGCGCTGTCTTTGTTGGTTACGCACCCTAGTGCACCAGGGGTGCCAAAAAGGCTCAATAAAATGCAGAGGGGAATAAATGTTTAAATTTATAAATTAATAAGCCCTTTAACTAATTTTTAATAATAAGGATGTTTTTTTTTAGTTTATAAATGAAAGATTTGATGTTGAACAAATAATAATTAATAAATTAGAAGGAAAAATTTGTAGTGTATACTCAACTGAAATTTTTGATTTTCAACATTTTAACTCCGGATGCATTCATATGTGCAAGAGGTACAGTTTTGTTGCAGTAAAATGCAACAAAAGAGCTTTTGTTTGCAAATAAATGTTTCCCCTCGCTATGAGCTTTATGTCTAAAGCTTTGAGGGTATTACTAATGCGCTTTACAGCACTGGTGCATCAGAACAAAAAAAGGTAGGGAAAAGGAAATGCCACATGTACAGATTAATAATTTATTAATCTTCCTTTTGTTTTGTGAGTCAGCATATAAACATTTATCCATAATATACTAAAATGCACTTATTTATAATCTGTGAGGAATATTGAATTCTGTATTTTTGTTCAGCTCTATTATTTTCTATTATTTAGTTTTGCGAGGGTGTAAGAAGAAATAACAAAATCGTATTTTTTCCAAAGAAGATATTTTATTTCAGATTTATAAAAAATAAAAACGGATGTGATTTTGAATCTTTTTTCTAATAGGAAATATTAAATAAAATTCTTATTATGAATCCTAGTCAGCGTTCTACGAAATAATTTATTAAGTGAAAAATTGGAATAATCAATACCAATTTTAATAAATAAGTAATATTCAATTTTTAGATTTAATTTTTTCCCTTTTTTCAATTTTTTTCTTATAATTACTTGTAAAAAGTTTAGTTGAGGCAATTCATAATTTATAATTTTCTTCTCAAAAATTGCATAGCTTGAAAGAATCAATCAAAAGCAGGACGCAATATTTACAAATAAATCAAACTATAACACTTACAAATTGTTTGCTACAAACTTGAAAATAATTCAAATAATCATTAATAACTAAAGATTTACATTATATGTAATTTTTTTACAAAATATACTTGCAGCTTGCCTATTGTTATTCAGTTTCATCTATTTTATTGAAATATTTTTGGTCAAAATTATTATAAACGTTGATAACGAAATAACAAAGCTGCATTTTGTAATTAAAATAAACATTTTACGTTTTGTTCAAATTTTTTATTTGTATCTTTTTTCCAATTATCTAAATGGGATGATAACTGAAATTCAACTTTTTTTTAATGCTAACAATGAATTTTTGTTTGGAATAATAGATGCGTGTTTGGAACATGTAGTTACACTAATTAAATTAATTTAAAAATTCTCAACAACTTCATCATTAATTTACAAAAACTGTTATTGAAACGCAAAAAATGTTAAGTCATTATGATGAATTGCATTATATTAAACGGGTATTTTGTACCACTAATACTGGTATTAATACATTCTCATCCTTCTATTCTTGATCGCTCCTATTAAAGATAATTTTTAATAGTTGAACATAATTTTAAAGCTGCATTATGAACATGGGTGTGCACATAAATCTTCTCCACTTAGATTATAAATTGCGTATTATATTACGTTGAGATCCATTGATGAATACCCCATAAAACTAGCTATAGACATTATAATAATAACATTACTTTTTTATGTCTGCAACTTCAACTATTCATTTCTTGTTAACATTTTTTATTTAATGTGTTGTTTGAGAATTGTTGACGCGACAAGACTCTCAAACGAATGAACATCGATTATAAACGCTGATGCATATAACTTAGACTTCAATTAAACATGTGAGCAGCAGTGTTATTGTTCTTTTATACTGAACGGACGTCTAAAGTTGTCTTAAGTTTAAGCACACAGGATGTTTTCGTTTTCTCTTTTTTTAACTTATTTTTCCCTAGTGGTTTATTTTGTGATTTTACGGGAATACACAATATAACAACACTTTCTCACAATGGTCTATGTTATATCCTATAGTACAAGATTTTTTAGTGTGATATTTTAATGACAGGCGTTGGGTGTGACTGAGAAATATAATCACAAAAAAGAATGAATTTTGCATAAATGGGTTCAGTATTTGCAAAATCCCAATCAACATGAATCTATCAAAGCTTTTTTTTCAAGAACTGCGGTTATTTCTAAAGGATTCGTTGTACTCACGTCTGGAAACTTGATTCGGTTTCTTTTTAAAAATGAACGAACTCATTATTTTCTGACGTTAATTCAAAGACGATAAAACTTCGCACCCAACTAAATTTGGAAGATGACAAGACAAAACTAACAAAGTTTAATTGAAAATTATCCTGACGAGACAATATGTTTAAAGAAGCAAAAAGGTCAGTCTCAACGACAGACAACTTGCAGATCAATAACAAACTGCTTAATTAATAAAATGTATTCATTCGAGTTGATTTTACAGGAATATGTTTTTTAACAAAGTGAAAATACATTGTTTTTCTTATGATACTGAACTTAAAAGAAAATATTTATATTTATTGAACTGTTCAAATAAACTTACAAACTTTTATAAAGTCTACTTATTTACTGATAATTTCATTTATCCATGTTTATTTTTAGTACTGCATTTGTGACGACAAAACACAACAGTTGCATGTAATTTATTACTACTTTTACAGTATGTAACGCGAATCATTTGAATTGTCATTGTCAAAACTAAAAACAGAATCATACAGAAGAATGACTCTTTGTGAAACAGAACATAAAATATCAAAAACAAAGTATAAAAGTATATAAATAAACGATTAAGCTACATAATTTTAAAGAAAATTTATGAAGAATTTTCCAGAAATATCTTGTAAAAGAAATTAATGAGGTCTTGTAATTTCTTAACGACATAATTTCTTTTCGCTTATTCTTTAGTATCGACCCGTAAAAAGAAAATTTAAAATGTCACTTTGAAAATGATTAAAAGCTCTAGAATTTTTTTTTCTATTTCTTAAAATTTCAATTACCAACTTTTTCAATTATATAGCTTCATTTTTTGTGTTTATTATTAATTTTTTTTTTCAACAGTTATATTTATATGGTTTCCACGACTTGTATTGTAGCAAAGTTTTTTCTGAAAATAATTAACTATAATAGTAGACTTAATAAAAATACTTAAATATTCCGTGATTGTTTGTCTGGTTTAGAAAATCATTTGTATTTTATATACACAGAAATATTTACACAGAGTTAATCAACGAGTTTTGGGACCTATAGGATTGCATAAAAGGTTTATTGTTTGAATTCTACATTATTTGTATCGACTACGATAATGTGCATTAAATTCTAATTATTTGTTATAACCGCAAATCCAGTTATTGTCATTACATTTTCCAGACGAGTAATAAGCATTTTGATAATTTTTTCGCAAACTATTTTTCAGTAATAATGTTTGTTGTGTTTTCTATAAGTCTCCGAAAGCTGCGGCAATCACGTCATGCATCCTCCCTTAATATTTCCCTTGTATGTATACATCCATCATCAATCATTCCGTCAAGCTGAATATCATCATCTAAATTCCGCTTATTTTTATTAAATAAAATTCTCT
Source organism: Latheticus oryzae (assembly GCA_030157265.1). Classification (NCBI taxonomy): domain Eukaryota; kingdom Metazoa; phylum Arthropoda; class Insecta; order Coleoptera; family Tenebrionidae; genus Latheticus; species Latheticus oryzae. Next base: position 8,574,032 of record CM058049.1, read on the forward strand.
CTACTGATGGCCGTAAACTGTACCTCCATTATCCCTGACAGATTAAATATCATATCCCTTTTAAGTCTTCCTTTGGGATTTATCCGTTGAATTTACGAGAACATTGATACATCCGTTTTGTGATTACTGGTAGCAATCATAATTTCAGTCTCGTCTCGTATCTACTTCACCTATTTGATTTATCAGGTGTTCTCGTCGACAGGTGAAAAGCGCATTAAAAGTGCGAAACACGGACAAGACCGGATTTATTACAAAAATCTCGTCTGACAAAAACTTTCGCGATTATGCACCAACTTGTTATTCTGGACAGATGAAGGCCAGTCGTGCTGACTAACAAACGGCCCTTAAAAGGAGACTGAACGTAATAATTATTACATGCTGGTAGTACAGCAGATGGATGGTCTTAGTTTGGATAGTATTACGCGAAAGGCTACTAACAATATTGATCAGGATCAAACTAATATCCAAGCTAGTTACCCTCATCTCTTATCGGCATGTCAATAAGGTTAACATCACATAGAGATGGGTCTGGGCTGCTCTAGCCATCACAGATTGATTGTGTTTGTTTAACAGAGCTCCATTTTTTAAAATATATAGTATACAGTAAAAACAAAGAAAGTGCAATTGTTATGAAGTTTTAAACTCAAAAATTTGAAATTAAAACTGCCTGAAAAGAAATTTTAAATTTGCGTTTCTTTAAATGCAGAATATGCATTAAATTACGATTTCGTGTACACGTTTATTAAAAACATAACATTTGTTGTCGTGTTGTTGGAAATTATTGATATAATTTACTCTATTAAAATATCAGCATGCAACTAAAATAGTTTGAATCATTTAGAAGAACGAATTATTCATAAAATTTTTCACATTTGTGCACATTATCATTCATTATCATCAAAAAAACAAAAATAGCTGCAATTAATTATTCAGACGTTTTAGGATATTATAAAAGCTGCTACTTTATTAGACAATAAAGATTTTATTCGAAATTCTGGGAAATGCATCAGAAATTAATGATTGTAAGTGGATAAATGAGTTAAGCTTTAACGAAAGCGGATACTAAGAAATTCTCTTAATTTGTCTTCTAAGCTATAGGTTCTGGTCTTAACATTGTATAAAATATTAACCAAGATAGTAACATTAATTAAAATATATTCCAATACTTTTACACAAAGAACTTCAATATAAATGCTTTGTGAATTTTTTTAATGTTACAATTCGGAAAAACAATGAAATTCGCAATTTCTCATTATTAAATTCTTGCGTCTAACTTCAGACAAAGAGATTGTATAAATGACGGAATCAGGACAATTAATTTCTCTATTGGATATTTATTTGGAACTTTGAATTTAATATTCAGGTTTCAATTTCATTGCAAAACTGAAGAATAATCCAATTTTAACTTTATCTTCAAAGATCTCAGTGGTGGTCGTAAATATTTTTGACATGCATTACCTTCTGAAGTAGTTAAACAAATATACAAACAGAGTTGAAAGACACCTAACCTCACATCTTGCAATGATATGAAACAACATAAGCGTTAAGACAACATTTATAGCTTAAAAATAATAAATTAATGACCTGTTTGAAGTTTAATTTTTTAACTATTTTAGAAGATATCTTCTTGTTGGGTCTCTGAATAAAAATAGTTTTGAATCATTTTTAGCTTTCCTTTTCATACAGAAAAAGCCATTTACGGAATGCTAAGTTTGGCAGCGTTACTAATGCATTTATTTTTTTGTTCTATACAAATTCAAAAAGCATATTTATTTATTTCTACTTTATAAAATTTATTTATCATCAAAGGTGTATGACCTCTTCTTCTGAGCTGTGTTAGGACATTTAAAAATCCCATTGAAAAGATCTATCAGTATACTCTGAAACAAGGCAAAGACTTGTTTAGTAGCAGATAAACAGATAATTTGACCATGTCTTTGGTCACGTATTAAATGGAAAATGTCTTCAAAAATTGTTCAATAAAATTTAAACTCATATTGAAATAGCAGCAATAAGATTTATAAAAATGATTATTTTTAGAAAGCTGTTTATTCTTATCACTTGTTCCATTGACAAATCCCACGAACAAATCTCTCGAGTTTATTTTTAACACACTTTATCTGCACTTATTGATCAGTACCGTAAGACACGATCCGTTTATATCAAACACGACCCTTAAATATTTTAACAGAATTTATCGAAACAAAATAACATTTTTGTAAATCGTCGACGTCGACAACGAGGAGTGAATTTTAGGTCAAGTCGTAATCTCAAGGGTCACACCTGGCCATGCATTGAATACAAGGTATATTTGCTATTAGACCTTTGCGACAAATGGAAGATACGATTCCATATAACTTTATTACTTTGTTCATAGCGCAATACACCATCAAATCGCCTTTAATTAAATTAGATTTATAAATATTCTACCTGTGGGTTTAAAGAAAAAATAGACATCATCTTGATCTATTTAATGAAAAAGTTTTATCATGGCGAAAACTATTTTCATATTAAAATTGACTCCAAACTCTGCCGACCTTTTATCAAACCTTTTCCATCACGTACGAATCCAGGAAAATTATCGTTTACTTTTCGTATGTAAAGCGAACTTTATTGAGGCGTCAACCTAGAAACTTCAAGCGGGTTGTTAACTTCAAAAGTTGCTTCAAAAGGACCGGCTGAGAATATTCCTTCTATGAATGAAATGCAGTAGATGGAGGAGTTGATGCTAAGGATTAATGAATGTTTAAATTGAAAACGAATTTTCGCACCCAAATCATACCTACTTACTTACTTTTTTAGTGTAAACTATCTTTTGCTTATGGCGTGTAAGCACGCAATACAGTTTTGAATCACATAGCTCATGCATGTAATGCCTTTAATGATTTGTTTGTCTGAATTAACTTTTTAGCTGTAAAAGGATTGTGCAGTTTTATTATGCAATGTTTGTTGATTGTGGGTTTACTAGTGCTATAAGGTGTTAAGGAGTTTACATAACGTCCATTTGCAAGAAACTTCTTCCAATCATAACTGCTTATAAAAGTTGAGGAATGTTTTAAGTAACGGTTCTCATTAATTCAATACATGTAATACAAATTTTAATTGAATAAACATATTATTATTGCCAATTATTATTGTTTTTTCAATCAATGACCCGGTAAATAATCTTTAAATTAAATATTCATCCTACAATATTTTTTGCTTCTACTTGATAAATATTTTCGAATCCTTATTATTGAATAACGATAACAAAGTGTTGATGAATAAATAACGAATAATATTACTTTTTTGAAAAAAAATTTACATTCGATTAAACTTTAAGTTTAAGTTACACTCAACTGTATACCTAAATAGCTAAAAGTCTCTTTTCCTTCACCGAAATCTTAAGATGAGGTTGGCGGTTCGTCCTAAATAATCACAGGAAATCCTACCTGGAAAGATGATTGAGATTCTTGGTTTAGACCTAAACGCATCATAAAAAATATTTCTACAATTTTATTGTTTGATTTTCTACAAATTCCACAAAGCTGTTGAATTTCTTCTTGATTTAGTACTTCGTAAGTGATAATTCCAGAAAAAATTCCTTATTCAATATTCCAAACGCATACATTTACACCGCATGAAAATTACCATATGAAAGGGTATAGAAATGTAGCTATTTGTGTGTTCTCAATGAAAAATTTGAAAGCTCACAATGCAAACCCATGAATGAAACTACCAATGCATTGATAGTTAAGTAGGCTGATATCAAGGCTATAAAAACTGCGCAATTCATTTAACAAACTGGTCAGTAGTGTCTTGTTACAAAAGAAATCAAACCTGTTATATTTAATTGTACTACCAGTTTATTCAAATTGTTTAACATATCGTATAGTAAAGAACAAGTTAACTGAATAGTATAAAATCAAGCAAGGAACTGTATAATTTAGATAGGAAATAGCTTCGAGCATCATCCATAAACAAGATTTGCTTTTGCATCGTATAATAGCACAAAGACCTACCGAGAGCATAGAACTTCCAACTAAATTATTAAAATATGAAGCAGGCAAGTGTGTTGATGTTATCAGTTTAATTAAGTACATGTCTTTATGTAAAATAGGGTTTGAACATTATCCCTATAATAGATTTGTAACAAGCTTTTACCAAACTGTAACCGTTGAAGGATTTTTTTCAATGAAAAATAAAAGTGATTTGATAATGCTGAAAAGTGACTGTATTTTATGACTTCATACACGTTATGTAATTTTGATTACTCAATTTATTAAACTCATTATAACATTGGCTTCCAACTGTTTAAACATTTGATGTCAATAATCAAATCACATGTCAAATTTATTATTTACGTTTGAGAATAAAAAATGAATTAATTTTTTAATGGGTTTCAGTACAGGAAAATATTGACCAATTGATTTTTTTAGAATAGGCGTACAATGATAAATATACTAAATAGAATATTATGTCTAATTTGTTATTAAAGTTTGAAAAAATGAACTTCTTTTGATTTTTGGATATTTCTAGAAATTTCCAATTAACGGTAGAGATTTCAACAGTTTTTTACCAGTGCAAAAATACATTTTGCTACGAGTATGAATTAACATCTCAGCCGACTTGAATTGGAATTTATAAAACGCACGTTCAATGTAATATTTTATACAAACATTGTGTATAGATCTACTTTTTGCATTCTTTCAGGAATTCGCTGAATTATAGCGTCGCGTTTTTTCCAATTCAACGACATATTTCAAGCAGAAATATTTTAATCTATTGGTTTCTTTTATATTCAAACATCAAATTCATTTTAAATAATACATATATTATTTTTGCGTTCACCAGCGTACGCACTAAGTAATAACTTGCAGTAGCTATAATCGTAAAATTTCTGCGTATCCTTCACACTTTTGCTGATAAATTATAGAATCATACTTTATATTTTATACATTATGGAAGAGCATGAAAATGGTATTACAAAAAGAGTATAAAACGTTGTTATGTTATGCAAAAAGAGAGAAGCTAAACCAGTCTTCATTTATAGTGACTGATTAATCTCATTAATTTCTATGTATCGATAATTGAACAGCGCTTTGGGGATCGGTTAACAATTTAATTAATAACATGATTAGTATATATAACTGTCTCCAAAACACATTCATTTTATTCCAAATGTGATTTTATTACAATTTGATTTATTTTATTTTTACGCGTCATTTTCATATATTTTCAACAATAAAAATCTCATTTTTCCAAAGAGACCAAATATAATATGCATAAACACGACACTGATAAACGCTTGCTTGCTAAAGAAGATATTTTGCAAATATTTTCCGTCTAGTCAACTAGGCGAAATTAATGATCACAACAGCGTAAAAATGATTTTTCTAACAACACAAGACTTTTCATTATTATAAAATTTGAGGCACTTGACACAAATTATGTCTTACTGCAATTCCATTTCTTCACAAGTTTTCGGTTCAGTGGTCACATTTAGAAAAAAATTGCTTCCTAATTTGATTTGAAGTCAAATACGTTTTTTGTCACGCTGATTATTCTTTTTGTAAAATTCCAAGCTTGACAGTTAATCATGTAAATTAAATTATATGTTGTGATATAAATTATTTTTATTAATGAACGGGTGCTCTTATAGCTGCAATCAAATCTATGTATAAATCTTTGTGGTTAAATGTTTTATCGCTATTTTGTTATCAGTTTGTTTGGGATATTGTTTGGTGATGAATAATTTCCTGCACTGCTGTCAAACCAAAATATACTTCTTTGCTTTCGTAAACATTTTTTTAATTTTTTGATGAAATCCGATTACTGTATACAATGCATATCAACGGCGTTAAAAAAAAGTTAATTAAACGTCTGAAAAGTTTAGAGGAAAATAGCAAATCAATAAAAGCTTTCCAAAGTAAAAAAGAAAAAAAACAGACATTAATTATTATGAAAAATGATATTCTAAGGACTTCACAGATATTAAATTTCTTTTGTATATTGGTGAGAAATGATCATATGAATAAACGAATACCAAATGAAATTGATTCTACTGCATTATTATTTGCTTTTAAATGGACGAAGTTAATACAAGCTTTGTTTACTTCTCTGGCAAACATTAACATTAACAACGGCGGATATGCTTTAATGTAAACCATGAATTCCTTTTATTTGCTTTTTCAGTGTATATTTTCCGCAACTATTCAGTTTTCGTGAAAATTGCTTTTGTTTTGTTTGGCATTGCATTCAATTCAGTCTTGCAAAAATCCTTGAGCAATTTGCTACCTAACCACAAAGTGAATAAGTTTACAATTGCAAGAAATTTGTACTTATTTAGTTTTGAATTTTATACGGGTAAAATTTCATTTTACTTGTGTAACTGCATATTGATTTCGTTGATGAATGTTCTATTGTTTTTCTGCAGTTAATTAAATTACTATCATCATTACATGACAATGTCTATATTCACTGTATTGTTGCTTACAAATTCCATTCTTAAAATAAATCTTTAGAATTCTCATTAAAATTACAATAGCTACGTTTAGACATGAATAAATAACATTTTCTGCTGTAGGCAAGAGCTATTTTTGAGATTTATTCTTGTCACGATTGTTTTTTTCTAAGTGTAGGACAAGCCCTAAGGATTAAAAGTTACAACATCTTCTCCAATTTACATATTCGCTTATGATTAAGTTTTATGGATGCTGTGGCGTTCGTGTTTGCTCTATGACTACCAAAAATTTTATTACCATTATTTACACTTACCTACATTACCTTGCGTAAGCTTGTTATGTTTGTTAGCGTTGCCTAACGTCAATCACCGTAATCACTTTTCTGATGGTTTACATAGCGGGAACAATGCTAAAATGCTTAAAGGGATTCTCTAAGTGTTAGCATAAACGAATATTCTGCAAATTTATATGAGACAGTAGCGCATATACGACTTGTACACAAGAAGATGAGATTTATGTAGCAGGCAGAAAATTCTAAAATCTTTGCATTTAAAAAATTATCCCATTAAGGAGTGGCACAGCCATTAATTTTTCCATTAAAGTTGGTATGTTTCGTTAATCATAGAGCGTTGACTAATATTTTAAATGTTAACTGGTAGTTGAAGAAGTTACTAAAATAAACATTCGGACTATTTTTAAACAGATGTGTACATTAGATGGACCGCGAAATGTAGCATCAGGATGAGTAATGCATGATTCTAATAGGTCAGTGAACTAATTCATCTCTTTCATTCGAATTAGGAAAATAGACAAAGTGGAGTTTTAATTAGTTTATATGTCGGTTCGCTTTGGGATCTCTAAATTCCATTGTCCAGACGAAGGTGAATATTGACCAAAATTTATGTCAGTGCACTTAAACTTAGTTGAAAGCACAATTTATTTCCATATTTTCTGGTTTATATGAACTTTGTGTAAATCAAATGCTTGCATGACCATTTTTGGAGAAGCTTGTGACGGTTTTAGACAGTTTGTTTTACGATAGTGGTTTCTAGATGAAGGATAACAGAGTTTCTTGATTCTTTGGTTTGCCACACGAACAGGAAGGATATTCATTAATCATTCGAAAAATCAAATTTGCTTACACTTTACTTTTATATCCTGAACAGTATTTTACTCAGAATTCAAAATGATGTTTGTTTATCTTCAAATTCAATGAAAAATTTTAGATCATAACTCATCGAGTAATTACAAGTAATTTTTCTTCATAAGTGTTGACGGGGAAGATGAATATTCAGAATAACAATTTATGACCATGCAATATAACGAATTAAAACTTTGAGTATCTCAAATGTTGTGAGAAAAATATGATTATGTTCTATTAACTTTTGAAATTATTAATATAGCTTGATTCTAAACCAGTAATTCAGGACACAAAGGAAATTAATAACTAATAGCTTGAAATAGAGTTGTTGGAAAAAAGTGATGTTTTTTCCTAAAACTCCATTAGAGTCGAATCGATTTATTCTTATCGCCTGCGAAAGTTTATACCAACTAGTTTTATTACAAATGGTACAAGTTTAATGTTTCATAAATTTGTTCCTAACGATCAAACATCTATTTTATCTTAAAAATATATCAAGGACTGTTCTAGTATTTCTATGGCTGGCTTCACGGGCTGTTCTAATATTTCTAACGCTGTATTTTTTCCACAACTTCTATTATGCTACTTTTAAGATGTTCCTACACCAAAACCATTTACTCACAAACGAAGTTTTGCAAATCGTCATAATGATGCTTATCGAGAAATTCAACAAAAAATAGTAATTAGATAGATAAGATTTTACATCAACCCTTGCTGTTCAGAGCTGGTAGATCCATCCATCCATCCATCTCAGAACAAAAGCAGACAAGCTTTGATTAGTGCAATATTATGTTCGGAAAAGTTTTAGAAGCTCTAACCATTAGTAGAAAATGTGGAAAAATGAATAATTGCCAACAAATGTTGTTCTGGGTTTCTGCTTTTTTTCTTGTGGTAGTTCAATAACAATAATTCCATTTGAGAAAGAATTATCAACGCAGGAAACCACGTAAATCTTGAATTTTTTACCTTAATTCGAAGGATACATTTCACGTACAGAAGGCTTTATTTTTCTAATTCTCATTGCAAAATAAAAGGATCGAGTAAAGGAAAATTAGATTAATATTAAACAACTGCAAATACATTAAAAATTTACAAGGTTTCTTCAATGATTTTAGGAAACTGAATATTCTGTCTGTGTTGAACGGAGCTTTCCAAGAAGGAATAGGTACATGTTGGGTAAAAGAGAATATTTTAAAAGACGATGCATGAAGTTTTCCCAAATAATTATTAGTTTTAATTCAATATAGTTCTTGCACATGTCAAGTAGGTATTTGTTTCTTATGAAAATTTTACATCTAATAGTAAATATTTTTGAATTATTGAAATTCTCAGTATTTAAACATAAAGAAATATTGTTATTGAATTTCATTCAATTGCTAAATCTGTTGAAATTTAAAAAAAAGTAGATTTCAAAAATGTATATTTTTTTATGTATTACCTAAAGCCTGTTCACAAATAGTATCTAAAAGAAAAGACATTCTTTGAAGATGAAGACTTTTATTTCTAGTTGTTGTTAGCCATCTAGTATCTTGTCATTATGTATTTAAAAAACAAGTTATTAATAATCTGTTTTTATCAATTAAAATAATTATCTATGTATTAGACTCAATTAATAATATTAGCAACTCTTTCTACCAGCACTTGAAAGTTGTCTTCATTAAAGTAGTTCAAACATGTTTTTTGTGTAGATCAACCCACTATTTCTAACCAAATATGGAGTAATAATAAAAGCTCGTGTCAAAGAAACGATCAGATACGTGCATGAAATAAATAGTTACATGTAGATTTAATAATAACAAATAACACTGTAATAGAAAATTGTTCATTATCTTTTTTGACTACTGACATGATATGCTGAACACGCAACAAAAAAACCTTTCTTGCATAAGAAAACCACTCATCTATAGTAGAATGACTTGGGTTTTAGTATGTTTGAGTCAAGCTTAGTTTCAAAGTTATAGCAACAAACTTATCTATTCTTGAAATTATAATTTAGTTAATTATAAAGACTGAAGAGAAGTTTAGAGGATGCATTTCATTTGCAAACTTGCAACTTTCGAACTACATGAGTTGGATAAGCTTTCTTTCTTTCGAATATACTCCAAAGTTGTTCAATCAAAAGTCACTTCTAGATTTCTAGATTATAGTTTGCTTTGGAATTTTGCTTTGCTCTACTCTTAATTGCTGCCTTAGTCAATATTGTTAATTATATTTGTCTTTATTCCAGTTTTAGAACACTAAATAAATGTAGTGACAAATTTTAATTTGAATTTATGATTTTACCAGTTCAATTTTTTTATACTCTTATGAGTAATCACCGTTATTTTGGTTTAAGGAAGTAATCTGAGTCGCAAACATCAAATGCATTTTATTGCATTTCAGTTCTGGTGGTATGCCAGCAAAATTTAATTTTATCTCACCGAGGTTTATGGCAGTTTCATGTCTAGAATAATACAGATTAAATCGCATGTTTTATTTAACAATGTAAAAATATGTTTGTTTTATTTCGAAAATAATGTCTGCATTTTGTTGACAGCTTTTACGATTTCAATATTACACTTATCGTACTAAATAACGGTCGACTGTAAATTTCATTTAATACGCGTTATAACAACGTGGGTTGAGCCAGCAGATGGTCACAAATGAAGCTTGAACACATCGAGAAACACAACCCTTTCCAGCCATCAGCAAAAATTGCAGCAGATATTTCCTCTAAATGATAATAAATTTGATTTTCCCCGTTGGGAACAGTTTGTAGAGACTTGTGAGCTATGAGTTCAGTGATTTCGTGACCATCGGAGGCGCCGACTGTGTAGGCGCTTGACTCTAATCCTTGAAAACTAATTTCCAAGTGCTTGCCATCTCTGACACTTTCACTTTTTGCCGCAAATAAATATAGGTGAGATAGGTGGGCTGAATTTCTCATGTTTTACGATTTGTTGACACAATTACCCCATTTTTTTAAGACTTTCAATGATTAATTCTAAAAGTAAAAGAAAATACGCAAGTTCTAACTCACATTCCAAAATTTCTGATGTTCTTAGCCGTGATCAACTTCCGTCTCCTTTAATTTTCTTGATTCCTTAAACATCCGACATTGATAAAGTTGTTGACCAAGTTCTTCCTTTAAGCGGATACCATCCTTCAATTTTATCCGTGTGTTTCCCACATAAAACCGAAAGTGATTTAATTTATTTGCTAGGTATTGTTATACAGACACAATTTGCTCAAACATTTCCAAGAAGTTCTGAGTTATTTTAAAACCAATGTTTATATCTTACTTCCTCTTACCATTGACCGCACACAGACTAACTTAATAAAATAACTTCAGCTAAGACGTCGCGATATTATTTGCTAGTTGCTAGAATTTTAAACGCATAGTTAGTGACTCTGCATTTTGTTATTTTTGAGGTTTTTCCACACCCCTGAAATTAAACCATCTGTTATATGAGAGTAATTTCCCTCCCCTAAAATTTAAAAAAGTCGAAACTTATGAATAATTAATAAAGACCCCAAAAGTGGGTCGTCATCAACACGACAAGCAGATAAAGGTTGTACCACTGCTGATTTTACCTCTATAACATGCAACCACCCAAACCATCATTATTAACTGAAACCACCACTGTCGGATAAACGTCTCATAATTACATATATGGCCAACAATTAGTGTTTATAAACAGTACCTGATGGGTTATGAAACGAAGCCGCAACCCAATTTCAACTCGCTTTAGATGTAAAAGACGCAAATTACCTCGCTAGGTTACGTTTAGTGTAGGCGGATATTAATCCATGCATGAAAAGAGCGCAACTAAAAACCCTTTCTAGGATGCGAAAATATTTAATCACTTACTAATTTTCATATTAATTGTAAGAAACTATATTCTCTTGCGTAGTTTAAATTTGATTCAGTTTTATGAATCTTGGAAGTGTAACAAAGTGTTATTACATTAAATCACTAGTTTAATCTCAAACTGATTATTAGTAATAACCGATAATCTGTGCTAATATCTTGACAAGTTGTTGAATCAGAAATTTCTTTGAAAAACTAACATCTGTTATTAAATTACAAAAACTCGATTCATATTTCTGTGAATTTTTTAATCAAAGGGCATATTTGATGTTTTTATGAACTTAGAAGATTATAATAACTGTTCTTGTGTCGGCTCTTCGAGAAGAAATGATCCAAGTCTCCAAGCTTTGCACGGTTCAGCTAATTCCTAAAGCTACAAAGAGGGGACTCTGCTATTGCGGCTAATATAGGAGTGGTGCCTATTACAAAGACGGACAATCGGAAGTTAATAGGGCAGCAAGAACTTCCGGGTGGTAATCTGCTGTGGATGTAATTTACTGTCTTGGCTCTACACCCAAATACCATTGTCCACATTGTTGGTAAATAAATTCGTCTTCAAACAAACAAGTTTCAACTAAATTTCAGTTGAATTCAATAATCTTTATTCTAAATTCTATTATATCTTTTGTTTCTAACTCTGAACATATTTATATTTATAATTAAAGTTTTTGTAGGTTTTTCTAGCACCAGTTGTTATTGATAAATCCTCGAAAAATTGAAATACAAATGTCTCTTCAGTCTCTAGAGTCTGCTTTCATCTAACCCCAATTGCAAATGAAGTTATGTAAATCATGGTCGTCACCCCTGAATCCACAAATCTCGATTTATTAAATAATTAATTGGACATTACGCAAAACAATGCTTACATTTGTACCACAAACAAACCTCAAACACTATTGATCCTAACTTATTTTTGTGTCATTTAAAATTGGCATTTTTGATGTTAATCACGCGAAAACCTTTTTATTACCTCACTCAAATCCATATGTCATTTTGGCTTTAACCCATCAAATTCGGGTTATTATTTTAACGATAAAGTTCGTTGACATCTTATAATCACACTGAAATTCGATAATAATGGATTTTACATAAATCACTTCAACTGCATTAAAAAATGAACTAAAGTAACGGAAACTTGGCATCTTTCGGTTGTAATGATTGATGTATGGCTCACCGGAAGTTCACAAATCACCGTCGTGGATGCTATCGTAGGCACGTGACATTAATATGTAGGAGTCAGACGAGGTGAGCTTGAAAGAGTAACAAATTGTATAGTTTGTGACTTTGGCGGACAATGACGATGATGTGTTGCTTGCATTTTTTTTTCTGCAAAGTGAAACAATTTACTTGCCAGCTCACTACCTAGTTTTAACTCTGCATTTTGAATATCAGCTAAAGCTGACACCGAAATATGGCGATAATTTTTAACGGAAAAAACTATTTTGAAATTTAAAGCAGTATTTTCTTGTAGCTTTGGATCTCCAAATAAACTATTACTTTTAAAGTTTGACAATGAGTGATTTTTTTGGAAAACTCATTTTTAACTTTATCTTCAGCTTAATATATCTCAGTAAATATCCAAGTTACTGAAATTCATTTACTTAAATTCTCTTTTATATTTCACTATAAACATTTTTCCTGTTTACAGTATTTCATTATTAGAATTTTCAAATTTTATCTGATAGTTGAAAAACAACTTGCTTTTTTTTATTAACATTGAAAATAATCAGACTTTGTTGCGTTGTAATTTCAAATTCATTCTCTATAGTTGTACAAAGCCTTTGATGTAATATCACTATTCTTTTTTAAAATTCTTTTCGTTCAGCAGCCCTCATCTAAACGAAACAAAGATAGAAACTCATATGTACGAGTATGTTATTTTGAGAACGTCTATTCTGTTTTGCATTTAAAGTTTACAGTTTTACATGAATTATGCTTTTGATTAATTAGCAAAGCTTCTATGGGTTTTTTTCTTCATATGAAATGACAGTTTAAAAGCGTTATTGAAGCATTGCATCATCCTTGAATCTTAATAAGCATGTTAATTCAATTTAATATTGTAAATACTAGAAGCGAAAAATTTAGCGGCTTTAAAAATATGGTACAGCAAACTTCACTATAATATTTACGTGATGAGCACTATCTAAAAAAGAGCTTTTAGCTTTTAGAATTATAATACGATACTTTACCATCATTGTTGTCGAAAGAAGGTGGAACTTGAGACCGTCAAATAATCACTATTGTGATTTATGACACGCCCGGAAAGTTAATAAAGGCAAAAATCGGGTGAAATGAATAGAACTGAATGAAGAAGTTGGGAACTCGTTATAATATAAAAGCAGAATTTCAACGAATTTTATATTTTATAATTTAAAAAAAAAATCTAATTGAAAGTATACCTCACCTATTGTTCATAAAAGTAAAATAGATTTTTTTTGTATAAAGCATTTTCGAAGAAATAACAAAGTTTACGAGAAAGACTCTAAAATTTTCTTCTTATGAAGTCCATCAAAGAGTCATAATGTACTCGGAAATATTGTCAGTTACTAAACCAAACCGTCCTTCGTCCATTGAAAATTCAAACCACATGAATATCATTCGTTTTACGATCTTTATACATGTTCAAATGTTCGCTATAAAAATTTCTTTGTTTTATTTCTATCTGCACATGTTCATACCAAAAGTACGGATAAGTAACAGCTTAAATTTTTTTTTCAGATTATTTCAACCGTAGTCATATTTGGAATCTATTTTGTACTTAAGGCACAAACTAAGTGAGGTAAGTTATGATATTATTGTGTTTGATATTTCAGCTCCAAATTTAGATCGTTGTAATTCAACTGTTCAGATAAGCCATTTGATGTTTGTAATGGTGCGGTCTGTAGTGAATTATTGCGGATATTTCGGTGTTTGGTGTTTTTGAACTCATTACCCTCACAAATCTCTCATAAATGATAAAACTGAACATTTGTGTCAGTTAAAAGAAATAATAAAGTTTTGATTTAAGTATTTTGACGCTTTGTCCTAAGTGAATTCAGATAATATTTCTGTTTATCTTGTTTTTCCACATAAAAGTCTTTTGCATTTCAAATACTTGAGGTTAAGTTGAACCATAGCGAATCTTCACGCTTGAGTTATTTATAATTCAAGCTTGTTGAAACAAATTACATTACGATACTTTCACAACAGATCATTAGCATTTTGGTGCGAGAAAATTGCTTGGAAAATGTTTTCTCATGAAAGGGAACAACACCTAAAGGAAACTTTTTTAAACCGTAACAATACACCTGAGCGTTTTATCCAGAATCACAACTTTTATTTTTAATCATTTTAAATGTGTTCATGGACTTTAAACTCGCTCAGCTTTGAATTTCTGTGATTTTTATTTCGACGGAAAGATTAAACTGAGCTGGGAAAAATATATTTCTACAGTTAAAGAAAAAAAGGGGAAGAGCGCAATGAACTTGCTGAACAAAGCTCAGGTATAGCATATCGTGAGCTTTTGAGAGTGGGTCAATAGCAGCCCGATGCACGCCAGTGATCTTAATTATAACTAGAGATACATTTTCGATAATACGACACGACATTACCTGCAAAAATGATTTTTTGTGGAAAAAAAGTTAAGTGGTAGTCATTTCCGTTTTCGACTTTTCTAATCGAGATTTCTTGAATGATTTGGTTACCAAGTATGTCATACAAGGAAACATGGAAAACACCTTTCAAGCGGATCGCGTTCAATAATATTTCAAGAATATTTAGGGTGGAAGTAATTCTAGATTTTCGCTTCATTTTACACGAGTTTTAGTTCAGCATACATATAGTTCTAAGAAATTACGTTTGGGAGATATTTTATCGGTTGTAAAAAGCACTGTTCACAAGATTGGAATACTGTATTTCAAGAGAGATTTACATTCTTTCAAATTCTTAGCTACACTTTATTCTGGGGTTTTACTCTTATTCGCTTGATCAGATAAAGGAAAGTGTTCACTGCAAAACACGAACTAAGCGATCGTCTTTTACTGAAGTTATACATCTAAAAGCCTCTAGAGTAAATCGAAAATTATTCCCAAAGAATTTAAATTTATTTCAAACACTCTTCTATCCAGATGTGTTATATTTGTATCATTTATATACAAATTTTTCTCTAATTGGTGTTGAATGAAATAAGAGTGATTAATTGTTGTTGTCAAAAGCTTGACGGATTTATTAATTTCAATAACAGTAACAAATTCACTCATCATTCATTATTTCAGTGAAACTTCCACAATATTGTTTAATTTTGCATAAAATTAGTGTGAATTTCTTAGAGGTGGAATCAGCATCTGTTTGTTAATAATATTATGTTGTGTGCACTCAAAAAACAATAACTATTGCTTGTTAAAATTTATTTCTTTTAAGAAGAAATTTATATTTATCGCAAAGCTTTCAGTTCTGTATTGGCTTACAAGTGCAGCGATACAAATAGAATTGTTTTTGCCTTTTGACCTACGTGTTGCCGCTATTATACGAACGGCAATGGATCTTCTTGAGTCTGGACAAGTTCAGATGAATTTGTCCCTGACCCAAGTTAGCGTTACTTACTCTAATGAAATATTGCAAATATTGCAACTTCAACACCTAATCGTATTTATATGATCTGCGAGAATTCTGCTAAATATTCTCATGTAAATTTTAATTATCCGCCAAAGGAAACATCTTAGATAATGAGTTTATTACATAAAGTCTCTTGAAAAGAAATTAATTTCAATAATAATGTTCTTGAATCATATACCTACTTTTATCTTCATACGTTCATTTTATTTTTTCTTAATCTTTTAGATGTGCAGATATTTGCCCATTTTGCATGAACCAGGTCGATGGTCACTCAATGCGCGAACATTCACCTCTTCGACTTTGTCCACGACACTAAAATAAACGTACAAATGTAATCTCCATTGCAGGCATGACAGGACCGTATTTCAGTGAAATGCAATTAAATCACTAAAGTACGCTGATGATCAGTCATGTCTTTAATTGAAATCCCCGCTCAAGTATACGAAGAATCGATGAGTAATAGCTTGAAGGTCTGTGCTTTTACCTTGTTATGACTTTTCTATTTTTGTCTGGGCCAAGTCCAACCCTGTTGAAGCGACGCGACAACGGCTGCTTTTGATTTAGAGTCTCTACCTACCTGTACAGTGGATTTGTTCCGAGCTTTCCGTGGCATTATGTTTGCAATACCAAGAAATGAATTCTCTTGAGAAGATTGGTATTTAATATTTCATCAACGTCTGGAAGTCTAGACCTTCTTTTGGATTGTATGACTTATCGATGATTTTTTGTGTCAATACAAAAAGTGTTTGTGGGCACATACAATTTGGGGTTAATATTGCGTCTTTTGTTTCGAAATTCGAGTTTCCCTTTCTCAGAGATACAATAGGAGAAATGAATTACTCAAGAAAGAGCAGGATTGTAAATTGAAGATTGGAGGGAGTAATAAAGGAATGGGGTTGTGGTAAAGAGAGATTTGATAGAAACATTTTCTTTAGGGTTTATTGGTTGCAGTCTACATTTTAATGGTTTTTCAAATCCAGAGCGTTTAAAACAGTGCTATTCAATATTCGATTCTTGTTTTGGTTTACGACAAGAGAGATTGAAAAAGTTGAAACTGTAAGGTCGACAGTCTAGACTCGAAAGTTGAGGAAATTGCTTTTACTAAATTGTTTATTACTGCGCACTCGGAAATCTATCAAAACTTCAAAAGCACAGACGTGATGCATTTGGTATTTCTCATTAGGAACAATTAAGAAGCAATAATCTCATCGCTTTTAAATTCATACAAATGATTGATCAATAATTTTCATTGCAGCTCATTTGTACCGGATCATTCTAGACTGCATAATAATGATGTAAAATTGCATTAACAGAATTTTCAAAATGTTGTGAATAATTTATAGAATTTTTTTCAGCTTATGCAATACTTCATACTAAAGCTAACGCATATACAAGTAAAGCGGTTGTTTTGTTCGAGGTGTTGTAGTAGCTTAGTCTAATATTCTGAAGCATTTCAAGGCGAACGTTACGGGTTCGAATCCCATTTCTGTCATTGAATTTTTCAGACTCAGCATTATCCCATACAGGACAATTTTCATCAATAGTTGTTCTGTGCATCATTGCTGAAAGATAAATGTTCTGTATATCCTCTCATTAGTTCGCTTCTGAGCTTTTGAGATGGAAACGCAGAAAACAACTTTTTTCTTCGAAAATAATTAAGATGGCTCTTATAATCTAATATTATAACAATCTCCAAAGACAAATGCAGGAGTTCGGTTAACTTAAAAACTTATTAAACAAAATCAAAATTTTCTCAGAGTAATCCAACGCTTTTTCAAAAGCACACTAGATATTTCGCTGCTCATTCAATTCTCCAACTTAAAAAACCCATGCGTAAGTACTTTTCAATGGACTTTCTTTAGATCTTGTTTTGTTCTTAATGTACTATTTAGGCTTAAAGGCAAAATCAATAATGCTGAAAACCAAGACCCTGACATCCGGAATAGACATCTTATGTAAAACAAGTTTTTCCTTTGATTCCGATTTTTTTTTTTTTTTCATGACAAGAAATAGGAGGCAGGATCTTGTCAAATCATCTGAATTTTTACCAAATTTAAAAGGCTACAGAACGGTAATAAATTAGCAAAAGTTTTGCATAAATTAACATTACGGAAATTTTAATAATGACTAAATTGAAATTGTTATTCTAGCAGAAATTACAGAATTAGAAAATTAAATGCAAATGTTAGGAACTGCGCAACTTGGCTTTTCATCAAATACTATTTTCCGGTCGTCAGAAATCTTCTCTAATTGTTGACATTTGTCACCATTTGTAAAACGAAGCTGTACCAAGTCTATTCAATTAACTCCAAGTTCTTTTTTTCTGTAAATACTTCATCAGTAATTCGTTACAAATTTGTTTTACCAAAGAATAAATGAGTTTTGCAAAATTCGTAGTTGAGTAATTAAGTTTTTCACTACAGGTAATTCAATTGCGTCTACACTTACACATACTAGATTGTTTCCATTTTCTGCTTGCAAAAATAATTAGCCTAATGATTACAAGGACCATTAAATTTCAGAACAACCCTAAAAGCTTTCCTTTGAAGCACTATCTGGAAGCCCGATTTATATATAGATATTATCGTTGACATAAAAGCTTCAAGCGCAGAATTTCCTATCTCGCATCTTGTTCCCGAGAGCTTTTTTCCGGGTGCACGGTGCGAGAGACCCTTAAAAAACTCGAGAATTAGATTTAATGTTAGCACTTATCAATTCAGCTTTTTGCATTCATCCATAACGCACTGTGTGAAAAAGCTGCACTGAAAAGCGTTATTTATTCACCATTGAATTTCTCGTTATTCCCATTTAGGGATTTCATTCAATTTGTTTAACAGTTTGTTGTTAAAAGTTTAATGTTTGACCGAATGGAGGCAACATAGAAACTGTAAGGTCACAAAATCAAATATATATCGAATGAGAATATACAAACTTTTCCAAGTTAGAAAGCTTTGCGACTTCTGTCAAAGATATACAACATTGTGAAGTGAAAGCTCGCAACAGTTTTCCTCTGATTTATTGAATTTAATATGTTTGCAATTTGAAGCTTTGAAGTTGTATGGCGACGACAGAAACTTAAGGCGGATTTCGTTAGAAATATTGTTGGAAAGGAAATCTTATCTGCGTGTAACGACACGAAAGCCTTTCGTTGGAAAAATGGTCTTAGCATTAATTATTATCTCATTAACGGAAAAAAAGCGTTAAGTGCTTTAAAAGCTTGATGAATTAAATCACTGTGAAAGTCTTTCCTCTTGATTTATAAACGAGGGTCTAATGTGTTATCTCTCACAATTTAGGAGCTAGTAAATGTTAAGATTTCAGTTAAAAAAAATTCTCATGAAAATTTTTAATATGTTTGTGGTGTATGCCTTATTTAATATGTTGTGTTTTTTTTTCTGTTAAAATATCGTTTTTGACTTAATCTTTCAGCCTCAGGTTTTACTATATTTTTCACAAATTCTCATATTTTCGTTGAAGTGAAAACCTATATGCTTCGTCAGTTTGTCAACACTTCAATACTATTATCAAATCAAGAGTAATATCAGACATAATATTTGTTCCAATATCAAACCCAAACTTTCCATATACCAGCGCTTATCATCACAATGGTGGCATAAACCGATGTTGTCAGCTC
Source organism: Latheticus oryzae (assembly GCA_030157265.1). Lineage (NCBI taxonomy): Eukaryota > Metazoa > Arthropoda > Insecta > Coleoptera > Tenebrionidae > Latheticus > Latheticus oryzae. Next base: position 8,593,693 of record CM058049.1, read on the forward strand.
ATTGAATTGACTGACATCTGGCGAAGAGTCCCAATTCAGAATGTCACACTTCTGGATGAAGAGGATAAAGCCGAGATTTGCTTGGACTATAGGGGAACAGTTTAGGTTCGATTTAAGCACGAGGTATTTAATTGAATGTGAATGCGGATAACATACGGTCCAATACCAGCATTCCGGTGCTGAAGGATCTACACCCTTGCTTATACAATGGGGTTGGTTTGACTACCAAATTAATGCCTACAACTATTTTTAACTACATGCATATTTGTCAAGAGTTTTATTCACTGCCGGAAGAATTAAACTCAGAATAAATAAAACAAAACAGAACCTTATTGTTGTTGATCCTTACTTTCTCTACATTTTCCTTCAAATGGATGTTACACTGTTTACACGCTTAATATTTAATCCTACAAACTCTGTGCTTACAAACCACTATAACAACCAAATTTACAAAACAAATTCCTTTTAATATTTATTACCTATTCGAGGAATATCTCAAAAACAAATTTTCTAAATAAATTTACTTACTTTAACCTTTGATGCTGAATATCGAATGAAATTCGGCAAATAAAATATTGAGATCTTTCAAAAAACATAACTACTGGCAATTTATTTGAACTTTTAATAATGTGTCTGCAGGAAAGATAATGTCCTTGCAATATATCTGCGTTATTTCCAACGTTTAATAATATGGAGATAGGAGGATGCGAGGCTGAGATAGAGTTTGCCATTTTAATTTTTCTTGCAGCTTTTCCGCTTTTTTCTCGGTTCGTCCCTATTTTCATCTTTCAGTTAGCAAATTGTTAACTCTGCTAACAAAAGTTTTAATCTCACATTATATCTTATTAAAAACGCCAAAAGATTTCTATTAGTTTATAATATATGAGTTAATTTAAATTCAGTTTATTTACATAACTTCATTTGATATCAGTCATAGCAAGTAACATTGTCTGCATTGCTAAATTGGTCTTAAATGCTATGACTACAAACGCATTTGAAGTTTATACGTGACGTGATTATTACGCGTATTGGTATTGTTCTATAATTATCTAACTCTACATACATCATTTTGTCTTTCTTCTATTGAATAAAAATGTTTGAATCTTTTATAAGCATTATTCATAAATAAATAAAAAATTATTATGTTGGATTTTTTTTATGATTTTGATTAGCGTTTTCCGGCCTAGAACGGATCGATCGTAATTTCAAATGTGTCACCATTTGCTTTACATAATGTATCACACATGTTTTGTTTTACAAGTGTAATCAAATTCATGTCTAATGCAAACGAGAATAATGAGCAATTTTTTGCTTATTGAACAACAAAAAGCTTAGCAAAGTTTCTATTGAGCGAATTATTTTTGAATTCGCAGTGAAATCGTTCGAAAAAGTAATTAACAAAATCTCAAAGTTTTGTTATAACAGCACTTAGTCACGCTAATTTCCCCTTCGTTATAACACCGTTTCAAAATGAATTTGGGTGTTTTTTTATTTTTTTGTATAAAACGATTCGGCAATGGATCGTCTAACTTTCCACATTAAACTGAAAAAAATTTTGTTTTTAACAAAGCTAAACGGCAATTTTGAGTTTGTTATTATTTTCGATTCAGTTGAAGTTATAATACGGTGAAAAGTTTTCACATTTGCTGAAGAAATAATTTAGTGAAAAGCTTTACAACTCAACACAAACATCGTTTGTCTTAGAAATGCATTAAAGGAGGTTTAAATAAATGTCTGATTTTTCTTGAATTGCAGGTTTCCCAGTTGTCAAGAAAATAGCCATGTTTACATTTACTTACTAACAACGCTAAGAGGATTGCTCCGAGGGTTACAAGTAAACGCGAACTCAGTTTTTCTTTGAAGATAAAAGTATTTTAATTAAAAATTAAACAAAAGAATTCAGCAGAAAACTTTTTCCTGGAATTCTATATATCATAGATTTCAGTCATCTTTTTTTATATTTGACTGATTTTCAAAATTCACTAAGTTTAAACAATTTACCACCAAATCATTATTTCGATGAACACCATTTTGTAATGAAGCGACACCATTTCGAACAAGTCACGTCATTAGTAAATGTGTTGAGTAAAGCAATCCAACCCTGTTTTCCTGCTACATTTCACTTCTAGTTCCGTATCTTGATGCCCTTCCTTCGTGAGATTGCTGAAACTAGGTTTATTGCCCCAGAAAAGTGGAAAACTGGTGTTGGACGTTAACTCCATTTTCAACAATTGAATCCTCTTTACACTAACAGTCTTATAATACTCTAACTGACTGAAAGTTATTAGAAATGATTTCGAATTGACTAGAACCATTGACTTTCATAAAGTGGCACATCAACGTCAATTTTATTCTCTTTCAGTTCGATATAGTAGTTTAGATCGGTCGTAAAAGAGAAAAACTGTAGTGCATTCTTACCAATAAGGAAGGTTTGTCGCTAGTTAAGTGCAGTAAAAGGATTTATTTTTTGCTCGCTTGCCACGATCTAAGACGTCGATTGACTTCCTCCAATATTGATTATTACTAGTCTAGACGGACAATGGATTCAGTTACTTCGGGCATTGAATACATAATTAACTACCAGAGATTTTTATTCCTCAAAAGAAATTGACCTATAATGCAAAGTTGTTTCTTCGACGAAAAATTCAATTAATATTACCACAAAAAAAATCTTAAAAACTGTCGACAAGCACAAAAGCTATATTTAATAATTTACAAATTTAGGAAGTCTTTAACTTCATTAATAGTTTCTTAATCTAACTAGATAATTCTTGAAGCAATTAGTTTTCTATTTATTTCATTATTAAAAGTTTATAAATAAAGTGTTATATCAGTACATCGAATAAAAGTTACAATCTGATCCAAAGCTAAAATGAAATTTCAGTTTTAAAGTTTTTTCTACTCAAATTCAATTTATACTTTTTAAATGGAGTTTTTTTTTTCAATTTTTGTTTCACCTGCGAAAAAAGTATTTGTGAAATGAAATTCAAATCAAACTCTGTTTTGAGCAAGAGTTATAAAGCTCAATTTACATTTTACAAGATGCCATCATAACTATAATTTAACTAATCAATATTATAAATTATGTATAACATATATAATATATAACAGTTGGATATGTAAGTAGTTTGTTATTACCCAAAATATTCATTATCACAAATGATAAGAGAACAAAAATAATAGTTTTTATATTCAAAGCACCATAAGTTTTTAGTATCGCATGTTTGTTTTCAGACAAGTCTATTTCATTGAATCGGTTTCAGCTGTCATTTCATTGAATCTACAAAAATCTGGTTGACGGTTGTACACAATGATGAAAACTGAGATTAACAATAATTTGAATTCCAATCTCGGATGCAGATTCCATCAAAAAATTCTCTAGAGTATCGGAAATCAACCATGTGTCAATCTAGGCTGCTTGAATCAGACCAAGGGAATTAGAGATTAGGAGTTGTCGTATTCAGAAGGGTTTGTTGCATGAGTCAGATCTCGGTGGAAATGCGCGCAGATGTCTGGCATCACTTCCATGTTATTTCTAGCAACAAATTTATTAAACAAGCAAACATGGTGGTTAGAATACAGACGCCGCAATGAATCCAGCTGGATGTCGATGAACGATAAATCATCAATTTAGTTAAATCGATTTGGCCGAAATATTTCCACCCAATTAAATTTTATACGAAACATCAAGGGTAGACTAACTCGTGCTGTTTGAAGACCAAATAGTTAGAGTTTTCTATAATTCAATTAATGATAAGTGACCGAAACAACTACACGTACAATGTTTATTGTTTTTGAAGCATAAATCATTTCAATCACACCTCATTTTTTATTACAATATGCATTTCCGGTCATTTCAGCTGAAACCCGATTTTAGTGTAAAAAGGTTTCTAACAAAACCGCATCCAAGTTATGCTGGAAATTGGGTAAATTTAAAATTGAATCGAAATTCAATAACTTCTAAGAACTTCGCTTTTTCACAATGACACACCAAGTGTGTAGTATGCGTGAAAGTTCGGGCTTTGTTGATTGATGATGTCAGTTAATATTGAAAGCTTGCCATGTTCAGGTTTATAATTTCGGCAGATTACAGCTTCCCAGTTTGAAGCTTTTTTTTAGAGGAGAATCTGCTAACGTGATTGATGATTAAGCTAATAAGCGCGTTAGGAAACCCCAAATGAACATTAAACAACAATTAAATAAAATATGGATCTAAATTAAACTCTTGGAGCGTTTTCCCTTGTTTCTTGTCGGGCAATCAATCAATAACCATTAGAGAGTCATTATTTCCTTTTTTAAGAGAAATAAAAAATTGGTTATCAAACATCATTCAAGACATTTTAATATTTCTATTGAAACCATTAAGCTATTGTTTGGCATATGGCAAGATGCCAAAAATGGGTTCCGCAATAAAAAGCTTTTGATATTAAACACGCCGGCTGAACATTAGGATTAATGCTTAAAAATTTAACGTGCTGCACATAAAAAGCCAATTTTTCGTTCTGAAATTCTATCAATCTATTTAACATTTTTTGCTGCCAAAATAATTTTTCCAAATATTAAAAATAAGTTGCGTATTATTAAATTAACAATAGTATTTCGAAAAAATTATATTTCTAAACACTTTTATTTTATCTGACAACGACAGGTGTTCGATTTTTTGGATATATTTGTGTTCTGTCAGGTAAAAGTTACTTTCAAACAAATTCCTAACAAATTCCCAAACTGAAAATCGTAAGCATCAAGAACGTGAATGTTTTAGGTGCGGAGGACTTCGAATATTGAACATCAGAGGAATTGATCCGCTAAAAAAACTGTGAATGGTATACAAAGTTTGTATTTTAGCTTTCCGAATTTTCTATTGCTGAATTTAGTTAGTAATTTCAAAATTTAATGATTGATTTAGAAAAGTTTCTATAACTCCAGAAACTTAGCATTCTGCGTTTAAACCGTTATGACCAAATATCCCAAAACTTTATGCAAAACTGCACCAAAAGTTCCCAGTAATATTGAACAACTTAACCCATATATTTATCAGGACGCTCTTCCGCTTCCGGAATTTATGTCAGAGTACTTTCCAATTTTGGTTAATATAAAGTTATGTTATGTATGGGACAAGAGAAAATGTTGTAGATGGAGCCACATCAGTGACTTTTATACTGTATGTACAGAACAGACCAAATTAATTACAGAGCTTCTGAATATTCCAGCTTTAGAGGAATTTCATTTTATAGCAATAAATTCCCGCGTAGCTGACGTCCTCGTTACTGAAACTTGGAGAATCCAAATGTTCCACTGTGACCGGAATATTGAACAGATTATGGAAAATTGACTTCTTAATCTGCAACGCATCCATAATTCCATCAATGCGAAAGATGATAAAAACGCCAATTATTGATAAGGCCTCCGGAAAATTCTCCACTTCGAGGGGTGATGTTCAAGATCTAAATTTCCATTCGCTTGCGAAATAGGAGCTTTATGTATCAAGAAGTCTTAAGTGAAATAAGGTTCTTTGTGGTTTTCAAATGGGAGGTTTTTGACTATTTGACACATAGTTGAAAGTCCATTGATGAGCAGAAATCTGTGAATCAATGCAACTAATTATTATGTGCGAAAATATACCAAGATTTCTAATTAACAGAAGAAGAATAATATTCTCAAATAACATTGATAAGTTTTTTTATAACTGTGAATTTTTGAATAAGATACCACTTTTCATAAAAAATGTGTGAGGATGTGATGTTTGGCAATCTATTTAATGCTTCGCTGAAGCTGAACGAAATAATTTTGTTATAAAAAAATAAATAAAGTGAAATAAAACTGTTTGCGCATTGTTTCCAAATTCACTGAATTATTACTGTTAAAATAATACTAATGGAACTTTTTTGTGGCTTATTATTCGGAGTTATCTGTTTTATTGAGTTTATATTTTTTCTAATTGTTTTTATTATAGCAGTTTTGCACACATCCTTTGCAGACTCCTTCGTTCAAGAAATTGGTGGGTTTTTTTTTTAATTTTGACGGAACATTTATTTTTCTATTGATAATCAATTACATTTTCTTTATAACTTGTTTTATCATATCTCCAAGAATTTTTTGCTAAATTAATCAAAATTTATTATTTTAATCTCCCCCAATCTTATCAAGTTTTCCAAAGGGTCGCACCGTTACTACATCTCATTATCGCCCTCATAAATTCTATTTCAATTGACCCAAGATGGGCGTGTCTATTCAATTAAATTCACAGAAAGAGCTTGAATGTATCGAGCTTTTTTTATAGTGGTTTCGTTTACCGGATCCTCCAGAGCGTCGACCTTTTTTCCTTCATAAAGGTCGCGGAAATCGATAGTTACCTGTGCGTTAGAATGTCAGTCAGTTATCTTATATCCACCCCTCTTACTTATCAAAATATTGCCAAGGGCCTTCAATAATAAAGTCAAAAACTCTGCTTTGCATTACACACGCACCCCATCTACAGACAGTTGACTGTGCAAACAGACAAGAAGGAAATTGCTTTAATTTATTACTGAAACATCGCAGACAAGAAAGCGTCTTATGCGATAATTACAAGATGCAACTCAAAGTGTTAATGATTGACAAGTTGCGTTTTATCTTCCATTGACTTTAAGAACAAGTTTCATCTGCAATGAAGAGTTAATGACCGACTTGTGAGCAGGAAGTCGGCGACAAGTATGTTAGTGGATGAATTGAAGGCGTTGCCGTCAATATAATTTTGTTGAATTCCCAGTTTGGCAAAAACGCTAATCGGTTTGCAATAAAATAAAGAGTAATAACCGATAAATGAGTGCTATGTTTGTAATAAATTCAATTATGTTTAAATTGATGGACAATAAACCCCAATTCGAAATTTATTGTTTCCTTATTCACAATATTACTTTTTTTTATTTCGTTTATTTAATATGACTTTAAGATAGGTAACTGAAGTCGTAAAGGAACAATATAAATTTGGATTTACACAATTTTTATGCTTAGGAATCGTAACTTTAAAGATTTATACACTTATTAACTTGTTCACTAGGTGAAGAAACTCTAACTCCTAATTAAATACTGCTATTCAGATTTTTTTACTCAATTTACAAAAACTACTGCAGTTCTTCTAGCCCAAAGATAAGCATAATTGATTTTTGATCTGCTCAAAATTGTGATTGAAAATATTTGTGTAATTTTCTCAGAATTCATGGTCAATAATTCTCTTATCATAATCGAACTGGGTTGAGTTTTAATTACTTCTGCTTGTCAGCACATATGATAAACTACCTATTATTATTGCAAATGTTTATCATCACTATTCTCAACATTATAGAGATCAGAAGTTTCAGCAATGAGTAAAACTTCAAACTTAGCTCTTATTTTTCCTAGAATAATGATGAAAACGTTTGTTGTGTTTATTGTTGTAAGAACTTGGAATTTTTCCTTATTTTTCATGTTTTTCGAACTTACAAATGTTGCAATTTTGTGAAATGTAATATTTATAAACAGTGAAAATGTTTTATTACTAAATCGATTTTCTAGAAATGTGCTTCAATCTTTAAGTTCCGGTTTATTATCCAAGAAGGTTTTTATTTTACGGTTGTCGGAATTTCTTATCACAAACAATTCGGTTTTATAAGCAAACATAAAACCGTTTTCTCTTATTTAATAAAGTTACTCAAAGTCTGCACTTGATTTATAGGATTCTGAAGGCTTTAATAATCTAGCAAATTCTGTAGTGGAATTAAGAGGTGTAAAAAAAAGTTTTGTTGCGGTAACTTCTTATGTAAGACAAACAAAAACAAAGTTGAGAAAACTTCTCAACAAAAGAAGTTTGCGATGTAAAAAGGATATATTTCTAATGGAAATAGCATTTTTTGTTCTAGAACTTAGATCTGAAAAAGTAATTGTCGTCAGTGAGTACAAGAAATTATATCAAATCTTGTTTTTTCCCTCTTTTATTTTACGTTTTTTTAATTGTTAATAATCCTGAGCCATGTTCATCATCATCAACGCCAAATCACTTAATCTACTGAAATGGATAAATCTTGGGCGCCAATTACTGTCGGAAAATAATCTCTTCTGCAGAGTTGTAATTTAGATAAAATTATTTAGAGCGACTCCAAGTTTATCCTCAAACTCCACCTTTTACACGTAGAGCGTAAAGAATAAAAATTTATCAAAGTAGTTTTTCTTAAAAAAAAAAAATCGTTGTAATCAATCTGTGCTGTCTGTAACAGTTCACGTTCAATACCGCAAAGGAGTTTCCTTTTTACAACTTTCGAGAAAAAATGGTTTGGAGTTGCTGGTAGATAAAGCTTTCTGGTAATGACAAAAGGGAAGAATCAATCTTTTACTTTAAAAGCTTATCTAATTTAAGCAAATGTTAACAAAAGATTTGCAATTAAGTATAATGAATAAAACTTGATAATTGATTACTGATGTAATTACTTAGTGCGAGTAGCTTTTTGTGGTTGGTAAAGCTTTTCATGCAGTGAAAAAGCTTTTATTAAAATGGTTTCCAGACAACAAAAATACAGTTACTGTACTCAATTTTGTTCTGCCTCGGTCATAGGTATAGTATCAAACTAAACAGCTTTGTGATGTGATGAATTACATGTCTGTTTGTGTATGAACAAAATAATGAATTCAGGGCAGCTTTTCAACAAAGCTATCCACCCTTAACCCACTTTGATATAGTAGAAGTACTTTTCCTACTTTTTGTTATACTTGTAATAATTAGCATAAACAATCACAGTTTGGAAAGTCGGCAGATTGTATCTAGAAAATCATTAAAACATAAACTGCATCAAATGATAATACCATCATTTGCATTCTTGCTTCTACTGCAACCGACAGGAAGAAGTTAAAAGTAGTAATGGGCCTTTGTTTTATTAAAAACACATTTGTATACAAGACGGCATCAGTAATGCGGGAAGGTTTTTTTCTTGTTTTTTGCATTTAGAACATGTGCACGTTTTAGCGAAACCATCACGTCTTACTGAGATTAGTTTGCATGGGTCTAAATCTGTCGGTTCTTGACTCAGCGAGTGACAGCTCATATTCCAAACTCTTTTACATCGTTTAAAAAGGATTTTATTTCTTTATGTCACAAATAAAAGTTGTTGTTAATCTGACATCTAAAATTGAACCTTCCATCTAACAAATGATCATAAAGGTTCATTTGTTTGAACAGAATCAAATTTACTTGCTTCCAGAAGGATCATCATCAGAACCTAGGTAAATTACGAATGAAATAAAAGGCATTAGGTGGAAGTCTGCAAATGAATGAACGTGACGAGTAAGCGGGTAGGATTGTTTCCTGCATGTTGGACAGATTAATCTGTTCACGATTCATAAATGACTTTTTTGAAGATAATTTTCAATTAAAGCAATTTTATGCTCTGACCGGAACTCATTTTAAAACTTTTCCTATAGTGAAAAATGCAATCGAGCTTTCAAAAACATCACCATTCACTTTCACGGAAAGCTTTGCATTGAAAAAAATAGACTGATTCAACAAATTTTACTTGGTTATGAGTATTTTATTCAATTTCTTGCGAATTTTTATGGCTGAACTCATAGGAAAATACTTCAAGAAAAAGTCGAAAAGTTTTTCGACTTAACATTTTAGAGGTAAATTTGGATGCAAACTCTCTAAGAACTTTCATGAGATCGAAAGCCAGCGAACCGAACTGTGGGAGAGAACAAGCACTTAGCTTTTTCAAGTTGATAATATTAAATATGCATCAATGCGAATTTCTCGTTGAAATGGAGTTACTTAAAATGTGCTCTGTCAGAATGAATATGGGCATGTAATTTAATTATCATGAAAAGTAATGAAATTTAAATTAATAGACAAACGTTTCATCCGAGTTAGACAAAAACTTTAACGAAGGCTTCTTTTCAAACTTGTCATTTTATGGAAACATCAAAACTTTGAACTTTTGGGAGATTAAGTTTAGATTCTCAAATCTTTTTATTTATTATCTACTGTGTTGAAAGTGAAAACAACCGGAGGCATCTGCAACAAGTGCCTTTTATTATTTGAAATATCAAGTTCTAAATTTACCGAAGAATGAAAAAAGTTTTCAGGGGGAAGCTGAGGCGAGATCGTTATTTTAGATTACTGTACCTTACCTGAGACCCTTCAGGTCGTTGTTTTGCTAATATGATTGCAGACAAAGTAATTTAAAACCGTCAAGAACGAGGATCGTATATTTTTGAACAAAACTGTTAACATATTTGGTTTAATAATTTGTCATCAAAGAAAACGAATATCAAAAAACATTAATCAATCCAATGTTGCAGATTTGCTTTTAGAATTACATGTGACCAGAAGATCTTTACGAGAGGAAACGTAAAATATGTTCCAATCCCGTCTTGTCAGTTTGATAAAAACACAAAGCGATACTTTCTAAGGGGTGAGAAAATTGAAATAGGGTAGATTATTAAATCATAAGCTCTAAAAGCGATGGCGGTGTGAATTTTCATTATCAGTTTTTCTCTAAATAGCACCACCAACAGTGCTACTTTCTTGCTAAAATATTTTCCAATAATTTGCCGTTCTTCTTAATATAGTGAGATTAAACTAGAGGTTATTTAAACAAAACACTTTGCCAGATGCTTGGGGAGTTGGAACGCCAAGAGCAATTAGCCTCAAAGTTCGTGGTTTCAATTACATCATGAACGACATACTCATCGAAATGAATCACATACACAACGATTTAAAATATCAACATGATGTAAAGGTTAAACTTTAAGAGTTCCACTCTAATTATGACCCAAAGTGAATTGTGCAACTTGTTAAAATTCATTGTTTTAATTGGAAACAAAGATGTTTTAGTTGAAGCTAAAGACGTAACTTGCAAAGTTATGACTAAAAGACAAGGAGATAGAGCTTTGCAAAGTCCGTTGTTTTATTGTATATAAACTGTAAGCATTCCTGGAGGCAACAGCTTACGTGAAATAATTATAGTCTGATTATGAAGATTTAAGGTAAAAGACGGTTCTTTTAACTGTCGTAACAAACAGAGCATTTGAGAGACTTTTCTAACGGAACTGAAGTGACAGAGGATTAACCAATCACAGCTATCCAATTAATTCAACTACGTGGGGCGAAACTATTGAAAATTATTAGGCACAGAGGTGGAATGATGTGGTTGTGAGAGGGACTGATTTATTTTGTTGGAGCTCTAGATTTTTATGAGTTTTTCGTGCTAACTAATAATTTACGCACATTTGCTGGAATGCATAACCACGAAAATTTTATTTAAAATTCTTCAAACCGTTTGATAAAAACTGTATTTTTGTTTTGCAGCTTTGTCCTGTTATAGCCACTTTCATTGGAAATTTGAGAACAGCAATTTCTGGCACAGATTGCCACGGTCAAACCAAACAGATTTACCAGTTTCAACTCTACGTGTTTTCATTATAAATATACCAGCAATTGATTATTGATTCTTTTCAAATCTGTTACTGTCGAAGAACAATTCTGTTCTAATAGCTTTCAACAAATCTAAATATTCTTTCATAAGGATCAATTAATAAAAAAAATGTTTTTATACGGGCATTTGCTCTCATCTAATCAAGTCACTTCAAGTCAATCAAATAATCTTTGAGAGAGACTCTTTAAAATTTTTCGTACGGAAATGAATCAACAAATGTTTCACAAATTTAGTGCCAAATCAAAATTCACAAATTCTTCAAAATGTGAAGAATTTCCTGCAAACGATTGTTATTTTCCTTCGATGAGTACAAGTCAGAATTTCGCTCCAGATGAATTCCACACTATCACACAAGTCAAAGATGAAACAGACATGTCATTGGAAGTAAAGAAAATTGAAAAAGAATTGCAAGACTATCTGAAAAGTCGAAGACTTGCATTTGAAGAGAAAATGTTTGAGAAATTTTATTTGATGCGAATTGAACAAAGTAAGAAATTTATTGAATTAATTAAAAGAATTAATAAAAGTTGGGACGATTTTGTGGATTATTTGAAATCGATTGGGTCTCAAATGAACGAAGAAGAAGGTGTAGCACAGGAAACAAATTGTAATACGACTGCATTACCTAGTCACACTGTTTCTCGTACTACCAGGACAACATGTGGAAGTTATAACTAAAAAATCAGCAAGGTCATCGACTTGTTAGTTATAGGATGTCACTAAAATTGTAGCAATTATATTTTATTGTTAATACATTGGCGTTGCAATTAACTGAAACTGCTCCTTATTTAAACAAATTTATTGCTGTTTCCTGTTGTTAAAACGTTGGAAAAATCATGCTTTTTCCGTTCGCTCTTTTCAATGCAAAAAAAATTTAAGTTTGAATCTTGGATACTACAATTAAACTGAAAGGAAATTCAATTTTGATAAGACATAATATACTCAACTGTAATGTGTTATTAATAGCACCGAATGGCAAATTATAAATAAGGATGTATTTTATGACTTGTGTGGGAAATATTGGCTGATTCTACAGTGACTGACAAGCGCAATCAGAGATCAGTTTGGTTTCTCATTATCAACCCGAATAAGTGTTGTACCGTTTATAAATGTTTGTGTGGAGTGCTAATTTGGTATGTACAAGCTCGGATATTTAATTGTATGATTGGCAGTGATTATTTTTAAAACGCTATTATTTTCTCCAATTATTCTCTGATTTTCTCATACATTATTCATATTTTGCGGCCAGGAAGAATATCAAATACACCCGTTTTATATACCTTGATTTCATTAAAGTAAAAAATTATTGATAACTATGTATATGCATAAAAGACTTCATTTTCAAAATTCCGTTTGCTTTTATCGCATTAATAAACCCAGACTACATTAGTTTTTTATTGTTGAGAGATAACTTGGAAACTGACCAAAACCACGATACAGACTGGTAGATTATGACTAATTCTAATCTGAATCATTGAAATAAATATCAAATTAAATTTTCATTGAAGATCCGAATCATGGGAGTTGAGAAAATTGAAAATTGATTTTCTATTCTCGGGAGTTTTAAGTCTTTGACAAATGAATATTTAATAAATTAAATATTTGAATATTATGGCAAAAATTGCAAAAAAAGGAAGTAGAACGAAAAAACTGGATATTCAGTCTAATGCTCTTGCACATGCAATGTTCTGTGTTGAATATTTATCCATAAAAAAATGGATTATGCAAACATATCCGGAAACTGTAATGACTGGTCCAAATATAAAGTTCAATAGGTTATGATATATCAATAATTTTAATTTAGTCTGACAATCAGAGTAAGATTAGTGCAATTATCTTTGATGATGCATTTTTATTCATGTTTTCGTTTTACTTCACCAATATTCATAATCTATTTACATTTTAAGAACATTAAAAACATATCTCTGTATGAGTATTTCAGCAATTTGGTTTTTCATTTTTCTTCGGTCATCCATTTAAATATTTCAATTATCAGATGCACTGTTCACCCACTACTTTAATTAAGCTTCTTTTATCATCTAAAAATGCTGCTCAGCAAAGCTTTGCATTCTCAGTAGTGTTTAATTAGCTCACTAAAATTTAAAACAGTCAAGTTACAGGAACAAAAATCTTATTTCATTGTTTACATTGTTCCAGTTACAAATATAACCGTTATGCACACATGGTTTAGCAGCCACCAAGGTTAAATCTTTACGTCAAAGGCAAAAAATTGCAAATAACTGTTTTTCCAAACATACGCCACCAGATAAAATTCAATATGTGAAATTTTTCTCATAAATAAGAAACACATCGCCGTCGATAAATCTCTCCCGACGAATCCAAAACAGTTAGTGGTTTATTGGGTATATTAAATCATGGTAAATGATCGTTTGAGTGCAACTACTGTCTGTAGCGGTGTCTCCTGCGCATCTATTCTATTCCTGCGTTTTATTTAGTCACATGTCGGTGGAAATTTGTTCGCGTGAGTACGCTGCAAGCTCAGTAGCCAGCACGGTGCTTTTCTTAAAATATCATCTGGATTAGCGAGGTTGTTCAACTAAGGTTGCAAATTTAGACTGTTTTATTAAATAGAAGTATAGACGAGCAAGTGTGAAACTGGTGAAGGTGGAAGTTGAAATCGGATTAGAAAATTATACAATTTCTTGAAATAGAAATGTTATCAAAATCTACAAAAGTCTTCTCTGTAAGTTTCAATTAACCGAAAAGAGTAAATTACATAATCTGTATCAGACTTTGTAGTTTATACTTTGTTCGAGATCCGCCTTTTCGTTATCGTCTAAATTGCTTTTATCTTAACATTTTCTGCAATAAACACTTCAATGTTAAATCGATGTACTGCAAAAGACTTAGACCTAAACTCGCTTACGATTTACAGAACCTATATTTTTTTCTTTTTGATAATATTATCTCATGTCATTGTAGAATATTGTCTTGTTTAATCAAAACCGCAGCTCGAAATGTAAACAATGACTAATTCAAATGTAAACTAATAAAATTATCAATATGGTCACTTTTTGGAGAAATAGTTATCTCTTTAGTCATAACTGTGTTTAATTTGACACAAATAAATAAATGTTTCAAAATTTTAGCGTCACTATTCTCAGATAAATTTGAAACCACAATCTATGATAAATTGGGAATAATGTAGAAATGAACTGTTAGACCCAGCGCTTCTACAAGCGATTCAGGTCCGACTATTTGACTTCTAGATTAAGTTTTCAAAGTGGAAGACCACTCATTAGAGATAATGAGACCTGCTCTGTTTGATTAAGGTAGCCGAATAAGGTCGCGTGTGCAGTGGAGTGTGATGGCTAGTATTTTCCTTAAGGATAAAATTTTTCAAAATTGGATCTTTTTTCCCAAAATAAATTTTTACAGCTGGTTCTAATTTTTGTTCAGTATTGAAATATTTATGTTTTGTCGCATGAATTAAGCATCTTTATTCATCGAATAACGACTGCTATTAAAAGGTTATTACGAATAATTTTCCCAAATTATTATGATTTGTTGTAAGACACGTTTATAATATTCTATCTAATACCATATTCCTTTCATTACTGTTACAATCCCCATCAATCTTGAGATTTCTTTTATGGATTTCCAATCTTATAGAAGAGCACAGCTTCATTTAAAATCTCTCAAAGACCTTAAAATTTATAATATCCGCTAGTTTACATCGTAGAGTTAAAGTTTTCCAAATAGTTTTAGACATTAACCACTACAAAGTTTCTCAAAGAAGTTCATTAATGCACTAAAAACATTTTACTGCAACTATAATCAATTGTACTAAGATTTTAATTATTCCATTTATTTATTATTATTATTTTTTTTTGTAGGCGGCGATGAATGCGTGACCCATCCAATTAAGAATGTCTTCCTTTCTCGCGTTGGCCGCACTGCTGGCAGTGTTGGTGGCAGCCGCAGCTCAAGTACCATCCGACGAAGACTTCGGATTCGATGTTTCAGACGATTTCGAAGTAGAAATCGACGGCAGTTTTCGAAAATTATGGAATAATAAAGAAGTAACTGCTTATGCCGGCAAAGTTTTTCATTTGATAATTCCAAAAGATGCATTTGGTAGAGATGTGGAAAGTTACGAGGTAAGAAACAACAATTAAGCTTGTAAATGTAAAACGTTTAAATTGACTAAGTGGTCGCTGAGTTTGTCAAAACTGTTTTGCTTTTACAAGCTTCTTGCACGATTGTTAATTAGTTGAAGTTCGAAGGCATTACTAAGGACTATGGGGATAGTAAAGAGAGAAAGTTTGTTGTTGAACACTTGTCAGGAAGTTGCTCACAAAAAGGGTGCTTTAGAAGTAAAGTTCTTATTGAAGGGAATAAACTTCTATTTGGAGCTTGTTGCGTTTTATAAAATGGGGAAATGTTGAGAAGTTTCCCTTCAGACACATTCGATCCAAAACGCATTCACATAAATAACTGAAATTTTTTAGATTCAAGAATTTTTCTCGCTTTCGATCTTGCACTATCAATGACAATTGCTTACGGAAAACCCAGCGTAATACGATTTATTCGTGCGTTAGTAAGAGCTTCTGTTTTGAATTAATCTTGTACTTGTTTTGGCTTGATTGTATGTTTGCTCTATTCTGAATTAAAGGTCACATTCTAACCGTGACCCGCAACACTACTAGCGCTAGTTATCTTTAAATTTAAACTCGCTTGCAAACGTGTAAATATTTGTTGCAACTGTCTAATAGTAATTGTATATTTTATAAACACATCTAATTAATTTATGGAAATTCACCAACATCCAAAAAGTTGTTTTAAAAAATCTTTTTTGCAGCATTATTCAAGGTATTACAATAAACAAAGCTATTATTTTTTTGCAATTTTTACTTTTTGTTTTAATTAAATCTTCTTCGAGGTAAATCATTAATGTCAATGTTACAATAACTATTTATTTTCTTATCACATTAACACTGCACGTATTCAAATTGAAAGTTTGCACTTTAAACATTTGTAATCACTCGTTTATTTCGTTTTGAATTATTGATACAATTCCAGGAAATTCCATTTCAGTCTGAATAAAAATAGATTTTGAATCTAGTTTTTCTGTTTGAATTCTCGCCGCTTCTATAGTTAAATAGAAACTTACAAAGTCAAAAAAATTTTATATACAAAGAATATCATAAATAGAGTAGCTTATTTAATGGGAAGAACTTTCCCTATACATAACTGTATTGCTTATTAGGATAAAAATTAAAATTACAAACGTTGAATTATTAATCTAAATTTCAATTCAATAATAATATTTGATAGCATAATCTTGAATTATAAATGATGACTCGGAAATGTAAATACTAACTGTATTGTTTCGAACATATAGGAATTAGTATGAGATATGAATTTCCTAAGAGAATAGAGCTTAGCAATTCGGGCAATCCTTATAATTCCGAAATAAAATTACTGCGGAACTTAATGCAACATTGCAGCAGAAGCTATTCATTCGGTAGACAGGGCACACATGTGAGCATTTGCATTTTCAATAGTGTATTGTTGGTTGCCAACCATTTAATGATAGAAGTTATTTAATTTCAATCCTTTCAAAAAATTCAGGAAATAGTTAACTGACATTATTAAAATGAAGATATAACTGTAATTAAAACCAATGTAACTATATATTTATTTTTATTATTCCATTTTTAACCAAAACCTTTCGAATAAACTGCGAGGAAAAGTCAGTAAATTCTTGAGAGTGATAAAAAACATTAGAAGCCAATCCAACTCCGGATTTCACTTCATATACTTTCATAAATATAAGTAAAGCTTTTTATCTTAAATTCACATTTAATTCAATTCCTGTTATGTCGATTTGATAAAAATTGTTATTTGAATATTCACCCAATAATATGTTCTTTATTGCTTGGAAGGCGAAAAATAAATGCTATAGTAGTTCTATAAGATTGCCTTTTGATGACTTTGATCAGAAAATAAGATAAGACATTATGAAATTACGATCACTTTTATCTAAGTTGAATCGGTTTAAATCATCAACGGTGATAATGATGTTGCTTTTTCGGATCTATCGGCGTCTTTATACAATTTATTCCTATTACCCGAAACATGAAAGAGTCATCTTGTTTGCACTCTTCAGAGACAAATAAAATCATCGGTGCCCAGCTAACGATTGATGAATTTCTCTAAGAAAAATGAAATAATATTCTTATTACGAAGATATAAATAAGTTAATAAATCTCAAGTTTATCATTGTCTATAGTTTCGGATATTGAGATTTAACACTGACGTCAATGAAGCAATATTTTTTTCTTTGGCAATAATTTCATTGAGCAAGTATCTTTTCCTTTATTGCAATGTGTGGGCAGATGTTTCCCTCTTTAAAAATGTCGCAGCTGTAAATAAAATAGGTTGTGCAAATGTCGTTTTATTTTTCTATTTATATTGATCAACCCCGTTCATTTTCATGTCACGTTCGTCTGTTCTTAAAAAGAAATACTTAGTTGCGACATTTATATCCAACTCAAGAAACACTTATTACTTGCCTGCAGTAAATCGACATTTATCGTTGACTTTTTGAACTTCGGCAATAAATAGAATTATCGACAAATCTCCAAAGGTCATCCTAATGCGTTTTCTGACCTCTTCTCCATATTTGCACTTTTGGAGCAATGGAACGTTATTGATATTTTCAGGTTAAACGTCCCGACGGAACATCACTACCTTTATGGTTACTTTTCGATAAAATCGGAGGCGTCTTTTGGGGAGTACCTTTAAACGAAGACATTGGTACTCTTCATCTAGTCATCAAAGCTGTAGAAAGCAACAAAAACATATCAGAGGAGGTTACAATAAAAGTACTTGAAACGTCTGATCTCAAAACGGTGGACAAGTGTCCAAGTACTGAAGATAAAACTGTACTTACCCTCCTTCTCGATAAGGGCGTCAGGGCAATCAAACCGAAACAAAGAGTGATAGCAGTCAACAACATCGCGAAGTTCTTTGGCTTGCCTTATGTAAGCAAATAGCTCTTTTATTTGATTTTTATTCTAATAAATCAATTTACAGAGTGCCTTTACTTTGAAACCTCAATTAGAGAAAGACGATATTACGGATAGTTCAGTAGTGCTAGCTGGGCCGGGAAACTTGCGATCAAGATCTTCAAAATTAACATCTGTTATTCAAGTTCCTGTCGGCTGTGAGGGAAGATTATGGTTAAAGACTGCTCCTCTAATTCATCAGTTAAAGCAACAAGCAAAAGATGGTACGATTTCTGAAGTTTTGGGAATTCCTTTAGTTGGTTGGAGGGTGAAAACTGTAGTTAGTCAAGCTAGAAGATCTAAAAGACAAGCTGATGATTTTGGAAGTGGTGACTATGAAGACTACTACGATGATGATTATGAAGATGAATATGACGATGAAGAAGAAGCAGATACAACGTCAATACAATCATCAACTACCACTACAACCACTCCTCTTCCAACACATCCCCACAGACATCATCATGGGGAAGCTCTGAATCCGGAAGATGAAGAGCCTACTTTTTCTGTAAGTTTTTAATAAGTATTATTAAATATTTATTTTATTTTATTTTTTGATGCATAGGTTATTAGCAAAGATCACCATTATGAAAGTCAGTCACCAAAACTAGAACAAGAAAATTTACCAACAACAATACCTATTTCACCAGAAACAGTCCCGTATGTACCTCCATCAACAACAACTACAACTACTACGTCTACAACTACTACAACGACAACTGAAAAAACAACATTTGTTGATGACGTTAAGGTAACTTCTAGTACTACAAATCGGGCTGAAACATCATCAAATAAATCACTAACAAACCCCAATGTTTACGATGATTATGATTACGAATATGACAATGAGGAAGATAACGAAGAAGATCCAGTTGAAAGTGGCACTATAGTACCAGAAACAATGGTACCTAAACAGACAATCCCTGAAATAACGATTCCTTCAGATACTCATACCACTATTAAATCAACAACCAGACAATATATTGAAACAGCGGCTCCAGTAACTTCAACCGAAAGAGAAACAACAGCTATGATTGTTGAAGATACAGAACTATCAACTGTCGTTTATCCTGAAACGGTAGACAATACAGTAGCTCCATCAACGACAACAACAACTACTACAACCATAGCACCTCCAACTATTTTTACTTTACCATCTACAACAAGTAGCACAACTACACCTACAAGAACAATATCAGAAGTAACTGCAGAGACAAGCACAGAGCAAATAACCACGATTGAAGATGACGATTTTGATGAAGATGAAGAACCTACAGAACGGTTGACTACAGTCAGACACGTGGTGTCATCTCCTAGAACAACTACTGTAAGACAGGTTACGGAGGCTGTAGAATACGAGGAGAAGAATTTCCAACCTTATATTGAAAATCGTCTCAAACAGATGTCTGTTATTGCTGGTAAAATCTTCCGTTTCGTGGTGCCAAAAGATACATTCAACGATTTTGAAGACGGTTATAATCTGACTTTAGAGTTCTTAAACGCTCACGGAGAGCCTTTATCGAAAGATTCGTGGTGTCACTTCAATCCTCTACGACGCGAAATTTATGGATTGTGAGTAGAGTTGAATTTACATTTGAATTTGAGTTTATAATGCAACACATTTCAGGCCTCTGGAGGAAGATGTTTCAAAGTGGACTTACAAATTACGAGCTACTGACAAAGAGGGAGCTTCAGTAACCGACGAATTAGTCATCCAAGTACAACAGCACAAATTGCAACGAGTTGTAAACCACGAAATCTCCCTTTACATGAGGATTGAGAAACAACAAGAATTCCCACATTTTGTGGATTGGTGTTTAAAGACTTTGCGAGCTTTAGGGCGAATCTATAACACGAACATGTCGGAAATCACAGTGAGGAACGTCAATTATACCGGCGAACCGGTGATTTTCACTTGGACTAATGATTCGATACCGACGAATTATTGTCCAGTAGAAGAAATCGACAAATTGTATAGAGTAAGAAAATCGTTCTTTGTATCTCCTACAGTTTGATTTATGGGTTCCATGTTACAGATGTTGACAGCCAATGACAGAGGCGACCCGAAACAAGAACTCAGTCTATTGTTAGGACCGGAACTCAGGGTGAAAAAGGTGACCAAACACGGGTTAGGGGTATGCGAAACGCCACATGTTCCAGTTACACCTCCAGTCAATTTTTCACCATTCTTAAGAAATCCAGTAGATCATATAAACGCAACTGTCGGAGAGTTACTCGTCTTTAAAGTGCCAGACGTGAGTATTATTTGCTTTTATTGTGAATTGTGCGCTTTAGTCTGCATATGACAGCTGAGAAGGAATATGAGATTTAAATGGCCGCGGTCACAAACAGAGATTCGCGATGAAATTATTATTTCCAACAAACGTACAGTTAATTGGCTCATTATACAACAGATACGTTTTATATTATAATACATACAAAAGCTTAAATATTCATTACAAACAATGTTATTCAACATAAACTGTAGACAATTAACTCGGGTCAATTACATCTTATTGTAGTTTCGTGAAAAAAATTTGCATCATCGATCCAAACTGAGATATCAAAAACTAACATAAATCGTTTAGAATTTCAAAACCAATATTATTATTCAATTGGATGTTGCTATACAGTAAGTACATCAAATTGAGCCTTAAAATTGTTCAGAAACGAGTAGGTAATGCAAAATTTAGTGATTATTGATTGAGTGTTTAAATAACATTTACACAATAGGAAACGTTTTTATTTCAATTGATTTTCCGAATAAATTAAGTTTCATAAACCTTCTTATTCAAAAGTCACAATATTTCTTATCGAAAGAATTATGATTTACACCACCATGCCTACGTATTCAAGATTTTGCATTGAAAAATGGATACTTCACTTCAAACATTTTTATAAAGTTTTGGAAACGAACACTATAAATAGGCTTATTTTATTTTTTTATCCTTAGGACACTTTCTACGATCCAGAAGATACGGATTCTCGAACATTGAACATCTCTTTGCTGACGCCAGATCGTCAACCTCTACGGCCAACAAGTTGGTTGCAATTCGATAGCAAAAACCGCGAGTTTTATGGAATACCAAGAAAACCAGGTCGAAGTGAATATCAACTAGTTTGTGTGGACAGTGGCGGTTCAACTGCTACTGACAGTTTAGAAATAGTTGTATATCCTGCTCCAAAAGTTCATTACAATGTAGAATTCAGTATGACTGTCGAAACCCCCTATGACACTTTTATCAATAGTGCGTCTATGCAAAGAAAGTTTGTCGAGAAGTTACAGGTAATAGATTTTTCTGCCACAAAATTCCAAGAATTATTTCACTGTTTTTTTTTTTCAGGAAATATTTGGCGATAAGATTGCCAGTTACATCCATACAACTCCATTTAAACAAAAGGATCATTCGACCATCGTTACATGGTATAATAAATCACTGAGTACAGTAAAATGTCCTCATGATGAAATCAACCACTTGGAATCGATGTTAAAAAGTCCAGATCGAGGGATTTCTAGTCGTGTGCTGAGTATAATGGAGCCTGAATTTCCAGTTTCGAAAATTAGCGTTTTAACCATGGGTATATGTAGAGCTAAAGTGATTCCAGCTCCTCCACCGATCCATGAAGACACCATCATTCCTGTGGATGAGAAGACTCCCGATGCTAGTGAAGCCCATTACCAATATCTAATGACATTCATTGTACCTGCTGTTATCATATCAATAATGTTATTCTTAGCAGCCGTAGCCGCTTGTGTTTTATACCGACGAAGACGATCTGGAAAGATGAATGTAGAAGAGGACGGCAGACAAAGCTACGGAAACAAAGGAATTCCTGTGATATTCCAAGAAGAGTTGGAAGAGAAACCGGAATCGGGAACAAAAACTCCGGTGATTCTCAAGGATGAAAAACCGCCACTAGCGCCTCCGGAGTATAGCAAAAGCGGCTCTTTAAAATTGACGGATGACTCGGAACCTTATCAACCCCCACCTCCTTTTACCCGGACTCAGGACAATGGGAGACAACAGCGACCAAAACCTACTCCCACCTATAGGAAACCACCTCCGTATGTGCCTCCCTAACAATTACATTTCACTTTTTTTCAGCAATAAGGTTCTGGTTTACTGCCAGTCAAATTTCATTTTCAATCTGTATTTGATATAAAAAAAGGGATCCGTAAGTCGGTTTCAAGGGTACATGTCAAAAATGTGATGTAGTTGATGGTAATTTTGCTACTTCGGGTCTCGTTTTTTTTTTCCATAAAAAAAAAGATGCCAAATCAGCGAACACCGCCTGCAGCTTCTTAAGTCGTTATTGAGGTCTGCTTCAGTTGAGTAGTTATTGTCTTTCTCTGTGATATTCATTTTGTTTGTTACAATAGAAATTTTTTGCAGGCGGTAAGTTTAACAAATCTCTTTAGTTGTACAAAAAAAGCTGCGAACCAAAATATTTTTTTGTCTGAGGAATTTTATTATAAAACAATAACTACTGTGTTTTGTAACAATAATTGTATTATATACCTACTACATAACTCTATATTTTATTTACTGCCATCGGCAATTTAGATTAAGACTCTTAACCGTAATGTTATTTGTATGGATAGTACGCGAGTATATTTAAAAATAATAGAATAGACTTTCTAAGGCTGTTTTTTTTACTTTGCTTTTTAATTTTATGACACGTTTTAACTATCGCACAACTTTTTTTCTATTTTTTAATTATGTATGTATCGTTTTTAAGTGTACAGACTTCGTTTTAACACGTATCACAAAATTATTCTTCCTTACTACTGATTTTATACAATTTTTTATTTAAGTTACCAAGATCTTTATACTTACTACAAGGAAATGTTTTATATAATACTTTTTGTAACAATGTACTCAATTCGTATCACTAAAAGTAGAATTGGTTTACAAAAATCACAATTTACTTTTAAATGGTTTGAATGTATCATATCAATACAATCCTCATATTTGTCTCTCATATCATACTTTTGTATTATTAACCAGTCATGATGATAATTATTATAATTGTTCAATAAATGCTAAAATAATCGACTGTTTCATTTTTTAATCTTTATAATCGGTAGGTAGTTTTCCAGTTTAACGTCAAATTAGCCATATCCAATTTACCTAATTTATAACCCAGTGATAATCATATGACGTTGAATTGTTGATTGTCACCTTTATCTTCAAGTCGTCATTTATCATTGAGAAGAAGACAGGATCGCGAAAAAATAAAAATGATTTAACATAAGATGTTTATGTGTACTACTTAAAATATCAAAGACGTGATGAGTCATTATGTTAATAATCTTAGCTGCAATTATGAGTCAGAGAAACCACAACGTGACTGTTGTAAGAAAAACGCCGGAACACATAGCGGAATAGCTTGTAATGAATGGATAGTAAAAATGTATATAAGAAAACAATTTATTTTATTTGTAAGATACATAATGTAGTTATTATGGAAAAGTTAAAGCTATTACAAAGATAGGCAACTCGCACACGTTTCTACAGAGTTGTCCATAAAAATTAATTTTTTTAGTTGTATTTTTTTGGGAAAAGAAAACTAATATAATAATACATCCCATTAACTTTAGACAAAATCAATAAAGTTAATGTTATACTTATTGGACATAAGTTATTATCATACCTTTGAATAACGCATAGCACGAATCAAATAGAACCAACTACTAATAATGATTAAGATAAAATCAAATGGTGGACACTTATACATTTGTGCTTCAACACTTCCCTGTCCAATTGAATTTGGAACTTTATACACGACAACAAAGTGTTGTATTGGCAATAACTACAAAGTCCACAAGGGAAGGAGTTCGATTGAAAAACTCAAACAGAACAAGAAAAACTGAATGGGGTTTATTACATTAGTGATATATAAGCAAGCCCCCAAGGATACGCAAACTGGCTCAAAGCAGATTGCAACGATGCTTCTTCTTTTTCTTAACTTGTAGGGCGGCACGCGTGGCATTCTCAAATACTTCCCTAACACCTTCCTTGCTTTTAGCAGAGCATTCCAAATACGCAAATGCGTTGATCTTTTCAGCCATGGATCGACCGTCTTGTGGCTTAACCGGCTCTTGCTTCATCTTTTTCAACTCGTTGATGGTGTTAGGGTCGTTGCGAAGATCTTTTTTATTACCAACAAGAATAATTGGCACGTTGGGACAAAAGTGCTTAACTTCCGGCGTCCACTTTTCGGGGATGTTCTCCAACGAATCGGGCGAGTCAACAGAGAAGCACATAAGGATGACATCGGTATCAGGATAGGACAAGGGCCGAAGCCGATCATAGTCCTCTTGCCCAGCTGTATCCCACAACGCCAGCTCCACCTGCTTGCCGTCCACTTCGATGTCGGCCACATAGTTCTCGAACACGGTTGGCACGTACACTTCAGGGAACTGGTCCTTGCTGAAGACGATCAAAAGGCACGTCTTACCACAGGCGCCGTCGCCCACAATCACCAACTTTTTCCGAATCGCAGCCATCGGACCTGCCAAAACACACAGTCAACGCCTATTCAACAACAGCTCAAAGATGGCGGACAGGCAAGGGAGCAACCGTCTCGGGGAGGGGCGGATAGGTAGTTTGCATGCACTGATAAAGACCTTTTCCGGAGTCGTCCGAGTCGGACCAACAACAAATCATCCAGGTATTCGTTTCCACGGGGGATGGATGGCTTCCCTTCGGCTACCACTGCGAGGGATGCATTAATTCACTTGACTATTCACCACTCACGTAAACAAATCTAATCTAAATGGAGCTGAGAGGGCGCTAGACGTTGAAATTCATTGACATTACTGATGTTGGCGCATGCGTCTTTCTTCTTGAAACCGTTTAGCCTCTGATGACGACTTCCAATAGCCCACGTATTTCTGTCGCTGACGTATACACAAAAGACTCGTCTCGCTGTCTCTTCACGGAAATCGTGGATGCGAAACACTCGATATGGAGCGACTTCAACTTTTGGAGCTAATTTTAAGTCTTTTGACTTGACGGTATGGTTATTGGTTTAGAAAAATCCACGTCAACGTTTCGAAAAATTTTCATTTCATTTTAATAGCTTTGTTTACAGTAATGCATCTAACACGCGTTATTGCAATTAAGCGATGAAATGTTTATTGCCACCGGAAACAAAACGTCAGAAAAACTATTTTGTAACCACTAAAGCACTAAATGTACTTTAAAATAAATCCTTACAATGGTTCTAACAAAAACATAAAAATCATTTCAAAATAATCTAATAGCTTACATTTTGTCTCGTAGAAAGCAATATGTATGTATAAAAATCTGAATGTTACAAATGTAATTAGATATTTCGTTCATTTCTGCATTCTTAAAGTTAAAACTGCTTTCACTTGTAATGAAACAAAAACCTATTTTTGTCAAATAAGAATTAATACTAATTAGCTGAACACTGATAAAATAATCAGAAATACCTGCTTATAATTGAAAGTACAATACTTTAGAAACAGCTTTTTTTGGCTTATTAAAGAAAAAATTAAGCGTTATTAACGGGATTTTTAGAACAATGCCTTTATTGCAAAAATTCTCATTTTGAAATTGCCGAAATTCCTCATAAACTACTAAAATACATATCATTTTAGGTATAAACATGGCAAAAGGTTGCAAAAAGCTGGTTTCATATACAACTGAAACTATTAGAGCGTGAAAGTAAAGATAAAAAGTGCATCTAGCACTGCAAAAAATGACAAATAATACTAACCCATAACTTGTTTCCATTGTATTAACTCAATTCGTTGTTTGATTTGAATATAATTTTTGAACAATAAAAGACAACTTACTTTTACCTTTGACCCTATCTCAAACCTGTGACTAAACACCTTTATTAATTATTATCATGCACTGTAAAAAGTATAAAGCCTAGCCCACACTAGCATTCTTTGAGTTGATTCATATTGTCGCAGGTTTACTCCTCGATTGAAACTCTTTTTTGTCTAGTCTGCATTTTGCGTCTTATCATTAGAATCTGCTTTATTGAATCATGAATAAAAAGTTAATACATTAAAAAACGAAGTAATTTTAACCGGATGGATTTGTGTTTCGTGAAATTCAATCTATTCTGACTATTCTTTTACACAAATTATACTTCTACGTCTGACTGCAGGTGATTATTTTCGAAACTATTTGTAAAAATAAGAAGATAATGCATTACAATTTGTTGTTAATTTCATTTATTATTAATTTCTTTCTCTATGATTATTTATTGTTTTTTTAAATGCGAAACTAACTTTTTTTAATAGCATGAGTGCTTCAGGCATTTCAATTCATTTTGCAGAATTCCTTAGATTCCAGTTCCATCCTGAGGTATGTTCATACATACAAACGTACATTACGCACTACTCCGCTTATAATGAATTTTTTGCTCAAGGCATAAAGACAGTAACATTCACTCCCAATATTTCTGCGTCTGCTTATATTTTACTATTATTAATTATACAAATGTGAAATATGCTGTAACTGTATACTATTATAAACTGTTTGGAATCTCAATTTGACACAAATCTTTAGACATATCTCTATAAACATTCCCTGCACCTTTCTCATAGTCATTACCCATATGTTATTTTCACGGGACCAATAAATCATGTTTTTCATTCAATTGAGACTTTTGAACGTTTAGCAAAAAAAAATATACAATGGAATCTACTTAGAGAGTAAAGAGAAAAAATTAACTTCAGTCTCTTAGAAAGATAGATAGAAGTTTTCTCTGTAATCGAAAAAAAATTAATTATAGTCTAAACATATTGGAAAATTTCAAATTTCTACTCATCTCAAACGCTTGTACGCTAAAAAGGAGGTTACACCATTTACTCTTATAGCGTTATTCTGTTACATACGCTGACAAACTGCTTTACTATCTATTCTTATACCGATAAGAATCTTATCAGTGATTACAAAATGTATGTCGTTATTGTTATTTTTTCTAAAATTAATTGTGACAGTGTTTACTCCAACCGTGTAAGTTTTTCATGAAAAATGTTCGTACAAAAGAAATTAGTGATAGTTGGAGACGGTAATTGCGGAAAAACCTGTTTATTAATTGCATTCGCCAGAAACTTGTTTAATTCGGAATATCGACCGACTGTCTTTGAAAATTACGTAGCAGACGTCCAAATTGGTAACCAAACCATCGAGTTGTCCCTTTGGGACACGTCTGGACAAGAGGATTACGATCGATTGAGGCCAATCCAGTATCCAGAAACTGATGTTATTTTAATATGTTTTTCTGTAGTTTGGAGAGATTCGTTTGATAATGTTATTAGCCGATGGTGGCCTGAAGTGAAACATTTCTGTCCGGGTGTTCCAGTTTTATTAATTGGAACTAAAAGTGATTTGCGGAGTGATAAAAATCAGCTTGAAAAGTTGAAAGAAATTAGAAAAACTCCTATATCAAATGAAGAAATGAGAAAAATGGGTGACAGAATTGGTGCTGTTCGTTTCATGGAATGTTCTGCTAAGACTAAATATAATGTTCGAGAAGTGTTTGAAGAGGCTGCTAAAGCAACACTTGCGAAAAAAAGAAAAAGAAAATCTAATTGCGTTTTAATTTGATACTTTGGTTATTCTGCGTTATAAAAGAAAAAATATTTGTAAACTTATCTTCTAATTAATTGAAAAAATTATAATTGAGTATTACAATTAAATAGTCAATTTTTTGAGAGTTTGTCACCGATTTAAAATCAGAAAGAAAAAATCTAGCTAATCTTAGAATATTCGATAAGATAAAAATGCCTTATAGTAAAAGTATTAACCAATTCCACAGAAAATTGTGATAGTAGGTTTAAATTATAATTATTTTGATTTTAGGTATTAATTAAGAAACTAATGTAATTATCAAATTGATATCACGTGTTGTTGATTGTTGGATTTTCTCATTGTGTATTATCCAATCTTGATCGTTTTATATCACCACTCCCATGTCTTTGGTTTATGAAACGGGTTTCTCATTTAAATTCTTATATTTTGTTTTTGGCTGCCTTGATAAAAGAAAAAGATTAAAAAATCTCCAAAAAGTTGGCATCTTATCACTAATTTTTTTATTCTTTGTTCAATCTACATGTGAATAATTAAGAAATTTAATAATTATCGAAATGACTGTTTGCTCTACCACTTCACTAGCTTTTTCATGCTATCAGTAGTGAAGAAAAGCAAAAACATTTTGATACAAACTTGCTAAATAGGGTAGTAATCTTAAGTTAATCTTAAGAAGTAATAATAATAATAATAATAATAATAATAATAATTTCAATAATAGATTTTTTTAAATTTATTAGTTTTGTTTTTCAATTGATTTGTTTTGGATAAATGGTGTTCCTAAAAGTTTACTCTTTCCCTATTTCAAGAATTAAGCTTGAAAGCTAATTTGCGTTTATCAGTTTCGTTAGTTGCCTATCTTTTGTAATTATATTTTCCAGATAAAATAAACAAACCTTCATTTTATATCCGTATGTGAAAAACAATGCCCTTATTGCAAAAATTCTCATTTTGAAATTGCCGAAATTCCTCATAAACTACTAAAATACATATCATTTTAGGTATAAACATGGCAAAAGGTTGCAAAAAGCTGGTTTCATATACAACTGAAACTATTAGAGCGTGAAAGTAAAGATAAATAGCGCATCTAGCACTGCAAAAAATGACAAATAATACTAACCCATAACTTGTTTCCATTGTATTAACTCAATTCGTTGTTTGATTTGAATTTAATTTTTAAACAATAAAAGACAACTTACTTTTACCTTTGACCCTATCTCAAACCTGTGACTAAACACCTTTATTAATTATTATCATGCACTGTAAAAAGTATAAAGCCTAGCACACACTAGCATTCTTTGAGTTGATTCATATTGTCGCAGGTTTACTCCTCGATTGAAACTCTTTTTTGTCTAGTCTGCATTTTGCGTCTTATCATTAGAATCTGCTTTATTGAATCATGAATAAAAAGTTAATACATTAAAAAACGAAGTAATTTTAACCGGATGGATTTGTATTTCGTGAAATTCAATCTATTCTGACTATTCTTTTACACAAATTATACTTCTACGTCTGACTGCAGGTGATTATTTTCGAAACTATTTGTAAGAATAAGAAGATAATGCATTACAATTTGTTGTTAATTTCATTTATTATTAATTTCTTTCTGTATGATTATTTATTGCTTTTTTAAGTACGAAACTAATTTTTTAAAATAGTATGAGTGCTTTAGGCATGTCAGTTCATCTTGCAGAATTCCTTAGATTCCAGTTCCATCCTGAGATATGTCCATACATACAAACGTACATTACGCACTACTCCGCTTATAATGAATTTTTTGCTCAAGGCATAAAGACAGTAACATTCACTCCCAATATTTCTGTGTCTTCTTATATTTTACTATTATTAATTATACAAATGTGAAATATGCTGTAACTGTATACTATTATAAACTGTTTGGAATCTCAATTTGACACAAATCTTTAGACATATCTCTATAAACATTCCCTGCACCTTTCTCATAGTCATTACCCATATGTTATTTTCACGGGACCAATAAATCATGTTTTTCATTCAGTTGAGACTTTTGAACGTTTAGCAAAAAAAATATACATTGGAATCTACTTAGAGAGTAAAGAGAAAAAATTAACTTCAGTCTCTTAGAAGGATAGATAGAAGTTTTCTCTGTAATCGAAAAAAAATTAATTATAGTCTAAACATATTGGAAAATTTCAAATTTCTACTCATCTCAAACGCTTGTACGCTAAAAAGGAGGTTACACCATTTACTCTTTTAGCGTTATTCTGTTACATACGCTGACAAACTGCTTTACTATCTATTCTTATATCGATAAGAATCTTATCAGTGATTACAAAATGTATGTCGTTATTGTTATTTTTTCTAAAATTAATTGTGACAGTGTTTACTCCAACCGTGTAAGTTTTTCATGAAAAATGTTCGTACAAAAGAAATTAGTGATAGTTGGAGACGTTTATTGCGGAAAAACCTGTTTATTAATTGCATTCGCCAAAAACTTGTTTAATTCGGAATATCTACCGAATGTCTTTGAAAATTACGTAGCAGACGTCCAAATTGGTAACCAAACCATCGAGTTGTCCATTTGGGAGACGCCTGTACAAGAGGTTTTCGATCGATTGAGGCCAATCCAGTATCCAGAAACTGATGTTATTTTAATATGTTTTTCTGTAGTTTGCAGAGATTCGTTTGATAATGTTATTAGCCGATGGTGGCCTGAAGTGAAACATTTCTGTCCGGGTGTTCCAGTTTTATTAATTGGAACTAAAAGTGATTTGCGGAGTGATGAAAATCAGCTTGAAAAGTTGAAAGAAATTAGAAAAACTCCTATATCAAATGAAGAAATGAGAAAAATGGGTGACAGAATTGGTGCTGTTCGTTTTATGGAATGTTCTGCTAAAACTAAATATAATGTTCGAGAAGTGTTTGAAGAGGCTGCTAAAGCAACACTTGCGAAAAAAAGAAAAAGAAAATCTAATTGCGTTTTAATTTGATACTTTGGTTATTCTGCGTTATAAAGAGAAAAAATATTTGTAAACTTATCTTCTAATTAATTGAAAAAATTATAATTGAGTATTACAATAAAATAGTCAATTTTTTGAGAGTTTGTCACCGATTTAAAATCAGAAAGAAAAAATCTAGCTAATCTTAGAATATTCGATAAGATAAAAATGCCTTATAGTAAAAGTGTTAACAAATTCCACAGAAAATTGTGATAGTAGGTTTAAATTATAATTATTTTGATTTTAGGTATTAATTCAGAAACTAATGTAATTATCAAATTGATATCACGTGTTGTTGATTGTTGGATTTTCTCATTGTGTATTATCCAATCTTGATCGTTTTATATCACCACTCCCATGTCTTTGGTTTATGAAACGTGTTTCTCATTTAAATTCTTATATTTTGTTTTTGGCTGCCTTGATAAAAGAAAAAGATTAAAAAATCTCCAAAAAATTGGCATCTTATCACTAATTTTTTTATTCTTTGTTCAATCTACATGTGAATAATTAAGAAATTTAATAATTATCGAAATGACTGTTTGCTCTACCACTTCACTAGCTTTTTCATGCTATCAGTAGTGAAGAAAAGCAAAAACATTTTGATACAAACTTGCTAAATAGGGTAGTAATCTTAAGTTAATCTTAAGAAGTAATAATAATAATAATAATAATAATAATAATAATTTCAATAATAGATTTTTTTAAATTTATTAGTTTTGTTTTTCAATTGATTTGTTTTGGATAAATGGTGTTCCTAAAAGTTTACTCTTTCCCTATTTCAAGAATTAAGCTTGAAAGCTAATTTGCGTTTATCAGTTTCGTTAGTTGCCTATCTTTTGTAATTATATTTTCCAGATAAAATAAACAAACCTTCATTTTATATCCGTATGTGAAAAACAATGCCCTTATTGCAAAAATTCTCATTTTGAAATTGCCGAAATTCCTCATAAACTACTAAAATACATATCATTTTAGGTATAAACATGGCAAAAGGTTGCAAAAAGCTGGTTTCATATACAACTGAAACTATTAGAGCGTGAAAGTAAAGATAAAAAGTGCATCTAGCACTGCAAAAAATGACAAATAATACTAACCCATAACTTGTTTCCATTGTATTAACTCAATTCGTTGTTTGATTTAAATTTAATTTTTAAACAATAAAAGACAACTTACTTTTACCTTTGACCCTATCTCAAACCTGTGACTAAACACCTTTATTAATTATTATCATGCACTGTAAAAAGTATAAAGCCTAGCACACACTAGCATTCTTTGAGTTGATTCATATTGTCGCAGGTTTACTCCTCGATTGAAACTCTTTTTTGTCTAGTCTGCATTTTGCGTCTTATCATTAGAATCTGCTTTATTGAATCATGAATAAAAAGTTAATACATTAAAAAACGAAGTAATTTTAACCGGATGGATTTGTATTTCGTGAAATTCAATCTATTCTGACTATTCTTTTACACAAATTATACTTCTACGTCTGACTGCAGGTGATTATTTTCGAAACTATTTGTAAGAATAAGAAGATAATGCATTACAATTTGTTGTTAATTTCATTTATTATTAATTTCTTTCTGTATGATTATTTATTGCTTTTTTAAGTACGAAACTAATTTTTTAAAATAGTATGAGTGCTTTAGGCATGTCAGTTCATCTTGCAGAATTCCTTAGATTCCAGTTCCATCCTGAGGTATGTTCATACATACAAACGTACATTACGCACTACTCCGCTTATAATGAATTTTTTGCTCAAGGCATAAAGACAGTAACATTCACTCCCAATATTTCTGCGTCTTCTTATATTTTACTATTATTAATTATACAAATGTGAAATATGCTGTAACTGTATACTGTTATAAACTGTTTGGAATCT
The DNA here is from genome assembly GCA_030157265.1 of Latheticus oryzae. Taxonomy (NCBI): domain Eukaryota; kingdom Metazoa; phylum Arthropoda; class Insecta; order Coleoptera; family Tenebrionidae; genus Latheticus; species Latheticus oryzae. Next base: position 8,626,603 of record CM058049.1, read on the forward strand.
CAATTTGACACAAATCTTTAGACATATCTTTATAAACATTCCCTGCACCTTTCTCATAGTCATTACCCATATGTTATTTTCACGGGACCAATAAATCATGTTTTTCATTCAATTGAGACTTTTGAACGTTTAGCAAAAAAAATATACATTGGAATCTACTTAGAGAGTAAAGAGAAAAAATTAACTTCAGTCTCTTAGAAAGATAGATAGAAGTTTTCTCTGTAATCGAAAAAAAATTAATTATAGTCTAAACATATTGGAAAATTTCAAATTTCTACTCATCTCAAACGCTTGTACGCTAAAAAGGAGGTTACACCATTTACTCTTTTAGCGTTATTCTGTTACATACGCTGACATACTGCTTTACTATCTATTCTTATATCGATAAGAATCTTATCAGTGATTACAAAATGTATGTCGTTATTGTTATTTTTTCTAAAATTAATTGTGACGGTGTTTACTCCAACCGTGTAAGTTTTTCATGAAAAATGTTCGTACGAAAGACAGTAGTGATAGTTGGAGACGGTTATTGCGGAAAAACCTGTTTATTAATTGCATTCGCCCAAAACTTGTTTAATTCGAAATATCAATCGACTGTCTTTGAAAATTACGTAGCAGACGTCCAAATTGGTAACCAAACCATCGAGTTGTCCCTTTGGGACACGTCTGGACAAGAGGATTACGATCGATTGAGGCCAATCCAGTATATAGAAACTGATGTTATTTTAATATGTTTTTCTGTAGTTTGGAGAAATTCGTTTGATAATGTTATTAGCCGATGGTGGCCTGAAGTGAAACAATTCTATCCGGGTGTTCCAGTTTTATTAATTGGAACTAAAAGTGATTTGCGGAGTGATAAAAATCAGCTTGATAAGTTGAAAGAAATTAGAAAAACTCCTATATCAAATGAAGAAATGAGAAAAATGGGTGACAGAATTGGTGCTGTTCGTTTTATGGAATGTTCTGCTAAGACTAAATATAATGTTCGAGAAGTGTTTGAAGAGGCTGCTAAAGCAACACTTGCGAAAAAAAGAAAAAGAAAATCTAATTGCGTTTTAATTTGATACTTTGGTTATTCTGCGTTATAAAAGAAAAAATATTCGTAAACTTATCTTCTAATTAATTGAAAAAATTATAATTAAGTATTACAATTAAATAGTCAATTTTTTGAGAGTTTGTCACCGATTTAAAATCAGAAAGAAAAAATCTAGCTAATCTTAGAATATTCGATAAGATAAAAATGCCTTATAGTAAAAGTGTTAACAAATTCCACAGAAAATTGTGATAGTAGGTTTAAATTATAATTATTTTGATTTTAGGTATTAATTAAGAAACTAATGTAATTATCAAATTGATATCACGTGTTGTTGATTGTTGGATTTTCTCATTGTGTATTATCCAATCTTGATCGTTTTATATCACCACTCCCATGTCTTTGGTTTATGAAACGGGTTTCTCATTTAAATTCTTATATTTTGTTTTTGGCTGCCTTGATAAAAGAAAAAGATTAAAAAATCTCCAAAAAATTGGCATCTTATCACTAATTTTTTTATTCTTTGTTCAATCTACATGTGAATAATTAAGAAATTTAATAATTATCGAAATGACTGTTTGCTCTACCACTTCACTAGCTTTTTCATGCTATCAGTAGTGAAGAAAAGCAAAAACATTTTGATACAAACTTGCTAAATAGGGTAGTAATCTTAAGTTAATCTTAAGAAGTAATAATAATAATAATAATAATAATAATAATAATAATAATAATAATAATAATAATAATAATAATAATAATAATAATAATAATAATAATAATAATAATAATAATAATAATAATAATAATAATAATAATAATAATAATAATAATAATAATAATAATAATAATAATAATAATAATAATAATAATAATAATAATAATAATAATAATAATAATAATAATAATAATAATAATAATAATAATAATAATAATAATAATAATAATAATAATAATAATAATAATAATAATAATAATAATAATAATAATTTCAATAATAGATTTTTTTAAATTTATTAGTTTTGTTTTTCAATTGATTTGTTTTGGATAAATGGTGTTCCTAAAAGTTTACTCTTTCCCTATTTCAAAAATTAAGCTTGAAAGCTGATTTGCGTTTATCAGTTTCGTTAGTTGCCTATCTTTTGTAATTATATTTTCCAGATAAAATAAACAAACCTTCATTTTATATCCGTATGTGAAAAATTTGTTTTTAATAAATAATAATACACGTGCGTTTATTTTTAAAGCACTTTCTTTAAGTAAAAATTTTGAATTTAGAGTTTTCGATTTTACGGTGTTGGCAGAAAACGTCAATTTGATTAGAGAGGTTAGGAAATCGATGAACATTGTTTACATTTGATTTTTTCTCATAGTTTTGAAAACTGCAACTCGAAAAATGGCTAATATGGTACATTGTCAGTTGTGGATGGGCAGCGTGAGTGTAATATTCAAAATAGTTAAAAAAATTTAAAATTTTTTACTTTCAGTTGGAGCCTTACATGACTGAAACTTTTATTATTTCTGCTTTCCGCAAAATGGGTGAAAATCCACTTAACGTTAAAGTAATGCGAAATAAATTCACAGGAGAAGCAGCTGGGTATTGTTTCGTACATTTTGCTACCGACGAAGAAGCTATTGATGCAATGCATAAACTTAATGGAAAGCCTATTCCAGGTACATCCCCTGTTGTAAGGTTTAGGTTGAATAATGCAAGTAACACTGGCCGGACTTTGCTTGATCGTGAATTTTCTGTATGGGTTGGTGATTTAAGTCCTGACGTTGATGACTATAATTTATATAGAGTGTTCTCATCTAAGTACAATACAATCAAAACGGCGAAAGGTGAGGCGTTTATCACTTTTACAAAAAGAATGGTTCAATGTTGTTTTTAGTTATTCTGGATAGTAGTGGCTTTAGTAAGGGTTACGGATTTGTCAGATTTGGGAGTGAAGATGAGATGAAAGATAGTTTAACTTCAATGAATGGTTATGTGGGGTTAGGAACTAAAGCTTTGAAAATTTGCAACGCCGTACCAAAGCCTAAGGGAGCTCTTACAACTGGCACGACAGCAACAACGAGCACAACGTCGACTTACACAACAGCAACGACTGATTATAGTCAATATTATGACCCCTCCACCTATTGGCAAAATTACGCAAACTGGCAAACGGTATTTTACATGAAATTATTTTATTATATTTTGGTATTTTAAAATAGCATCAAACTCACGGCATCTGTCATAAATGGCGGTTTCAAACATAATTCAGTAGCAGATGAAAATAATTTTAAATTACTTCAAAGCTATTACAATCAATAGACGTTTAATACTGAAATTAACGAACAGTTACTAAGACATTGATTTTCTGTTATTCTGAATTTGTACACTGCGATTTTTTTTTCTTAATCCTAACCTGTTATGTTAACTTGGCAAATCTCTCAGCCGGCCTTTATAAAGTATATAGCAGTCGTTGTTTATAAATTTTTTTATGACGACTGTCCACCGCAATTTTTCGTACATTCTTCTTTTGAAGTTAAGAAAATATATGAACGGCACTTGGACGAGATGCGAATAACTAACTTAGTTATAAATAATTTATAAATTATTTTGTTCCATCATATGTAGAATAAAACGATTCCTTCTAATCAATCATGGTTTGTATGAATACTATGTACTTATTTCTGTATAGGGCTATTATGACCAAGGAGATGGAACAGCAGGCTCGGAGGCGTACCACGGTGACATGTCGGGAGTCCATATGGAAAAAAAAGAGGAAGATTTATTAGAACTTATAGGTAAAAATGATAATTTTTGGAAAAATCTTATAAAATTTTTCGTTTCAGAACACTCATTGCCTTTAGATGTCGATAGAATAAACAGAGAAAGAATAGAACAAGACTGCAATTTGTGGGATGCTCTTGAAAGTTCCAAATGGTTACCTTGCGAAGCTTTAGAAGTGAATTGATATAAAAACTAATATTCCTAATTTTTGAATTAAATTCAGTATATTATTTTCAATCGCTTGTAAAATATTAAATAAATGTTTTGAGTCTTAAAAGTATAATAATCATTTTTACAAGTGAGTATAATAAGAGAACGTGAGAAAATTAATGCAGGAACATAATAATTGCTTATTTTCTAAATTTATAACTTGTTTATTTTGTGTCTTCATCAGCTGGAATTGTTATGTTTTCTTCCATTGTATTATTTTGATGATTTTCAGGTATCTCTGTGGCAGATAATTTAAATAAAGCTGTAATACCATTACCATTTTCATTTAAAAAACTTTCTAAATTATTTACATTATTCTTGATTTGTTTTTTCTCATTTTCTTCAGTCACCATACAAACACTGTATACAGGATTACCGTTTTCACCCTTACTTGCTACAACTATGAGTTCGCCAGGTTTAGCTGTAGATTCTTTATTAGCTTCAGCAGCTTTATATCTATCTAATATTTTAGGGACTCTTCCTGATCTTGTAGGTTTTTGAATAGATTGTATGAGCGAATTGTCCACAGTTTCTTCATCTGAATCAACTTCAGATACATCAGCGTCAGTATCACTCAGTACAGTGAATATATGTAACCCATCTTTTACTTTCTTTTGTTTGACTGTATCATCTTTTTCTTCTTCTGAAAGTACTCGTTGAATTTTTTTAGGTGGTTCTTTTTTCGAAGTAATGACTAAAAAAATCAAATTAAAATTTTTCAATTTAATATTCGTATTATTTACCAGTTTTTCTCTTCTTCGCATCTTCTTTCATTTGTTTCTCTCGTTCTTTTTGTTTTTCTAATTCTTGCAATTCCTTCTCTTCCATTTCGACTTCGTGTTTAAAATCATTAAAATCAAAACCACAAGGTTGCATTATGGCTTTATCAATCAAAGATTTATTAACTCTTTCTTCTTTTTTGAATTTCATTTTCAATTCGCGTCGAGACCGTCTCGGGAAGAGTTCAGCCATCAATGTGAAATCTGTACCAATAGTATTTAAAGCTTTATAAAATTTTAAAGTTTCCTTTTTGCTCCAATCTTTTGAGCGTTTTGCTCGTTTATAAATCCCATAACCCGTTTCAAAATCGCCATTTATCAATTCAGATTTTTCCAGTTCTTCTCTGTTCTTCTTAATTTTTTTATTTTCGATTACTAAACTTTGCTCATCAACTATGATTTCCCCTTGAGGTCCTATTTTAATTTGTGGAGCTGGAATTTCATTCTCTTCATCACTAACAGACTTTTTTGGATCATCCACAATTTCTTCTTCAATTTTAGATTCTTGGGTTGTAGATGACACAGAATTTTTTCTTTTTTTACCAACATTGCTCATAGGGTTAGTTACAGGATTATAAAAAATCAAATCCATCATTGTCAATTTCTGTCTATCGGGTGTGTTATTGCCAAATTTTGAATAAAATTCTCTTCTAGCTTCAGCTAACTTTCTTGATTGTTCAGTTCTTCGACACTTCCTCTGTATCACTGAATTATATTCTTTCGGTTTTTGTGGAGACAGACATTCTGAAATTGAACTAGAATCTAGAAATCCTGAAGCTGACGAGCAGACCTAAAGAAAACAATAGAAGTAAAAGAAAAAACAAAAAATAAAATAAAAATTACTGAATCATTTCTGTGGCGATAATTTCTGCGACTTTCATCCTCAGATTCACTAGCGCTGTAAGTAGCATTACGTTGACCCAATTTTGGAACAGCTTTTATTCGCGATCTGTTTATTTTGTTCGGACTGGGAGGTAATATGGGGTATTCCAAATCAGGAGTTGACAAGGGGCTACTTGGAATGATCCTTTTCGGGTCTTTTTCTGACAAAAGTTAAAATTAATTCATATTTCCGAGAGTATTGAGAAATTTACCTAAATTACTTCTGTAACTTGGTTCCGGTAACTTTAAAGAGATGGGAGTTGAAAGACTTTCAACTTTATTGCTTGAAATTACTACTGGTTGATTTTGATCTGAATAAGTGATAAATTCATCCAGAATTACAATTTTATCTTTATTATTGACAGCAGTACCATAATCAGGCGATTTCAACAGCTCGGTGTCTTTAGATTTGCGATTTATCGCATTTAAAGACACTGTTGGTTTAATAAAACTGCGTCTATTAGGCAAAGCTGGTTTAGCTGGTATATTCTCCTCAAGTGATTCATTTTGAATAATTTCTTTTTCTATAGTCTGTTCAGTATCATTAAATTCATGTTTTTCAACAATATTTTTTGCATTTCCATTGTTCTTCTCAACAGGATTATCAAATTTCTCTTCGCAACTTTCCACCGTATTCACATGATTCACATTTAGGTTAGGTTCCTCGGCTTTTCCATTCTCAGATATAGATGATTTTGCATTTTCTTCACAACTAGTATTTAATGTTTTCCTTCGTTGAGGAATATTTGCTATTCCCTTAATACGAGTCCGTCTTGATGCCATTTCGAAGTGAAAAAATAGGTTATAATGTAAAATGTAAATGGGTTTATAATAGTAATAATAATAATAATAATAATGTTCGTATTCGTAAAGCACTTAATCGTAAAGACTTAGAATATTCTAAACTACTCCATATGGTAATACACACGTTTATATCGCGAAGAGAACACATGGCAATTTAAGTTACGAAAAGAAAGTTGCTCTTTTTGGATTCGCCACAGTTCTGCCACACTGCTGACGTAACTGACAAGAATTTTTTTAAAGTTAAAATAAAATAAGCTGGAACAGGATAGAAATGTAAAAAATAAATCAAAGAAGAAATTGAATCACTTAGACTTATCACTGAACTAGAATTAACTGATAAATGATAAACAAAGTAGAAAAATTAGCTGTTGGAGATAAATATGGAATGTATGTTTATTTTCTGGATCTAATTCTAATCAATTGGTTGTAGGAATATCACGGAAAAATCACAAATCTATGGTATCCGAAATGCTTTCTGAAGTTTTGTATAGTTATTGTAATTAGTTATTTAAAATTGTTTATTTTTGTTAGTAATAAATAGAATTCAAAGATGGCTCTGCCAGTTGTATATTACGGTCGTTGTATTGCCATGAATTGATGACTAGGACCGCGTTGACTTGTGAAAGCATACTTACCTGGCGTAGGGGTTACCGTGATCAACAAGGCGGTTCCCCCAGGGTGAGGCCCTTCCATTGCACTAAGGTCGGGCTGACCCCTGCGATTATCCCTAATGCGGATAACTCGGGCGCACAATTTTTGGTAGTCGGGACTGCGTGCGCGCTGTCCCGGTCTAATTAATTTTAATCATAAAGGGTTTCATTAAAAGGTGTTATAAACATTAGATTTGTTTTTTAATTATACCTTAACAATTTTTAAAAAGGGTTTGTGATGATGATAACAGAATCAAATTTAAATAACTGTTCTAGTGTTCAAAACCAAAACTGTTAAAAAAACAAAAATTAAAATTTCAAAATGCAACACAACACATTTTTCAGTAACTGAAAGATGTGTGTGTGTACGTACAGATTCTAAGAGTTTAATAATATTAATGAAAGAGTCAGAACTACCATTATTTTTCTCTATCCAAGTTTATCTTAGAGAAAAGTGAAAAAATTTCTGTAAAATATGCTCATATGTTTATGACTAGTTAGATCAATAACTTCTAGATGTCTCTGCAATCTAAGGCTAACGCACATCATAATCCCGTGTTTTTATAACTATCACGAATAGTTGTGTATTCACATACTTACTTGGCGTCGGGGTTACCGTGATCAAGAAGGCGGTTCCTCCAGGACGAGGCCCTTCCATTGCACTGCGGTTGGGACGACTCCTGCGATTATCCCTAATGTGGATAACTCGGGCGCGCAATTTTTGGTAGTCGGGACTGCGTGCGCGCTATCCCGGTCTCAAGTAATCCAATAACGCTCTATTTTAGTTCACACCAAATTGTAGTTGATATTTATTTAATCATTCAATTTATTCAATTCTTTAGATTCGAGTTATCGTCTGTTGAATAGAGCTTCTAAAATATATATTGATTTGTCTTGTACTTTTCTTTGGACTTCATTGACACCAAGCAAGAAGCATCATTTGTCGCCGTTACTTCGATATCAGAAGGTAAATTTAAAGGTCAAATTTCTTAATTTCTTGCAGTTATAGATAAAGTTTTGTATAACATACGCTAACGCCCTCTTTATCTGTAATCTATACAGTTGTTGTGTAAGGATGGATACTGTTTTCTGTTATTTTCTTTTTGTAATTTGGAGAATAAGATCTGATTAAATTTTTCAAGGATTTGTCATTTGCTAAATTTTAAAATCTCTAAATTACTAAATTATTTCATAAATAAAAAATGTACGACTCAAAATGATGTTGCTTTATGCGTATCGTATCAACTAGAAAGACACAAAATATAAAAAAGCGCCTAACGTTCCAAAAGCACTTATGCCTTTTCGGCTGCATTCAGTCACATGTCCAAAGTCATCCTTTGTTTAATTCCATTAAACAATGATTTTTATTAATTTAATGTATATGTATTTTCAAATAGTTTACAATTTCGTCAAATTCAGACATTAATTTCAATAATCAATTATTTTTAAAACCTATTTAACGGTTTAGATTTCTTAATTAGTTGTATAGTGGTTCCTCAACCAACTCTACTCTCATCAAACATCCTTGGTCCAAACATTTAGAATATTACAATCTTATTAGATAGTTAAGAAACTAACACTAGCGTCATCTGAGCGGTCAATATATCTCCAGTCTGTCTCCCGTCTTAAACTAGATCGTGCTCGGGCATATTATAATAATCTATTGTAGATATCCAAAAATTATGTTTTTTTTTGCTTTAGTGGAATTATTTTAATACATTTAAATAGAATTGGTATAATACAATGCAATATACTTGTCTTTACACTTTATGTTGAAAAGTTGTGCAATTTAGGTAATACAATTATAGATAAATTCAATGTTATCATTTGTCATAGCATGACAGATTACAACTATGATTAAAATCTTGATATTTAAACGGAAAAGATGTTTTACTATATTTAGTGTAATCTCTGTCTTTTTTCTGAAAAACAGTACTGAGATCAAGTGCTTAGATCAAGATGGAACTTTTAAAAGATCGTCCCGACATATTAGATTTAGTCCAGAAGGTCTCTCAGGAACAAGAATTAAAAAATAGTAAAGTGACTGAAGTGAAAACAAATGAAAAGGGTGAAGGATTTTTAAGTCAAATTTGTCTACTAACGATTGAAGATGACCGTAACCAAAAATTAGATGTCATTATAAAAGCAGCATTTTTAGACGAAAAAATCAGGAGCAGGTATCCCATTCGAAAATTGTTTCTCAATGAAATTTATTTCTACACAGAAGTGAACACAACCTATGAAAAAATGAATGATGGAAATCCATGTAATTTTGTTCCAATATGTTACAAAATAGAGGCTGACAACAATAAAGAAAAGCTGTGTTTTGAAAATCTTAAAACTAAGGGTTTTGAAATTTTTGATAAAAAGCAACTTTTTGATAATGAACATATCAGTTTGATTTTTGAAACTTATGGGCGTTTTCATGGTTATTCATTTGTTTTACAAAAAGATAATTCAAAAAAATATGAAGAAATAGCTAGCAATCTTAAGAATTTGTTTGAATTTTTTTTAGATGAGTATAAATATGAAAAAGAGAAATTCGGCTTCATCAAACACATCCAGTATTTAATCGAAACAGTTAAATCTTATTTTGAACCAAACACACATCAGAATGTGATTGACAAACTTAAAAAATATGAAAACAATGGTGTTTGTGATATTTTTAGAAGCACAATTATTGAAAATTGTGATCACTCGACCATTCTCCATGGTGACTGCTGGAGTAACAATATGATGTTCAAATATATGGTTAAAAAAATGTGTTATTTTATATGTACATCAATACTTACTCACAATTTATTTTCAGACTCATTCAAATGGAACAAAATTGGTTGATATGAGATTTCTAGACATGCAGATTGTTAAAACAGGAAGCCCTGTATGTGATTTATCATACTGTTTGTACTCTGGTGCTTCTCAGCAAGTTATTGATAATCTCGAAAAATATTTGAAAATTTACCACCAAAGTCTGTCTTCAACATTAGATAAGTTTGGATATGATGTTGATGAAATCTTTTCTTATGATGACCTTAAACAACATTGGAAAATCTACTCTAAATTTGGAATGTTAATGAGTCTTGAGGTACACAAGATGAAACTTGTAGAGAAATCAGATATTCTAGATTTTACAGATGATATTGAAATGGGCGATCTTAAAGCTTTGAAATTCAATGAAGAAGAATATAAAAGACGCATCAAAGGAATTCTTCTTCATATGACTGAAATCGATGCTTTGTAATATTAACATTTTACGAATAAAATATTTCAAATATGAATTAGTTCACTTAGTATACTAGTTGCTTAAAATAATTTTTTTGAGTGCGTTCCAAAAACGTTATATTAATTTGCCCGAGCGGAACGCTAGACAAATACAACACAAACCTTAAAAAGGAGTAACTCATTTTTGTTCTGCATTTAGCTTAAATTGTTATCAAATTGAAACCATTAATCTATCTAATTTATTAAGAGAATTACCTTTTGATATCATTGGTTGTAAATGTGCATTGAGAACACACTGTTTATTTATATTTGTTGCATATATGCCTAAAACGCCTTCTATTTCGGATCTGGAAACTTTCTTTGATTATTTAACGCAGTGTCATCTTAATTCAAAATATTTATTAGTTCTAGGTGATTTTAATGTTCCCAGTTTTGTAAATGGTAATGGACAGCATTGCATTGCATTTCTCTGCAAAACTACTGTGCAATGCTTAATCTTGATCAATATAATAAGGTGTTTAACTAATCTGACAAATTACTAGATCTGGATTTTTCTACAGTCAAATGTAGTGTTGATCATGCTGTAGATCGGCTAATTACTGAGGATGAGATGTATCACCCTGCGTTAAGAGTCTCTAGTGTCATTAACCATCAATCTTTTGTTAAGTTTTCAAAACTGTGTCAAACTAAATCTTATAATTTTCGAAAGGCCGACTTTCCGTCACTGTACGCCGCACTTTTCGAAACCGATTGGTCAATCTTACTAAATTGTGATGATGTTGAGGCTAGCTGTGATCTATTCTATACTCATATATATGCACTTTTTGATAAGTTTGTTCCTACATACCGTGTTAGAGCTAAAAGTAAATATCCAGGCAGATCATTAATACCATTAAGACCAAACAAAAATGCTATACAAGGTATAACAAGAACAAATTTAACAATGATTTACAAGAGTTTAAAAGATTGCGTAAACTCCTCAAAGCACAAATATCCTCAGCTTACCAACTGTATTTGACTAAAGCAGAGGAGTCCATAAATCATGACTCAAAAACTTTCTGGTCTTTTGTAAGATCTAAAAAAGACAAAAGTAGAATTCCCGCCAAAATGCATAAAAATAATGTCTACTATGATAATCCACAGGATATTATAGATGCATTTTCTGTACACTTTGAAAGTGTTTATGAAAACTCACCTGACATAAACTTAAATAACAGTGAGACTCTCGGTACAACTTTAACCAGTGTTAGTGAATTCAGTATCAGAAGGTGACATAAAAGTAGCAATCTCTAGATTAAAAAACAAGTTTACGGCAGGGCCTGATCAGGTTTCAAGTTTCTTGCTCAAAGACTATGTGAATGTCTTTGCAATTCCCCTTCTTCCTGTTTTTAACTTAATTATAAAAAAAATGTTCTTTCCCTAAAGTGTGGAAGCTAGTACGTGTATGCCCTGTATTTAAAAATGAAGATCCGACTAATATAGTAAATTATAGGCCAATCTCAGTGCTTTAAAACTTTGCAAAAATTTTTGAATCTATACTGTATAAACACATACTCACTTCTGTTCAAAATTACATTTCGCCTTTCCAGCATGGCTTTGTTCAAAAAAGGTCAACTGTCACTAATCTATGCTGTTTTACAGAGTACACTTCCAATATTTTAGATAAACAGGGTCAGATAGACGTGATTTATACAGACATGTCTAAGGCATTTGACAAGCTTGATCACGGAATGTTACTAACAAAATTAAAAACTCTTGGATTTAGTAACCTATTGTTGAGTCTTATGGAGTCTTATTTGCTGAACAGACAGTTTTTTGTTTCGTATAATGGCTACATTTCGAAAAACCATTCCATTGGTTCTGGTGTGCCTCATGAATCAAACTTAGGCCCACTTTTATTTGTTTTATTTATTAATGATCTGCCTGATTGCCTGGATTATAAACGCTTAATGTATGCGATGAAATTATATTTAGAAATAAACTCTATCTATGAATGTAAAAATGTTACGTTCAGCTTAAAAAAGAATCCGTTAATATATGATTATAGTATAGATCAAATAGAGTTGCAGAGGTGTTACACAGTTACGGATTTAGGCATACTATTTGACCATAAGCTTACATTTACTGACCATATTAGCTCCATAGTATCATCCTCAATGAAAATTATGGGATTTGTTTTGAGAAACTGTAAACAATTTAATGTTCATACACTTAAAATTTTATTTTACACATTAGTCAGATTTAAACTGGAATATGGTTCTCTTATATGGAATCATAAAAATGCCCTCGAAAGCGTCCAGAGAAAGTTTTTAAAATATCTTTATTTTAAATGTTATCAAAGCTATCCGTATAGAGAGTTTCCATACACGACACTATTATCAATGTTTGACACTTTTTCATTGGAGTCTTGTCGGACAGATAATGCTTTGTCATTTTTGTTTAAATTGTTACACAACCGAATTGATTGTTCATTTATATTATGTAAATTGAATTTTTATGTTCCAAGGATTTCAGCCCGAAATAATTCTACGTTTTACGTTAGATCACCTAATACGAATTTGTTACTAAAATAACCTGTAATGTATATGTGTAAATCTTATGGTAGAATCGAAGCAAATTGTGACATTTTTCACTGTTCATTTAATTACATGCTGAATGTTTGTTACGAGCAGAACTATAATGAAACTTTATTTCTGCAGTCCTAATTATTTACTCTTGTATTCATAATAGGCGGACTTCTTATTAACCCTCATGTGTTATTTAATTATATTTTTTGTGCATCTCGTTATGTTTGTATGTACTATTATTTGCCCTGTAATTGGAATATTTTTTCTGTTGGGCAATAAAGCAATATTATTATTATTATTATCAACATCAGTTTGTAACATAACATAACACCATAAACAGACACTAAAACGTAGTTCCAATTGTGAAATTTAACAAAATCTTACAACTTTGACAGCAAAAATTTCCACTTACTAATTTTTATTAAATTTGCCAAACAATCAATTTTATACCCACTCGTTGTATTACTTATGATAGCTCATTAATAAATACAGATTTATTTTAGTTAGTTATGACTTGTGAATTAATTTTTCTATTCGTCACTGATTAGTGTCATGCGATTTTTACGATAATTTTAGCTAGGTAACAGCATTGATATCTATCATCCTGTATAAAAGCTTCTGTAAACAAAAAATTATAACGAGTTGCAAACCACAGTAGTTTGATTGCTTTGTTGGAAGTTATCTCTCTAAATTTGTCTAAAATAAAACTATTTTCTCCATAATTCAATACTGGAAAACGGCACAAGAACAGAGTGACTGCAACACTAAAATAAATTATTGGATAAAAAAAGTTTTTAGTAAAGAAAATCTGAAAAACGTTTCCATAAGTATTAAAGGAAATACAGACAAAGGACAAGGCTATGTCGGTGATATAATATATGTAGAAGCAACTGGAATGATTCAAGAATGAAAATATGAAAAATCCGTTAAAAGTTGTTTTTTTGGACTGGCAAGTAGCAAGATATGCTTCTCCATTGTTAGATTTATCTCACTTTCTACCTATTTTCTTGATTGTCTCCTGACAATTTGAACGATTTGGATAATATTTTGCTGAGGTATCACAAATTGTTTATCAATCATTTAAAAAAATTGTATATAAATGTATTGTCCAAATAATGACAGATAAAAAGCGTGATTTACGAGGAATGATAAGCCTATACCAATTTTTAACGCAATCAACGTTACATTTTTATTTTTCCCAATGCAAAATAACATCTATTTTTTTTCTTATCATTATTATACAAAAAGTTTTCTGTAAAAGATTAATTTTCACGTATCAAAAATTAATTCGGAAATCTTTAAACAGGTTAAACAGGGATAAACTTTTTTCTGTGCTTTTTTTATTTGTGGCTCATACCTCATATAAAATAAATTTATCCTGGGCAACTTTACATAAAAACAATCAAAATTCAAAAACACCTGAATTATGGGTCAAAATACCTTTCAATTGTGGTATTACAAAAGGAATGACACCATTTAAAATTTTAAGGGGAATGTTTTTACCGCGAAGGAGGTCCGATAATCATCGCGGACTAACGGAAGCGCGGTTAGTAGGACCGCAAGTTTGAGAGAAATCTCTGCAGAAAATGACCTGTCACGGCGGTGCCCAGCTGCTGCTGGAAGTCTACAGAGGTAGACGTCTAGGTAATTGTTATTACTGGAAAATATGATTTCATAACCCTAAGCCTAAAGCCTAATTTTGAGAAATATCAAAATTAGATGCCCACATGTTGAGAACGTGGATTAGTGGAAGTGGAAGCTCGGTAGAATATAATTTTCAAAGAAGGAGAATTACATTTTATCAAAAGCCCAACAAGTCGTTGGAAGACGTAAAAGACAATACTAATGTCATGAGTATGAGTTAAAAGTTGGCACATAAAAGAAAAAAGAGTTGATTGTTACCACTTACAAAAAAAAATTCTTTTTGGTATAAAATTAATGTAAACAATGTTTTTAGGTAACTGGACTCATTGGCAACGATCAGCTGACAGCACCCTAAAGTTCAAAGAACCAACTAGATGCGTTCGCCAAGCAATGGATTAGTTCGATGTCAGGATGGTCGAATGACATTCCAACCCTCGGAGCTGATTTAAGTGGTACCACCAACGCCACAGATTACGCCTCGGGGGATAGTTGACAAGACATCAAGCTGAGTGGTGACTTATTACTTTTTAGCGTTTGAATATAAGATAATCCTAGATATAAGATTAATTATTATTTGTTTATCATACCACCCTCCAACACAAATATACTAAGTTGATTTTGATAAATGACTGGCTGTCACTTATAATTTTATCACTTTTTTTTCATCTAAGGTACAAACAGCAGAAAAATATTATAATCAACTCATATATTAATCCACTTGTTTATTAAATATTTATTATTAGGTATGCAACTTATAAAAATATTATCATTTTCCAATTTCTATTTTTATTGCACAACTTAATGTAATAATCGTTAACTTTAAATTAAATTGAGTGTCATTATGAACCAAAAGAGTAGATATTTTGATTGTTTAAAACTAATATCATGTAATTATACAATGACACACTTTTGCCATTATTATTAATATTAGTTGGTATATGTGGTAATATCAGAGGTTGCGCAATTTGTTGTAAGTAGTTAAGACTTCTTTAAAGGTTTTCACTAATCAATTTTATTAATAGAATTCGACCGATTATTGAGTACGTAATTATTTAATTAGTATCTTATCTGACAAGGAAAGAATAAAAGGATCAGTTTCAATGCGAATTTGGCACATGAGTTTAACATCATTGCCAGAAAAAAATCATAAAAATAAAATAATAACTGTAGTTAGAACAAGTTTTTAAAAATGAAAATTTTGAAAGCATTTTTGTCGATATTTTTGGAAATTCTGACAAAAGTGACGGATATATTGGGGATATAGTTTTTGTGTCAGCAGACGTGGTTAGAAAAGACAAATCTACAAAAAAGTATGATTTAGTTTTGAAGTGTAGCAAAAACAGCAAAGCTCTGCGAGAAACATCTCCAGTAAAGGATGCTTTCCTTAATGAAATTCATTTCTACCTTAAAAAAAAGTGCTACCTTATTTGCGACAATTTCAAATAGGAAAAGGAGCGCAGGTTTTTGATAGTGTACCAAAAAGCTATGGATTTGCAACCGGTGGCAACTATGAAGTTATTGTATTTGATAATTTGAAAAAGAAATGGTACGAACTGTGGCCTAAAAAAATTGGAATTACAAGGAAACTCATTGAAATGGTTCCTGATGAATATGGAAAATTCCATGCAACTTCGTTAGCTTTACAAATACAACAACCGAAAATATTCCAGTCAATTATTAATCCAGATGAAAATATATTCGTGAAATTTTGTGAAGCTAGCGATGCGATAAATCTTTTTACAAAGCCAGTATTGGAATCTTACGAATTACTCAAAAGTGATCTTGATGAAAATACTTTATCAAAATGGAAAGATTTTAGTACGAAAATTCATCATATTCTTTTTGAAATGCCTAAAAATGTATGAAAGTAATTCTTCATAGTGATTGTTGAAATATTTTTGTACAAAGCAAGTTCTGTTTATTTTTTTTTTAACAATTTTTGATTTCAGAAATCAAATGATAAAATTCCTCTTAATGTAGCAATTCTTGATTGGCAAATTTCCCGATATTCAAGTCCAGTATTTATTCTATCGTTTTTTCTGTTTACTTGTCTTTCAGAAAATGATTCCAATGAAATGGATGAAATTTTGAATACATATCGATCTTTTATAAAACAGTTGAGACAAATGGGAGTTGAAAATACAGAACAAATATATCCGAAAACTCAGTTTCATGAAGATTGAGAAAAATGGAGTGTCATGTCTTGCCTCCTAATGAAAACTGTTTATTCGGAAAATGATGAAGTTATCGATATAGCGCAAATGGCTGAAAGTGGTAAAGAGTTTACTGCAGCTTTTGAAAATGAAGTTAAAGATAAAAACTATTTCAAAAACAGGGTCCGACCGATCGTTGAATATGCTGTTAAAAATAATGTATACTATGAAACTGAGATAGTTGAAATAAATAATGAATAAAAAGTGGAAATCAGGTTATTTGTATGTTAAGTCAGAAAGAGCAACTGTTTGTTTTCTTATATTAGTGGAAACTACAAATACTTAGAAAGTAGTTCTCATAAGATATTTAGAATAAATTCTAAATTCCTTTGATTCTAATTGAAAAATTCTAAAGCGTTCTTTCATTTCTTAAGTTTATTTTATTACTGCTGACCATCAATACAAGTTCCCAATTTACTGTAAAATACGTAATACATTCGTCCTTGTTGCGTTGTGTGGATACAAAGATAAAATCGCAGTTGTTATTTTATCTATTGTAATGATTATTTCAAAGTATATAAGACAGTGTAAAAGCATTATATCCCAGAATATGTTCATTGAGAATCATCTTTATCAAAAAAGTTAAATCAATTTCAAGTATCTTAGTAGTAAATAACAAGATATAAACAGAAAAGTTTTAATGCAGATATCCTAAATAATTGCAAAATGGTTATTGAGAACAAAATCAAAACATGGTTAGAACAAGTTTTTGATAACGAAGATTATCAAGATATTGCAGTTGATATTTTGGGAAATTCAGACAAAGGTGATGGATATGTTGGAGATATAGTTTTTGCGTCAGCCAACATGATTGAAAAAGATAAATCTACAAAAAAGTATGATTTAGTTTTGAAGTCTAGCAAAAACAGCAAAGCTTTGCGAGAAACATCTCCGGTAAAAGATGCTTTTCTAAATGAAATCCACTTCTACGAAAAAGTGTTGCCATATTTTGAACAATTTCAAAAAGAAAAAAGAGCACAAGTCTTTGATAGTGTACCAAAAAACTATGGTTTCGTGACTGGTGATAACCATGAAATTATAGTATTTGAAAATTTAAAAAAGAAGGGATATGAACTATGGCCCAAAAAAATTGGAATGACAAAAAAACATATTGAAATGGTACTTACCGAATATGGCAAATTCCATGCAACTTCTTTAGCTCTGCAGTTGCAACAACCAAGGAAATTTCAAGCTCTGGTTGATGGAGGTAAAGATGTCTTTCGAAAATTTTGTGAAAGTAGTAATTTGGAAAATGTATTCAAAAAACCGCTACTAGAATCTTGCGAGCTGTTGAAAACCGATCTTGATGAAAACATTTTATCAAAATGGAAAGATTTTAGTAATAAAGCTCATTATATCTTTTATGAAATGCCTGAAAGTATAACAGGACTAAAAGTTATTCTACATGGTGACTGTTGGAATAATAATTTCATGTTTTTACACGACGTAAGTAATTTTGTGTAAAAATATTATTATTCGTATTTAAGTAGGAACTGTATTGTTTTTAGAAATCCAATAATTTAGTTCCTTTGAAAGTTGCATTGCTGGACTGGCAAATATCCCAATATTCAACTCCAGTTTTCGATCTATCATATTTTCTATTTGCTTGTGTGTCAGAAAATGATTTGAACAATTTAGATGAATTATTAAATGTATATTATCAAGTTTTCACGGAACAGTTAAGACAGTTAAATGTTGAAAATCCACAACAAGTTTATCCACAGACTCAATTTCATGAAGAATGGAAAAACTACAGCAAATATGGAATAATGATGGCATCTATGATAATGAAAATTGCATCAACTGAAAAAGATGAAGTTGTTGATATAGCGCAAATGGCTGAAAGTGGCAAAGACTTTACTGAAGCTTTCCAATATGAAGTTAAAGATAAAGAAACTTTCAAAAACCGAATTCGACCAATAGTTGAGTATACTGTGAACCATAATCTACTATAAATTTGAAAAAGTGTATAATAATAACAAATAAAATTTTAATTGAGTATCTGCAAAGTAATGTGTATTAAGAAAAAGAATTAAAATCTAATTTGATAGAATGTTAAGATCATTTTATTTAAATCGGGCCTGGGAGCGTATTCAAAATGCTTATTAAAAATAAAGTAGACAGTATGTTCCCTGACCAGAAATCAAATTTTTTTCTTGGTTTTACACTTTTTGCTTTATACACAATAAAAATGAGTGCACATATGAGTTTTTTATTAATTGAAGTTTATTTTTCTGCCGATTTTTGCTTGTAAAAGTGTCTAAATTCTTCAGTTACGATGATTAATGTCTAAATCCTCAATGAATACTCAAATATTTGACAGATTTCAATACAACGCAATGCCAGAATATCATTTTACGATACATAATTTTTTAACGGATTTAAACACGACAGGAGCGGATAAACGACTGGAAGAGGAAACAAGGGTAGAAGGTAAAAAAAATCAACGTGGGTAAACGGTAAGAATAACAAATGCGGGTGAACAGTTTAAGGAACACCAAATAAAACACGCAAACGGGTAAATGATAGGAGGAACATACTTATATGGGTAAACGTCATAAGTTAATAATGAGAGGGCGAGGGCAGGAGGTGTAAATGCGGGCAAACGATAAGAAAAATAAGCACGAGTGAATGGCAGGAGAACCAATCAGGGGTAATCGGCGGGAGTAACAAATGCAGGTAAATAACTTGTTTAACAAACACGGATAAACGGCTGGAGAAAGAAGCACAAATAAACGATAGGATGAACAAACACGGGTAAACAGCAGATTTAACAAAATTGGATAAACGCGGGTAATAAGCTGGAGTTGGTTCCATATGGATTTGTTTATTAATATTAGCTTTAAGCAAAATTTCAAAGTTTTTGTTTCAAATTAGACAAAAACTAATGCAACATGTGTGACTAAACGATGATCCTTTGCTCTCAAATTTAATATTTTTACAATGAAAATCTGAAAATTTCGATAGAATTCTGAAAAATCCTATTTAAAAAAGTTATTTTTTTCTGCAAATTTTAAAAAGCTCAGCGTGAAGTTGATATTTTAGGCATTTTTGTCAAATTTTTTTTCACAAACTCAAGTTCACCTAACCGGTAAAAATTAGTTTATTCTCCACGCTACGTTTTTCGAATATTAGTATTCCAAGACCACCGCTTATTAAAAATTACAAGCAACAAGAACTTTGCTATAAATTGAATTTATTCATATTTCCAGTATTGCTTCAATTTTACTTTTGCTTATGTTACGAATTTTCTTGAGCTGAAGACAAACCATTTGATTTGATTAAACATTAAACACATGTAACACTTTACAATAAACTAATAAAATACTAAAATACAATAGTATCATAATATAAGACTCATGAATATTAATTCCCTAAATCGCTCGACATAAACTCATTACAACTGTAAAACGTTTTTTTTAATAACAAATCTTTTACAGTTCTCTTGAATTCTTTAAATGGCAAAATTGTTACGTTGAGAGGCAGTTTATTAAAAAATATTGTACATAATAATTTGGACAATTTCTACTTTTAGTTAACTTAATAAATTTGATGTCAATTTTATCACTAGAGAGAGTATGCAAATTTTTTACTTGATCATAATTGTGCATATGACGTTTAACATATAAGAGACAATGAAAAATATACAGACTTGGAAGTGTTAAAATATTTGATTCTTTAAATTTATGTCTTACGTCATCTCTGTAAGAGTCTCTTAAAGCTTTCTTCTGTAGATGAAAAATTTGACTTGTAGCAGGAGCATGTCCCCAACACAAGATTGCATATAAGACATTATTAATGCATGAAATGAGGTCTTTAATACTATATCTGGAACTACTTTTTGAACACAGCACAACAAAAATATATTTTTGGAAATTTTATTTGATGTTTCGTTAATATGAGACACCCAGACACCCAAGATTGGGATCCAAAAATACGCCTAAAAACTTTACCATCTGGGGATTATCAAAATTAATTTCATAATAATAAATAATTTTGTATACTTTATATCTATTAAACATAAATTTTTCAATTTTTATATGTTTGAGTTAATGTTAATCTATTGACATTTATTAAAAAATTAAAATTTGGGAAATTTGCAAAATTGCAAACGTATAACTTGATGTAAAGTTTCTATTGTCATTCACTTACTAACGCTTATGACTCATGATTTCAATTTCCCTGTTCGTTATGTAATATACCAACCACAAATGTCTTTTTTTTGGATTAGTTTAGAGTAAAATTGTACAACGAAAAAAACTGATATATTTGGACAATGATTCTAAATGCTTGTGCCCATTTCATTTATCTTTCAGTCGATAATAATAATATACTTTATTTTTGAAAAACTATTACACAAGGTTTTAAAAGAGTGAAACTGTATTTGTGTAGTCAGAAAACAGAACGGAACAAATATATCAAACCTAAATATCTACGTTTTTAACAGTTCAATTATGTTATCAAAAATAAAGCTAACGGGTGTTCCTTTAAAAAAACCTCCAGCGTGTCATGGAATGGAAATCCATTCATTCTGTAGGTATGTCTAAAATTGATCCATTTACTACTTGTCAATTAGACATTTTTCATAAAGATGTACTATCACTTTTTGTCAATCCAAACAAAATCTCCAGAATATTCATTCAATATACTTAGAAACAGTTAAAAATATAAAATACAAGTGTAATTTTTTTTTCGAAGATAGAAGTCTTTTCTAGAGATAGAAAATGAAAGGATTCCAATTCCATGGCATTTTTGAGGCGTTTTCCAAATGAACACCAGCTATTATTCATTACAGTGTTTTGATTGTATTATTATCAGCAATAAAAAATACAGAGCGATCAAGAATGACTGAGTCTGTTGGCAATAAAACAATTGAAAAATATGGATTTTTTTTCTTGCAATTGGTTAATCACAACTGACAATTCCGAAACGTCAGTGTCAAAATATTTTAGGTTACGTTAGAGGATTAAGAATTTTGAACGTTGATAAATACAATTTCAGAACGTATGAAGACACTGTGGAAACATCAAAACAGTGCAAAAATGGATAATCAGAACAAAGTTGAAAATGATGTGAAATCGTGGTTAGAACAAATTTTCAATAAAGAAAACTCTGGAAGTCTTTCTGTTAATATCTCAGGAAATTCGGACAAAAGAGATGGATATATGGGAGACATAGTTTTTGCATTGGCTAACATAACAAGACAAGATAAATCAACGGAAAATTACGATTTAGTTTTAAAGTGCAGCAAGACTAGCAGTGTTTCTTGAAACTTCTCAAGTGAAAGAAGCTTTCTATAATGAAATTTGTTTCTATAAAAGATTTGGCACTATTTTACTCAATTTTAAAAGTAAAAAGAAGCTGAGATTTTCAACTGTGTTCCTAAAAGTTATGGATTTGTAACAGGTGACAATTTGAAAAAGAAAGGGTACGAACTGTGACCTAAAAAAATTGGAATGACAAGAAAGCACGTTGAAATGGTACTCAGTGAATATGGGAAATTTCATGCAACTTCTTTAGCTTTGCAGTCACAACAAACGGAGGAATTCAAATCACTTGTTGATGGACTTGAAGATTTAGCTGAAGACCTCACTAAAACATGTGATACTGAATTAAAACGCCAATATTAGAATCTTATGAACAGCTAAAAAATAATTTTGATAAAAACTCTTTGTCAAAATGGAAAGATCTCAGTAATAAAGTAAACGTCTAAAGACATAACCCTTATAGTTATCTTACATGGCGATTGTTGGAATAATAATTTTATATTTTTATATGATGTGAGTATTCAATACCGCATAAATTGTTATTTCTCAATATTATACTTTTAGAATGCTAGTAACAAAGTTCTTCAAAAAGTCGGATTTCTAGATTAGCATTTATCTCGATTTTCATCTCTCATTTTTGATATATCTTGTTTTCTTTTTACCTGCGTGTTAGAAAATGATTTCATTTGTTTAGATGGTTCATTGGAAACATATTATCTATCTCTTATGAAACAACTTAAAAAACTGGATACTGAAAACCCACAAAAAATTTAACCACTAAGTCAGTTTTTAGAAGAATGGCAAACTTACAGCAAGTATGGATTGATAATGGCTACTTTGTAGATAAAAATTGTTTCTACAGAAAAAGACGAAGTTCTAGAAATGGCGCAAATGGCTGAAAGTGGTAAAGAATTTACTGAAACTTCTTGTTATGAATTTAAAGATAAAACCAATTTTAAAAGAAGAATGCGACCGATTATTGAGTATGTTGTAGAACATGATTTATTATAATATCAGTAGAACTTGACAATTTTTTAGTAAAGAATTTCCATTTATTCTCCTCTGATTAAATACATCAGCAATCGTACAACTGAATCACTTTCACTGGAATTTTACACAAAGAAGTTTTTATCTACTCTACTGTTACAGTATGCCTTTTCTTTATGATATCTTCTGCATAATGCTGTAGAGTGTGGAACAGCTGTGAATGCAAATTTACTATAAATATCATAGACATTCGTTTGCACTATTCGCCGATTTGTCTGAAGTGAATAAATATACATACACTACTTTCTATATGAAGAAAGAAAGATAAAATTGTAGTTGTATGTACTGTGAACATTATCTCAGTGAGTATTAGACAGTATATAAAAACATTAAATCTCAGTACATTTTCACTGAGTCATCCTAATTAAAAATAGCAGAATCACTTTCAAATCATTTATTTAAGTGACTTATCAGTAATTAAAAGACAAGTACTAATACCGATCTATTAAATTAGTGCAAAATGGTTGTTGAACATAAAATTTAATCGTGATATCAATGATTATAAAAAAATATATTTTGAGAATTCAGACAAAGATGATAGATAGGTATGTTGGAAATTTATTTAATATTATTTTCGCGTAAGACTACTTAATGAAGTCTTCTAATATAAAACTGAAGATAAAATAACTTAGGAAGTGACAGTTAACCAATATAAAAAAAGCTGCTTTCTTGGATTGTTTTTTAAGTATCTAAAAAAGAGACCGTTGTTAAGATGATGAAATGTTCAATAAAGTTTACTATTTGGAATTATAGTCTAAATAGTTTTTTGGATCTCTAGGCCAGAAAATTATATTTTCTGTGTTCGGCTAAGGCGTAGTGATCCACAATTGTTTTCATTTCAACAAACTTTATTGTAAAAAAAATCATCATTTTCTACAATCTACACGTAGTCTAAAGAGCAATCACATTAGTTAAGATTTCTGTAAAAGTGTTAATAAGAACTTACGATTACATTTGCTTAAAGCTAAACTGGAAAGAAAGTCAGTTTTTTGAATTCCTTTTTATGTCAACGTTTAACTTGCTGACAAGCTGACATTTTCTAAATTATTAAAGAATCAGCTACCCATTCCATTGCTTGGTGAATTTTTGCAAATGTTATTTTGTAATGTCTAGGAAATTTGATGTTCCCAGCCGATTCTGATTCAAACAAAAATGGGTGGAGGCGTGGAAAGTATATTTTTTAATAAAATTTCTAATGTTGCACAATATTATAAAATATTAAAATTGAGTTTGTGTACAAAAGTATCCATTTCAATACAATTTTAACAATACAGTTTTTTTTTATCAATAACGATCCTACTTGTTCAAGTGTTATCGTTATCAGTAATTAAGAAAACATAAAAGGATACAATCCAAAGTGAATAATTCAGAGACAGTACAAAATGAGCAATCAGAGTAATGTTGAAAATAAAGTGAAATCATGGTTGGAACAAATTTTCAATAAAGAAAACTATGTAAGTCTTTCTGTTAATATCTCAGGAAATTCGGAGAAAGGAGATGGATATATGGGAGACATAGTTT
Source organism: Latheticus oryzae (assembly GCA_030157265.1). Lineage (NCBI taxonomy): Eukaryota > Metazoa > Arthropoda > Insecta > Coleoptera > Tenebrionidae > Latheticus > Latheticus oryzae. The sequence goes on from CM058049.1 coordinate 8,651,218, forward strand.
TTGCATCGGCTAACATAACAAGAACAGATCAATCAACGGAAAATTACGATTTAGTTTTAAAGTGCAGCAAGACTAGCAAAGCATTTCGTGAAACATCTCAGGTGAAAGAAGCTTTTTATAATGAGATTTGCTTCTATACAAAAATCTTGCCCCATTTTACCCAGTTTCAAAAAGAAAAAGGAGCGGAGATTTTCAACTGTGTTCCTAAAAGTTATGGATTTGTAATAGGTGACAACTACGAAATCATCGCACTTGACAATTTGAAAAAGAAGGGATATGAACTCTGGCCTAAAAAAATTGGAATGACAAGAAAGCACGTTGAAATGGTACTCACTGAATATGGGAAATTTCATGCAACTTCTTTAGCTTTTCAAATGCAATATCCGGAAAAATTCCAGTCAATTATTAATGACATTGAAGATATCTTCAAAGATTTCACTGAAACTTGTGATTATGAAAAGTTATTTAAGACACCAATATTAGAATCTTATGAACTGTTGAAAAATGATCTCGATGAAAACTCTCTATTCAAATGGAAAGAATTTAGTAATAAAGTTAAATATATTGCTGCTGAAATGTCTGAATCTATAACAGGGCTTAAAGTCATCGTACATGGTGATTGCTGGAACAATAATTTCATGTTTTTACATGACGTGAGTATTCAGAAATAAATAAGTTTCCATTTTTTAGATAATATTTTTTAGAAATCTGAAGAAAAAAATCCTTTGCAAGTCGCTATCATAGATTGGCAAATAATAAGATATTCAACACCTATTGTCGACTTATCTTATTTTCTCTTTACTTGTTTAGCCGAAAATGATTTTAATGATTTAGATGATATATTAAATACGTACTACCAGTCATTTATAAAAGAGTTGAATCAACTATGTGTTGAAAACCCAGAAAAAATATATCCTCAAAGTCAGTTTTTAAACGAATGGAAGGTTAACAGCAAATTTGGATTATTAATGGCTGCTTTGTTGATGAAAATTGTTTCTACAGAAAAAGATGAAGTTCTTGATATGGCGCAAATTGCTGAAAGTGGTAAAGAATTTACTGAAGCTTTCCAATATGAAGTTAAAGATAAGGATAATTACAAAAGAAGAATTCGACCGATTATTGAATATGCTGTCAAACATAATTTACTGTAAATAATTTTTAAAAACGTTAATAAAATAAAAATAGTATATTATGAAATAATTCTAGCACGCGCAGGTTTGAGGATGCAAGTCTTGTCAAGTGCTCCTAAATGCTGCGAAAAATGCTCCCAAAAACACTAACCTTGTTTTTACACAAAAACCAGAGCCGGCCTAGCGTTTTTTGGGCCACGTGCGAATGTGAGGCACGGGGCTGGAACTCATGATGAAAAATAAGTTGTAATAATCACTTTATTAAAAAAACAGTGTCCTTAGAGTCAATTATTTTTATGGCTCAGTTATTATGTTGTTAGTAATGTTGAAATTTTGATATTTTGTAGATTTGAATTATGCTTTAGGGCACATTCTGAGAAAATGTTTTTGATTATACAGGTTGGCCCAAAATAAAGAAGCGACAGTATATGCAAAGAAATTTTAGAAATTATTATCTACAAAAATTTTGATTATGCAGAAAAGAGCATGATCTATAATACCTTGCTTCAAAAACAATTTATGAAAAATTTTCAATCTCTCAATTGATAAACGCAGACACTTCTATTTTCAATTACTAAATTGATACTATTTGCGTCTGATATGGGGTTTTTAATCTGTCTAGATGAGTGCTGAAAATTTTGAACATACACCTTTTTAAAAAAAATTACTTGCCTTGGATTTTGATATTTTTTTATTTTTTAGGAACTTAAAGTTTAGGATGACTCGATTTCAAAAAACCACTCTGAACTTTGTTCGCTTAATAAAGTGCTTTTCTAGTTATTTACTGATTGTCTTATCGGTATAAAAATAATTATAAAAAATACAGCCTTAATAATTTTGAAAATTTTGCCAAAATTATTAAATATTAAATTTACTTCTTTTAAATCAAGTTTAATTGATTCGAATCTTTACAAAGTAGAAAATTTACTGTCAAATTTTTGAAAAATACAATCCAATCGCAAATCTTTTTGTCAATCCAACTTATTCGGCGAAAAGATGTTAGATCCACTATTTCAATGGCATAAAAGTTGTCAATGACTTTAGTCACATCGTCGTATCGTGGATTAGTATGATTTTTTCAATACCATAATAAATAATGGTATTGTCGCATGTACGACTAAATTGGAAACGGCACTAATGCAAATATGGGTTTTCTTTCTAATACTGTGTTAACTACATACTAAAAACAAGAATAGAGACTTAAGCTAAACTTACCATCTAAATAACCGCGAGCCCATGTCATAATTTTGGAATTACTGGAACTTCCTTTTAAACGGCAAACTCACAAACACTCACTTGACCAAACTAAAGAACTCCGCGCCTCATTCCCTTACTCAATTTTATATCTTCACGAGGAGTCGAGTTGACAATAAGTCACCGAGCGGTGGCCTGGTTACCGCCACTCGCACGTGTTAATTAAAAACTAGAACACCAAGCTCAGCTTCCAAGATTTCGAAATTTCCTGGTAGCGAGTTATAGGAGCTGAACTTTATAGGTGTAGTGCATAAACTAAACACGTATTTAAAAACGTTAGTCGGGGCAGTCCCGTTTTACAGTAACTTTTAGTTTGAGTGAAAAAGTTTGCAATAAATCATTCAAAAACTCCAGCACACCGACTATGATATAGCGTAACTTTACTTTTTGATTGATAATATTGCACAATGCTCAGGGTGATTTTTTTTTCAGTTGATTTTTTTATAAATTACAGATTTTAGTTATTTTATTAGATTTATTGCAATTGTCAACTTACAGAATTATGACACTCCTTTTTCCAAACTATAGACACTTTTTTGAAGTTTCTTGTCAAAGTGAACAATGAATAGGTTATATTTTGGGTCACCAAATTTTGGGTGAATTTTAGAACAAAATGAGAATGTCAACTTATGGCAGTCAATCTATGTCACGTTTTCTTCGTCAGAAATCACTATATAAATTTATTTTTCCAATGCCAATTATTCGTCTATCAAATCTTACTATTATGATATTTCAGTCAAATGATGAATAAAATGAATCAAAACAGTGAATAAAATGTTTATAGCAACACTTTATTCACATTGTTATTGACATTTTCATTCATTAATATTTTTTAATAAATTACTTAATTTTTTTTTTGTTGAAAATGAAAAAAATATTGTATGGTACCATACATGTGAATAAAGAAATTTTATTTACTAATTCCATAAATAGTTATAAAAAATCTATTATTGAGTACCTAGATATAATAAAAGCATTTTAATTCAAGTCTTTTGTTATCATTTTTACCAAATGAAGCAAAATCATTTTAAACTTATTTATCTAGTTACAAGTGTTTTATTATCAGTTGTTAATAAAATATAAAAGATCATCTATTAATGCAGATATCTCATATCAGTGCAAAATGTTGCCTAAAAATGAAGATTTTGAGAGTAAAGTGAAATTGTGGTTAGAGCAGATTTTCAAAGAAGAAAATCATGAAAGTCTGTCTGTACGTATTTTGGGCAATTCAGATAAAGAAGATGGCTATATAGGCGACATAGTTTTTGCGTCAACTAACATAACAAGAAAAAATAGATCAACAGAAAGTTATGATTTAGTTTTGAAGTGTAGCAAAAACAGCAAAGCTCTACGTGAAACATCGCCAGTGCAAGATGCTTTTCTCAATGAAATTCGTTTCTATAAAGAAGTATTGCCTAGTTTCATACAATTCCAAAAAGAAAAAGGAGTGGAGCGAGTGTTCAATAGTGTTCCTAAAACTTATGGTTTTGTGACTGGCGACAACTATGAAATTATTGTACTTGAAAATTTAAAGATGAAAGGTTATGAACTATGGCCTAAAAAAATTGGAATGACGAGAAAACATATCGAAATGGTACTAACTGAATACGGGAAATTCCATGCAACTTCTTTAGCTTTACAATTACAACAACCAGAGAAATTTCAGACTTTAGCTAGTGCACATAGAGACATTTTCAAAAAATTTTGTTATTGTGGTAATTTTGAAGTTTTATTCAAACATCCAATATTGGATTCTTACAACTTGCTTCAAAATGATATGGATGAAAAAATTTTGTCAAAATGGACAGATTTTGGTAATAAATTACCTGCTGCCGTCTTTGAACTAACAGACAATGTCAAAGGGTTGAAAGTTATTTTGCATGGTGACTGCTGGAATAATAATTTCATGTTTCTACATGAAGTAGGTAAAAAAAATATATGTAAAAAGTTTATCTTTTATATTTTTAGAAATCTGGTTACAATAACCCTTTAAAAGTTGCAATTATAGACTGGCAAATATGCCGGTATTCAAGTCCCATTTTTGATTTGTCTTATTTTCTATTCACCTGTGTGTCGGAAAATGATTTTAAAAATTTAGATGATTTGTTAAATACATATTACCAATCTTTTATTAAACAATTGAGGCAACTGGATGTGAAAAATCCTTCAAAAGTATATCCACAAAGTCAGTTTTTTCAAGAATGGAAAACGTATAGTAAATATGGGGTATCAATGGCAGCCATGATGATGAAAATCGTCTCTACAGAAGTAGATGAAGTTGTTGATATAGCGCAAATAGCTGAAAGTGGTAAAGATTTTTCTGAAGCTTTCTTATATGAAATCAAAGATAAAGAGAATTTCAAAAGGAGGATTCGGCCGATAATTGAATATTCTGTTAAACATGATTTGTTATAAATAATGAAGAAAAGTGAATAAATTAAAAAACGAATTATTAATTTACCAAATGTTTTTACATGTAGTTAATGTACAGATATATTATAATGTTCAGAGAAAAATTGGGAATGTATGTCGCTAAGAAACATGTTTGTAAAAACTGTTGTCTAAATAGCTTTCCAAGTCTACGTAATCCATGTTGTTTGTGTCTGGTAGCTAACGAGTGCATACTAAACGTAAATAATGAACATTTTAAATTAAATACCTTATTCTAAAATTTAAAAGTATGCCGTTTCAAGCTTTTTGTAATGTTAACTAAAGTGTAGAATCAAACATTTGTTAAAACTTTTGCAGTATAATAATGTGGTGACTTGGCAAGTAATGTTGTTCAGAGTTACTGGTATTCGAGTTTAAAAGGTTGAATTCGTTGGAAGATTTGAAGGCACATTTGCAAGTAAGTAGCTAGTGGAGTTTAGCAAAAGATATAATGTAAATATCACTAAATTATCGCACAACTTTCAAAGAATTCTTCTGATTTCAAAATGAAAAACTACTTATTCAGTATAGAACTCTTGTAATTTTTTATTTACTACCATTTGAATGCATTATATCTTCTGTCGAAATCTTCCTTTTTTAGAAAAAATTTATTATTAATTTTGTTTATGCTTCAGCAAATTCCAAAGCTACAACTGCTGGCACTAAATGTGGTGAAACTTGAAACAGATAATGTTGCAAGAGTCTTAGATAGCATTTATAACAGATTTAGAGTTATTGATTCTCTTTCAAGTAGTCTTAACGTCAAAAGATTTTTAAGTCTGTAATTTATTTTTAAGTAATGCAGTATAGCATAGAGTATGTTTATAAACATGACAATAAATGATGAATTAATCGCCTTAGATGATAATGAAAGTTAATTGTTAATACATTAGATTTATCTATAACTGATAATTAGAAGATTCTTCATTTTTTAATTATTTTTTGATTAATATAACAAAATATTGCACAATATTGCTGTTTATATAATTTTATTTAAAATTGACTTTGAATAATAAAATTTTAAGGTAACTGATTGTGCACAATAAATTAATTTTTATTCAAGTACTTGCATAATTAATATTTTGCTTTTAGTTTTAAATGTAACTGAATTTTATCATTATTTATGAAACTTACAGAAACAAACATAACATTTTATCTTAATCTAACACAGATTGATCCTATAACAATACTGATAATAAAAAACATACTTTTTACAAAGTAACAAATTTATATATAAAGATCTCAACTTTTGAAAATTTCAGTACTCAATTTCATACTAAAGCATTCATAGCTTATAGAAAATGTTTGACGGAAAAATTAAAGAACTGCTGGATGCAGTTATTAAAAGTGAAGACTTTTTTGATTACACATTTATCAGTGATGGAAAAACAAATAAAGATGAAGGTTATATAGGTAATATCTTTTTCGTCATTGTGAGTGGGAAAACTAAAAATGGAAAAAATAAAACTTTAAATTTAGTTGTAAAAGCGTCAAAAGATAGTGAAATATTAAGGAATCAAACACCTATCAAAGAAACTTATGAGAAAGAAATTTTTATTTATGATAGAGTTTTAGAAGAGTTTAGAAAATTTGAGAAAGAAATGGGTGCTGAAAATTTATTGAATTTTATGCCTCGTTGCTATGCATCACAAATTTCAGATAAAAGTGAAATTTTGATAATGGAAAATTTAAAACAACAAGGATTTTCTACAAGAGATAGAAAAACACCTATGAACGATGACTACGTAAATTTGGTTTTAGAAGCTTATGGAAAATGGCACGCTTTTTCTTATGCTTTAAAGAAAATAAAAAATGGTGTTTTTCAAGAACTTGTTAAAAATAACATCAATGTTTTTTCTTACTTTTTTGAAAAAACTGGAATGATTGATCTTGTTCTTGATATTTATCAAACAGCACTTGATGCTTGTGTTTCTAAAGATGAGAAAGACATTATTGAAAAAGTAAAGTTTTCCAAAGAAGAAGCAAAATACATTTTTACAGACTTGTTTTTTGAAGATTCAAGTTATAATATAATTTCACATGGTGATTGTTGGAATAACAATTTCATGTTTAGTTATAATGTAAGAAAAATGTTAAAATAAATTCCATATTCTAAAATTTAAAATTTTTAGGCAGAATCTTCAAAACCTATAGATGTTCGTCTTTTAGATTGGCAGTGTTCAGGCCTATCCTCTCCTGTAATGGATTTATCTCATTTCATTTATGGTTGTGCTGACATTATCACCTCTAAAGACGTTTCACCATTTTTAAAAATCTATCATAAAAGCTTGAGCAAAAGTTTGCAATCTCTAGGTTGTGATGCACAAGAATTATTCCCTTATGCAAAACTTGTAGAGCATTGGAAAAAGTTTTCAAAATATGGATTACTATTGCAAGGGATTGTTTTGAAATTTTCAATGATTGATACAGAAGATTGTCCGGATTTTGTGGAAGCAGCTGAACTGGGAAGAGATTTTTTAGATAATTTTAATGTTGAACTGAAAAACAAAGACTATTTCCATAAGCGATTTAAGCACGGCGTATTACATTATATTACAAATTTAAATTTGCCAGAAGAAATGTAAATTTAGAACAATAAATATTTTTCAGGTGTGGTGTTGTATTTTGCGTTTTATTAACAAGTTTAACATTTTTTTCATATATTATTTTATATTAAACAAAAAAAAAGATTACACACTACTTTTTCTAATATTGTTGTTCAAACATGCTGAGCTGGTCGCGGAGAAAAAACCGTATTACATATTTAGAATGAAAATTACTAAGTACTACCCGCTCTGACACAGTTTGAAATAACTAAAGGAATTGAAAATCCATTCAACAGTCTTCTAGAATATCATGGCTCAATTCTAGGTAAAAGTCGCGATATAAATGCACTTAAAAATCTTAAATTTATTTGCTTTAATATAAGGGACTGAAGAAAGCAATGACTAGAAAAAACACAAATTTAGTTATAAAAGAATATGCAAAGTTTCATTTCATCATTAAGTGTTGCTATGAAAAACCAAAATCCAGAAGAAGTCAATACTTTAACACTATCTTTAAAACAACTCAACGATCTAATTTGCAGAAAAAGGTCGAAGTGTATTGAAAATTTTCGTTTTTGTAATTGAAGAAACCACCAATTTACTTTCAAATATTTAAATAATAAGATTTTATCTAAATGGTGTGATTTTGGAAAAATTATTGCAGCTTGTTTTTTTGAAGTGAAAGGTCTTGAGGTTATTAAACATGGTCATCGTTGGAATAACAATTTTACGTTTCAAGTTGAGGTATGTTTATTAATAATTTCAAATAGGTATAATTACCAACATTTAATAAATCCAGAACAATGATCTCTATCATCCGACAAAGGTTTCAATTATTGTCTGGCAGATCAGAAATCTATGCTCTCCAGTTATGAGTTTGTACCATTTTTGGTTTTGTTGTACTTCCGAAAATGATTTGCAAGAAATTGTCGAAATTCAAGATAATCATTACCTTCAGTTTTCAACTCATCTACAGTTACTGAAAACTAATCCAAATGTTGTATATACTAAAAAGGAGTGTTTAGAAAACTAGAAAAAGTATTACCCTCGTATAGTATTTCCACCAACTCTACTATATATTTGTTTTCATTATCATTCAAATTATTTGGCATCATTCCCACCTTTCATGTATGTAAACACCAATCATTATCGAACCCAAGTTTCATTTTTTTTGTAAATAACTGTATCTAAAAAAATTGAAAATCTCACAGTGAAAAAAAATAATACACTATCAAGAAAATATATATTCTGTAAAAACTCACTTGTTTAATATTTAAAGTTTCTACTTAAAACTTGTCAACTTCCTATAAAGTCAGTGTTTTTGACTTTATTATAAACTAAATTGTAGGGATTTTTTTTTCAGTGATTTCAATTTTCCGCTGCAGTCTAATTTATTGTTTCCATTGTTTTTTTTTTTTATTAAGCGATTATGTGAAACATTGTATAATACTTAATCTTTTGATAAAAAATATCAGTTGAAGTAGATCTGCATTGTGAACAAATTGTCTAACCGTTATTTTGTTAGAAATGGAAGTGAATCGTTTTAATCTTCAATCCTGGCTGGAAAAATGTCTAAAAAACGAAAATCTAAACGAGATGGACATCCAAAACTATTCTATTTCTGACAAAAGTGACGGTATAACTGGTGACATTATTTTTGTCGATATAAAAGCAAAGAAAAATGGGAATGAAAAAGATTATCATTTAGTCTTAAAGTGTAATAAAAACAGTGCAGCTTTGAAAACGAATTCACCAAGTGATGTGTTTTTCTTTAATGAAAATTATTTTTATGAGACTTTACTACCAGCTTTGAAGCAATTTGAAATTATTAGGGGAGTTGAAAATCCATTCAACAGTGTTCCAAAATATTATGGCTCTATTTTCGGAGAAGACCGCGATGTAATTGCACTTGAAAACCTTAAATTTAGTGGCTATGATATGTGGGATAAAAAAAAACCATTAAATAGAAATCACATAGACTTAATTATAAAAGAATGTGCAAAGTTTCACGCTGTTAGTGCTGCACTGAAAATCCAAAATCCAGAAGAATTTGATACTTTAATACAGCCTTTAAAAAAGCTTTCGGCTAGATTTTCACAAAATGGTCCATCTATGCTAGATATTTTTTCTCTTACTATTGAAGAAATTGCTAATTTACTTCAAAGCGATTTAGATAATGCTATTTTGTCTAAGTGGAGTCATTTTGGAAAAAATACCAAAGATTCTCTAATTGAAATGATAAAAAATTTTCATGGTTTTGAAGTAATAAACCATGGAGATTGTTGGAACAATAATTTTATGTTTCAAATTAAGGTAAGTTAATACAAAATTTTGAAAATATCACTATTATGTCTATTCCAGAATAATGATATTTATCAACCGTCAAAGGTTTCGATAATTGACTGGCAGATTATAAGATTGGGGTCTCCAATTTTAGATTTGTCTCGTTTTTTGTTTTGTTGTATTTCAGAAGATGATTTGCAAGACCTAGACAGAATTTTGGATAATTATTATTTTCAGTTTTCAAGTCATCTACAGTTACTGAAAACTGATCCATATGTTGTATATCCTAAAAAAGAGTTTTTCAAAGACTGGAAGAATTACAGCAAGTTTGGACTCTTTATGACTCCATTGACGATAAAAATTTGCATCCGCGATAGAGAAGATGACATCGATGTAAAAGAAGTTGCTGAAGAAACTAATTTACCTAAAATGTTTCAATTTGATGTCAAAAATAAAGCAGCTCTGAAAAAGAGAATGAGATATCTTATCAAATATGCTGTTGAAAAAAATCTTATATAAAAATTATGAGAAAAGTTGTATAAAATATACTGATTGTTAGATAAAAATTTATGAAGTGAATTCAAAATATTTGTTGTTTTATTTGATAATTTTTGGTTATTATTTAAAACTCACACAATATTACTGAAACTTGTTCTGGATTCAATATTACTATAACTATACTAAACTAGTGGCATGTGGCCTAAAATTGCACAGTCGGTTAAAATGGCACATCCAGGGTTTAGCCTTCAACAAAGTTTTCAGTAATAGTAGCCTTTTGAACTAATAGCCAATAAAGGTTTTGATCAACTAACCTAATACTGTACATAACATAAAAATGATGCTTTTTTTGGAGAAATCTGAATAAGTTGAATTCTGGGAGATTTATCAAATGAGGAAAAGAATGTGAAGGGATACCATGAACCCGGAGTAATTTTTTGCGGCATCTTTAAGATGTAAAGAGAGCGCCATTTTAGTTTAAAGTATGGGATACAATAAAAAACTTATCAAAAATTGGGCTGTATTTTTGATAAGATTTTTCTTGATGAGATATATTTATGCTTTTACTATTCATAATCATCATCATCATCATCAGGTACTCTATTTTCGCCTAATTTTCATTTACTCCAAAGTTATCTTTAGCTGTGTCATTAAACCATGTTCGCTGATTAATGTTGGAAATTTTTTTCATCGATTTCAGTTTTCTGCTAGAATATAATTTATTATTATTTATAATTCATTGTTACCATTGTGTTTTTATCTTTTTAACCTTAAACAATGGAAAAGATTTTGTAGATTTTTGTATAATATTTAATCTTTTAATAAAATTACAACTGAAAAATTTAGTATACATCCGCTATAGCATTGTGAACGAATTGTGTAACAAAGAATTTTTCATTAAAAATGGAAGAAAATCGTGTTGAACTTCAATCTTGGCTTGAAATATGTTTGGATAACGAAAACCTAAATGACATAAACATCCAAAACTATTCTTTTGCTGACAAAAGCGACGGTTTAATAGGTGACATTATATTTATCGATATAAAAGCGAAGAAAAATGAAAACGAAAAAGAATACCATTTAGTTTTGAAATGTAGTAAATTTAGTGAAGTCTTGATAAAAAATTCACCAAGTGATGTGTTTTTTTACAATGAAAATTATTTTTACCAGACATTACTACCGGCTATGAAACAATTTGAAATTACAAAAGGAATTGAAAGTCCTTTCAACAGTGTTCCAAAATACTATGGTTCTATTTTAGGTAAAAGTCGTGATGTGATTGCTCTTGAAAATCTTAAATTCAGTGGCTTTGATATGTGGGATAGAAAGAAACCAATGACTAGAAATCATATAGATTTAATTATAAAAGAATATGCAAAATTCCATGCCATTAGTGCTGCAATGAAAGATCAAAATCCAAAAGAGTTTGATACTTTAACATTGCCTTTAAAGAAGCTTACAGCTAAATTTTCAGAACAAGGTCATGCTGTGCTAGATAAGTTTGCTTTTGCTGTTGAAGAAATTGCCGATCTACTTCAAGGAGATTTAGATGATAATATTTTAGCCAAGTGGCGTGATTTTGGAAAATATACTAAAGATGTTTTGATTAAACTGAGAAAAGATTTCAATGGTTTTGAAGTGATAAATCACGGTGACTGTTGGAATAACAACTTTATGTTTCAAATCAAGGTAAAACAATTAAAAAAATCTAAATTTGTCACTACCACTATATATTTCAGAACAATGATATTTATCAACCGACAAAAGTTTCGATAATTGACTGGCAGATAATAAGAGTAGGATCTCCAATTTCGGATTTGTCTCATTTTTTGTTTTGCTGTATTTCAGAAGATGATTTGCAAGATTTAGACAGCATTTTAGATAACTATTATCATCAGTTTTCAAATCATCTACAGTTACTCAACACAAATCCAAATTCATATCCTAAAAAAGTGTTTTTAGCAGATTGGAAGAAGTATAGCAAACTCGGGCTTTTTATGACTCCAATGAATATGAAAATCAGTATTCGCGATAAGGAAGATGTTATCGACATAAAAGAGGCTGCTGAAAATGGTGATTTTTCTAAAGCGTTTCAGTTTAATGTCAGAAATAAAACAATTTTGAAGAATAGAATAAGATGCGTTGTTAAATATGCTGTTGAAAATAATCTAGTGCAGATATGACTTGAGTTATAGTAAACTTTTAACTCTTTTTTTTTTCGGCTATAATTTGGAAAGCTTTTAACTAATCATCAACAAAACACCTACAAAAATTTCTCTGCAAAATGTAAATAAATATTTGTAATTCTTTCATTAAAAGCTTCTTCATTTTGAAGTTGTATCTTGAAAGAATCTGCAAAACTCTCCCCTTTTTCAGCTGTTTCTATTAAATCTGGGGCTTCAGTAGTATCACACAATTCAATTTTTATCAAAAAAAGAGACAGGACTAAACCATATCTTCCATACTTTTTCCACTGCTCTTTAAGTTTTTTGAACGAAACAATGTCTGGGTCACACCCAAGTTCAATCAAGAAGTCACTCATACTTGAATAATAAGCTTGTAATAAATAATCAAATTCTTTTAGTACTTGTTTGTCCGCGCAGCTATACAAGAAGTAGGATAAATCGATTATTGGTGATCCAACACGAACTAATTGGAAATCTAAAAATCGCATGTCTATAGGTTTTGTCTTATTTTTGCCCTGGAATAATAAAAATCAGAATACAAAATGAAACAGACAGAACTTACATCATATTTGAACATAAAATTGTTGTTCCAACAATCGCCATGAAGAAGTACAGAAGGCTCAGTTTGTTCATTGGTAAAATTCACTAAAACTTTCTCAAAATCTTTTTCAAACCCATCGAGTTTTTTCAAACTTTCGAAATGTTGACCTTTCTCTAGCAATTTTTTCAAATTTTCAAATTCTTGATAGAAGACTCCCATCATTTTGGTTTGCACTATAAATTGCCCAAATAAATCAGTCAGACTTCTAGTAAGTTCTTTAAAAACAGACGGTTTTTTTTGTTTCAAAGCAATCGATAAAGCATGATATTTTCCATAATTTTGAAAGACCATTAGAACATGATTTAAATTCATTGCTGTTTTTCTGTCATGCAAATCAAATCCTTGACTTTTCAAGTTTTGTAAAACAACAGCTTCTTTTGTTAATTCGTCTGATATGCAGTAGCATTTCGGTACTTTATCAAACGGTTTCTCCACTCGTTTCTCCTTTTGAAATTTCTCATAAATTGGGAATATTTTACTGTAAAAATGTGACTCCCTGTCGTAAGCTTCTTTAATTGGTGTTTGTTTTCTCAGTTCGTCACTTTTTTTAGCAGATTTTATAACAATATCGTAATCTTTTTTAGTGCCATTCTGAGTAGTTTTAACTGTTAAAAATGTTACTTCACCTAAATAACCATCACCTTTTATGGTATTTCCACCAACGTCTAATTTATAATCGTTAATACACAAAGAGTTCATCATTTTCCCAACCCAGGAATGCAAATCATCAATTGCTGCCGTACCCATTTTGGATTTCCCACAACAGTTATATCACTACTATAGTATCTAAGAAAACTGAAGCTAAAATTTATTGAAAACTCAATTTATACATCCTTGACTTATTCTTTTAATTATGTGAGTTCTGTAATGTCGTGACTGAAAATTTAGGTTTTGGAAAATGTGAACTATAATTAAAAAAGAATAAGTATGTACATATTATTGGGAAAACATGTTTGCCGAAAGTTTGTAACTGTAGAAATAAATAGGTGCTTTACAACCAAAAGTTATTATTACAACGTTAGGTCTTTATATATGTGGTAATCATTGTCAATTGAAAAATTATAGTGTCATGCCAATGGTTTACTGACGTAGTAATTTAATCCACTTTTGAGTACTGGGTACATATGTACGTACATGTATACAAATGTATTATGCAATATAATCGCGCACATATCACTAAATTGATACAACCTTAGAGAAGTTGACACAATTATTCTCTTCATTTTATAAATTGCGATGCATTTTTTACAACTGAGAGGGCATAGGATAAAAAGCATCCTATTTTGACTTTTCAACAACATATCAAAATCCACGTTTTATTACACCAAAAAAGGCGTGCATTGTTCCGATACAACTCACTTTTTATGAGTAAAATCAATTTAGAGAATAATGTAGTTTTTGCGGATTAAAATTTGGATCATTTAAGTCGTTTAAGGTTAAACTGGAACTGGAGTGTAGCTCCCTTTCAGAAGGTTTTTGTTAGATACATTTTCATAAAAAACTTTTGTCTCAAAAATGAATTTTCTATCACCTGTTCGAACTTGTAACAATAAAATCAGAACATCCTGAATATTATTTTTTAGTTATAAGTAAAAAAGCAGATATAATTTAGAACCGAAAACTGGCCAGACTATGTATTTTATTCTCTTTGTTAAAACAATATTGGACAATCTGAATAGGAAGAATAGGAAGCAAAACAATGAATGTTGGTGTTTGAATATTTCTCCGCAGAAAAAATTATATAAAAATAAAAATTAAAAAGCAATTCTATTTTTTTTATTAAGCCTAAGATTTTCTGACTTCAAAAAGGAGTTGAATGTAATACTTCCATGCTGCTTCAATGCAATATTAAGTTTAATTCAAATTCAGAAAAGATTTATCTATTCAAAGGAAAAGATGATAACAGACATGAAATTAGATTACCTTCTTCCTAAAGGCTCTTAATCAAATTTGTCTGTACGTGAATATTAGGTTTACTAACCTGTCAATATCATCACAGGTTTATTTCAGAAAAGTGATACGAATAGTAATACGATAGTGACTAGTAATTTATTAAAAGCAATATTGCCTTTCTCTCTAGTCACTAGTATTAGGTACTAGATTTAAGCAGGCCCTAGTTTTCATAAAAGCAAACAAAATTTAGAGGTCATTTGTAATCCTCAATAGACATAGCTGTAATAATGAAGACTCTTGGCTGTTCAGATCTTACCAGTATAAACACAAACAGGTCATCAGTCATTCAAGCACACAGTTTTCATCTCACTTAGTGTAAAAATGTCACTCAGGATTTAGTTTACTTTAAAGAAATTATTAAGTTACTGTTACTGCTGTTAAGTAATGTGGATGAAAAATACCATAAAAGATAAAAAATTGTATTTTAAATATTTGTTGATAAAAAAACGCACTTAAAATCCTTTAGTATAGAGAGGGTATTAAGAAGACATTTGGGTCACCTAACAATGAGAAGCTTGGGTCCACCGAACAAAAGGGGAGTAATTAAATTATTATATAAGATGAAGTCACACGAAAAATGTGAAAATATATAAATATCTTAATTTAATTCCACTTCTGTATAATTCATTTATGTTAATGGATCACTCTTCTAGTTTTTAGCACTCAATAAATCTCCACACATGAAAAATTTTTTAAAGTTTAATTTAGTTTTAATCTTAGTTAGTCATCAGTTAATTTGTATTATCAAAATTCAAAGAAGAAGAGTCAGACGGCGGAGGCAGTAATAAGAATTTGGTTATCAAAAATTGACTATATTTGGCTCCAATAATTTCAAATCTAATGTAGCAGGATTGACGACAAATATCTGATTTATTTCTGAAGATTTGATTTTTTTGGAAGAATGGTCGTCGGCAATCCTGTAGGGGTAGTTCGTCATTTTATTTATAACAAGCGATGGAACGAATACCTTCTGTAATTATGTTCTACGAAATAGCGGATTGCCATGGGTTTTAAAACTGTCAGTGTTAGATGTCATTGCGTCGTACTAATTGTTTTAGTGCAAATTTTAGTTGAAATAAGCAAAAATCAATGAAAAACCGAGTGAATCAGATATGAAGTTTGATCAAAATTGTTTTAACAGCATTTTTTTGGTGATTTACCCAAAAAATTAAAATCTCTGGGAGGCACCTCACTTATTATTCATACATGATGGCTGGTCATGAAGAAAATACACTAACGCTCGCGTTCCGAATATTCCACTCGTATCGAATTTTCATTCTACTAGACTAGACTATTTATTATTAATTAGTTCATTAATATTATAAATATTATACTAACAATTGAGTGTTTTGTGAATAAAAAAATGATGTTTCTGGATTAGTAAATCAACATATCATCAAGCATTTTTTTTATAATTATTATTTATTTAGACATGTTTTCAGCGATAAGCATAAAGTATGTTGCAGATGGTTGTGTCATCGTCTTTCATAAAGAACATCAAGGTATGGTTCAGGTCTCGGTTGAGATCTTAAGTGTAAGATACTGAAGATGGAGTGAAAATATTATGATTCAGTTACAATATTCAAAGAATTGGGTACTTTTCAACACGGTGCAGACAAAAACTCAAGAGAACCATAACCTAAATGTTTAAAAATATCATTTTGACAGTCCTTCAGTTGACATCAACTCAGTCTAGTAAACTGTCTCTAAAATTTCCTAATGTACATTCTCTGACAAAATTTTATGTGTACTATCCAAAAATTTGAGCATTAAGTGACCTTGAAGTGGCACAAGTGTCTGCAACAAATAGTAGTGTTTATTTTCAGATTATCACTTCATTACATAATAAATATTTACATAAATATAATACATGTTCCTATTATGAATTTTTATCTCTACAATAAAATATAATTTGAAACATTAAACTAAACTACGCAAATTTTCGATATTCATGTTGAAATATAATACATTACAATGCATTAATCTCCGACATATGCCATAAAAGTCCTCTTATTCTCTTACTATAATTTTCTTCATCAAATTTAGTCCTTGCAAAAATCTCACTCAAGTCTTCTTCCGAATTACAATCTGTCAAATCTACAACATCATCCTTATTTGTTAATTTCATCCTTAAAATTGCAAAACTCATTATCATTCCAAATTTTGAATATTTTTTCCAATGTTCTTTAAGAACTGAAAATGGGTAAAGCTTGTCAGGATCACTACCCAACTCTCGTACAGTTTTCGAAAAACTGTTGTGATAAATTTGGAGATATTCGTTCAAATTGTCGAAAACTTTCTTAGAACACCCGGAGTATAGACAATATGATAAATCGCATACAGGACTTCCAATTTTTACCAATTGCCAGTCTATTAAACGCATATCAACCAGTTTTCTACCTTCAAAAGTGTTCTATAAATAAATGTGATTTAGTATTGATATTCAAGGTTGAGAGCAACAATTACAACAAATCAAAAGTGATAATTATATTTATATTACCTCATATTTAAACAGCATGTTATTACTCCAGCAGTCTCCATGTAAAAGCCCTGAGTATTTATCTTCAGCTCTTGATAAATCAGCAAAAATGTCAATAATATTTGTGCCAGCATATTTTTCGTACTTTTTAATGATTTCATCATCTTCACCAGGTATAAAAGTACTTTCGACTAATTTGCTTATTGTGAGCATATGATCTGAGAACATTTTATTATTAACAAATTCCTCATAAACGTTTATAAATTTTTTTGTAACTGTTTTATATTCTTCTGGCTTTTGATCTTTCCATGCGTAAGAATACCCATGAAATATTCCATAAGTTTTAAAAATCAGTTTCACATGCTCTTCGTCTAAAATCAGTGTTTTGTCAAAAATTTCAAACCCAACTTTTTTCAAATCTTCTAAAGCCAACATTTCTTCTTGTTCTTTCACACAAGCTTTCAAACATTTTGGTACAAACTCCAATATATTCAATAATCCTTTTTCGCGTCCCAGTTTTTGATATTTAGGCAGTACACAAGTATAGAAATAAATTTCATTTTGAAAAGAGGCACTAATTGGTGCTAATTCTCTCACTTTTTCATCAACAAAAGCTGCTTTTATCACTACTTGGAATAGTTTTCCTGTTTTTGTATCTTTAACACTGACCATGAAAATTTCTCCAAGATATCCTTCACCTTTTTGATTTGTTTTGACGTTGGTTATTACGTGATTATGTAATCCTTGTTCTTTACAAACTGTTTCAATAAATTTCAACACTGTTGGACGTTGTTGCAATTCTTCCATATTTTGATAAATTTTATCACATCAGTACGCGATTAAAGACTGATTTTGAATGAGAGATCCATTTGATGACATACTATTTATAGCTCGATTATACGTTTATGAAAGGAAGAGGGAATAGCATGCGGATTTTCATTGCTTGCTTGCACTAATAACAGAGTAGTTTCAAAGATTAACTTTTGCCCTGTACATAGAATTTTCTTCAAATAAAAAACATTCAAATTTATTTTGTTTTGACAACAAGTTATGTAACTTCATTAAAAGTATATTATGATCAGTGCGCAATTGTAAATTACGTTTGTTATAATATCTAAATATATGATAAAATTTGCTGTGAGATTGTAGGAGTCTGAAGAAAAAAAATTTAATTATATACTCAGATTATGTAATTTGTTCATCAGCAACGATACTTGCTTATTTTGAAGTTTGATTTGAAATTTATAAAACGAATATCATCAAACAATAATACGACAAATTTTTATTTGTTCTCAGAAGACTTTTATCATATGTTTCTGATATTTATCACTACAATAATACTATCGATGTCAATTCTGCTTATTTTGAACTCGTTTTTTATATTACTGCTTTATGGCCCGACTGATAAAATTTTTTTTATCAAATCACGAAACAGAAATTTAATTTTATAGTGGTAATTTTATAGTTTATAACTAGAAAATAAATTAAATACCAACACAAAGTAAAGTCTACGTTAATCAAAATTATAGAGCTTCAATTTCAACCATATGAGCAAGAATTCCTTTAATTCGTTTTTTATATTCTTCTTCATGACATTTGATTCCATTAATATTGCCTGGTTTGAAATCATCTGTAAAATCAGCAATATCTTCTTTGTCTGTTAGTTTCATCCTATGTACCATAAGACCCATCAACATTCCAAATTTAGAATATATTTTCCAATGTTTCTTAAGAGTACTGTAGGAAAAAAATTTATCAACATCACATCCAAAATTATTCAATGTAGAAGATAGACTTTGGTGGTAAATTTTCAAATATTTTTCAAGGTCATCAATCACCTGTTGAGAAGCACCAGAGTATAAACAGTAAGAAAGATCACAAACAGGACTTCCTATTTTAACAATTTGCATGTCTAGAAATCTCATATCAACCAATCTTCTACCGCTTGCATTGTACTAAAAAAATATATTTTCAAGTACTGACATGAATCGATTAATATATTTTTCAAACCTCATATTTAAACATCATATTGTTGCTCCAACAGTCGCCATGAATGATGGTAGAATGATCACAATTGTCGACAATCGTGCTTCTAAAAATACGAGCAACACCATTTCCTTTATATTTTCTCAGTTTTTCTATCAATTTATGATCTCTGTTTGGTTCAAAATATGATTCAATTAATACAATGATTTGTTGGAGATACTGAATAAATCTAGATTCTTCTTTTTCTTCTTCATTTTTAACTAAAAAATATTCATACAAGTTTTCTAGATTGCTAGCTAATTCTTCATATTCTTTTGGGTTAGTTTCTTGTAAAGCAAACGAATAACCATGAAAACGCCCATAAGTTTTGAAAATTAAACTAATATGTTCATCATCTAAAAGTTGTTTTTTATCAAAAATTTCAAAACCCGAAGCTTTAAGATTTTCAAAACACAGCTTTTCTTTTTTATTGTAAGAATCTATTTTGTAACATATAGGAACAAAGTTACATGGTTTTCCATCATTCATTTTTTCAAAAGTTGAGTTCACTTTTGTGTAGAAATAAATTTCGTTGAGAAACGACTGCCGAATAGGAATCTTATTTCTGATTTTTTCGTCTAAAAAAGCTGCTTTTATAACTATGTTCAGTTTTTTGTTTCTGGCATCTTCGATTGTTATCAAATAAACTTGACTCAAAAAACCTTCACCTTTTTCATTAGTTTTCACATCGGTCACTTTGCTATTTTCTAATCCTTGTTTTTGGGCGACCTTTTGGACTAAATCCAGTATGTCTGGACGATCTTTTAAAAGTTCCATTTTAATCCATGCGCTTAAGTTGATATCACTACCATGAAAGAATATAATAGGAATTAAACTACTGTCTGAAACTCTGTATTGGCTTAAGTATCAGTTTTATAATCTTATCAGCATTGAACCTACAAATACTTGAAAAAATTATATCAACTGTTTGATTGTAATTTTGTTAATCTGAATAACTATATTTTAAAATTTTTATAAAGCTCCAATTTCGTTCATATGATAAAGAATGTCTTTAATTCTTCTTTGATATATTTTTTTATCAAATTTCATTTGCATCAATTTTTCTCCCATTTTATCTCCATCAATATTGTCTGTTAAATCCAAAAGATCTTCCATTTTTGTCAGTTTTGTTTTTATTATCATAAAAGCAATTATCATTCCAAATTTAGCATAAATTTTCCATTGTTCTTTTAAATCTTCAAAAGAAAAAAGCTCCTTAGAATCAGTTTCAAGACTCGTTAAAAACGTCGATAAGCTTTTATGATATATTTTTAAATAGTCTTCAAGCTTCTCAAAAGCTTCTTTAGAAGCTCCAGAGTAAAAGCAGTGCGATAAGTCACAAACAGGACTGCCGACTCTGATAATTTGCAAATCCAGTAAGCACATTTTTATTAGTTTTTTGTTGTCATCAGATTTCTGAAAAAATTGTAGTTTAGTTCTAAGATAAAAAAAAAAGTTGAGTACCTGATATTTGAACATCATATTATTGCTCCAGCAGTCGCCATGCAATATGGCTGAAAATTCTGGTATTTCAGTTGTTGTTTTCTTGAAAATATCAACAACACCGTTATCAAAATATTTTTCAAATTCTTTGATAATGTTGTCGTCTGTCCCTACTTCTAAACAACTTGATACGAGTTTAACATAATCTTTTAAATGATTAGCAAAATGTTGTTTTTCATCATTCAGAAAATGAGCATAAATATTATTAATCTTACTAATCATTCTCTTATATTTCTCAGGCTGCAGATTTTGCATTGCAAATGAATAAGCATGAAAGCGTCCATAAGTCTCAAAAATCATGCAAATATGATCATGATCGAATGTTTGTTTTTTATCGAAAACTTCAAAACCCAATTTTCTCATATTTTCTAAACACAACATTTCTTTCCGATTATCTAAACACACTTTAAAACATTTTGGTACCAAATGGTAATCAGCTTTGCTTTCATTAAAATCTAAAAAGCTTGGATAGATTTCTGAATAGAAATAAATTTCATTTTCAAAACACTTTCGAATTGGTGCTATTTTTCTGATTTTTTCTTCACTAAAAGCCGCTTTAATTACGAAATAAAGATGGTTTTGGTGTTCAATATTTTTTACTGTTACCATAAAAATTCGACCCATGTATCCCTCGCCTTTATTGTTTGTCGCAACGTCAATTATTTGATATTTTTCCCCAAGATTTTGATCCTGAATCACACTGTTGATAAAATTTATAATATTAGGATTTTTTTGCAACAATTCCATTTTTATTTTACTTTGGATAAATGTAGGTAATTCACTTGTCTTTTGATACTAAAAAGACATGTCATTCTTACAAAGCAGAGTTTTTTGTGAAGTCATGTTTAATCTTATCATTACAATGTATGTAGTATTTAAAGATGAAACAGTATGATGATAAGCTTAAAATGAATGAGAAGTCAAATATTGTGCAATTAACAATGAACAGATAATCAAACATTTATTACGTTTACAACTTTGCTTTATAATGTTTATTATAGATTTCTTGTAACACTCTTCTAAGAATCTTTCCACTTTGATTTTTTGGGATCTCGTTTATAAATAAAACTCCTCCATGAAGTCTTTTGTGTGGAGACACTCTTTCTGTAAATTACCCAATTACCCAAATCAAAACTACATTCAATTATTTTTATCATACCTTCAATAATTATATAATAATCTTCTACAGTTAAATCGGAATTGGAATGCTTGACTACAAAAGCTAAAGGTAAATCCCCAGCTTCAACGTTTGATAGTCCAATAACTTCAAGTTCAGATGGTGACACTTAAACTTAAATAAAAGTGTTTTGACAATCTGACAAAAAGTATTTAATGTTTAAAGATGAAGTTGTAGCTTTTTTAACAAATTTAAAATTGAGTTAAATAACTAAAGGTAAACGCAAATGTTACAATTCATTAAAGACATAGCTTTCTATTTTTACCAGATGGATATTTCTAACTTCAATAAAATCATTATTCATTTGACTTAAATTCTCAATCTTCTTCTTCAAAGATACAATCGAACAGAATTAATATCAACTTACTTGAAATCATTTACATTTTAATATTTCTTTCAATCTTCCAGTAGCATAGAAATATTCGTATCTTTAGTGAAAGCATTTTTAGTCGCTTCTTCATTTCTGTAATATCCTTTCATGACAGTAGGTCCTTTGATACAAATTTCCCCAATTTGATTTGGTCCAAGCGATTTTCCAGTAGCCGGATCGCGAATTTTACACAATTGATAAGAGATAGATAAATAAAAGATCCATGTTTTTCTTCATTTAATGGATTTCCAGTTACTGTTGAAGTCGCTTCCATTAAAGAATAAATTTGTCGAAATGAATGTAACTTCAACCTATACTTTCTGGGTAAAAACTAGTATCTTTCAATACTATAGTTAGCTTATCTTTAAAACTTCTTCAGTTTCTCTACTCAAATGAAAAGCTCCACAAATAATATATATTTCAAACTAGACAGATTGTACTTATCAACTAATGGACTTAAGAATACTACCAAAGATAGAAACAAGAAAAGTTTTGATAATTTTCGATTGAGATATATTCAATATATAAAGAAGTTCAGTTGACGTCTGATTGTGATTCACAAGAGTTATAGTTGCTCCAATATACAAAGCTGCTATCAAAGGAATAGGGAGTTCCATACAATTTTCACTACTTATTGCAATCATAGTTTCTTTTTTGTAGCCACATTTCCTTAAACTTCCCGCTAATGTACAAGTTTTGCCTAGTAAATTTTTATGATGGACTGGTTAGTGGAAACATCAAGCTAAAAGGAAAATGAATACAAGGTAATATTTCGAAAATAAGCCAAATTCATTATCAGAAAATCATGAACAAAAAAGAAAAATTTTACGTTAATTTTAACAGACAAGATAAGACTTTTTAGGTAGATATTTTTGAAAATTTGAAAAACATCTGGTCCAATCAGGTACAAGTAAGTCCTTTTATATTTTTAATGACATTATTTTTGTAATTTCACAGGCAAAATATAAATTTACCAGTTATTTTTTTAGAATTTCAAAACGCCTGTTGACCAGGTTACCATACATTTTTCAAGCTTCATTTAGGTATGCACAAATTTGACTTTAATACAAACCAATGCTTCTTTATCCTTGCAACTGGCCACGAGTTTGTCGTAAAATAATTTTCCTAAGGAAATATCAGGGATTGGTCCTAATGAAGGCAATCCTTTAACAATATATTGATCATCTTCTGTCATCTTGACTTCACGCACAATGTTTCAAAGTATCAACGTAAACGTTGACTTTGACACGACATGTTTTAAAAGACTCTAATTTGATCGCTCGTTATGATATAACATAGGAATGCTCAGAAAGCAAAAAAAGCAATTACCTATAGCAGATAATGCACTTATGCGCCAAATATTAAAAGAAATAAAAAATATATAGTTATTGTAAAACTGGAATACAATTATTATAATTTTATTATTTTTAAAATATTTATTTGAAAAATGGTATGAATTTTAGTTCAATTCTATACTCCTACTGCTAACTTTCACAAATTCGCTAAATCATAAATTATTTATATTTAAATATTTAATCACTTGACAATTTTGAGATTGAAATCAGACGTCAAAACATGAAAAGACAATTGTTTCACAAATATTTCTAGCCTGATGGTCCATAATACCAAACAAATTGTTAAAAAAGAGTCAGTTTCAAGTTTTTTTGTCTATTTTGCCAAGTTAAAATAAAAATTACAAAAATCTAAGATTAAGAAGGCAAATTAAATAGACACTTGAATATTGAACTTGTGGATATTAAGCTCTCACGGTTTTGGTCGTTCAAGCGTTTGAAACATTCACTGTAATATTATAAATAATAATTTCTTATTAAAAAACATTTTGAATCATTATTATATTTGCAAAACAAAATATTAATTTTACAAAGCATCAATTTCAGCCATATGAACAAGAATGTCTGTAATTCGTTTTTTGTAGTTTTCTTCATCGAATTTCACATCATTTAAATCATCCAATCTAATATC
Source organism: Latheticus oryzae (assembly GCA_030157265.1). Lineage (NCBI taxonomy): Eukaryota > Metazoa > Arthropoda > Insecta > Coleoptera > Tenebrionidae > Latheticus > Latheticus oryzae. The sequence goes on from CM058049.1 coordinate 8,675,636, forward strand.
ATCTGTAAAATCAAGAATATCTTCTTTGTCTGTAAGTTTCATCTTATGTACGGCCAGACCCATTAACATTCCAAATTTAGAATAAGTCTTCCAGTGTTGCCTGAGAATATCATAAGAAAAAATTTTATTAACATCACATCCAAACTTATCCAATGTTGACGATAGGCTTTGGTGGTAAATGATTAAATATTTTTCAAGATTATTAATAACATTTTTAGAAGCGCCGGAGTATAAACAGTATGATAAATCACACACAGGGCTCCCAATTTTAACAATTTGCATATCTAAAAATCTCATATCGACTAATTTCTTACTATTTGAATTAATCTGAAAATATATTAGGATAGAGTTTTGATACATAAAATAATCAAATTTGTTTTTTTACCTGATATCTGAACATCATATTGTTACTCCAACAGTCGCCATGGATGATGGTAGAATGATCACACTCTTCAACCACCGTGCTTTTGAAAATTTCATAAACTCCACCAGATTTGTATTTTTTAATATTATCAATCACTTTTTGAAATTTGGTTGACTCAAAGTATGATTCAGCTTTTTCAATTAAATACTGAATGTGCTGAATAAAGCCAACTTGATCTTTTTCATCTTCTTTCTTGCCCATAAAAACTTCAAACAAATTTTCAAGATTGCTAGCTATTTCTTCATATTGTTTTGAATTAACTTCTTTTAAAGCAAAAGCGTAACCATGAAAACGCCCATAAGTTTTGAAAATTAAACTAATATGTTCATCGTCCAAAAGTTGTTTTTTATCAAAAACTTCGAAACCAGATGATTTGAGATTTTCGAAACACAACTTTTCGTTATTGTTATCAGCTTCTGCTTTGTAACATTTAGGAACAAAATTGCATGGTTTTCCATCATTCATTTTTTCAAAGGCTGAATTCACTTTGGTGTAGAAATAAATTTCATTGAGGAAAGTCTTTCGAATATAAAATCTACCTCTGATTTTTTCGTCTGAAAATGCTGCTTTTACAACTACGTTCAATTCTTTGTTGTAGGCATCTTTGATTGTTAGTAGGTAAACTTGACTCAAAAAGCCTTCACCCTTTTCATTTGTTTTCAAGTCAATTATTTTACCATTTTCTAATCCTTGCTCGTGAGAAACTTTCTGAATTAAATCTAATATATCTGGACGATCGTTTAAAAGTTCCATGTTTAGTTTACACTTTTACTTTACTACTACTTTTGAAAAGTAAGATATAACGTATACTGATTAGAAGATTTTGTTTTTGGCTTAAATATCCTTATGATCTTATCTACTTTTCAACATTTTTGTGGTAAATGATACCATTTATATGCAATTACACGCATTTGCACATTGTTTTGAAATAAATTAACTGTTTGGGGACTGTAAAGACAAGTGTGTTATAATTATTGAGTAACTTATTGAAAATAAAACCGTTATGAAATGACGCATATGGTTTTCAAGAATTAAACTGAGCTAAATGTCCACGGGAGAGTAATATGAGCAAGCAGGTATTTTCTAGAGTAACTTGTGTATGTGTACAATTCATTCCAGTAATACATTGACACCTACAACACGTTATTGTGCACAAGATATTACTGCAAGTTGTCTAACTTCTGCAAGCGTACTCTCATATTCTACACGGGCAAATATTTAAGTAAAAAATACTTTTCAGCAAGCAACTTGCTATAGATTTAAATTATGTTTCAAAAAAAGTGTAACCACCACGAAATTTTAAACATAGAATTTTGAACAAATGATTAAAATTTGGAGGCAGTCTGACTGCATTCAATAAAATCATCTCTTTTTGATCACCTAAAAAATGTTTTTGATTGAATACTTTGAGTTATTGAATTGTCAATATGCATAGCCTTAAAAAACGTCCAAATTATCAGCAGTTAATACCCTTTGAACGAGAACGAATTGTTGAAATGGACGAGAAGGAGGTCTCAGCCTGCGTGAAATAGGAAGACATATGGATCGCCCATCTGGCCCAATTGGGCGACAAATTCGGAGAAATTGCCAGGAAGAAAACCTAGGATCAAATGCATTGTAAAGGTCTCGCAGGTAAAGAGTTTTACAGCAGATTGCGGTTGAGTGTCATAAAATTGGAGAAAGTTAATCAAGCAATTAAGTTGTGATCGCAGAATATTTCTGTTCGAACTATAATGCATACGAACCTTCATGTGCGATCGCAATAAAGTGAGCACAGTATACCACCAAATTCGCTCATTTTGATCAAATTCATGTCGTCCCTACTTTCGTCTTCCTCTCATAAGGCAACACAAACACATCAAAATTCAATGGAGCCAGGGAAGAGTACACTGGGAACAAAAATGGCAAAATATTGTCTTCAGTGGCGAATCCAGATATTGTTTATGACATTCCGGTTGGTGTATGTGGGTTAGATGATTTAGGGATCAGAGGCGGAATTTGCAGTTTGTTCAAAGTTGTCATACAGATTTAATTCTCGGTGTCATGGTATGGAAAGCAATATGCTATGCACTTTGAACGCGCGTCATTTTATCGACACAGTTTATGAATCCATTATGATACCATTGCTTTAAAATCTACCAGCAGTTGTTGTCCAACAAGACAATGCGTGGCCCCATGTTGCTCATGTGGACTTTCGGGAAAAGAATAACATTAAGTATTTGCCCTGGCTACCGCATCGCTAGATTTAAACCCCATTGAAGTTATGCGGATCAAGATGGATCGTAGACTGTGTCGTTTACCCCATCCTTCAAAGACATTAGAAGAACTTCGTATGATAGGCCCTTCCCAAAGAGAAAATCAACTATTTAATTGCGATGATGCACATTATTGATTTTTTCTTCAAAAAATATTATTATTTTTTTTGTCTCTCTCTGCTCGATAAATTTTTATATTATTTTTACAACTTTGGAAAAATACAATTTTTTTGAAACGTAGTGTATTTGTTTGTGTACACCTAGCTTTCGATTAGAGAATATAAGATAATTTATTATATTTTAAATATAAAAAAATCTGAATATTACAATTATGAATATAATTGTATTAGTAACAATTCGAAAACATACCTTTGATTTTTTTTCCGTCAAATCTCCAGATTCTAAGTCGAAGCATCAGCTGTAATTTAAATTTTTTTTATTTCTCAATGATAAATACATGCCATTGTTACAATGCAAAGTTTTTGAACTATCCACTTTAATGACAAGCAAAAAGAAAATAATTTTAGTTTGAATAAGAATTTAAAAAAAAAAACTTCAAGCATGTAAGCAAAAAAATAAGATTGCAGAAGAAATTCTTTTAATTTAAACAAAAAGTTATAGAAATTAATATCTAGTTTTTCCCATTGATAGTACCTATTTTAACAAGAAATTTATTATTGACACTTTTGATTGTTCTGAACGTATTTTCACTTTGCTATCAATATAAACATAACATTCAATTAAAAAAAAAAATAATCGTCTCATAACTCGACCGATAAGACTTTTAGGATTTTTCATTAAATTATCTGTACTCTTAATTGTTTATCATACAAGTATTTAAAATGTAGGTTCAACAAACGGATAGTTTTTGAGAGAAAATTAAGAACGAAATAAATCAAAAACTTTTTAAAATTATTTCTCAAAATAAAATTCAAGATATGCTATAATAGTCTTAAAATGAGCGACAAACTGAATCTACAACTTTGCTTTAAAGTTTTTATCATACATTTCTTGTAAGACTCTTCTGAGAATTTTTCCACTTGAATTTCTTGGAATCTCGTTTATAAATAAGACGCCCCCACGAAGTTTTTTATATGGAGACACTTTTTCTACAAATTACAAAAATCAGAACTACATTCAGTGATTTTCATCGCATCTACCTTCAATAAATTTTTTCACATCTCCTTCAGTTAAATCCGAATTGAGATGCTTGACTACAAAGGCTAAAGGTAATTCTCCAGCTTCAGCATTTGGTATTCCAATAACTGCAACATCTTTTATTTTTGGATGGGTTAGAAGAATCCCTTCAAGTTCAGCTGGTGCTACCTAAATAAAATGATACATAATTTCATCTTAGAATTATCATTAAATTACTTGGAATCCTTTGTATTTTATTAGTTCTTTTATTCTTCCAGTAATATAAAAATATTCTTCTTGATCATAGTAGCCTAGATCACCAGTCAAAAACCATCCATCTTTCGTGAAAGCATTTTTGGTAGCTTCTTCATTTCTATAATAACCTTTCATAACAGAGGGTCCTTTGACACAAATTTCACCAATCTGATTTGGTCCAAGCGATTTCCCAGTAGCTGGATCGCGTATTTTACATAACAAGTGTGGGTAAACTTTACCAACTGATCCACGTTTGTTATTGTTTAACAGACTACCTGTTACTCCCAATGTTGCTTCCGTTAAACCATAAGCTTGACGAAATGAATTTACCTTCAGTCTGTAATTTGTTACATAAAAACTTTAATTCTTTGAGTGTTACCTTTTTTTTAAAGCTTCTTCAATCTCCTTGCTCAAAGAAGCAGCCCCACTCCCTATATACTTTACACTTGACAAGTTGTACTTTTCTACTAATGGACTTTTAGCTAAAAATACTGCTAGAGGTGGAACTAGAGGAAGTCTTGAAATCTTAAACTGTTCAATACAATTCAAAAATAACTTTTCTTCAAACTTTTGTAAAACTACAACTTTAGATTGTTTGTAAATTGAAGTCAAAAGGACAAAAAGACCAAAAGCATGGAAAAAAGGTAATAGTCCCAAGATATATTCTTTTCCTCCACTGACGATTCGTGGATCACTGAAAAGAAAATTTCAACAGCGCTAACTGAATATTATTTTCATCTTACTCTGAGTGCTGTAAAGCCACTAAAACATTTTTATGAGTAATCATAACTCCTTTCGGTAAGCCAGTTGTTCCTGATGAATATAAAATAAAAGCAAGTTGTTGATCTATATCCAACTTTGTAAGATGGTATATGTATAATAGATCATATCTACATAAGTGTTTCTCCCAAAATGATTCCATTGATTCCGAATGAGTTCTGTCATTTATTATCAAAACTTTTCTGATGAATTCCAATTGACTTTGTAATTTTATAAATTTAGGATATGTTTGTTTAGAACAAAAAATGATTTCAGGCTGAGATATGTTTAAAACATGTAAAAGTTCTGTTGAAGTATAATTATGATTTATTGGAGTTACAATCGCTCCAATATACAAAGTTGCTATTACAGGAATAGGATATTCTATGCAATTTTCACTACTTATTGCAATCACTGTGTCTTCTTTGAAGCTACTCTTTTTCAAACTTTCTGCCAAAGTGCAAATTTTACCCAGCAAATCTTTGAAGGTGATGGATTGCTTGGTAAAGGCATCAATCTAAAATAATTTCCAAATTGTTGACTATTTATTTTCACAAAATATTTTTGGCATCAATGGTGTTATATGGTAGTAATTATTCTGTTAAATATGAAAGTATGTGAACAATAATATTTTATGATATTCTTTAATATCATAATCAAGTCTTTTGAGCTCACACAGAATAATGCTTCAGTGCTAGAAAGAGCTGCAGGTACTAGTGTACGCTACGATATTCGTATATGTGTATGCGTATGATATTCGAGTATAGTCGTCTTTATAGCAAAGCAAAATAAATAATGCTTCAATAATAAATAATGATTTATTTTGCTTTCATCATGATTGAAAAATGAATTACAAATTCAAAAATATTTTATTCCTTTGAGATAAAAAGGCACATTGAAATTTGTGTGAAGTGTAATGTGCTATAAAGTAACTTGATTGGAAAACGTTTTCTCAAAATTCGAATTTTTATTGATTTTCCAAACAAACACTAATATTTTTAATTGATGTAAAAAACTATTTTAATTGATAACAGTCTAAGAGAGGGTTTCTGAAACGCAAGATAATTCGATAAATTGATCTACATAGTAATAAGATCTGAGAAGAACTAACTGATAAAAACTTGTGTTTATTATCGCACTTACGGTAGCCTTAAAATTACTGAAGTTAAAGAATATTTATTAACAATCGACATCTAAAATGTTGAATTTGTTGAAACGCATTATCTTAAATAACTTTATCGTGTGTTTCAGAAACCCACTCCAAGTAGTACAAGTTCAAGTAGATCCGAATATTAAGCGGTAATTTTTTTTCTGTCTATTTATTTCAAAATAAATCTAGTTTTGACGTAAGATATTATACCGGTTAACAAGCACCATATATAACCATTTTAACCTTAAATACCACACATCTTATTTATATTATAATACACACCAAAGCTTCTTCTTTACTGCAGTTTGCTATGAGTTTATTATAAATCAGTTCCCCAATAGATGCATTTAGGATTGGTTGTAAAGAAGGCAATCCTTTGACAATGTACGTATCATCTTCCATCTTCTCGACTTTACTCACTGAATCCTCTGTTAGAACTACATAACAATTCAAAGAGATAATCACTTTGACCCCGATAACTTGTCGTAAACTTGACTAATTTTTGAAAACAATTAAAATGAAAATAACTTAAAAATGAATTTCGTTAGTAAAATAAAGTAATTATTATCGGAATGCACTTATGCAAAAAAAATACCAATCCATGATGGCTTTATATCAAATAAATAACACCATTAATTCAAGTTATACTACATGATTATTATAATTTTTAGACATAGTTGTGGCAAACAATTGTTCCCATATATATAAAAACTTAACAGGAACAGAATTACAGAATAACCCTATTACAGTGCTGTTTAAGAGAATAATAGATAGATTTTAATAGAAATATTTTCAAATATTTTTCGAGATTAACTTATTGAGAAACGCCAAGATACAAACAGTATACAAAGTGTTAACCGGAAGTCTCAGCAATTTTGTAATTTTAACGAAACCGTTTATTTATTTTTACTTAGCGGAAAAATGCTTAAAATTGGTCATTTAATGGTTTTTGTTTTATTTAAACTGTCCCATCAATAATCGAAAATATGTCAGTTAAAGTTATGGAAGTTAAAGAGATTTACATGATTTTGTTTTTTTTTCAAAATAATAAATTGACACATCTGGATTCTGTTTGTTAGCAAAAGTAAAGCGATAGTTGTAAGCTTTTCAAATTCTTTTCAATTCTTGAAAAAGACTAGTATTGGTCGTCAGATAATGATCAAATTCGACTCGCATGCTCCATAGGAGATAAAAGAACTTGAATGAATATGAAATGAGATTTGTCTTGAGCATTGAATTCTGCAAAATCTTCCCCATTTAACCGATGGTCTCTCTTCTAATAACTGAGATTCCAATGGTAAGCATCGAAATATGGACACACGGTATATAACTTTGTTTCGTTCTAAAATTCATCCTACGAACAACAAAACTGAACCGATTAATGATCGTGTCTCTCAGGGAAAAGAACGTGAAACTAGTTTGGAGATGTTACCAAAAATGTTCAGAAATAAATATATATGTTTACTAAATAACAATATGTCAAAGATAAAACTTCTAGAAAGTAAATTTACAATTCTAAATGCAAATAGTAGCCAAAGAAAGATTGTGTACCACTTCAGTAAAGTCTTCATTGAGCCTGTCTTATTGTTCACCTTGGCTTCAAGTCCGTTCTCAACTTTTAGGCTTGTTCAATATATATTTTGGCTCAAATATCAAATTTTCAGTCATAACTGTAATCTGCTATCATTGTGGCAAACGATAACTGAATTTATCTTCTAATAATTGTGTTACTTAAATTGTACAATTTTTTAAAATAGAGTGTTTTATTGTACTGTATTGCAAAAAGCGTCATTCTAACAAAAAAAATCAATCGTACATTCTTCTAAAAATATTAAAAAAAAAAATTTTCGTTCGGAACATAACAGAGAGTGAGAAATTCCAGCTGGGACATAATACTCATATTACTAGTATTAGTAATATCTTCTGTTTCACCTATTTTTTTCGCTGGCAACACATTTTGTCACCGTCGTCTCCCAGAGCGAGACCTTACATGAATATCACTTTCAAACGTAGTTGTTGTGTTTGTAATGAGTTTATAGATAACGATTCTTATCATTCTTAATATTTGAAAGTAAGTACTATATCATTTATTCTGGATGTTTCCAGTAATAAAAAAACTTTTTTTTATCAGTACTGGATATTTTAACAATGTACTTATTGGTGTCAGTTGTGACTATCCACAATGTGTTTTCATAATGATATCATTATAAAAACTGAACATTTCCATTTAGCGTTAGTCGATAATCGCGTTGTGACTTGACCGATAAGATATTTTCAACTTTTCTTTGAATCGTTAGTACCACGTGCCCAAGAGAATTCGGTTATTATCACAGAAATATAATTTATTTGATAAACATCTTAGTACGAGAAGATCTTATTCGTGAATGCATGTTTAAAGCACAAACAAGGAACGATAGAACGCATTAAATTCATGAAGCAAATCTATTATATTGAACACTGTTTTACAAAGCAAAATATCATAAAGCATTGATCTCAACCATATGAGTCAGAATTTCTTTAATCCGTTTTTTATATTCTTCTTCATTATAATTGCTATGATTATTCTCATCCGGTCCAGAATTATCCGTAAAATCACGAATATCTTCTTTGTTTGTAACTTTCATCTTATGTATTGCCAAACCCATTAACATTCCAAATTTAGAATAAGTCTTCCAGTGTTGCTTAAGAGTATTATATGAAAAAATTCTATTAACATCACATCCAAACTTATTCAGTGTTGAAGATAAACTTTGATGGTAAATTTTTAAATATTTTTCAAGATTATCAATAACTTGTTTAGAAGCACCTGAATATAAACAGTATGATAAATCACATACAGGGCTTCCTGTTTTAACAGCCTGCATATCTAGAAACCTCATATCAACTAATTTTTTCCCATCTGGATGAATCTAAAAACAAATTAATATTAGGTCATGCATATGAATAAACATATTTTAACAAACCTCATATTTGAACATCATATTATTACTCCAGCAATCACCATGGATGATAGTGGAATGATCACATTTTTCATCAAGTGTAGTACGAAAAGTATCAGAAAGACCATCACCTTTATATTTTCCAAAATGTTCAATTACTGCATCATCTTTGTTTGGTTCTAAACCTGATTCGGCTATCTCAATCAAATGCTGAATAAGTTTAATGAAGCCAGTATCTTTTGTTTGGTCTTCATCTAAGAAATATTCAAACAAATTTCCAATGTTACTAGATATTTCTTTATATTTTTTTGGACTAATTTCTTGTAAAGCAAATGAATAACCGTGAAAACGTCCATAGGTTTTGAAAACCAAACTGATATGTTCATCGTCCAAAAATTGCTTTTTATCAAAAGCTTCAAAATTTGAAGCTTTGAGATTTTCCAAACACAGCTTTTCTTTAATGTCTTCAGTTTCTACTTCATAACATCTAGGAACAAAATAACAAGGCTCTCCATTATTCATTTGTTCAAATATTGAATTTACTTTTGTGTAGAAATATATTTCATTAAGAAACAACTTTCGTATAGGAAATCTGCTTCTGATTTTTTCGTCTAAAAATGCTGCCTTTATAACTACGTTTAGTTCTTTATTTCTAGAATCTTTAATTGTAACCAGATAAACTTGACTCAAAAATCCTTCACCCTTTTCATTTGCTTTCACGTCGGTCACTTTGCTATTTTCTAATCCTTGCTTTTGAGAAACTTTTTGGACTAAATCTAATATATCTGGGCGTTGTTTTAAAAGTTCCATCTTAATCTTAGCACAAAATTAGTGTAATAAATAAGATAGAAGTTATACTAATTACTAATCTTTGATTTTGGATTAAATACCGGTTTTCCAAATCTTATCTAAAATCTGCCATTGTGTCAAATGATAACAGTTATCTATAATTGTTTAAAAGTAGACAGAAATTCAAAATATAATCAACTATTGGCAGACTGTGAGAGCAATTATTTTGTATTCTAATCCTCAAAAGGCTAATTTATGGAGGAAAGAAAAATGAGAAAAGTATTCTTATGTACTTAATTACGCAATCTTTCAAAGTTTACAACATTTTTTTAGGAGCTATAGTTAGTAGTAATATGTACCTAAGTATAGAGGATGCCTTTATCAAGGACGATAAATGAACTGGACAGAGCATCGCCTATATTGCCTGTGTTAAAAAGTTGTGACCGTTTGCTTACTCTTCAATAGCCTTGTTTAACCCTTTCAAGAATTGTCAATAGCAATTTTGGGAAACATGCCTATGTAGCATAGGCATACTGAGTGGCATCGTACGCCACAGTATGATTAACTTCGTCATGAGCAGAATAGTCCGATTTACTATCCCTTTATTACTGAACATGTCTCGGATGCAATTTCACTTTTTCGAACTCATGCTCCGTCCTGTGCTCTATATAGTTTTAACACCCTACGTTTTCTTACGTTTTTGAATTCCACAAAAAATGTTAGGTCACTTTTATACCAAGAGTTTTGTTTTAAACTCACAGGATATCCATTCCAAAATAGTTTTTTGGCATTTTATATCGCATCTCCTGAGATAGTAAATCTCGCTAAAATATTAAACTGAGCTCCTACAAAAAACTGACATGAAAATGTTGTCAAAACTCAAATTTCCAAAATTATTTTTGGATTGGTCAGAAGAATCCCTTTTTATCTTACACTGTTCAGTACAAGCCAAAAATAATTTTATCTCAAACCTACAATTTTGTAAAGCATCTTTATATGTAATCATAACACCTTTTGGAAAGCCGGTGGTCCCTTATTTGAAGAAAAGCTACTTGCTGCTTTATGTCTAAATCTGTAAGATTGCAACTATATAATAAATCATAGCAACGTAAATTTTTCTTCCACAATAATTCCATCGAACTTAAACGAGTTTCGACATTTTTTATCAAAACTGTTTTGACGAATTTCAATAGGTCTAATTTTATACGTTTGTTTAGAACAAAAAGTGATTTCTGATTGAGATGTGTTATTAATCTGCATAAAGCGTGGCCATGGAAATGAGATTTTAAAATGGCCACACTGGTGACATTGGTTCAAAAATCAACTTAAGTATTTTCTTTAGCGTTAGCAACAAATTCAACTGAAGTTGCAAATTGCAATAAATTGCAATAAAAATCCTACACTACAGTAAAAATGCGTTTTACTATCGTGTACATATTTCCGTAATACCCAATATTACAAGTCAGTGTGAAATAAAATATTAGACAAATCGCGATGCTTCTTCAACCGACAACAATAAAAAAGTTGAATGATAGCCAAAGAAGTATGTACCTATCAACAATGTGTAGTTCATTCGTCCTAAAAATATTGTTAGTGTTTGTGAATAATAAAAATTCAATCACTCTAATGGTGTCATTTGAAAAAAAAAATGCGATGACATGAAATGCCAAAATTAACGTTAGTTAAAAATTGGATGTGCAAAAATGCAAATTTTGAGGGAATTAGGAAAAACTTTGTAGGTAATACGTTTTATGAAACTCGCACGATTTGCAAACTTAGTCGAACAAAAGGATAAAGATGTTAAATTCAATGTTTAAAATTTAGTTTTGGCAATCATTGTTACCTAATACTATCTTTAAACAAAAAAAACCCTAATGAAAATATATGGAACTATGGGCCGATTGCACAGACGCCGATCAACGCTGATCCAGATTTAAACTCTGATTTGCTATGGTAATGATATTTATTAACAGGTTTGATCCAGGATCATAGTTTAATCTGCGTTTCTGCAACTATAGGCCCTATAAGGCGAAAAAAATATTTGTTTGTATAATCATCACCAAGAACTTTGATCATTACTATATAAAAATTTATTCACTCCATTGGAACAAAGAATATTTGATTTTACTTCAAGTTAAACCTCATTCAACTACATGAAGATAAAAATTAGGATTTTGCTGTCGCATCAAATTTCTTTCCCTCAAAACTATTTGTTTGTTTTTCTATGTGCAATTATAATTTTGATTTATAGGTTTTCGCCATTTTGCGAAGTTCTCTTCTTAGAATTTTACCACTGGGATTTTTTGGAATCGTTGACACAAAAATTACACCACCGCGTAGTCTTTTCTGGGATGAAACTTTTCCTACAAACAAACAGAGTTAGTAAAAGACAATAGAATTTTTTATCTGAATACCCTCCACGAACTGTATTACTTCTTTTTCACACAAAGTCTTATCTTTTTTAACAACGAAAGCTATAGGTACTTCTCCGATGCTTTCATCAGCAACAGTAAGCCCTACAACTCCAACATCCTGGATTTTTGGATGACTTAGTAAAATAGCTTCTAGTTCAGCAGGCGCTACCTAAAATATCACTTACTATAATAAATAAAATAAAAATTAATGTTAACCAACTTGAAAACCTTTATATTTAATGAGTTCCTTCAATCGATCAACAATATAGAAATACCCGTCTTCGCTATAGTATCCTAAATCTCCGGTCAGTAACCATCCATCAGAAGTAAAAGACTCCTTAGTTGCCTGCTTATTATTATAATATCCTGGAGTAACCATTGGTCCTTTAAAACACAACTCTCCCACTTGTCCAGGTCCCAGAGACTTACCAGTTTCTGGATCTCTTACTTTACAAGACATATAAGTCACAACTTTACCAGAAGATCCGTGCTTGATATCTCCAATCTCCATCATTAAAACTGCTAAAGTAGCTTCAGTTAAACCATATCCCTGTCTTATAGTTGGAATGTTCAGTCTTTTTTTAACCATTTCTTCAGTATCTTTACTTAGAGGAGCAGCACCACTTGTTATTTCTTTCACACTAGATAGATCATATTTATCGACTAAAGGGCTTTTCGCCAGAAAAACTACCAAAGGTGGGGCTAACCATAGAGATGAGATTTTGTAGGTTTCAATAGATTTGAGGAATATTTCTTCTTGGAATCTTTTCATTACAACCACAGTTTGACCAATAGTTAAAGCAATAAAAGTTGTAGTTAAACCGTAGCCGTGAAAAAATGGAAGAATGCCGAGAACAGTTGAACTAATACTCACATAACGGGGATCACTACAAATTATTAGTTGTGATCATTTTTATTGTTGTTATTGTCAATCATATCTTACAGTGTATGCATGTACCGAACTACTAAGTTAGTATGAGTCTGCATAACTCCCTTGGGAAGCCCTGTTGTTCCAGAAGAACACATAATAAGAGCAATTTGTGTTCTAGGGTCAAAATCTTCCAACTCAATTCTATACAAAAAAGGATTTCCTTTCAATCCTCTTTCAATAAAATCATCTAACTTTTCAGTTCCGTAAATATCATCATCACTATCAATAATGATGATCTTCTCAATATAAAAAAGTTTGGTATTTTTCAATAAAAGAAATTTTCTTGAAACTTCTTTTGAGCAAAATATTATTTTAGGTTTGCAAATATTCAGAGAATGTACAGTTTCTGCTTCAGTATATACATGATTAATAGGAGCTACAATTGCTCCATTATACAGACATGCAATGAGAGGGATAAAAAATTGTAAATTATTTTCGCTACTGATTGAAACAACTGTGTCTTTGCCATATCCGCTTCTTCTCAAACTTTCGGCTAAAGAACAAGTTTTTTGAAGAAGAGTGTTATAAGAAACGTATTTCCCTGTTACAGCATCAACCTAAAAAAAAGAAAAACTAAAATATTTATTTTAAACAGTATGCAAACATATTTGACATATGAATTCAAATAAAACACACGAAAAAAAATGTTTTGGTAATTATTTAGAAAAGTGACTTTGAAATAAGTTATCAAGAACATTTTCCTGAAGCAATTGATGTATACACATAAATGACATATTCCAACGCTATAAGTTATAAGCGAAGAATCAGACCAAATTAACACAAATAAAAAATTATGAATACACCGCATGTTTCTGTAAAAAGATATCATATAAAATAACATCATTGACAATTGGTTAATTTTAAATCAATTCTGAATGTTTACAACAATAAATTAATCATTTTTAGTTTCTAATTTATATTGCAGTACTTGAAAGAATAAGAAAAATGCTGTTCATTAAAATAAAAATGACAAATGAATGTGCAATCATAATTGTATAGATCATAATATAGTTAGGTACCTCAAAACCTGATATTCCAAAACAATAATTTTGAATTTCAATTTTTCCTAAAATGTATATTTATATGATTACACTCAGAAAAATTGCGTCTTTCTGAATAAATAAATCCAAAATCCACTAAAATTATAAACTTACTTAACACAAAAGGAATGTGAATAAACATTCTAACAAAATTAATCTCACGGTAACACTTTTGTAACTGATAACAAGTCCATTATTCAATAAAGATAAGTTTTCTACAGTGATGATTTTGAAAAAATTATTTTTACTTTCCTAAATAATGAATAACGAAAAACAACAAAAATATATTCCAAATCTCTACATTATTTATAATACATTATGTATGTATTATAGTTCAAGGAATCAATTTCAAAGTTCATTTCTCTTTTAGTTCATGAGCTCAAATTTTAATTAAAAAGCAGAAAACAGTTTGATTGGATAATAACTAAGGAACGGTTCTGCCACTCAAATTTTGTCTGTATAGCACCATTAATGTTTTTGTTTACCTGAAATATAAAAAAAACATACCAATGCAGGTTTACTTCCATTAACGAGCAAACTGTTGTAGATTAAACTTCCCAAAGATACAGATGGTAATGGTTTTTCTGGTCTTGGACCATGGATAACATAAGTATCGTCATCTACCATTGTACTTGAACGATTTGTCATACACTTAGCTCAGCTCTGACTCTGACTCGATAATGAAATTGCATTATCAGAGCAAACATATAAACATATATATGCTTAAGTTGGTAGGGATTTATATTTAACTTGAAAAACAAATCTAAATTTTTAAATTAAGCATTAGCTAACTATTAATATATTTTATATCATTTTAAAAAATATACATATCACCTTGTTTATTTTTTTAACGAGACATCCCACATTTACAGATGTGCACTTTCGAAAATTGTAGCACCTACTCCCTTCGTGGTACAAACAACCCCCTTTAAATTTTAAATGGCATCACTTCTTTTGTAATATCACAATTAAAATGTATTTTGGCCGATAATTCAGGTGTTTTCGAATTTTGATTGTTTTTATTTAAAGTTACAGAGGACAAATTTCTTTTATATGAGGTATGAGCCACAAATAAAAAAAGCACAGAAAAAAATTTACCCCTGTGAAACAAAATTGACGTGTTTAAAGTTTTCCGAATTTTCCTATTATTTTGAACTTCTGTACTAAAGTATGCAAAATAAAAGCATCCAATATCTTTCTTATATTATTTTGTTATTAATATTATTAATTATCAGGTGTAATAAACAATTTTGATACAAGAAAATTAATCCTTCACTGAAAAGTTTTTTGTATAATAATGATAAAAAAGTCTCAATTTATAAATTTGCATTGAGAAAAATAAAAATGTAATGTTGATTGCGTCAAAAATTGTGATAGGCTCATAATTCCTATTGAATCAACATATATCTATCGAAAAATAACAAAAAAAATTTTGTTCACTCTTCTCTATCGGTCTGTCTATCTAAGTAAATTGTTTTCAACTCTATAAAATTCCCGGATACTCCAAAACAACTACTAAAAATTTGCTATTTAAAATCGCAACATACAAGTTTTTCTCATTTCCGGGCGTATTTATATTCCTAATCTATTACGTTTTGTTTTTGATTTATTCTTGTTTCTAACCATTCCAAAGGCATTAATGAGTCAAAAAAAGTTGCTATGTCGTAAGGAGTACCACGATCGTTTAAACAAGCCAGCTTAAAACTTCCATTAAGTAAAAAATGACACAATTAAAATCTTAGACCTTCTTTTATTACAATTGTTTTATATTAAATCATGGTTAACAACATATTCCACAAATGGTCGCAACCTTTTAATATAACCATCAGTGTTTCGAATTTCTGGCAAAAACGTTTCACTAAAATGTTCACCTTTTTCGACAACTTCAGCTATATCACGTATATCATTATTCTCAGCAAAAACCATTTTTAGTAACAATGTAGCCACCACAATACCGAACTTGCTGTAATTTTTCCAATCTTCTAGAAACTCTTCATAAGAAAACAAAGTTTCCGGATTGTTTACGTCTAATTTTTTTAAATGATTGATAAACAATTTGTAATACCTCAGCAAGATATTATCTAAATCATTCAAATCGTCAGGAGATAAACAAGAAAATAGAAAGTGAGATAAATCTAACACTGGCGAAGCACATCTTGCTATTTGCCAGTCTAAAAAAATAACTTTTAATGGATTTTTCTTATCATCATTCTGAAAATAAAAATTATATAAGAAAAATATTGCAAAATAATGATTACCCTACCGAATGTAGAAACATAAAATTATTGTTCCAACAATCACCATGCAAGATTACTTTCAAACCAGTTTGATTATTTAACATGTCTCCATTAATAAAAGTGATTTTCTCTTTTAAAGTTGCAAACTTCGACAGTAGTTTGTCAGGTAATATGCCTCTTAAAACCTTGCAGGCACCATCAATTGGTTGTCCACAAAAAAGCATCATATCTTCATCTGTGCTATTTTGAAGGTAAGGGTGTTTGACTACATTAGCCAAAGCTTCGAAATCCTTTGGTCGGTGTTGTTTTAATGCTACAGAAGTTGCATGAAATTTACTATACACTTCAATAACAAGGTCGACGTGTTTTCTACTTAAAGGTAATTGTTTAGGCCACAGTTCATAACCAGATTTTTTTATATTTTCAAGAATTAAAACTTCTGATTCTTCTTCAACAAAACTGCCGTAACATTTCACAACATTATCAAAAATGTCTTCAACTCCTTTTTCTTTTTGAAACTGGATAAAACATGGCAGAACTTTTTCATAAACAAAAATTTCGTTTAAAAACACTTCTTTAATTGGAGAGACTTCACGTAAAACTTTACTTTTCTTGCTACATTTTAGCACTAAACTATAATGTTTGTTCACTTCATCTTGAGTCATTCCTGTTGCTTGTACAAATATTATATCACCGACATAGCCTTGTCCTTTGTCTGTATTTCCTTCAATACTTACGGAAACGTTTTTCAGATTTTCTTTACTCAAAACTTTTTTTACCCAATAATTTATTTTAGTGTTGTAGTCACTCTGTTCTTGTGCCATTTTTCAATATTGAATTATAAAAAAAATCAGTTCTATTTTAAACAAAGTTTAAAAGAGAGATAACTATCTTCCAACAAAGCAATCAAACAACTGTGGTTTACAACTGGCTATAATTTTTTGTTTACAGAAGCTATTATACAGAGTGATAGGCATCAATGCTATTACCTAGCTAAAATTATCGAGAAAAATTCTAAGCAAACACTACATTTTATCATATCCGATGATACTGCAAAAATCATTTAACTACAAGTAGGGACAAAATTTTAAAATATTATTTTGCTGGAATATCATTTTTGGAGCTATAAATTTACAAATATCCAAAATGATTCAAAAGGACTACACCAAAACTTGGGTAGAAATAACATTTATTTACTTTGTTACGTAAATGAAAACAATTTTCTGAAAGCTTCATTTAGGTAAACAACTGACTGAAAATTACTATTTTCATGTAGATTTTTTTATTAAAATTACACTATATATATTCAAGGTTTTATTAATTAAAAGCAAAAAATACTCTCATCTAAAATTAATAGTTATCATCATATAAGTGGCTCAATTGAAAGTTTAATTAGCGGATAGTTTAAACGCCTGAATGGGAGTTTTAATATCCACGAAAAAAAAATGCCGAGACAGCCTTGTGACAAAAAACATTACAACGTTTTGCTTAAAATGAATATGATGAAAGAAAAGCATGTTTCAATAGAAAAATTTATTACTAATCAACACAAAAAAACTGTAATACATGAATATCCAAAAAATCAAAATTATAAAATATGTTGATAATAAAATGTTAATACATACATTCTATAAACATCTATGTGTGTTGACTTTGATGCATCAACACCAAGTTAGGCATCAAAGTTTCTTATTATACAATTATACATAAATTTCAACATTTTACTGCAGATAGATAATTCAACAGCACTAGAAAAATATTCAATCCTCCTTTCACAATTTAACCATCAACTACCTAAATTCTCGGCATTATAAGTGATCGTGAAGACACAGCCGAAAAAAATGCAGTTTGAAGAACATTTAATTTACATAGAGAAACAACCTATTTATTTTGAAACTTAATACGAATACATAGAGAAATGCTTAAACTTATATCAAAACCGTCCGCTATCAAAAATACTGTGGTACGTAATGCTTAGAAAATATTTGGTAACGTTAATTCCTCCATGGAATAAAAACCCAAAAAGTAAGAAAAGCAGAGAACTAATTAACCAAACAGTCACTAATAAGTTGGATAATTCATATTAGCACTTGCAGCCTCATTGTCTAAATCAAGAAATGACATTGAACCAGGACTAAATAAATTAGGAGGCTGATTCGATCCATTTTGATTGCTCATCATACAAGAAGCAGGTTGTTGGTTTTGTCGATCGTTATGAGGTGATCGTGGTGGTGATGGACTATCCAAAGTGATAATGGATGGACTTGCAGGATAGCCAGAACTGGAAACTGAAGAAGGCCCGGGTGTGGTTGTTACACGAGATTGATTACTACTTGAAGAAATACTTGTGGTATCTAAAGGATTTTCTAGTTATTCATAATTACAATTATCTACTAAATCATTACCTGAAAATTTAATAGTCGAATCTGGTTTCGGGTTAACGACTCTTCGTTTTGCTAATGGTTCATCGTCATCAGAATCTGAACATGTAAGATCAACCACTTTATCTTTGAATTTATCATCTCTTTTGTCGCTTGATGAAGTGGCTGTTGTACCGGAACTGACCACTTCTGCAAGTTAAAAAATGAAAGTAGAATTACGTTACGAATATGAGAATATTCCAAACTAAACTCAACCTACCCTTATCAAAATCATTGTGAGTAAGTAAAACCATGTTCGATAGTTAAGTTTTTTACCAACACCAAAAGAAAATTAAAATTGCAAAAATCCACGAAAATGTGGCATGCATTTATAGTACATGATACAAAATAAACGCAAAAGACACTAACTAACATTTACGCTCAACAGTACATCCCAAGCATACATACTATCAGTAATTCATTTATTGAACAATTTTCAACAACAAAAAAAGATAAAACACAATAATACAATATGAGCCTAATCAGCTAACAGTGAGAACAAAATTTCACATTGATTGAAAAAATAGCGCCTACAAGAACTTTAGCATTTTAACACTAACATCGCACCTCAATTTTTAAACTCAATCTAACTGAAACAGGTAATCAAAAAATTAAAACTTATCTTCTAAGATTGACTTAATTAATCAACACAAAACTGTGTAAAATACAAAAACACTCACTCAACACTAAACGACAAAATACTCTTGGAATGTTTGATATCAAGCCTGCAACTTACCAACATCATCAGCGATAATTTCAATTGAATCATCTATAGGAACTTTTTCACTTTTAGTAACTTTCTTATCATTAATTTGAGCACTCCACGATCCATCTTTATGTAACTGAATTTCATTCAAATCTGGGGGTAAATTAGGTGAAGCCAAAACTTCTTGGAAATATCTATTTAACAATGTTAAAATCATTTATTATTATCAGTTATTATTATCATTAAAAACATACCCATCGATAACTAAATTGTCATATAAAGCTGGCTTATCACATACAGGGCATATCCAAGTTGGTTTTCTTTCATTCATTTGTAAAAACAAAGATGAATCAAAACATTGCAAGTGATTGCATGTGATAGCACGACATGGCGTAGTCATTCTCATTTTGCCTAAAGGGCAAATCAAGGACACGCGTAAACAGGTGGTGGTAATTTCAGAATCTGCGTCTTCTTTCAATTTTTCTTTAACTGTAACAGTTGAAAACGTTAAAAGCAAAGATTTTTTCATCAAAATAAACATACTCAATCCTCTAGTATGATCAGAATGTTTAGGTCCTTTAGCTTTCAAACGTTGTAATAAATCAGACGAAGTTAATTTTTGTACTAAAGCTACCGACATGGCATATCCTCGACCGTAGTCTGGAGCCCATTGCACAGTTATCATATTAGCA
Organism: Latheticus oryzae; assembly: GCA_030157265.1. NCBI lineage: Eukaryota > Metazoa > Arthropoda > Insecta > Coleoptera > Tenebrionidae > Latheticus > Latheticus oryzae. The sequence goes on from CM058049.1 coordinate 8,695,784, forward strand.
ACAATGGGGCTCAATTTAACCATTGGTGTTATATTAACAGGTCTCGGTGGCCGCTTCGGCTCAACACCAGGTTTATTTGTCGGGATAGGATTCTATTAAAAAATATTGCAATTTTTTCAAAAAATTAAAAATAGTTATTTACTTACAGGCAATGGACAGGGTTTATTATTGACTTTAACTATAACGTTTGGTGGAAAACAATCATCTTGTTCACAAGTCGTTTCCAAAAGACAAAATCTCAACTGAACTTGTTTGATATAATCACATTTAACTCCAGGCCTGATATCTCGAGAACTTGCAATATCTGTGGCTTGTTGAGGGGTAAGATGAAAATAAAAAGTTGCCTCTTGCAATCGCTGACTACTTTGAGGTACAAGTGTAGATGGTTTCAGTAAATCCGAAAGAATATCGAAAAAAGGTAAGCGACGGAATTTTACATCTGGATGTACAGGGAAATTGTTCACTGGCACACCACTTTGTTGAGTCTTTTGTTGGGCGTATTGAGGAAATGGATTGTACACGTTTTGGGCATAGATCGATGGCTGCCGGGTCTAAAATATATCACATATCAGGAAATAATAAATAGATGTTTAATGATAACATTATTTTCCTTATGCTAAATACAGAATTACAGTTTACGCAACTCAACTCTTTATCGCCACATACCTACATACTATGGTTACTAAGAAACAACACCTTATCCAGAGAATGCTTTAACGCAAGATGAGTAAAAGAATGTAAGTTAATATAATAAAAAAATAACCGCTTAATTGATAAATAAATAATGAATTTATGGCTGAATAATTGAATTTTTTTGACATCTTATTGTACGCTATTATGTTTGTTTAAATATGATGAACAGTTTACCTTTTCGTTTATAGACTTAAATAATGTCTACCTAGTATCAAATATAGGCAATTGCATTAATTTGATGAATTAAGTGTATGATTATACGACAACAATCTGTACACCAAGTAGCTTATAAGATAAACTCTCCAGTCGACCAATGACCAAAAGTTGTTATGACAACTGGTAACTGTTAATTATTATAACTAATTATCTAGAAAATCATACGATCTTATGACTGCGAAAGAGTAGTAGGGCATTTGACACAAAACTTAAAGATAATTTGGTAAATATAATAATAAAGTCAATATTTTCTGACGCTGCAACTTTACAATGAAAAAACTAATCATTTCCATATATTAGACAATACTCAATTAAAACCACCAACTTACATGTCTCCTATAAGTTATAAAATATTTTGAACCAACAACCATTTTTCTTTATTATACCAAAAAAAGTGTAACTAAGCTTACAAAAATAATTATACCTGTGCAATAATGAAAACAATAATTTTAACTATAAAATAGTTATAGGTAGCATTATCTTTTGCCACCTCCTTCATAAAAAATGGAGGGGAAAGAATTAACCGCAACACAGATAATATAGTATAGTATTCCAAAAATTTAACTGATCCGACATGAAGTAATTTGAAAAAAAAATCATGTAATCGAATTAAGTTATATGTTGACAAAAATAAAATACCAAAAAGAAAACCGAAGTCAAGTAAATGAGACATTTTAAATATGTAAATTATAACTGTAAAGCTATGTCAAAGTTGGATGCACATAATAACCAAATGGCACAAAAATAAACTTATTTTAACAATACAAAATCGTTTATAATCTTTTTTTTTTCGTGACTGCACTTTTTCAAATTATAATTACAAATATAGGCAAAATAGCTATTTATTCCATTAGGACAAAACTCGACACATTTTTAACGATTTACTAGAAAGGTCTGCACATATCCAAAAAAAAGCAATGAGTGTTTAATCATTTTTCATCCATGTCATAATATTTAATATTGACTGTTGAAATTTACAAAAAGAAAAATTGAATTCTTATGATTTGTCTAGCAGTGAGTGTGATTTTATACTATAAACTGAGATTGTTAAAAAAGTGACCCTTCTGAAAAACAAATGGGATCAGATTAGGAACGCCTGCAGGTAAAAGTCGTAACAATAGAGTTACAGGCTTCAGAAATGGATTCTGTAATACTCATTCGTCACTTCCCATCTGAAACTTCAGAAGGATCACTTCAAGATTCCTTAATTTCAGGTAGTCTCCAAGCTTGGAACGTTATTCAGTCATGAAGAGTAAGGAAGACGCCATCTATTATCAACACTTATTTTTAAAAGGACAGAATGAATTCAAAAATTGGTTTGTAATTATAAATCAACTTACAGCCAGCTGCCTACTATCAATGTTGTAAGGATGGACTGTAGCTGTCGTCCTTGGCACAGTTCCTGGTGTTTGTGGCATAGTTAAATCTTTATTACCAGGAGATACAGAAGGAGTAGGTACTTGATTTAAAGTCCCACTTTGTCTGAAGAAACATCAAAAATTACATTACTAAAGAAAAATAGATAATATGTCATTACTAACTGGATAGTTTTGTATAAATCTCTTATTTTCTGATGGATTGGATGTGATCTAACTCTCAAGAGCTCCAAAGCTCTTTGTTGAAGTACAGTTTTTCTTCCTGATTTATTTCTACCAGCAAAACCCAATAACATTTGAAGCTCAGACACACGAAATGTTATAAGCATATTCTTTAACAAAAAGAAATCAAAATTAATATTCTGACAGTAAGTATATTTACCTATGTTCATGGTAAAATTTAAGCATCTAACGGTCGAATGCATAAAAAATATACATATGGATAGCCTATGATGGAAATTAGATAATTTCCTGCAAAATGCAAAGACTAGAAGTTGTTGTTTCGATGATAGTCAACTTCCAAGTTGCAAGTGATAGGGAGTTTACGTATTCACGAAAGGTACTACTGGATATCAAATTAATCAGCAAACAGCAACTACTTAATGAAAAATACAAATGACAGCAATCAAAATGTTTTAGCAATCGATGTAAGCTAGAACATAGTGTTGCGACGAAATTATTAACGTAAACAACTTTAATCAAAACTTAAGTGGAAGGTTAGAATAAAAACATATTTCTTACCCGTAACTCATCTATGTTTTCTGACATTTCCTGTTGCTGATCCAGTTTGAGAACAACCAATTTAGCGTCAATTCAACCATTTAAACAAATGAATTTAAGACAAAAATGTTGACATCAAAGTAAACTGGCGTCGACTGTCACTTCAAAGCCAACTAGTTAAATTACTTTGAAACTAATATTTCGAAAACACTTACATCATAGACAGTTTGGATACTCATTCAATTAGGCGGAAAATTCCAATTTCTTGAGTTACACCGCCAATATGTAATCAATTCTTTAAGTTAAATCCAAATAACCAACATCTTCCACCAATTTTCCACCTTGAATGTTGGCTACTGTCGCCAACCAAAACAACGGAAAAAACATGGCTGCGAAAATTAAAAATTAAACAGTTTCTACAAAAATTTATTGATATTCCTTAATTTTATTTCATTAAAGCGAAGTTTCAAAATTTAAAATGAAATCATGACTAACAATTTAATGCAATATTGAAAATAAAAATTTACTCAGATGACAGATTGACAGGAACGTTACAGGTTGGCAGCATTTCTATAAAATTACATTTTAAGCATTTTGTATTTTGCTTAACAATCAGTTTTATATTCTAATTTCAAGAATAATGCATGAATAATCATTTCTGCTGTAAGATCTTCGATAATTTCTTAAAATATACATAATTTGGAAACATGCTGCATGAAGTGTTGTTTCGTTTGTGGCACAACTATGAAGATTCTGAAGTTGTCTTATGTCTTAACCACCAAAAATGTCTTTCTTAAATGTTTTCTATTTTTAGTTGTCTAAATTGGAAGAACTGGAAGAATTATTACATCCTGGAGAATTAGAACTTCTGAAGTGTATTATAGAAACAGCTTCAAGCTACCATTGGATTGTAGAATTCAACGAAACTGTGCAGAATCATTGTATTAATAAGTCTATTTCCAAAAGTGTTGTTTTGCCTGATAATCAACATGGTTTATACATAAAAGCATTTGCTAAAGGAGTACATGATGTGTTGGGAGAATACAGAAATGAAATTCTTGATTTGGAAGAATTGTGTTTACAAAATCCACAGTTACCATTAAGCTTCATTTTTAGTTCTGTTGCAAAGTATCAGCAATTGTTTGACATGTTGAAATCTGTGATTGAAATGTTCCAAAAAGAAGATGTTTATGGATGTTTATTAATGGGAAGGTTACACAAATATATACATTTTGGAGATGACAGTATCTCCGAAGGAGCTGAAAAGTATTTTCCTATTTAAAATATCAACATTATTTCATATTAATTTTTAGGATTACTCGTTGTTTCAATAGTATATTTTTCTCTCATTTATGTAATTGGATAATATACGGCGATTTGGCTGATATTTACAATGAATTCTTCATTTGTGATGGAAATTGCGCTGATGAGAATTTCTTATACCCTGAACAGATAGAAGAATCAACTGAGAGTAGTTCTAAAATCATAGTAGACAGGATTGTAAGTATCCAAATATATTCTTTTATACATATTATTACACTTAGTTTCAAGAAACAAAGAATAAGGAGACCACCACCTGTAAGAAAATTTTATATTAATTGGAATATGGTTCCCATGTTTATAAGTGAAGATACTGCTGAAAGTATATTGTTTATGGGTCGAATAGTCTGGATTTTCCACAATGAACCTAAAAAAGACACCCAAGACCATTATCAAACTAGAAATAAGAGAGATATTTGGGAAGGAAAAGATGTAGAGTATTATAAAAAAGTCCAAACACTAGAAAATCGAACTTTTGATCAGATGGAATTTCAAAGTGTTATTGAAGAATGTAGAATAAAATTGACAAAAGTTAGTTTATAATTCTAAAAGTTTGATTATAATTTTTGTATTTCAGTACCTATGGTCAGTTATGATAAATGATGGTAATTTGAAAGAGCATTTACAGTTGATTAGGGATTATTATGCTTTAGGCAGAGGTGAACTATTCCATCAGTTTATACCTCTAGCTGAAAATTACATCCATAAAAGTTCAAATGCTGATCATAATACATATAATTTAAATTGTATTTTCTTAGAAACAGCCAGAAAAATCTATGGTGAAAACGACAAAACTTATTTAAGATTTGAACTTGATATTTCAAAGTCAGAAACAACCGGTATTATTAACTTTATGTTATAGATTATAATAAATTTTGTTGAATTTAGGTAATCCCTGGTCGAAGTTACAACTCAATTTTGATATTAACTGGCCTTTGCACATAATATTCAATCCAAAATCAATGGAATTGTATAATAAATTATTTAGCTATTTACTAAGACTGACAAAAACTCATATTCACTTGCATAAACTGTGGCTAAATCATATGTCAGGAAAGCAAAATATGTGAGGTTTTTGAGAAGTTTTAAATTTTTTAATAATTATTTCTTTTATAGAGACCGTGGAGTGTGGACTTTACGCCAACATCTAATATTTCTAGTAAACAGTTTGCAGTATTATTTACAAGTGGATGTGATTGAGGCGCAATTTTCCCTGCTATTGAAAGCTGTGAAAAATGCCAATGAATTTGAAGATATTATCAAAGTACATCATGAATTCATCAGTAATTTATTAGCAAAAACTTTTGTACTAACACCAGACCAAGTATTTACTTTTTTTGTGAAAATGTAATTAATTAGCAATTTTTTGCAGACCTATATTTACAAAAACAAACATCATTTGCATCAAATGCCAGCTGTGCAGTTCAATGTTCCCAGCAAGGTTAGTTTTTCTTAACGATAAATTTACAATTTTTAATACTTGTAATATATTTTACAGATTTATAATGTTATTATCCAATTGTTGGAATTGTGCGATAGTTTTTGTCTCGTAGCTAGTACGTGGGAAGCTGAGTTACTGCCGTCTGATTTAGCTAAATTAGAAGAATTTCAAAAATGTACAGATTCTGTAGTAGAGTCACTATTATTTATACTTTGTAGATTGCATGAAAAATCCAATGATCAGCATCTTCTTCAACTTTTATACCAATTAGACTTCAACAGGTATTTTACTAAAAGCAAACCGAATTTTAATTTAACACAAAATAGATAACTTTGTTTATCATTAAATCATTTTTTTTAAGAAACAACTTTAATAAAAACCACATCACAACAATATAAAAATATTTTTACTTAAATATGTAACCCTAAACAAGCGATACATTTATTTCTTTTTCATAACTTTCATGAATAATACCATATCTGAAAGTCATTAAATGATATGTTATGGAATGTAAAAAAATATGTGATACTCACTTATGAAAACTATGACCACAACCACCAACATAAGCCACATCCAGCACTTCCAAGCTCTTTTTGAATGTTCAGCTAGTTTTGCTGATTCTGAAGTTAACTTTACGTAATTTTGGTCTGTTAATTGGGCAGACCTTTGAACCACCTATTTAACAATAAACCAGAAATGAATAGCTAATATTATTCGACTTACTTCTGTGTCTTTTTTAATTATTTTATTAGCTAGTTCCGACTGCTCTTTCAAATTTTTGGTAAGAATAAGCATATCTTCAGTAATCTTTTGTTGCATATTTTCATGGTAATTTATTATTTGATCTAAATCTTGAGCATCTGAAGGAGGTGTCTTATTAGGTGCTCTGTGCCTTAACCCTGTAACTTTTTCATTCAAATCATTAAATTACTATAATCAATAAAACCTAAAAGATCCTCTCGCAAAAGCTCTGCTTCATTTTCTGTTCCATATTTACTTGTTGTAATTCCAAGTTCTAATTTGATCATAGCGATTCTTCTTTGATAAGTTAACAAAAATTCGTAATTGGGGCTATAATGGAAAATTGTTAAAAAAAAATTAAATATTAACTAAACTCTTACTCTGACATTTTTTTTACTTCTTGATACATATCTTCAAGCGAATCAACATATTTTTGCATACGTTCGTCATCTCTATCTTTACTTTTACATAAAAGTTCACATTTTGCTAGCAATCGACGCAAATTTACTTCCTGCCTGGACAAACCCATTTTAAAACAGATCAATATAAATGTTTCAATGTAATTTAAATAATAATGCTAACGTGTTTTTGAACTTCGAACAAAGTGACAAATCTTCATTAGTAAGGTTAGGATCACTTTGACAAATGTTTGACACGCAAGGTAGTTCAAAAATACCAAAATAAAACAATTATAACATTTTTTTAATTAAAACAATTTTCATTTCTAACATATTGTATATATATTAATATTTGGTATTATTGATTGATATCGCTAATCTCTAATATAAATTTAATCAGCTGTTTGTTGGGAAAATAGGTATGTGGATGTTAAAACATGTAATCAAAAGTAGGTACTATTGTATTTTAGTAGGCGATGTTTTATCTACTTTTGACAACGTTCATGTTAACCTCAAATTTGCATACAACTTTAATTTTCCAAAAAGTATGTTAAAAACAATTGTCATTTGAGAAAAATGGAAGATTTAAATGACAAATTAAATTCTGGAAATTCTGTTATAATTTCACAAGTGATATCAAAACTACTCCTAAATATAAAAAGCCAGCAAAAAGAAGATATTACAGAAGCGGTTGAGTTCAAATTATTGAAAGAAAAATGTATTAGTAATAACAAAAGCGTAAATTCAGTTGCTGCTGAGGCTATTTTACGTATAGCTCGTAGCGGAAACTCTTTTCTGGCTAAATCCATACTAACAGATTTTGTTACAATTATAACAACCACTAGGTATTGAAAGAAAAGCTATAGGCTTAGTTAACATTGATTTTTTTTAGGTGTTCGCCAAACATTACGTTTCTAATCAACAATTTGCTACTGATTGACTTACAAAATGAGTTATCAATAAATAGCAGGTATAAATCTGTTTATAATTTGCGCTTACCCCAGCATCCGTTAATAATACTTCTGAGTGAAGATTCTGATTGTTGGTCTTTTATATTAAAAGAAATAACATTATCATATGAAACTGCAGCTTCAAGGTATTATTAGTTTGGTTAATAATTAAAAAAGTATATATATTATTTTAGTGTTGTTTCTCACTATGATGAATTATATAAACCACTATTTCTTTACACTTTATGCAGTCCCCAAGGAGATAATCTGCTTATATTTAAGCAAAAATTATGGACTTTTATTTTACATAAAGAGTCTTTATTCAAAAGAGACGAATTTATAATTTGTTTGTTAAAATGGATGCAAGTTTGTATTTTAAATTTTTTAATTCTAATATTTCCGTTTTGATTTTTTTTCTTTCTAGTTTGAAATTAAAGATGCGATAGAAGTCAACAGTGATTTGTTGATTGAATTAACTGAGTTGAATAAACACCAACAAATTATTGAACCTTCTTTATTAATTTTGTGGCAAGTGTCTGCTCTGCATCAGTTGATTTTGAACAATTTAGATCCAAGATTTATGATAATTAGCATTTTGAACTATTTGCAAGAAATTGAAGACTATGCAGTTTTGAATCCTGTTTTATTAATACTTTCAAAAAGTGTTAGTCTCTGTTCTTCTGTCTATTTAACACAACTACTAAAATTATGTGAGTAAGTTTGTTTTATAATACACATTTTTATAGATATTTTTAGGCAAAGCAATTTTGAGCAAAGCAATATGTGATCCAATCACAAAAAATATTGTGAAATATGTGTTATTGCAATGGATAGCAAATCCTTCTGATATAATTTCAGAAGCTTTAGACATTGCCAATAATATATTTTCATTTTTACAAAGTAACAATGGTGGAATTAGAATGAAAGGGTATAAATCATTTTATGAAAATTATAAAGAAAGTCTCATCGCTAATACCGAAATTTATTTTTCGTTGAAAACTTACATTTTGCTAGAAAGTTGGAAAAGCGATGAAGATATAAAACTCTGGATTGATAAATTAGAAAAAGCACCGACATTTTTCATAACATCTATAAATGAATTCTTAATTGCTTTATTTTTAACAAATTTCAAAGACATAACAATCACTAAAAAAGCATTCAACTTAATACTCAAATGTGTCGATTATAATAAATTCTTAGCAACTAATGTTTTAACAGTGATCCTTTTCAAATTAACTAGCACAACTGATTCAAACTTACATTTTTGTCTTTTAAAAGCTATTCCAAAAATGGGTGTTATCAAAAGCAATTTCCGAAAAATTGCAAGTACAATTCAAGCTTTGAGTAAAGGAGGGAGTACAATGAAAACATTCAGTGCTATTCTCATGTTAGATTTATGGAAAATTAATAATAAGTGTTATCCTTTATTAGAAAATTTTCTAATGGATCCGTGTGCAGTCAAAACAAATAGATGGGAATTTTACGTAACCAGAGCTCACATTTTGAAGGAATTATGTGATTTGAAGTAACTGTTATTTTTTTTTATTGTTTTTTTTTTAGTTCTTGTTTTTTCTAGACCTGAACTTCATGGAAAAGAAATTGTCGCTCATTTATCACGGATTTTGAATGAATGTAATCACTCTGATGGCGCTGTACCATGTGCTTTAGCTATTGATGGGATAACATTACTTTGCAGATCTGAAATAATTGATGCGGTAACAACATGGGCTACTCTTGCGCCAATGTTTAAAACTGAATCAAGAATTCCAGTTATAAAAAGGTAAAACTTTGATTTTTGTGAAATATAAATTTCTTACAATGCATTTTAAGCATTTGTTCACTAATTGCCGAAATTCTGAGCTTATCATATTCCGAAACATACCCTCAATTAATTCAAGAAGTAGTATCTCAATTGTGGAATTATATGGATATGAACTCTATTGATGAAGTGTGGAAATATGCGTTATCATCAATGGCACATTTTCAGCTCGACGAAATAGTTGCTCAAATTCCTGAAAGATATTTAGACGATGATAGTTTAACTTTGAGGAAAAGCGGTCACGCTGTACCAGGTATTATTCTAAAGTATGGCTATTTTTAATTAATGCATACAACCAATCACAATCTTGGAAACTTTGAATTTTGACCAATAGTAGTCGTTTTAAATTGAGTACACTCCAAGTTAGTAATCTTGGACTAGACCTGACCATATCTTAATTTTACAGGATAGTGGTCCTTCGATTATCATTCTATTTTAAAATGTGCATTTAGTTATGGTTATTTTCTTATGCAACATGCTTTTGTTCAACTAAACCAATAGTTCTTATAGTATTAAATACTTATATAATCAACACAAATTTACAGGATATTGTTGGATCCATTTTCTTAAGAACTGTTCAAAGTCAAAACTGGATATAGTTGGGGATTTTCTAATCAAACTTGTATCTATAGAAATAGCAAATTACTTAAAATTTGTCTATCAAGTTAAAGGCACACATGAACCTATTGACTACTCTTATTTACCTATAAATAGTGTCGTTAGAGGAATCTGCACTTACATTAAATCAAAGCTGTTAAAGTGGAAAGGAAGTCAACACAAAGAAGTATATTTACAATGTTTACGGATTTTTAGTCAAACTTATAGTCGACCATTACCTCCACTGGATTGGTGTTTCCTTCAAGAAGTATTTCATGAACCCGAAGCTAAAGAATATTGTATAAGTATAGCAGCTCATCAAGTAGTTCTTTCAGGAACAGCGAGAAGATTTATCGTGAATTATATTGAAGCTTTAACGCAGAATCAAATAAAAGTAAAATGGATATTTTTTAAACCAAAATGCAATTATTTGTTTTTCAGGAAGAAGATGCATTACTTATTTGTTCTAATTTGAAATTTTTGGCTAATAGCATTCAACCATTCACACTGAAACCATTTCTAGAAGCTACAGTCAACAGTGCTCTTAACCAGTTCAAAACCGCAAATGAGGAGTTTTTATTGAATGTTTTGAAATACATTGAAACTATTTTGACAGACAAAGATATTCAAGAAGCTAATAAAATAGTCAACGCTGAAATTATTAGTGATATTTTCAACGACACTGAAATCTCTTCTAAAGTAATTTTTATTTATTTTTTTATTTAATTTTAATAACAATGTTTAGCTTTTCGATGTATTACTAGAATCTGTGATACAGCTTCCCATGAAATGTATCAACGATTTAAGTTCACCAAAAACAGTTAAACAAATCACACCAGAATGGTTCAAAAAAGCAATTAGATTGCGTTGTAGTCTTGCTGTTAATGGTAAAGATGCGTCATTGAATTTATTAAACGAATTGATAGAATATGGAAGTATATTTCCTGAGTACATAAAAATCAGTTGTGTAGATGCTTTTATAATTGATTGTTTTTTGTTTTTTAGATTGAAAATGTTCATCTTTGAACAGCTTGCCTTAGTATTTGGAAAACATAAAAATAATACGGAATGTGTGTTATGGGTGCTTGAGTTGATTGGTCAAATACAGGCTGCTACAGCTGAGAAAACTGAGAAAAAAGAAATACTGTTTTTGAGTGATATTTTTATTTTAGCTACGCTTGTATTTTCAGGACATTTTGTGTTTCTAAAAGGCTATCCGCAATGTGAAGAAATGTACAATTTGTTTCCACGAGCTGTAACAACCTTGTTAAATGTGAATCATTGGAGTATATGTACAAATCAGGTTGAAATTCGTGTTTATTTTAATATTCATTGTTTTTACATAATCACATTGCAGGCATTAGATTGGTTTTATCACATGAGTACGGAGAAAATGTTTAGTAAACAGTATAAAAACATGTTCATTGAATGTCTACAGTCACTGAAACATGAAACAGAATTTTATAAAAATATGAAATGGACCAAGTACTTAAACGTTGAATGTTAATCTTTCTTAACGAAATTTTTATTTAAAAATCTGATTCAGATTTTACACTTCTTACATTTATAAACAATTAAACTCTGTCAGAAATTAAATGAGAATATATGAACTATTTTCTAAGCTCATTTATATAATAGGCTCTTAGAAAATTATGAACCTAATTATTCTATTGCTAGTTGATATATAAAATAATTAACATCATACAGATGTTTCATTGTCAGCTAAAGATGGAACTGTGAGTGACGTTGGTCTGGAATCTGAAACACTCAAAACTTCGTCTTCTGATGATACATAATTTTGGGGTAATGGATGTAATCTACTTGGATCTAACACATTTTTATTTTTTTCTTGTACTACTTGCTTCTGTCTATGAGGTGTGCGATTAGGTGAAGATTTTCTACTATTGTAAGACTTTAACAGTTTCGCCCTAAAATAGTGAATCAACGAGTGAAATTACTTGTTATATTAAAACTTACGCATCTATCAGTTTTAACAACAATCGATTGTACTGCTGATACTCTTCATCTCCAAAATGGTTGGGATCATGCCGAGCATGTTCATATAAATCACAAAATTGATGTATTAATCTTTGACCACTACCATTCAACGGGGCTGCTAAGGTTGCTAGTAGATAGGCTCTCAGATTTTCGAAAGGATGTCTTACCAAACAACTATCTTGCTTGGTGATTTCTTCCTCTACAATTTGTCTCGTGATCAATGCTGTAACGGATGTAGAATTTACCTAATAATTTTACGTCATCAACTGCTTTTAGTCTGTAATAATGAGCAGGTATTTGTTGACCGGGATATACAATGTATCTAGGGTCTCTTTTACCTAATAGTAATGGTTCACACACTATTCTAGGTATTAGGTCTATTCGTCTTTCTATTTCTCGTTTCAATGTCTACAAAAGATTTCATCTTTGAATTTGATCACGATAAAAGTAAAATTACCTTTGGAGCATCATGTCCTATAGGAACATGTGGCCCTCTTCTAGATCTAAGCGCAAAACGCATTATTTGTCGTTTTGCGAATATAAATAATAAAAGAAAAGTTAATACGCCTAAACCTATTATTATAACAACTGTTACACCTGAAAGTTCTTCAGACATGTTCTTTGGTTTTGTTAATTTTTCCGCGTGAGCATGCATTGGGCAAATTTTGAGCCAAATTCTGGATTTATAATCGGTGGTCGGAAACTCCAACCGAAATAACCACTTATGTTAACATTTCATATCTTTGGCGATAAATATTTTTCAAATCACAGTCTGATTAAAAATGTCTTTATTGCACATAATCAAACGTTTTATTTATTTTCAATTTTTTACAAAAATGACATTAGTGACATTTCAATAACCTATTCCTACAAACTCGAAGTTTGATTCGCTCGAAATTCGAATCGAATATTCGGTCAAGCTATTGTCATTTTTGACAAGTTCACATGTTCACATTTAACCCCACTTTTAACTTTCAACGAAACAAAAATGTCTAAAATATTTGATGAGGGTTCAGACTCCGAAATTGAAATAAAAATTGACAATGAATATGCGAAAAACTATGACAAGTGGAGAAAAAAAGAAGAACTCAATAAACGTATTTTTTTATTTAATTTTTGTGCAATGTTTAAATTTTGATTTTCAGTTAAAACAAAGTATGGAGAAGAATTGCTAGAAGAAGAATCTTCAAGTTCATCTGAGGATGATGAAGAAGGAGTTGAACTCACAAAAGAAATGGAGAAACAATTTTTTAAAACTTTAGCTTGCTTAAAAACTAAAGATCCAAGGATCTATGATGAGAATGTTAAATTTTTTGATGACCCAAGTAATGAACAGAGAATTAAAAAGAAAGCAAAGAAAGAAAAACCTTTATATATTAGCGATTATGAAAGAGAATTGATTTTAAAAAATAATGGCCAAATTAGTGATAGTGATGAAGTTGACGAAGATCCAAGAGCTAAGTAGGGATTTTGAATTAATACAATTGTGATTTTATTATTATTTTTCTTAATACAGATCACCAACTTATGTAGAAGAACAAAAGAAACTTAAAGAGAGTTTCAAAAAAGTCCTTAACACTGTTAATGAAGATGATGATAGTGAGGAATGGGGTGGCATGTTCAAAGTGAGACAGAAAACTGAAGAAGAAAAATTGAAGGAAGAAGCTGATTATAAAGAGTGGTTGGCGGGTCATAAAGAAGAACTCGCAGATAAAACGGTTGAATCTGAGCTAAAACCTTTGAAAGATTATTGGAGTAATCCAAGTTTAGACGAGGGAGAAAAATTTTTAAGAGACTACATTCTACAAAAAAAGTAATTTTATAAAAAAATATTACTAAATTATTACTAAAGTAAAATTTCAGATTTTTGAGTAAAGACGACGAGGATTACATCCCAACATATGAAGAAATTATTCATGATTCTGATAAGGATTTATCAGAAGATGAAAATGCAATATTAAAACAAGAAGAATTTGAACATAAATACAATTTTAGATTTGAAGAACCTGATCAGGAATTTGTGAGAATTAATTTTCTCCTTTTTTTTTAATTTATTTTTCCTTTAATAGATTAAACGGTATCCCAGAACTATGGAACACTCTTTAAGGAAAGTAGATGACAGGCGAAAAATCAAAAGAACAGAAACAAAAGAAAGAAAACTAAAGGAAAAAGAACAAAAGAAACAAGAACTGAAAAAACTTCAAGAATTAAAACGGAAGGAAATTGAAGAGAAAATCCAAAAATTGAAGGAGATTACTGGCAATGATGATATAGAATTTAAGGTAAAATAAAAGGATGCGTAGATCATTTTATAATTTCATATTTAGGATGAAGATTTGGAAGGAGATTTTGATCCAGATGCTCATGACAAAAAAATGCAAGCTTTGTTTAACGATGAATTTTATCAAGAACCAGAAGGAGACCAGAAACCTGAGTTCCCAGAACTTGATGAGTTTTTAGAAATAGGTAATTTGGTCAGTAGAAAGAAATCCATACAATTAATTTTACTTCCAGAAAATTGGGAAAAATGGAAAGGCGAAGAGGAAGCAAATGCTGATGATGTTGATGAAGAATATGCACCTCATTGTGAAGATGAAGATTTCAATGTAAGTAAACCGAAAAGAGGTAAAAAATAACTGCTTTTTTTTTAAGATGGATTGCGATTATGACCCCAAAGCAGATGTTAAAAAAGAATTAATAGAAAATAGTAAAGGAAGAAAAAAGCGTAAGCGAAAGTCTTTATTTGCTAAAGCGGTCAGTCAACCAAAACCAGTTTTCGATCCAAATGATAAAACATATGAAGAATATTTGGATGAATATTACAAATTTGATTGTGAAGATATTATTGGTGATATTCCCTGTAGATTCAAGTATAGGAAAGTAGTACCTAACAGTTTTGGATTAACTGTAGAAGAAATTCTAATAGCAAATGATCGCGAATTAAATAAATGGTGTTCTCTTAAAAAAGCAATTCAACATCGTCCAGATCATGTAGAAAAGTATGATCAAATTGCTTACGAAAAAAAAGCAAATAATATTGCGTTGAAGAAAAAAATATTACCAAGTTTATTTGTAAATGAAAAAGCCGACGAAGACAATGCCACTGCAGAAAATATTCATAATAAAAAGAAAAGGAAAACAAAGAAAGTTAGATGCAAGAAAGGAATAGAAGAAAATGGAAATGCTGAAGATATTGTAAATAGTAAAACTCAGAATGAGGAGTCTGAAGAAACGAGCTCTTCAAATATTTCACTAAATCGAAAGAAAAAACAAAAAACCAAAAGAAAAATACAAGAAACGCAGACTGTAGAAACAGAAACTAATATGGAAGAAAGTGAAAAGAATGAAAATGGATCTCCAAAGTCTAATGTCAATACAACACCTATGAAAAAGAAAACCAAAAAAAAGAAAAAATTGGTTCAAAACAATAATGAAAGTGTGATCAAAAATCCTAAGAAGAGGAAATTTCCAGACGATAAAAATTCTAATGTTGCGATGAAAAAGTCCAAGATCAATTTTAAAAGTAAAAGTAATAGTTTAGGTATATCAGATGCTCGATTATCTGCGTATGGTATCAATCCGAAAAAATTTAAAAATAAGTTGAAATATGCAAAGTCTTGAATGTGTCTATAAGTTATAATAAATATGTATTTTTCATATTTAGAAATAAAATAAGTTTATTGTTGCAATGATTTATTTACGCATACTTAATACAAGATCAAAAATTTGACTACAGTTAATTACATTAATATTTAAAAATGTAAAACATAATCTAGGTGCGTCTTCAAATCTATGGAGAATTAGAAATATCCATATTATCAGACTTCTCGGATGATTCTTTATCATTAGTGGAATCGGCTTCTCTATTAGAAGACTTTTCTTTTTCAGAATCAAAACCTTTTTCTTCTTCATCATAATTTCTAGGGATTTTGGATCTCGATCTTGACCTATCTCTCTTTTCTTTTTTATCCTTTTTATCTTTTCTTCGCTCTCTGCTCTTTGACCGACTCTTCTTTCTTGAGGATCGTGGCGAAGGAGATCTCTTTCTTCCTCTCGATCTCGACCTTCTCCTATCCTTATCCTTTTTCCTATCTCTTGATCTACTCCTTCGATGACTGCGACTACGAGATCTCGACCTCTTTTTCTCAGACGATGTTTCAATGCTACTCTCTTTATCACTCTTTTTATCTTTAGATTCTCTGCTAGATTTTTCTTTAGACTTTCTCGAATCTTTCTCTCTAGATTTCCTGGGCTCTTTCTCCTTAGACTTTCTATCTTTATCTCTCTTTCGATCTTTTGAACGATCTCTTGTTTTACTATCTTTATCTCTAGATCTTGCTCTAGAATCTCTTTCTTTTGATCTATGTTTACTGCGTCTTCTAGACGTCGACTTGGATCTAGACCTTCTAGATCTTGATCGTCTTGAACGAGAACGTCTAGAACGGGATCTGGAAGTTGAACGTTTTCTAGATCTAGATTTTGAACGCTTTCTACGATCTCTGGATCTGGATCTTCGTGAACGTGAAGTTGATCTGCGACGACGACTACGTGAAGTACGTGGTGAGAGGGATCTTGAACGAGTTCGACGTCTTCTACCTCTAGATCTAGATCTGGATCTGCGAGAACTGCGTTTATCCTTGGTCAACATACCAATAACTGGCTCAATAGAGGCGTTAATCATATTCTGTGCTTCTTTAAACCGAGACATGGCTTCTTCTATCTCTTTTTGTGCAGCCTCATTACTTTTCGCTTGAGGCTTGATTATTGGTTGAGTAGCATGAATTATTTCCAAAGGTTTACCTTTAAAATCTTCTCCATTTAATTTCAAAGCATTCACTACACTTGGTTGTTCAGTAAATTCAATTAAAATGTGGGTTGTATTATCAGTAGGGCATTCACAAGTACGCAAATATTTTACTTCTCCTGCTTGAGAGAAAAATTGAATAATTTCATCCGTTGGAATTGTTGGATCAATATTCACCAACTGAATGGTTCTACGAGTTTCTTCCACTTTGATACTATCGTATTTTGCCGGTAACGGTGGATATGGCACTAACCCATTATCAATCAAATGTGGGTCATTTGTCATAACCACTTTATCTTCTCCAGTGCCTTGCGTAGTGTTAGTAACGTGGGGAGGCAGTTTTGGTTCGTTAACATTAAAACCAGGAACAATCGTACCATTTCTTGTCATCTCTAACGCGTAATACTCGTCTGGAATATCTCCATTCATAACAGGTATAACTATCAAAGCTCTATCTATAAAAACAGTGTTGGTCATATGTTGAGCTACACCTACTGTTGCTGCATCCACAAATTTCACATAACAAATTCTCGATTGAACAGGACAAGAGACATCTCGGATTGTAGGGTATAAACGGATATCTTCGATTTTTCCTAAATAGCCGAATAGCGTCTGCATTTGATCCTTTGTTGCTTGAGGAGCTATATTAGTCACTTGGACCACTTTTGTATTTCCAACAACCATTTTTTTAAACACTAAAGCGCTTAATAAGATAACAATAAAATTATTCCAACATTTTTAACGCCAGAAATACGTTTATGGGATTATAACCACTAACGCAGTAAATGTCACTTGTCATAAATTTAATAGTGTTATTCTGGTGTTATTTAATTATACAGTTGGTAACCCGCAATATTATTATTATTGTAGAACTAATAACTAAATTGTGACTTTTTTTAATTTATGATTGATGTACAAATGCAGACAAATTTATAATTTGTCGTCAAAGTAAAACATGATAATATTCTGTTGTACGAAAACATGTATAATTATTAGTTTGGTGTTTTTAATGTGGTTGGTACTGACATTGGCAACACTTTAATATTTCGTTCTTGTCAAAGTGAAATGGGTGTTCGAGGGTGTTTGTTACTTGTAAATTCGTCAGTTTCTAATACTTTTAATTACATTTCTTCATCTTGTCAAAGACACAAAAAGCCTAAACGTATTGTTTGATATATCTATAAAGTAGTTAAAAGTCGGAAGCTTCCAGAAAAGAGGGTTTTGTGACACTTTGACAGTGTCATCTGGTGGATTTTATAGAAGTTGCACATTTAGCACACGTGAATTTAGAGGTTGAGGTCGTTCTGTGCTAATTTATAGTCTATTTTCAACAATATGGAATCTTGGGGTAAGTCAAAAATCATGCAAATTTTATCTGTTCCATATTCTCATCCATTTCACTGTTTCTCCAGATGACGATAATTTCGAACCGCCGACGGTTGCACCTGGTGTATTGTCGTCTAATAAGTGGGAAGGCGAAGATGAGGAAGAAGAAGTTAAGGTATGAAATTATAACCTCCTATTTCTTGTATAAAGTAGTCTCCATCAATTTTTCTTACATGAAAAAAATAGAATGGCCCCATTTTAAGTATGTTACCATAAATTTTTAAAAGTGAAAGTGTTACATTTCTCAATATAGTTCAAGTGTGCATTAATTAACATTAGTATTGTTTTTTTTATTCGTAGGAAAGTTGGGAAGATGAAGACGAAGAAAAAGTTGAACCACCACCTGAGGAAGTAAAGCCAAAACCTAAAAAACAAACTATACAAGAAAGAATTGCTGAAAAAGAAGTAAGTAATCTAATATTTAAAGGTTCTCTATTTAATTGTTAACAGAGACGCAAAAGAGAAGAGCTCGAGAGAAGGTTGAAAGAACAAAAGGAAGAAGAAAAGGAAATGACTGAAGAAGAGAAGCTTCGCATGCAGAAAGAATCGGACTTAAAGTTAGCACTTGAAACTACTTTTGGTGACCAAACAAATAACCGCACAGGACTGGATGGACTTGAATTACCTACAACCAAAGAAGAGTTTCTAGAATTTACTGATATTCTCTCTAAGAAGCTTCAGCCTTTATCCAAAAGCACTGAATATCCAACTTTTACTGAAAATCTTTTAAGAAATTTGTGTGCCACCAGTAAGAAAATCTTAAAATTGTTTAAAACAATATTGATTAATTGAATAATTGCAGTGTCCTCATTAGATATTAAGAAAATTAAAAATACTTTAGATAACTTGTATTTGGAAAAACAAAAAATTGAAAAAGGCGAAAAATCTAAGAAAAATAAAGGCAAGGGTAAAGCAAAACTAAAATTGGATGATGGAGATGTAAGTATAACAAATTATCTAATCATATTAATAAATATAGGGTTGAAAATTTTATCTAAAGTTGTATTTGTTTTTTAGCCATTATCAGCATATGTGAATGATTATGATGATTATGACGATTTCATGTAGCAGGCTAATGAGATCTAGATAGGAATTTAATTATTATAATTAATGATTTAGATATCTTCAATAAACTGTTGTATGATATAAATGGTATTTTTAAAAAGAAATATTGAAGGTGTAAAGCATTTTATGCAATATTTTTTATTTTCTTTTAAGGAAATTGTGTTGTATTACTAATATAATCGTTACAGTTACAATTTATTGCATTGATTTACTGGTTTTTGTTGCTGCAAATGTAAAAATGTATTATATAACTTTTTTTTATTTGTATGTTGCAGTGACATACATGTTGTAACCTATGGATTTGATGAAAAAAAGTTGTTAATATAAGTTTTTGACAATTTCACGTCTTTCTATCATTTAATTCCCAAATTTCATTTTTAGAAACAAGTGTAATACTGTAAATAAACTTGTTTATTCTTTGATTTGTCACAGCACCTTATTTGTTGATTAAACATAGATATTTCTACACACTGTCTTTTTAGTTAGATTTTTGGCGTCAAGATAAGAAGCATCTAGAACATCAAAAAATATTTTGTTCTCATTGTTTTGTGATGAAATCTATTTATCTCAACTATTTCCATCTTTTTGTTATTTTGAATGGTAAATGGCACGTCGACAAAACAGCAACTCAAGTTGCTAAACTAACTAACATCAAATTTTGTCAACTTTGAGTTTCTGCAACTATTTTTTGGCAACACATCAAAGTCCTATCTCGTAGTGGAAAGTTTATAAGGTTCAGCGTTGCTGTTTTTGCAAGCTCAGTTGCTTTGGTGAAAAGTGATGTATGTGTATATTCGTTGACACAACCAGAACTCGAAGCACAGAAGAGTTTCTAAAACCATCAGTTTTATGGAATCAGGAACCAAGGAAAGCTGCAATTATGTCGGTTTGGTGAAAATCCGTCCTGCGATTATTTTCGAATTTATTTTTTCAAAATACCAAGTCTTACTTGTTTTGTTTTCTACAATTATGCTTCAAGAAAAAAATGAACTATGTAAATTTTTTTCTGAATTTTATATTTAAAAAAAAGTTGAATGAAAAAAAGGGAAATGTGGAATGTAAAATGTTACAATTTAAAATAACAAAGTTAGCAGGTGTGTTCGATATAACTGGAAGTACTATAGTAATGAAAATACTTTATTCAATCGAATTCACAATGAGACATCTAAAAGACCAAAAATTTAGTTCAAGATGCTTGTAAAAGTCCAGTTAAAAAAAACATTCCATTAATGTCATGTAATGTCAAAAAAATTTAATACGTGAACTTTCGCATCATGTACCAAGTATTAACCGTCCCTTGTATCGGAGACGTGTCTCCGTTAAAATACAACGCGTTTCTTGCCTGTGTCTCTGGCACCTTTTTTTCATCGGGATGGTGGATTATGATTGGTTTACTAGCTGAAAAAAGCACTGATTTTTGTGGATTTCTTCCCGGCCTTTTTGCTACTTTAGGCTTGATAATCGTTATCACAATACCAACAAATTTAATCCAACAACCTACTTTGTATGCATCAAGTACTTGGTGTGGAAGTATGATACTTAAAACCTGTCTCTTGATAGGATTTATGATACTATTTGGATCTGTAATCGGAGCTTGTTATATATTAATCAACAATTATTTATTAAATGAAGAGGAATTGAACAAATGGCCAGGTTATGGAATTTTATTTCAAAATACATTTATTTTTGTCGCTGCAATTTTATTAAAATGTACCTACACGACAGACTATTACTGAATAAATATCATCAACGATTGTTGTTATTAAAAACGCATGAAATTGAGTAATTTGAGTGCTACTTAGTGCGTTAGATGTTGTTTGAAAGATAAAGTTGTTATTATCGTAATAATAAGAGATGGGCTTTTGAAAAAACGTTAAACAAGCCTCTAGGGCATCATTATTTAGCCGTTAGTATAGTTATGAAAAAACACAAGTGAAGAGATTGCTTATTTAGATTAACATTAATCACTAGTAGCTATTTCATAAGAAGATTATTAAATGTCGGTGAATATGATTATTACAAGTATACATGAGACCCACACCTATTGACTTCTTGATCTTATAAGATATCAAATCAAGCAATTACACAAGTATTTCCTTGTAGAGAGTCTAGTTCATTATTTAGATAAAAGATATCTTTATACAACTGTTGCACGAATTGTGTAGGCGACATATTAAACTACATAACACCTAATAATAGTCAACTGTAAAAAGTATTCCCAGATCTCATAATCTCATTTATAACGGAGCTGTGTTTTTCTTCAAAGTAACCCACACGTAAATGCATATATATTTTTTTAAATATTATGTAATTTGGAAAAAAATCAGTAGATGAGCATGAATTGAATAAAGTATCTTAATCCGGATAATTATTCAATGGTATGAAAACTAAAAAAATTATTTTGATTATAACTTGTAATTGATAAGAAAATAGTGTCGAATTATCGGACTTGAGAAAATTGGCGGATGATCAAAAATCAAAATTAAGTTTTTGTAACTCTCCACATTTATAGACAAAAGTTTCTGTTATAACATTTGTGGTCTAATTAACAACGGATATATTCCAATTCAAATACTATTTCTACGAGTACCTAGTGGTCAGTTCTTAAAATCAATAGATAATTTTCAAATAGAAAACCTTGGATACCGCTTAATTTTGGCTAATCAACCTGTAGGTACTGTGGTGATTTCAAATGAATACGAAAATTAATTTTAAGAATCAAGCCCCTGTATAACCTGTGTACAAATTAACAGCAATTCTGTAATGTTGGTTATCTACATTTCACTGAAATTTTATAAGTACAGCAAAAAATAATTTATTAACACAAAAAACAAACTAATTAACAATTTTATATTTCCAGAAAATAATAGTTTCATCACATTTATTACCAATTTGGACGCAAATAGTTTTATCGACTATAATAAAAAAACTTTTCCAAGCAAAATTGTAAAACATCATATAATTATATCCACAAACAATTTAATCACAATAACAAAACAACTTTTGTTATTGTGTTAATTAACTTTTCAAGTTTTAATTTACTTTTCTATTCACATTTTATTTACATAACGACTTAACAACGTATTTTGAATATATAGAAATTTTAATTTTTTACTATCACAATATTTAATAAAAATAATTGGCAAAAAAACATATTTTTTTATTTTTCAAAACCATAAAGTATGCAATAAATTAACATTCTAAGAAAAATAAAATACGCCGAGTAGAGCCTCAAAAACTCCTTTTTGAAATTCGATCTATAACAAATTTTTGTCATTTTTGTTTCACTTTGCCCTTGCTCTACCCATTTGTGTATGCTGAACATGAAACCCATTATTCACGCCAAACAAACACAATAACTTATAATTAGTTTCATTATAAACGTATTTATTTCATTCTGTTTTTATTATTTTTTGTAAAATCTAAACCTATTAATGTTATCTTCAAAATGAATAATTTTCTACATGGATAAATTTGATAAAATCATTATCCATGTAGTTCATTAGATGAATTCATCAACATTATAAATTATATTAATTTGACCGACACTTTCCAGTTGTATAAACATAAAACTTAACTTTTAATGTTGTTAATAATTTTGAAGATAGTTAGACAGGTGCGCATAGTTTAATTGAGCCACAGAATCTTGTTGAACTTGATAAATAATAAACAATAACGTAATTATTTTAAACAACTTTTAGTTACTTTAAACAAGCACCAAAAATATTTATAGATCCATAAATTAACAAGACTTTAATGTTAATTAAGAATTTAATTAATCAGTTATATTTTATGAAGCTATAAAACTGCATTAAAAATTATGTAATTATTTTGCTATTAAAATTACTGGACCTTTGAAATTATTAAAAAAAACCTTGTGGCTAGAAAACGTAATTAAGTTCAACACTATGAATTTTATTATGTTATTAGTTATTAAAATCAAAGCATGCTGTACAATTGATAAATAAATAACAACAGTAAATGAATCAATTAGTGACGATGATAATAATAGGAAACTAGAAAAAAATCAATAAAACACAGACTATTATAAAGAGCAATCGTAGGTTTTATGTTCGGTTATATAAAACAGGCTAAAATGATAGCAAATAAAAAGTTATATCCTTTCATAAAAATTTTTAGCTACACATCAAAATCCGGCGAGAAATTTAATATAAACGTATGTGCTGTTTTAGCTATTTTTACGGGTAATTTTTGGCGTGCTGATATTCATCCCGCTTTTTCTCTTTGATTCCTAGAGGGAAAGCTGGATTATTGGCTGTGGCTTTTGTTGACACGTCCTTCATGGATAGCAGCTATGATATTCATCACACGATAAAAGCAATATTGCTTTTATGCTAATAAAAAATAGGGCTTGTAAATTGGTAGAAATTTTCTTTCCGTTGCTTTCTAAAATTGACGATAATATGAAAGTTTATTGCAACATTTTTGTGATTACGATGCACATTGCTCTCGTTCGAAGAGCTTTATTGGATAATGCTCGACACAAAAAAAGATGTCAACGTCATAATTAATTATAAATTATATTAAATACTTCATTCCAATTTCATTAACATTAATATTATTTATACCCATTTGTGATTACGATATTCATGAAATGGAGATTTTCTGTCTTTTTAACTGTTTCCGTCACTGTAGCTCATAACAATTTAATTTCACGCGAATTGTAAATTTTAGAATTTCAGGAAAATTAGGAACAGTTTTACTATTTTTGACAAATAATTCTTTCAGGTGATCTATACATTTTTTTCTCGTCTAGCTAACTCCAAGTTAATGAAAGTACTAACTGAATGGAATATATAAAAAACTGCTTTATTTCCAGACCATTAGACATCTACACTTAGATAAATTTTAACATTTTACGCACAAAGAAGTCGTTTATTGGAAACTAGCAGATATGTGGAAAAAGTTTGATATTTTTCCAATTGTAAACATATTGATCCATGGCTTTCAATATATATTTTGTAAAATTTTTTATAATGTATTAAAAATTTAGTAACAGATTAAATAATGAGCAAAATTTCTATTCAACTGAAATTGTTATTTGCAGCATAATTGGAAAATGTTCTCTATTTTAATTAATTTGAGAAATGTAAGTATGTAAAGCAAAACTGTATGCTATAACATTAGTGAATTCAATAACAGATTATGTTATAATTAACAATAATGCTCAGTGTATATGTTTTACATTTTTCTATTAAGGGATTTAATTAAAATTTTCTTAATGTTGTTAATAAATATAAAACAATCTTTTTTAAAATCTACCTTCAATCACTTATCCTCTTAGTTATCTATTTAATTACATTGTTTGAAATATTGCGAGTAGCCTTAGATTCCGCTTTATCTTAGCTCTTCGTTAGTAATAAGTTCTTTTGATCGGTGATTATTCATCCCCACAAAGCTCTTTGTGTTATTATATAAACTCTTTATTGCGTTGAAAAGCTTTTTTACTCCAAGCTTTTCCAGCTTTTCTACACCGCTATTTGCAACACTGTGTTGAACGCTTTCTTTAAAACTAAAAAGTTTCTTTTCAGCTTTCCAATCTTCGTAATTTATTTTGTACCACAATGAATAAATTTTAGTGCCGCTTCCTGTTTCGAAGTTCGTCTATAATTGCTTATTACTACTTCAAACATATTTTATTTCTTTATTTGTAAAATTTGAATGAATCTGATTTAATTCTTTGTCTTGAAAAATTATTGCTATTATCCGCTCCATTGTTATTTGCATAAAAACATAAAGTGGAAGAGTAATTCAGAACGTGAGTAATCTGAGAATTATTGTAGAATGAGTAGTGGATGGTTGTGAAGTAGTAAAGCTCCGAACAAATAATCCGGAGAACGACTCTCAGAAGTTAAATGAGTTTTGGCTGCAAATTCAGATCGACATGGAACAAACATAGATTTAGTTCATGCCATTGTTTGTTAAAAACTCTAATCCACTGTTCTGTTTTGATGTAAATGATCTTTTGTAATTTTCATCCCTAACTTCAATAAATTTTGTAGTTATGATTAATCGTTATTCGCATTTTTGTCAACAAAAATTCTCTTTTTTTTTTATCTCCCGCTATAATCCATCTTTGCTTTTTATCAATTCCGTTCGCTTCCATCCGTGAAAAAATCACTGTTTAGAGAGGAAGTGCGGTCTTTTTTTGCTTGTCCTTTTCCCTTAGGGTATAAACTTACTGTAGTATCCATCTGACAAGAACATTTCATATCAAAACTCGACTTTATCCCGGCTACAACAAAAGCAGGTCTTGAGGGTATCGTTAGATGATTTTACAGATTGTGTCATGTTCTCTCTAAAAGAGCCGTTGACAATATAAATCAGCTCGGAAATAGTTGTATAACTTATTTGATTCAAATCTCTAAAGAGCATCATACGGTGTAAATCAATGGGGATCATCCTTTGAATATATATAACACAATGCTTTGTCGCTCAATTTGGTAGCATTACGTTTTGTTACATCCTGTTGTGCGCTTTTACACCTTCACAACAATGCCAAGCAGCTTGCTTGCTGTTCAGTTAAATAGTAGCAGACGATCTAAATTAGTCAAGGAGGGAACGAGGTTCTTGCTGGAATTCAATACTAGCAGCTCCATGGATAGAGCCAGGTTTGTATCTTCAAGCTTCTTAATTAGGAAGAAGAATGGAACGAGTTTGATAAAACGCTCAAAAGCTGTGAAAAAACGCTTTTTCGCTTACAGTTTGTTTAAAGTGAAGTGTGTTAACAGCTGGTAAAAATAAATAAAAGATAAATTGGTGGGTCTCCCACATAACAGATGGTTGAACTTAAACTGAAGTTGAGAAATAGATCCATCAAACTGACTATTGTATGCCACTTTCATAACTTGCTAGCCATAAAGCTGCTGTTGATATATAACAAATTAATAATTAATTTTATTAATTTATTGACAGAATAAACACTTTATTTCTAATTATCTAATTTACTTTCACTAAATATGTATAGAAATTTGCGTAAATTCAATTTGTATTTACAGCTTTCTATATTACTTACATGGTATTTCCCATATCACTTATTTGCTATAATTGTTTCATATTTATGCTGAGTTTTGTCTATGATGTTATACATAATGTCTCAGTAATTTTGGAAAACAACAGTTTGCTTTCAGCAAAGTGGAATCATTACAAACTGTTATCAAAATATGCACTGCTATTGATTTTGTACATTAAACCAAGTACTCACCAACAACTCAATTCAACAACGATCACTTTGATGGGAAACCGATACTCAAAGTTTGCAGTTTCAATTAATCAGAAAGATAAATTAGGAATTAATAGCGATATCAATTATGCAAGAAAAGAATAAAGTTACTCTGTTGGAAACGTAGAATTTAAAATTAAAATAACGGCTCCGGTGAAATCCGGAACGTTGCGTAATTACGGACTTTGGGTTAATGAAGAGTTAGCTGTATGTTTTATTCTAACAGATTGAAAAAACATTCCATATGTTTTATTTTTATAGACGATAATTATTAAAGAAAATTCATTTCATTCACTCATCTATATTAAACTATCATATAATTCTTAATGTTATCAGAATATTATTTTGTTGCCAGAAATGCTATGTAACATGAAATGGCTTTTTGTTTGCTTGTTTTACAATGGAATGCTGCGATAGTGATCAATCATTTGCGCACGACTATAAAGCCCCATGGACATGAGATTCGAATGTATTGTAGACTGATATCTGTTTGAATTGATTGGACAAGTATAATTTTGGCGAACGTCTTTGGAATAAGAAGCAGAGTTTTAGTAATATGAAATAAATGGAAGAATTAGCATCAAACGATTTCAGATAAGAACTGATGATGTGTGAAACATTTAAGAGAAAGTTGTTGACACTCAAAACTATTAAAAATAATTAATTTATTTGTTAATAAATATGAAACAAGTTATTTGGTAAATCGACAAAGATTTCAATCATTCAGTATGTTTTGCAAAGTTTATGTCGTCTATAGAGTTTCTGTCATTTCTGGTGAAAAGTTGTTCTAACATATCCCTGTCTGTTAACCGCACTACCATTTACTGAATTACAGTTTTAGCCTATGGGGTGCAACCTACAGCCTGTCATGACAAGAACATTAAACTCGGCATATTTATGGTCAATCTTCCTTAAGTAGAGCAATAATGTTGGATAAAGTAAATGCTAACGGAAAGGTTGACCCTATTAAAATAAATGATAACTATACTTCGATCTTACATTAGTTTTTATAAAAATTTGATTCGTTCCTAATGATGACGTTTAACTCTGAAATGTTGTGGGTCGAATGTGCAATTTACGGAAATTGGAAGTTCCGTTGATGGCTGATGGTGAAGCCAACATTATAAATAACGCTAACGGCTGAGAGACCCTTTGTAATTTTTTTTTTTTCGATTCATTGAACCGTAAAACTTACAGGGAGTAAAACACGAGAGAAAGATTACCATAAATTATTTGATTTCATAAGATTTGAACATCTTCTCTAATAGTAAATAATTTAAGTAAAAAAAAAGTACATTCAATGGAACATTTGAATTAAATTTCAGTTCTTAGCTTGATTCATATGAAAATTGTCACTATTAATCAAATTAAAACAGGATTCAACCTTTTACTTTCATTTATTTTCTTCACTTTTTTCATTTTCCTAAATTGTGAATTCCATGAATTATATCTGATTTATTCTGACAGATACTTATTCTATTCTTTAAAACTGCAAAACATTCATTAATAACTGCGTATAATTTACACTTTTGATCTGTCTTCGATATGAAAAATGTCTTTATCTCTTTCTCACTCCTACACTGTCATAAAATACAATACGCAGATCTGACAAAACAAGTTAGAAACACGATACAAAATATTACAACTGCTCAGCTAAACCACTTAATGCGGGCGGAGCACCCTCATGACTTCACTCACAAAGGCTTATTGATCAGTTGAGCTGTAAATTGAAATGGACAATGAGATTCTACTTTACAACTAGGTTACGAAAATTTATGATGCTTTATTAATAATGCTGTTGTTGATTTTGACATAATTCTAATTAAAAATCCTGATTTTAACTAACTTAATAATGTTCTAGTAGATTTTAATACAGTTTTATATTAACAGCAGAAGTTAATATAAACAGAGTGATTATGTATCAAGTCTCAAAATATTTACTTCAAGCTAAGGTATGTTTACATAATTAATGTATGTTGTTGGAAGTTTACGTTCTAGTGATTTTTACACATTAGGAACTTTTATCAAGATTAAATAATAATATTTAAATAATTAAATAAAAAAAGTGAACCATGTTTGAGTACTGAATGATGAGATATGCAACCAGTAAAGCAGCTATTAAATTCATTGTTCGGTAAATTATAATACTGTACTTTTAATGAAAATTAAAATTGAGCAAAATAATTTACATTTTATTCAACATTAAACAAAAAATAATAACAATGAATGTATAAATTTGTACAGTAGTTGGATTAAATCAATAATTCAGTGATAAAATTTATTAACTGTTATTTCTAGTCGTGGAATGTAATTACCAAACATTTTTTTCACTCTATTGTCTGTAAATTACAAGAAATTAATAGCGAATGCAACTTCCCAGTTGCATACTTGGTGAATTATTGTTATTTAGCAATTTATTTCGACAGAAGATTCAATCTCAATAAAGAAGCAAAAGCAGAAAATCAGCTTGTCAGCTGCATACAAATCAGTCTTTGTTATGGAGCATTTACTTTGTAATGAATCATTGTTTGTGAAGATTTGATGATTTTCCTTCTTTATTTATTATTATAACAAATAACGAGTGAATTTCGGAAAGCGTTTATTTTTATGACTCATTCATTTACAATAGATTCAGAAAATTCTATTTTCTTTCGTTCAACGTTAGAATTAGCTTCTAGAATAAGCTTTACCGAAGTACTTAACCTTCTTCGAACAATCATGATACTTTTCGCATGACCACCGCTTATGTATTTATGCAATAAGTATTGATTTGATTAATCTTGACCCTCTTGCTCCCAATCACTCTGGCGCACCCATCCTCTCCATACATGTGTATCTAAACAAAAACTGTTTATAAGTCTATTCGCATTAGAAACATGTTATTTTTATTGTTTGGATGCTTTTACGAACACCGATGCTATAAAATACACGACCTAAACACATTTTATTACAAAGTTGGTAGCGCGCGGATGGTGTGCTACACATACATTATCCATTTACATGTTTGAAGAATCCTTATACGAGCAAGAACCCGGTGACGTATTGTTAGTCGACTTCAAACTTACAGAATAAACAAGACTTCGGACACTTCTTTCAATGGTTGTTTTTGCGTTGCGAAGTCGAGAGGGTAATTTGAAGCCATTATGAGAGACGGTCGTTAAATATGGCTACTTTAGAGACCGAAGGTTGAGGGTATTCACTGTAATTTGTAGCTGCGAAAAACAGGGGATATTTTTACGATGCGAAAACCTGACTAAAAAAGAATTTATAATTTATCCATTTTACCAATGATCTAATAATTAACGATTTTATTTCAGTTTACAACACTACTAAAAACGCTATAAAAAGTTATACGTTTTTGCGTAATACATATTTTTGTAGTTTATACAATCAGCATAGTATAAAATTTCACAATACTTTACCGTTTTTTACAAATGTTACATTTATACGACAGTGAATTCTTAATAATAATGTATAGAAGAAATCATTTTATTATAATAATATCATACATCAACATTGAGATAATCAGTTATAATCGAATATTGCATAAGAACTTCTCAATTCACAGCCGCATAAACATCTAGTTAATAATTTCTTGTCATTGGTTTGAACAACTCAGCAATTATGAAAAGATTTTTCTTCAAAATGTTTCTATAAGCTTTATATGGCTTTACTTATGTAAAATTATTGCATTCCAATATTGAAGTAATGAGTGAACGAAAACTCGTGGTGTTTGTGTTCAATAATAAAAAACAAATCAGTCAGCATAACGTAACATTGTTGCAGAATTATACTGATAATAATTATATCAACATAATATTTAACTTTGTCTTTTCCCACAATTACACACTGGAAGCATTTTGTACAACATTTCAGTAAATTAAAACTTGATTGTAGAAAATGTGAGGTTGTTGCTGTCATAAGGACATCTGTCATTGGATTGACAATCAGTTCTTTTTACAATTCCAATTTGGTGTACATAATTCAGAAAAAGAAGAAAAAGAGCGGCAAATAACAGATATGTTGTATTACAACTAGAATACAGAGTTGTAAGGAGATGAAAAGAGTTTTTTAAAAGTCAGTCTCCTCGTAGATGAAAGCTGTTCTGTCGGAACAACAGCCGGCTCGGCCGTTGTTCCAACAGAAACATAGAATCGAGCGCTGCCGTGTCGAATCGATCCTGCCGTGGCGAGTCGCTCTGCGGAGGTCTCTAGTCTACCATGTGCTACAAGGATGCCCCCTTGTACCCGCGCGTCTCTCGACTAACCATCAGCCTTCTAGATTTCAACCGACGGATCCTCTCCTCGGACAGAAAGGCATTCATAAATTAGCGTTGCACGTTGTTTGCGACGACTCTACTAATTTCGTTACCCGATCGCGGTAGGCTCATGTCAAAAAACCGGCGATTGTCTCACCGGTTTACTGAGATTTTCGTCCGGTACCGATTTCATCCAACAAATTTCTTATCATGAGGGTTAATTAAAATCGGGGAAAAACGGAAGTCGACTTCATTTCCAGCGATTAATGGCGCTGCATGAGGTGATACGGGTCAACGTGTTGTTTGTTGTAATCTGTTTTACTGCGGCAGTTTTCGAACCCTGCCATTGTTCGAGGACGTGAATTTTTAATAAAGCAGCAACTGAACCATCGGGGATTCGACTTTCTTTCCCCTGATGTTTACTGCGGATGATTCCAGGCTTGTCAGATCGGTGATAGCGGAGTTCCAGCTCGCCGAGATACATGAAGTAAATGCTTCTCACACTTGGGTCTAATCTGTTTTGAACATCTCATTTTTACTGTTCCTTTTCAAGTGTTTCGCTTTCAGATCGTTTCCGAGAGAATAATTAAATGTACACTTATACCTGTCAGAATCGCATAAGCTCGTGATGGATCATCATTAAAAACTAAAAATAATACAGAAAGTTTAATTTGATTTGATTAAAAATAAACGGTCATGACCAACATCAGTTTTACACAAATATACACAGTTGTTTGTAATCTTTAAAAGCAAATGCTAATAAGGTAGCATAACAATCACTAATTGCTGAAAACTTTAACATCAGGCATCGTTCTCATACTTGAAGCTGCTTGTTATGGGAAACACGAACATCAAATAACACTCCTATTTCTTTAATTTCATACCAGTCTTCGCAACCCATAAACAAACAATCTAAAAGGGGAACATTTAGGGTGCGGAAATCGCATGATAACTTACTGTAAAACTAAATTTGAAAGAAGAACTGGTCTTACTGACATGAAAAATCTACAAATTACACAAGCTTAGTAAACCATCAAAACTAATACAAACGTACCTACTTATAATAAAAGATATTAATACTTAACAGAAGAATGGATAATTGACAATATATGTATAGAGAATCGATACCCAGCAGTATAAGGAATCAAAGTATAATATTATAATATCGAGGCCTTCAATAGTTACGATACTTTCGATACTTTTGGAATTTTCTGTGCTTTGATGCCAATTTACAAAACCTTCAATAATTCGATACTTTTTTACCTTTGCTATTTTCGATTTCTTTGTTTCTGTGACGACTGGTAACGCTTACAACTTGATCATTTTATTTAATTTAACTTCAGTACTTTTTTTATTATAAAACAGTTATTATTTTAGTTATTATCTGTATACTTTGAAGCATCCAGCAATATTTAAGATATTTCCGATACCAATACTTTTGATATTTCGATATCTATGATACCAATACTTGAAACTCCAGAGCAATCAGTTGCTCTATTCAACACAAGTTATATTGCAGTACTAAAGTACTTTCTGCTCAATGTGAGTTGTAGATGGAGTGAAGCTAAAGAACGATTTCACCAAACTAGAAAAGATAAATAAGGACGGGAACGATTCATTATAACTCCAGGTAATCATTTTCTTATAAGTATTGTTGAACAGAGACACAACTGTTGTTGGTGGTTGAAACTCGTTGGAAAAGTACCTGGTGTAGCAATTAGTGGATGAATAGTATAAAAAAGACTTGACCAAACAGTTTGAATGCAAGGAAACCAGTTAGTATTTCTTGTTGTTTCGTTTCGCTTATAACATAAGAATTGGAGTGCTGATGAAAAGACATGGTGGTATGAATAAAAATAAAGTGAATGCTAAAAAACAGAAAATGCGTTACAATTTACACTATAAAGAATTTATTTTTTGTCGAAGCATGAACTTTGCTTAAAGAAGTGAAGTACTTTCTGCGAATAAATATCAAATACTAGGAAATAATAGGAAATACTCCATTGATGTACCATCAATGGAGTATTTCCTACTTTGCACTGCAGTAACAGTATTTACTTTATTTTTATTTACAGTATTCATACCACCCAATTTTTCTTCATCACTGTGCCAAGGTTTTGACTCAAATCTCCAGATGTACAGACGCAACAAGGAAGCACTTATTCCTGTTCCTGTTATGTTAAACAGAAAACTCTCAAGTCTCTATTATGGATCAGGTGGAAGAAGCTTATAAAGCACTTTTGATATGTGATGAGAAAAATCTTTGAAGCCAAATTTCTTCTTCTAAACTTGAAAAACAGTAACTTGAAGAAATCAAATCAGTGAAAATCCAAAAAGAACTCGTTCACCAAATAGCAGATTTTTTAAATTTTTGGCATAATGTACAATTTTTTTCTCTATTAAGAAAAATCATATGTTTTTATTGTTATCACAAGAACATTGCCACATGTTAAAACAAAACTAAAGAACTGAATTTTGTGTTGCTGAAGGTATTATACGTCTAAATAATTTCATTACTTCTCTTTATTTTTTAAATTTTCGAAATTAAAAATGAAATTTGGATTTAAGTTATATCTTTTGTCGGTATTTACAACATGGACATAATTAACTTGATCAAGCATTGCACAATTTTGCAATCGAAGTGATTTAACATACTGCAATTATAAGTAAGTTATATTTTATGCAAACAGTTCTGTTACACTAATGATTAAATTTACAAACCTTAACTGTCTATTTGCTGATTCATGTCCTGATGAATCCGATAGGCAATCTGCCTATGTCTATATTTAATTAAATACGTCGTAAATTACTATCTAATACTTTGTAAGTATTTCAAGACATGGACCATTGAACATCCTATTTTAAAACGTAGGAATATAAATCAAAACATCTAAAGAAAAAATGTACGTTGGCGTTTATAAAAAAAATGCTTCAGGCTTAAAGAAACTGAATGAAGTATTACTTGATGAATGGCCAAAACACAGAAATATTGACATAATTGAAATTTTTTGTTATATCTTACTGAAAAATTTGCTTACTTTGTTTGTTTGAGGAAGACATACATAGTTTACAACTTCATATCTTATTAATGTTTACTAAATGTGTGTACACAACAAATTTACTATTCATACATTGCAATGTGAAGTTGTAGTCATTATAATGACAATTTTCTACGTTTATTTTGTAATATAAAACTTTTTGTCTGTAATGGCATCATTAAACTTTGTCTACAAGCAGCAAGAGGCTACAAAAAAATTATTTTCTACTGTTTGAGTTATACATATTAATATAAAATTTATATACATTTGTTTTAAAGCAAAACTTGTTCTAGTATTTAGCTTCAACTTTTTGTGAAATAATTTATTAACTAAGACATCAGCAATACGGATTAGCAGCTTTTTCAGGAGATAATTATAAAAAAAATATGAATGAAGAATAATTAATTCAATTTTCCGATATTATAATATGAGAGCAACATGTAAACAATTTTTAAATTTACTGTTTTTTATTTGCTACCTGACTTTTCTTGTTGGGATAACAGTCAACTTTGCAACTGAATTTATTAATCGATAATGATATTAATATGCAATTCTAACATTATGCAATATTTTTACAACACAGAAAACACATTAGTGTAATAACGTGCATTTTTAATGCTCTAGTAAATAAAAAAATCACTTAACGTCGTTATTCAGACAGTTTAATAGAAGTAATAAATTATCAATTATTTAATTTTTTTCACCTCTATAGAAACATATAAATGTTGAAAAATGCTATTTATTGTATTTAGGTAAAATGTATGTAAAAATATTTCCATTTCGATAAATAAAACATTAACATGCATTATCTATCTATTGTAAATTGCTTTATCTATTTATTTGTTTATACAGTCACTTAGGAAGTATAAACTTGTGAGTTTTCAAAGTGACTTTTCAGCTATTCAGGAAATGTTTTAAAGAAAATGTCTTTTCTGTTGAAACGATTATCGAAAAACGTAACGGTTCAAATCTCATTCTCTGAATTGAGGTAAAAAAAATATCTCCAGTTACAGAAAATTGCTACCGCATCTGTTAGAAGTGTGAACACGAGAAATGCGCGGTGGCAGTATCCTAACCGATAAAATGACATTATTGCCCAAAGAGTGAACTAAAGAAATTGCTGTAGTCTAACATATCAACACGATAAGATAAACCGTTTAAATAAAAATCTCTCTTCACATTATGTTCTTCACATCTTTCTTCCTACTCGCAATATGCCCTGTATTGAAAGTAACGACTGAATAAATTTACACTACCTATGAGTTCATGGTCGTGCATACTTGTAAGGCAACTTCTATAAGTGCGTTTACATATGCCGCACTCATTGATGGCGGCATTAAAAAAGCTTTAAATAATTCAAGAAGTTTCTTTCAATCGTCACAACTTTGAATTAAATATTTCAATGATTGTCTGTTTGGAAATTTTATGAAGGTATTTGATCATTTTGAAATTCAGTTGAAATTGTTTCAGTCATAATCGTCTTTTGATGTTGATTTAAACATTAAAGGTGCTTGCAACTATCGTTTTCATCATAATATATAATGAAGTTTGAAATATCTCTTTTAAAAGGCGCCTCGTTAGTATTCAAAGTATCTAAAGGCTCATTAAGAAGCGACAGTTTTTCTGATAGTCAAATTTCACTTGAATTATTATAAACGTCAGACGGAAATACTTACGTTGAATTATGTTTTTCAACTTTTTAATTTGTAAATTTCAACTTGAAATCTTAGTTTTCAGATAAAGTGAGCACTTTGTAAGAAAAAATTAATTTTAATATTCCTATGCTTTATGGTGAATTTCTAGTCACGCAATGCTCAGAGGGTTGAATAATAATAATAATTTTCTCATTTAATTAAAAATGCATTATTGCTAGGGCATAAATCTTTGCTGGATGCTAACTAATGGTTTTTCAGCGAATCAGAAAGTTGAAAAGAAAATGGCAAAAATTGCTCTATTATAATCATGAAGTTCAAATGTTCAAAAAGAGTTTTATTAAAATTAAATGACTATTGTTTATTGTTTGTATGACTGCGAGCTTTCAAAATTGTGAAAAACAGTGTATCAGTTGAACCGCTTGTGAAAAATTTAACTCTTCAAAGCCGATAGAGGTTGCATGAAAATTACATTTGTTCGAGTGTGGAACTGGATTAAACCGGTTATTTTTAATATCGGTTTTCAATTTAGGCAATGAGATGGAAAATGGTTTTCATTGGGAAATTTCCCATTGTGGAAAGCTTTGGGAGGTTTAGATTATTGATAATAAAATGGCAAAGGTTTAATTGTAAAACAAAAGGAATGGCTTCTATTATCTAAAGTTTAACTAATACATTAAAATAAATTTTTCTAATAAAAAAAAGTCTCAGTAAACTGTAGTCTTGAATGTAGATATGCAAGTACTTATTTACATATTTTCTTTTATTGTCATTATCTCTGTTATGTTAATTTCCATATTTTTGCATAACGTTTAGATATTTTTAGCATTATGTAAATAGTGTGTCTTTTATATATTATATAAGTTCTAATATTTATAATTTAATGGAATGTTGAACAATAACATAAATATGAATTTCATATTAGAACGACTAATTTATTTAGATTATTGATAATAAAATTATGTTGATAATTTGAAGATTTTTTTGCCAAAAATAAAAGTGGTATGAGTTTCACAAACGCAAACGATTACAACATAACAATGGATAACGTGTACATAAAAACAAGATATACCTAACAATTTCGATAACGTAAATAAATTACAAATCAAAATGGTGTTCTACTCCTCACCGTTCCGGAACTGTTCGATTTCCATCGATTAGTTCCAGTTGAAAAACACAAATATGAAAATTACATGTTTCTTGTATCACGCCAATCTTGGCCCACGTTGCTCTCTTCCTCAAATATTAAAAAATTTAGCCACTTCATTCATTCGCTAGAAGGTATATGTATATTATCTCTCCACCCATAATTTTCAATAAATCATTCTGTCAGTAAAAAATTAGGTATGATTATAATACAATACTCCTCTATAAATGTTACCTTAATGAGCAGTAAAAAGTCTACCGCTTGAATTCCAGAACGTTTTTTAAAGGCCACAATCTACATTGCAGCAGCAATATAAAGTTGATTTCATGTGACGTGACCTTGCATAGTGCCAATTACTGCTTCCATACTCGTATGGTGATGAGTTTCGATTTTATCACCAACATGTGGAATATAGATTAGGATAATGTAATTTGAAAGCAGGATGTTTTGGGTGGAATCTCATCAGCTAACAATTAAACAAACAAACGATGCTTATCTGAGCAAATAACACCACAATAGGAAAGCTCTGATTAAAAATAAACGCACTAAACAACTGACGGAATGAAAAAGAAGTAATCATTAGCTGTGATTTACGAGAAGTATGCACAAATTATTCCAGTTTTATGGATATGTGTGTGGTCGAAACCAACATAAAAATTTTAAACACCAATTCGGGAACTCACTGAAATGATGGATGTATTTACGAGATGCATTACAGTTTATTAGTATATTATTCTTTACATGTTTTATAAGGTTATCGAGCTGTTCGCTCAATAAAATAACTTGTTGCTTAGGTTATTATTAAAATTTGAACTTTTGAAGACTTGCAATTAACATTTTTTTAAATAAAATTTGTTTCTTTGTTGTCGATTAAAAATATCATTATCTTTTGTATTGGAGCTCTTTTGTATCTTTCAAACATGAGATTATAATTAATTATGATAAAGGTGAACACTTGACTTTTGTGATACACTCGTAACTACTTGAACATCTCCATCAAATCCTGCATACTTCATACATCAATTATTCAAAGAAGTGAGCTTGTAACAGTGAACTTTATTTTTCACACTACTCAAATATTATTTTACATTATAGGTACAGTTAGTTTTTAGATACATTTTTAAATACAGAGAGTCCACGGACTGAACTGACTATA
Source organism: Latheticus oryzae (assembly GCA_030157265.1). Taxonomy (NCBI): domain Eukaryota; kingdom Metazoa; phylum Arthropoda; class Insecta; order Coleoptera; family Tenebrionidae; genus Latheticus; species Latheticus oryzae. Next base: position 8,733,802 of record CM058049.1, read on the forward strand.
AATCATTATTTATAAAAAATTCTGCTTGATGAAAAAATAAGATTGCAACTGAAAAAATCCAGTTCCGATAACAAGTTGCAAGAAAAAAAGAAAAAACAAGAATCAGTATGAAATATTCTAAGAAAACAGTAGCATTATTTGTTATTCTAGAGTTTCTTGCAACAGACCCTACACCTATTATTGTAATTCTGTTGATTTTTTTCTGATTTTTCTTGTGGAAATTTTTTGACAAAGAAATTAAGAGAGTAAATTGACCAGCTTGATTTTCAGTTAAATGGAGCATAAATTTAGATTTTGATTTAAACATTTTTATAGGAAGTTTATTTTTAATCAGTGTTGGAGGGTGAAATAATAACCAAATAATAATTGATCTTATACTTAGGAAATTATGATATTTAAACATCAAGAGTAATAATCAACTGACCGGCTTGACGTTTTGTCCTCTATTCCCTAAGGCGTAACCTGTGGCATTGGTGGTACCACTTGAACTATGCCGCATCTCCGAGGCTTGCAATGTCAAGTGTTCCCCAACACATGAAAATTCTATTTCATAAAAGTTTTCAGTAAAAGTAGTACTTTGCTCCTAGAACAATTTCTGAATTCTTTTATTTTCTTGACAGCAGGTTACCGAATCTGAATTTTTTTTTAGACCAATCTTATTTTTCTAACATGAAAATCAAAACTTTTTATAACAAGTGACTTTATCGTAACAATAATAATAAAAATATTTTCCCGAGTGTTAACTTCATTCGTGGACACACTATAAGTTTTATTATTTTCTTATACGGCTAAATTTTTGATTTTAAAGCCTTAATTGTAGGTAATGATTTCAATTGTGAAGAATATTTGTTTTATTATTTATCTATTTGAACAATAATTCTCTTAACATTAAACACATATCCTCTTTTTTGTGAAATTATTAAACATGTTCCCAAGACTTAATTATTCTTATCATTCATGCAGATGTCATTGTGTATAAAACATTTATTTTACGTTTATTTTCTTTTACGTAGAAAGTTTTTATTTTTGTGTACAGCTCTCATGAATTGCGGTCAAATTGCCTAAAACAAAGAGATTTCACGAAACAAAGGCATGGCATGAGGATGGATTAACTGCAATATGTGTCAGAGACATTATCACTCATTAGTTGTGCACACACGCTAGCAAATCTATATTAGTACTGTCATTCCTAGCGGTTAATTTTTCTAGTTGAAGCATTTTATTGTACGAGTAAAAAAAATGCGACAAATTTATTGCAATGTTATAGTTGTTAAATTTTGATTTAGATGATTTGAATTAATTTAAATGTAAGCTACATTATTTTGATTATCGATGTTATATTATTCACATAAACACATCAACAATAGATAATTATTTGAACGAGTGTCGAATTCGAATTTCTGTTATTTACAATTTAAATGTTTAGAATGTAAATGAATAAATATAAATCTTTTGCACTTTAGATATAGTTAAAAGTGCACAGTGAAACAGAATATATAATATTGAAAAAGAGTAGAAAATTGCTTTTATTAGTAGACGGACCTATTAATTTCTGGTTTCATGACTGAGTGCGTATAATGAGTTCGAATACCTATTAATTACGAATTCTTTCTGAACATGCAATCAATGGAGTTTTTAAATTATTAAATTGTAAAGAACGCGTTATTAAGCTTCTATTAATAGACAATTTGTAGTATGACAGGAAATTTTGGGCATAGATTAATCGTTCTATTGTCCCATAGATGGAAACTCGTTGCATTAATTTAGTACAATTTATAGCAAAGAAAAAAATTCGATCAACTACAATTAGTTTTTAATCATGATAAACAGTTTATTTTTTTTAAGTCTCATTTGTCTAACAGTGGTTAACAACTCAGTTAATTTTCTTTAAAGTGTCGTAATTAAAATGTCAAAGCTGAATAGTTTAATTTTCAGTACTTTTCATTAATTTTACGAACTAATTTAAATCATATTTTATATTATTCTCAAAGATGAGAATAAAGCGTAAGAGTTCCCGATTATAAACTATGTTATTTATTTTTATTGTATTAACAGTTGAAATTGATGAGTTTGTGAGAGAGCGTTCTCCTACACCTCTTTTGTTGAAATACAACTTGATTAATGGTTTCGAAAAGCCATGTAGTTCATGGTTATATGAAGGTTAGTTCCAATTCTTTTGGATTCTTACTGAAATTTATTTCATTGTTGTGATATATTTTTCATATAGCCATTGTAACAATTCAAATAAAAAAGTCGTAATGGAGAACCACAGTCACGAAGTTATAAACAAGCAATGCAACAATCTTCCTATAATTCTGTACTTAAACCATTAAATAAAATACAAATAAATAAAATATGTAGTTATTTTGTTATTACAGTACCACAGATGGTAGTCGCTTTTTATTGCTAAGAATAAAACTTTCAACTTTAATTTTACAGAAAAACATTAAGGGCCGGTTTATAGAAGCACCATTAAGTTAATTGCAATTAAATTTGATCATGTGATCAAATTGAACCAATCAAATCCATAGATTCGCCAAGATAATCGCAATCAAATAGTTAATTGCAATCAAATGTTTAATTCGCTTTCTGTAAACTGACCATAAGGGTCGGTTTACAGAAAGCGAAATTAAGATTTAATTCAAAATTAAACTAATTCGAATTAAGTTTCCATTTAAAATGCATTGACAAATGTCAAATTAATCGCCATCAAAATTTAATTGCAATTAAAATTTTCTATAAACCGGCTCTAAAACTTAATGATAACTCGTTTTTATTTTCCCACTAATTATTAGGAGAGGTGCGTTTTTACTTCTATAACTTTTACATTTTTTTATTACATGAACAAAAAAAAAATAAAAAGTAAATATTTGGTGTACCTAAAAATTTATAATGGAATATGTAAGTACTGAAATGATAAAGAAAAAGCTAAAACCGCACTGTGTAAAAAATGGGGTACTTTGCAACGTTTTGAAGAAAGCCTGTCAGAACACATATTGGTTAGATAACCGAATAAAGACGTTAAAGTAGCGAATCTTGTCTTATCAGTTATCTTGACCTAATCGATCCGACAGGTAGAAAATGTAATGTTTATTTCAAAGTTTACGTAAGAACAGTTGTTGCGTTTGCGGTAAGTTGTTGTTTGAAAGCATTAAAACATGTTTCAATTGTTACACGTATTATCTCGAGAACAAGATTCACATTTCCCATTTATGTCTATTATAAAACTCACAGGACATGACATCAAGTAGAAATTAGATTTTATTGTAATGATAAATAATAAGGTAACTGAGTACTTCTTTATAATTATCTCAGTTAAACATTTACTATAATTGTAAAAACAAGAAAGTTCATTGTTTGTACAGTTGTTCCATATGTATGTAGCCAAGGAAAGTCACATATCGAATTATTTACTATTTCCTAAGATAATAGCAGTTGCATCATTTAGACAATTAACAGTAGTAAAAATACAAAAATTAGAGGTGTTATAACTTGCAGTTAGTTCAGACAATACAAACTTTTTATGAAAGTGTTAAGTTTAAAGTTTTATGTAGCTTGAATTACATTTCTTTATTTAACAAGATTTTTTTGGTTTATGAGCGAATTTAAGAGTGTAATAAATTATGTTGATTAAATTCTTTACACGGAGGCTGTCGAGTAACTTTTGTTACTTAAAACTTTAAACCGGATTTTTTACGAAAAGAGCGACGACAAACAAGTACATTGTTCGTAATTAACAATTTGAGACTTTCTCAAATTCACGCAATTTTCAAATAACTTTAAACAGAAATGTTGAAGAACGTTTAAAATGTTAATCACTAGCCTTAAGTTATTAAATATGTGTACGCAGTTTATTTATTTCAACATTCTTCAGTAAGACTGATACAAACTGCACCTATTTGAAACTGATCCGTTTTAATGCTTTTTAACACCATAATTATTACAACTTGTTTTTCCAGTCTCATGTGATGACTGATGAATGTGCATACCAAGTTTGGGTCTAGAATAAATGCTTTCCATACTTTATATGGCTGTATTCCTTATCGAGACGAAATCGGAAAAAAAATCATTAAATATGTAACGACAGTCCAATTTGTCATAGTGTGGTGTGAACTGAAGCTGAGGGTGCTTCTAACAACCGCCACGTCACGCTGTTCTATGGATTTGCCTTTATTATTCTTCGTTATAATCTAAACGCATATGGTTTAGTCACGTGTCCAGTTAGGGGTGAAGCAGTCAGCTTGATGGGAGTTCTTTAGATGAAGTACCAGCAATATTGGACTGGTTTTCTCTCCACTCATTAATTTTTCAACATTCCAATTTCTTCTTTTTTGAACTGAATATCAATTCGATCAGCGACTTCTGAAATATAAATAACATACATTTTATTACCGCGCTTTTGAAATCTAGAATCTTTTGTTAAAGAATTATGCATATTTGTTTGCTTTTTATGGCGCCTTTAACATTAACAAAATTCATAATTCAGCAAAGTTGAATTAGGAATATTTGTATAAATTACATACAGATGTTAGCAGTGTAAATTTAAACAAAATAAAATGCCATGAATTTATCATTTTATTATCTTTTGTTTGCATAAAAGAGGATATGCTTTTAATTCTTTATTTAATAAAATACAGTTTATTTTTCAACATTTAAGTGCAGCTAATCCGTGTTTTGTAATCATTTACGAGTAGATATGCAATGCAATGAATTGCCATTTTACAAACTAAATTTTAAATAAGGATAATAATGTTATAAAAAAATGAAATTGAATTTGACTTTCTAAATTTAGTGCACAAAGCATTATTTTGTTGCTTCAGAACACAAGTAAAAAAAAAATCTATAATGATAATTAACCTAGGTCAAGTAATTGCGTAGTAGGAAATTTCTGTGATAGGAGATTAGTGAACTCGTCAAAGCCAAAAGTATATAATTAAAAATCTTTATCTATCAAAACTATTAATTTCGGCACAACTGTTCTCCATCTCATTCAGTTGATAACAACAGATATCTCAAGTAATTTAAGAGTCTTTCAGAAAATAATGGTAGAAGTCATTTCATTTTATTTTATTTTTTCTAACAAATTTATTACTAAATATTTGTCGAAAATATCAAAAGTGTCAAAGTTTTGAATCTACAAACCACTATAATGGTGTAAGTTACCTCAACATTCGTATTTAAAGCACAATGAATGAGTGTGATATGAGTTTTTTTAACGCAATTAACTACACAGTACTGGAGAGAAGAAGAAGCTAGATAGTCAGTGTATGTCATAGTTTTTAGACCTGCAAAATATTATAAAATCTTGGTTTGATTGAGATATTAGTTTTGCCTGAGAATTATTTATTTGTATACTTAGTAATATGGATAAAACAGTTCTTAGTAATTAAAAAAATATTTATTTCAAAACATCAGTTTATTTGTCTAATATAGTGATCTTTCTCATTTGGAAAATTTGGAAAAATCTAATATAGAAAAATCTTGCTTTGGAAGACTATGGTAACAAAATACGTTGCTAGGAAAATTAAAATAGGTGAAACGGACTATGTTATTATTATTACGTAAACTTGAATTAAAGTTTTTACTGTGAACACTAAGACTGAACAAGAGCTTCCGAAATTAGTCGCTTCCAAACTTCTATTATCTGACTAAATTAAAATCGAAAGACCTATATTTTTCTGAAATTTTAGTACTCTCATTGCCATTACTAGAAACACTTTACCGTGCTTGTTTGATAGAGTGTACGTACATATAAGCCGAGTCCAAGAAAGTTCGTTTGTTGCGAATAATTCGGCTCCTATAAAACACTTACAGAAAGCAGTGTTATATAGTGGTAAAATTATCAACGTACTCGCATTTGCATTTTGTAATTGGTTGATCTGACCTATGCTTTTGGGCTAGTTAAACTAGAAGTTACTTGGGAGAAATTGTTCAACAAATAAAAATTAAACACAGAACGTATGTCAGTCTGAATATTGACACAAAAAAATGTTTTTAAAAAATGCATTTTTCTCATTACATACAAAACGAATCAGAAGGTATCAATAGAGCTGCCTAGTCCTTGGGACTCAAAATCAAAGATGATATATATAGATGATATATAGGAAACTGAATTTCCTATAGAACCAGTTAACAAGTGAGAAACAGTATACGCATGTCATCATGTCATATTTTTTTACAAATTGCATTTTCCTCAGATCTAGATAGCAAAGCTTTAAGTAGTACATATGCTATTATAACAATTTCGTTATATGGATGTATTTAAAAACCAAAATTATACAGAAATTGACTTTTTGCTAAGAACAGACCATTTTCTTAGTTGTTTCAATATCTAAAAAAGCATAAATATCCTCAAGCTATAAATTCCACGTTTCATGTTTCCACATGCCTCAGGTTTCTGCATTGTTATTTCAGCAGTGTGAAACACTTCCAAATATTTTTTTCCGTCATTCATTTCACATCTAAAATATTTAAGTTTTTTTTTCAAAATTATAGTTGCAATTATCAGTTATTAACATTATTAGTGTAGAATACAACTTGGCCGGAAATTCTCAGTGAGTGATAAACAGTTGCAAAATAGAACGTAATGTTATCTTTCAACTAATCCATTGTTTTGTTAAAATTTCACAGTTTTGTTGTCTGTATTGTAAATTACCAGGCTTTGCACTTATTGTTGCAATAGTGGATTTAATGGCAAACAATAAAGTTCAGAAATCTGTCGAAAAAAAGGTTAAACAGCAATAGGTGTTTAATTGAAGCTTAAAGATGTTGTTTATTTAGTGAATATACCTGATTTGAAAAATCTGTCTAGGATCAGGTAGAAAGATGGCAATTTGGCTTTTCTTTAATTCTTTTTTCACCGTTGTCTGTATTTGAACGAGCGTGCTTTGTTATAATCTCGGCTAGTTTCGGAGCCGCTCGGTAGCTAGCGCTTTAGAGCGCCGTTCCGTAGTTCGCTGCCTTGTCTCTGTTGCGAACAGTGCGTGCGAGCAGAGTAAAGTGCAGTGACAACATTGAAAGAAATGCATGTAAATTTTTAATTTTTTTTTTGAATGGAGAGTGTGTTGTGTCAGTCGACGTGTCTGTTTTAATTCAAATCGAATCAGTGCTTAAGTGAGTGCTGTGCTGTGTGAAGTGGTCTTAGCCTAGTGTGCACGCCGGATTACGATACACTGGGATACACGTTACTGTCACCTCGTGCAAGTGTTCTGTGGGATAAAAACAATTGCCGACCGAAGCTGGTAAGTGTGAACCACACCTAAGCCGCGCATTCATTTGTTTTGGTGCCATTTTCGCATGCTTTGGTCTACAAGACGTTGTCCTTTTCTCATTCTCGCCCTATCTTTATTTGACTGACGCCTCGGTATCTTCCGATAGTACACGTTGATTATAGCTATCTCACTTTGACACGAACGGAAGAGCAGTCTATCTTTGTTGCTCTATCGTTTGTAAACAAGCGTCGTTCCACTGTTCGATCGCTAGGGGAAGCCATTTTGTGATTACGGCCTGAGCTTTCTGCGACGGTTAGGGTAAAAATTTGAAAATTTTGCCACCATGGTTGCCAACATCAAAACTTCTCAGTTATTATTATTATCTTAGAACTTAGTCTATTTGCGTTCTCGCCTACATAAATTATTATTAATCAACTTCCACGAGCGTATTGGTATTTCCGAACATAGATTGGGTATTAGGCAATAAAGGAACTACATCCGACGTATAAATGTTCCAACTTTCCGCATTTAAACCAAGGTTTTATTCTTATTATTAACAATAATAATAATCAGATGCTTTATTTTTCCTATGGAATTATTACTAGCGCCGGATAATTATGTAATTTCTATGATGTTTTTACTTTGATAACGAGATAGACCCCCCAATTCCTGTTATTTATTTTCTTGTATTTCCCCTATATTTGAGCAGCATAGAGGTGTGGTTATCTTACACCACCACATCGTCACGTATCTTTCCGACTGTATTATTAAAAATAATATGTCGTACAATTTATAAATTTACTGCAAACACATTTGAAATGGATGTGTCAGTTTCAGCCGTGGTTTTATTGCTTTGCTCAGCCATGTATGAAAGAGAGAGACAATATAACAAGATGGAAGAAGACAGAATGTCTCTTTTATTAGGTGTATTAAGAGGGATCTTTTACGATGGCCACATGGATATGCCATTTTGTTTATTTTTAATACTCTTTCAAGTATTAAAATTTTGATTTTTATTATGACTAAGTAATTTAGTGTTTTTTTGTTAATTTTGTGAAGGCTATGATTAAGCGGTAAGATTTAATTAAAGACAGGTTTTGGCTATTGCAAGGGCGTTAATAAGTTTACTGAGTATTTTACTTTTTGATGATAGAAATAAAAACGGTTATTATTGTAATTAATTGCTTCCTGATGTTTGTGTAATTAAGTAATTTATAATGATAGTTGTTATTATCTAGCTCAGTGGCGCAATAAAGTATGATTTATTTTCAATAGTGTCTCCTACACCAAATATTAACATATTTGTTCTTACGTAGCGGTGGATTGGTATGTGAATTCCCTAATAAGCGAAGACTTTTATGGTTGTCCACACCCATTGTCTTGTAAACTCATTGGTAATCTGCAAACATTTAACTTTTAAGGGAACAGCACAATAAAACCGGAAAGTTCTCAATCCGTAAAACCGGTAGAAACTGCCTTGTTATCGTAATTGTGACACATTTGTATTTAAATCTAACGAGCTATATTCTTTTTTCTAATTTTATGTGAATTTGAAGATTAAAAAATGTGCTCATCATTGCTTTCACCGGAAATCCTCTTTGTTGTATGTTAGAAGTTGAAATGGTTTTTGGTTAAATTATGATTATATGTTGTTTTTCCTTCTGCTTTGTGGTTGTTTCTGGTGAAATTGCTTTTCGGAACCTTTAATTTATGGGACGATTCTCCATTTAATTCTATTATGTGCAAATGATGAGCGGCTCGTTAGCGAAGTTGAAATGGAGCCAAAATTTCAGATTAAAATAGGAATTCAGGTTTTGGTAAAATTTCCAAGTGGAACATTATTAAAGTTATTGACAACTAATTGAATAACTAGTTTTAACCATAAAAGTTCTTTTTTCCTTTCTAACCAATTTAGTATTTTTCTCACGACCATCTTTGAGTTGTTTTTTCTCTGTGGAGAAACATAATAACATACTTCAAGGCTTGAATTAGCGTCTTTGTATGTTATTTCAGAAAAGTTTCTGCTGTGATTCTCGAAGGAAAAAAATGTTACTGATGTAGCTTTGCCAAGTGTATTTGTTAGTGAACTACTTTCAACACTTCGTAATTATAACAACTTGGAAATTTATCGACAAAGTTTTCAACAGTCTTAAAACTTAACAATTTAGTGACCATCAACCATGACGAAGTGGTTAAAGTTTTAAGTACCACCACTGTTGTGGAGTTTATACAATTATCTTTATTTTACTTTTCCAACAAAATCATTTTCATGATTTATGTTGCTATTAACGTGGTGTCAAAATTACTCAAATGAAAAGATTTACTGTTATAAATGAGTTCTGTGGAAATATTTGTTTCTTTGAAGTAGAACAGTCGTTATACTTGCCTTATATAAACTGACAAAGGGTTAAAACCATTTTACAACAAATCATTTTTGTCGAGGATTAAAATTTAGATGATTTCAGTTAATCCGTTATAAAAAATTTAAGATATTGTACATTCGAATGGATTCAAATGGGAACTAATTAACAGCTCGTAAATTATACAAAAGCTGTGATTCTTGTTTAGTTGCTTGGATTCGTGCCTTGCTGTTGAATTTATTTTAAGCACATCCTTTCGAATAGATTGTACGACATCCAAAATGTAAATGAAGCATAAATTCTTCTTTTTTTTTTTCAACCCAGTTGAATTAAATGCATAATTAGAAACTAAAGAAATAATGAACATGCTGTGGCTAATAATAAAATACTAACAATCGAAACCTTTTATTGTAACACCTGAGTATTTTAATTAGTTCTAGTAAATGATAGTCAAAGCTGATGGTGTTTATTGTGACAATTATGAGCGGTTTTGCTAGATATTATTACAGTTTTAATGGTATAAGTTTAACTGTTATTTTTATGATTTGATTCGCTTTTCTACTTAATCATTATGTTTGCAAAAACTTTTGAAATATAGTGACATAATATCGTATATCCTGATTTATCATTAAACTTGTTCTGCATAGTATACACTGGATTGACGGAATAATTGATTGCTTAAGACTTATTTATAGTAAAATTACATACTTGCAGCTTTCAAGTACATACTGTTTAATAATATAATGTCAAGACATGACTACAATTAATGATTGTGCGGAAAAGGGTAATTCTGATGGCAAAATAATAACTTAACGTATAATAAGTAGAATGAAACTAACAAAAAGTTTTTTTGTTAGTTTTCCAGTCTTTTTTGTAAGTCATTACTTCTCTTTTCAATTATGGTAATTTTGGTAAATGTTCAGTCCACATAACCGGTAAAAGTTTCAATCAAGACCTCAAAGCAGGTAAATTCTTCACAAAAAAAATGTAGCCGCAAAGGTGTTTGTTTGAAATGTATATTTAAAATTATAATAAATGACTTCTAGGTAAAGTTTGGAAAGAACAGGTTTTCTGCGTTCCATCTAAACGAAGTCATGATCGGCGGGCGTTTGTTTATTCGGAACATGAATGAATAAATAATATCCGACTTTTCAATTACAACTACATTCAGTTCAATTTTTTTTACTGGCTATTTGAAATGAGTATGGTTGGAATAAGTAGATTTTTTCATGTGATGACTTGCCAGAAACTTAACCGCAAGATAAACAATCTTAGTATAAACAGAAAAAAATTGGAGCTTTACTAAAAGTAAATGGGTGAAACATGCCAAATGATGCAGTATAATAATGGCTGTGTTAATTGTTTGTTATTTTGGCTGACTGTACCAACGTACCCCAGCTAATTACTATCATCAAATTAAATTGCTTGTTCTGAAACTCGAAAGTAACTTAATGTTGTGCACAATGACAAGTTAATCTTAAAGTAATTAATGGGTGGATGTGTTTCTTCTCTCTTTCACTACCATGGTTCGCCCGTTTTACAATGAGATGTAATTAGCAAGCATGTTATAATGGGAAACGTCATGTGTGTAATGTATCGTGATCAAAAAGAAAAAAATTCTTGTATACCACGCCTTTGATTATGATATTGCAAATATCAATGATATTTTAATTAAAACAGTTAGAAAATTTTTATGACTTCATAAATGGTTTATTTTGCTTGAAGACGTTTTCTTATTCGATGTGATTTATTGGTTGAATACTAATTTAATAAATCGATGGTCTCAAGGTTTTTTTCTTTACCTTGACCCTAAAATTTCAACCGATTTATTACACCTGTCTAGTTTTATCGTTAGATCAGCAGGTTAATGTTTTATTGATTGTAATTTGTTTTTCTAAATTTTGTTGTGACTAACAAATAATTTTGTCACTTTTGTTGCTTGAATATTGGATCATTGCTACATCAATGAAAAAACTATTTACTTGTTCAATTTCCCACAGTATGGTAATAATACTAATAATAATTGTTTATTTATCGTGTCTTTGTTTGCTTATCTGTCTTTGTAATCTAGCTAGTTTGAGCGATTTCACGTAGATGTTTGTCCACCAACAACAATTCACTTAAGCAATGTCAGTGGGCGCCTGGGTGGAAACTTCCATTTTTGATTCACATTTAAGATGAATTGCTTAAGTAAATCTTTTTTTAAAACCATGACATGAATTTCATTGTTTATTTTCTTAATACTCAGATTTATAAACTGTTAACATGAGTGATTAAATTGTTAGAAGGTAATAAAACTTTTTACTGTCAAGACGTGGGTGGAATAGCCCATTAATAATTAACTTGACAAATTGTTCGTTGAAACATCAATTATGAAGTCGACCAGTTTCTATATGGAATCGATAGCATGAGTGTAAAAACAAACATTTGTTCAATATTTCATTTGCTTTCGATTTATTTTTAGTTTATTTACGAATACAAATTGAAACTGCAATAAATCGAAGATATAAATTTTGAAACTTGCGTGTTCCCACAAACAGATTCTTCATTGATCATAAATATTTCTTAGTTCTTTTTTGTTTAATCTTCAATTGACGTTGTAAAATACGAGGTAATGCTTTTATTGAGCTTATATGTCGATATGTTTTAATTAAAATTTCACAGCGTTGTGCTGTCATAAAGTAGGAATGGTAAAAGAGGTTTTGAGGACTTTAACCGTTGTTAATTTACCTTTACATTCTACTCGTATGGACACTTAATACGAATATATTTCAAAGATTTAAATTGAAGCAAAGCATTTTATTTATCTGCATTGATATCAAGTGTCGTTGAAAATATCTTGTAAAAGTTAAGTGTTTTATTCTTCTGTAGAGACTTACTCTGAAACCGTAAGCCGATTATGTCGCAGTGGTATGCATCTCTATTCTTTTTACCTGAGGTTCTGTGATAATTCTTTCGCCCATAGTGTATATTCAGAGTAAATAATCGACCACCCAACAACCACTTGGAGAAAGAACAAATAAGAACAGAAAAGAAAGAATTTTGTAGTGGGAAAGATTACGTTTTCAGAAGTTAAAAAGTTTAAAAAATAAATTCACTTATCTATGTTTTAAAATGGTTTATTCACAGTTTACAAATTTTACAAGTTGTATAATAAAATAAATAATAAGTCTGTTATGTTAATGTTTGCTTTAAACATCAAGAATTTCGATTATGTTATCTCTTTGTGAGCTTTTTTTTACAAATATTTAAGATTTTTTCTCTGATTTTTAACAGGATAATCCTGCTGATGGAGCTTAACAATGCCGATGTGTTGATTGTGGAGAAGCATTTCCACACTAAGACTTTACTGTAATCCTCGACGTTATTTATTAGAGAGCTGTTGCAAGTCTTGGGTAGATAACAGCCAAAAGTCGACTATTTAATCTGATAGCTTTTTAACTTTAATTTATCTGATACGTAATTCTATACTGAGTAACTGGGTAATTATATTTCGATTAAGGATTGAATGATGTCTGTGATTCACTTGAAGAAGAAAAATAAAATCTCTCACTCTGGGTGGGCAACAGCTGTAATGCAACAAAATTTCACCTCCCTAGTATTTCTTTCGTATCAATTTTTGTAATCTTTTTCGACAAGTTTAACAAATCGTGTTTCTTACAAAGCGTGTCTGGAATCTACATTCTGTCATTCAACATTTGAACCAAACAAGTGCGTCATTCAGCGTAAACGAGAATTCATTTTATTTTTGTTAACTTTCTATTAAGAAATAACTTAATTTGTTTGCTTGACTGGAATGCGGTTTTTATGTCTAAATCGATTAATAACCATCAATCATCAAAAACCATGACAAACATTAACAGAATTGTGTGGATAAAAAATATTTACAACTTCATCAAGGCAATTTGTAGAGGAAATTTTGGCAGTAATCCAATCGTAACGCAATTCCTCAGCGAAATAATGACTTTTACCTTCATGCCGAATCATCTTCATAGTCTGTTTGCCGCAGCTTTGTTTTTTAACTTTCAAATTAATTTGGATTTGTTGACTTTGAAAGCATAAAATAAATTGGTAGTTCACGTGGTGAGATAATTACATTCAGTGTTATAATTTTCGCTTATCTGGAATCAAATAATATCTCATAGAAAGAAACTATTTTCTGACCCAATCTTGCTTAGTTATGAGTCACGTCATGGGTCATTGATTCGTTTGTGATAAAAAAAACTTGAGATGGGATTCTGTCGCAAAGTTTTGAAAGACAAGATTGATTTGAAGCATGGCAACTTCTGATAAAATTAAGTGCTCTACTCTAGTTTTATCGTTTGATCTTCTACGTTAAATAATACAAAGCTATTTACCAAAGATGCCAACTCATAACTCAAGTTCGTTTATGTCACTGACAAAATATTTATGTATAACTGATTGCTTCTAGGTGATGTGAACATTCATATAGTTCCAATAGTTGTAAACTTTGGCATTTTCCGCGTTATGATTTTAAAACTGTTTGTATTGCTTTTGGCTGTTGGCCATGCTAGTTTGGAAACGAAATGTAGGATTCCGGTATATCATTTATTTTAACAATTATGTATTTGTATAAAACAGGCATTATATTGTAATGTTATAATCGACCGATTCCCTATATGGAATATTACGTGAACTAACTTACGTGCATGACAGTTAGTTATAACGAGGTAGGAAAATTTTCTGATTGAAAGGATTTGATTATAATTTGAAGTGGAGCATTATTATTATAATGAGTTGATAATTTGGCGAAGAATCTGAAAGCGCTTTCCCGCGGCAACAAATTATCTTTGGGTTTTAGATTATTTGTTGATCTGTTTCGTCTAGAATCTATCTTTTTTAAGCACCTACTTGAACCATGAATTACCTCTTCCATTGAGCCTTTGACAAAAGGTATGTGATCCCTTTTCCTGTTCCGTTTCTTTGGTTGTCAATGCAATCCGCTCACCCGTGTTTAACACTGTTCAGGTGAGTCTTTAGAGCACGAAACCGGTTCGAATGAGTCGAAAAGTTGAAAGTTTTCATCGATTTTGTTGCATGTATACTTTAATTGGTACTAATAGACTAAAGTTTATCAATACATTATCTCTGCTTGTTGACGACTTTGAACAGGTTAACTAACGTGAATAATCATCAAGAGCCCACATGGCCAATTATTGCCTATCAATATAATTGAGGTCGAAGTGTTACTCGCCATAATTGCTTTCGTAATTAAGAAGCAATTAGCAGATTTCTGTCAGATTTACAAAGACCAAACACCATTCTGCACTTCTCTAGACCCTCATTTCCACCGCAGTCCGTTAATCGACTTGTCATCAAGCTAATTGGCTGAAAGCACACACATACTATCGACTTGGACAGAACGCAATTCCTCTTCAAATAACGTGAGAAAATGGTTAACTGAATGCAAACTTTCAAGGTTAGTTTGCTTATATAGAAAAAGAATCAACTGTTATCATTTAGAACCATCTCCTAGTTTTATGGATACCTAATTATTCCTAAATTATTAAACTATTATCACACCTGTGGTTTTGATACTTAAATAGCTGTGGGTAATTATTATCGTGATCGACAAAGAGAGACAGAATGTTCTATTTTACGCATAGTTATCTGATGTTCGCTTTGAACTTAAGCTGAACTTTGATAATAACGTGTTGATGTGTTAAATCGAAACGTTCAATTAGAAAATCGGAACTTTGGCTGACAGTCGAGATGTTAATTTTGTTCTATGTTGTTTTGACTGAGAAAATTTTTAAGAACGTTCCAAATTGTATTGAATTCAAATGAATAGCTGTTTTTCGACATTGAATTTATTTTTCAATCATTTTATTTATTTTTGCAGTTCACTAGTTTATCATTTTATGAATTGATAAAACAAAAATTATAGATAGAGCAACTAGATTATACTTAGGGACAGTCAAAAAGGGGCTCTTTTACTAGTTTGGACAAGAAGGTATTGGATGGCTGTCACTATCCCCAAAACATACTTGTATGGGTCGAAAGCAACCTCACTGATTTATTTACACAGTTTCAAGTAAAAGAATGTTTCCAATTAATTGATTTCTTCTATTTGCTGTTGAACAAAATCCCAACCAATTTCTCAGTATCAGTTCTCCCGCCTCTGTATAGAAATAGATTGTGTAAACGTTGTAAAGTAGTCAGAAATAAGAATTGGCATCGATCCTTGTAATTTTAAAACTGTGGATATTTGTATTTTCATCTGCTACTAAAACATGGAGTCGTTAATAGAAGTATAAGAAAAAGAATCATTAAGTAAACATAAAAATACAATTTACGCGTTTAAATATTTTAGAGTGCTGAACTTTAACGTAAATAGAAGCCCAGTTAATCATTATTTAAATGAATGAATGGCGTGTACAAAGTTCATCGTTTATTTGAAGCGATTACAAAACAGAATAATTTTAATGATTTATTATCATAAGTAACAACATCTTTATGGAAGTTTGTTCGCGTTTCATCGCTTCAGCAAATTAACATCAAGTTAAGACCAATTATTCACAAAAAAAATGAAACTGTGCTACAAAAGAACTTGGTCAATCATGTTTTTTTTCTTTCCTATGAGATTCGAAAATGAAACTCTCAAGGT